>JAFIRS010000490.1:0-685993 GCA_018342105.1 Gonioctena quinquepunctata | reverse complement strand
AAAATAAGTTACTTATATTGTTTGGGACTTAGTTATTGGGGAAAAAAAAGGTTCAAAAATTTTTTTGATTTTCATTTTTTTTTTTTCGTCGGTTTTTTTTTTTTGTTTTTCTGACGACCCGGTAGGATACCTTGGAATTGTGTGCGAAATTTAAAACCATTTCAAAGATTTCGTTACATAAATTCTACATACAACACACATGTGAAGCTAATGAGGCGTAAAAAAATATTTTGGGCCTAATATTTTCTTAAGAACCACTTGCTCTTCCAGTTAATTTTTTTGCCTGGGAAATATCTTCATCGACTATCCCAAATTTATTTTATAATTTAGCACCTCCATCACCAGCAGAGTCCCTGGTTTGATTAAAGGGGACTGCAAATTCCCGGGACTTTCTAAAAATATATCAAGATTTTTATGACTCTTTCTTCATAATGCATTTCTATGCAATTTGAGTTACCCCTTTCCTTGTTGTGACGTAAAGTTGAAATCTTCTTCTTTCCAAAATAATGGAAGTGGATTCGTTCTGGTTGGGGAATGTTGTCGATAAACATAATTCTGTTATTTTCGATATTATTCGGCGTCATAACAAGACACCTTGGGGGAATATACACCTGGGAACCCGTGGGAAGAAAAAAAAAAACGAAATTTTTATTTTTATTTTTTTTCAAGCATGCCTGATGAATAAAATATTTTTTTTGGGTCTTATTTAAAAATTATGTTTCAATTTGGCTCCTTGTAAGAATATCGTTTCAGACGTTTCATAACCAATAGATTTATTTTTTTCCAAAAACGCTTATTTTGAATAAACCATATAAAAATATGAATTCGGGGATTGAGTTTTGGTACATGAGGGAACAGGTCATTTTTGGGAAATTTTTTTCAGTGAAATGAGTTTTTTTTTCCGGTCCCAAATTTCAAAAATTTTTTTAAAAGGAAAAACCTTTTTGAGAATGTTCCCTTTTCAACATGAATACCCATGGATCATAAGTATAATAAAGAGTTGAAAATTTCTACGTTGTTAATAGCCACATTTACACAGTCATTCATTCATTATGAACGAACGTAGCTTCATTATATTCACGGGGACTTCGGGGTTTGTAACAGAAACATGTTTTGTTTTGAGTACAAGTATAGACCATCAATATTCCCGATTTCCGAAGAATCGCATTCAAACAGGATTCGGCCCTTTTGGTTTAAAAATTGAAAAACTCAGTAGTGCGATCCGGTAATGAGCCGTGAACGAAAAATCAAACACCCTTGCAGAGGTTTGATTGAGCAATGATACGTTTATAAATTTGGGGGGAATACTCAAGAGAGTTTTGAAGAATGGGAGGCTGCCCATTGATGTGAGGGGGTAAAGAACTTAAATTTCTTCTGAGCGCAAAATTAGCTTTGCTTGAATTTCCCCCAGAATGTCATCCGTGAGTTTTTTTTAGTTAAATTAAAAAAACCCCCAAATTTTTCACACCAAAAATGGTATTCTTTCACCTGCGAGAGCCAAAACGGTGTCATTTCGCTCTAACTCAAGTTTTTTTTTTATGTTCTGGTTCCCAAAAAAGGGATATCCGAATGTTCAGAGAACATCTTGGGGAAAAAGGGTTGGTTTTCTTCAAATTTCTGAAGGTTGTATGCCCGGGGAACACCTCCTGGGGAATGATTTCCCAAAGCCTCGCCGTTGGATGAACGAGTCTTTAAAAAGTGATTTTCTGCAGGTTCCAAAGGACCAAAAGGGGTGTGATGACTGAACTTGACGGGTTAATCTCGAAGAGACTCCCAAAAGCAGGAACGATTGTTGATATTTCAGAAGAGCATCCCCCATAAAATATCTATAAAATGGAAAACGCCAACTTTTCACGGTGTTAACAAGGAGCGAGTTTGAAAGCGAGGCATCACCAAAACAATTCCCCTTTTTTTGGAAAGAATAAAAGCTTCCCAGGATATGTTTGGTGCCGCACCCCTATGGGAACATTTGGGACAGGTGGATCTGTCCCTTTTAAGATCATAGGCATGACTGGGAGTGAAAAGCTCTTGGCAGAAACAAAAAACCAAGTTTTTTGGAATGCATTTTTGAAGGGACCCAGATTTTCCCGGGAAAAGGGTTATTGCTGATAGTAATACCAAGCATCATAGGAAAAAAAATTTTTGGACAGTCGGTGTTTTCCTAGTTTGCAACTTGTTGCCAAGTTAACGAAGATTTAAAAATTATGTATGATAATTCAATACAGTTATTTCATGCGCACAATATGGACGGGGGTTTTTTTAGGTAAGCAAAGTAAATTTTCAAAACGAACTTGAATCCTCTATTATATCCAAACGGAGGCCCCAAAAGCAATACCAAATGATAGCGAAGACAGCACAAAGATTGATTTTGATTCTCGTGAACGAATTGATTTTGAAGGTACATTAGGTTCATGATGACCCAATTGCCTGGTTATTTATGACCTTTTTCCTTTTAAAGAAACAAGGATAATGAAAAAAATTTTGTCCCTAAAAGGAATTTTTTCCTTTCCCAAGGCAAATTTACAAGTGAACGGTTATAGTTACTGGATACCCTCCTCTGAAAAAAAAAAAAATAACTTTGTTTTGCTAAAATTTTAAACGAGTTTATTTTTAATTTTTTGAATTTTCAGTTTGCGTGAAAAGATTTTTTGGGGGGAATCACTGAAATAACTATATCATCCATAGAAGCACAATCATCTTTTTTCCATCAATGTTGAGTCCTTTTCCCCGTGTTAAAAAGTCTTCAAGTCAGCTGTAAAAATGAAAAAAAAAAGGGGAAAATTTAAAGACTCCCCCCTTAAAATTTTGAAATATCTATTTTTTTGCTAAACATTTACTTTTTTATTGAAAAAAAACCCCTCATAGAGTTTTTTTTTTATTCAATAATTTTGAACTTATGCCTACTTTTTAAAATTTTTCCAGCCATAATAGTTTGGGTTTAATGCTATCGTATGCCGGGGAAAAACAACAAAACTGCATATTTTCCCCCCCAAAAAAGGCCGGGGTTAATTTGCAAGACGAGTTTAATACAAAAAATTTCCCACATCCCCCTTTCCCAAAAACCGAACTGAGACTCGGGAAGAAAAAATTTAAAGCTTCCCCCCAAAATTTTACAGACGGTTCAAAAGATTAACTGAAAACAGTTTTTCCTCAATTGATAAAAGCTACCCCGATAATTTTTGGGATCATTTTAGGGGGCCTTTTTTTTTGCAGTAAATGTTTTGCTTTTTTTCTTGCCAGATTTGATTTTTACGACACTAAAACAACTTTTTTTCTCAAAAGCGATCAAAAAAAAAACCGATAATAATATCGATGTTTTTTTACAGAAACGAAAATATATAGATATGGTAAAAAGGGTTTTTAAAACCCGGGTTTTTTTTACCGAGGGGGCCGGTGCTCAAAAAACAAGTTTTTTTAAAACCATTATCCACAATACTTTCGCTTTTTTTTTTGGTCCTTTTAAAACATATATCCCCGGTTTTTTACTAAAAAAACGAAATAAGAACTAAAAACCCAAATGGTTGAATTGTGGGGACATCAGTATTTTCGTTGTCGGAAATAGAAAAAAAAGATCTTTTTGCAATTTTTATCAAAGATCAAATTTGTTGTCCCCGAGCTCATAAAGGGGTTATTCTAATATCTTTTTTTTTGAATAGTGGGAGAATCCGGTTTAATCCCGGGAAAACCCAGTAAAAATATATATATATATATATATATATATATATATATATATTATATATATATATATATAAAAAAGAATATGAAAAGTTCATCAAATGGATGGAGGGCAAGGGGGATATAAAAGAACGATTGTAAAATTTTTTGACGTTACAGGGAAAACCCCGCGATCCCCAAAAATAAAAAAAATTTTATTTAGCTTCCCTTTCTCGATTTTTGATGTTATGGTAACTTTAAAAAAAAGCGGTTTTTTTAAAATTTGGTTAAACACGGGGAGGCGGTTTAAATGGGAAAAAAAAAACACCAATAAAAAAAAAATTTTAATATATTTTCCTTTTAGAGATAAATTTCCCCCGTGAAGGGAATGAATAGAAAAAAAAAATTTAAACGGTTTTTTCCCCAAAAATTCAATATAAAATTGAACCAGAAAAAAAGGGAGTCCAGGTAGATTTGGGGAATAGGTGTTACAAGACGATGATGGTTTTTTTTACGTTGTTTCCTTTTTCCCCGAGTTCTTTTTGGGCTTTTGGGGGGACTTACTCCCTACGATGAGGGAAAAGGCCCGAAACCGGTATGCGGGTTGTTAGGTGAACACGGAAAAAAAATTCCTTTTAAAAAAAATTAAACCAAAAAAAATTTTTTGGGGGAAAAAAACCCCTTTATTTCCCGGAAAGGGAAAAAAAACCAAAAAATTTTTGCATTCAAATTTTTTTTTCCATTTGGGAAAATTTTAAAAATTTTTTTTTATGGGGGGAAAGGGGATGGGCCCCAAAAATTTTTTTTTGGGAAAATTTTCAAAAGGTTTTTTAATTTTTTCCCAAACCGGTTTTCCCCCTTTTTAAAATGGGTTTAAATTTTTTGGGGCCTGGTTTTTTGGGAAAGGGTTTTTGGTTTTTGTTTTTTTTTACCTTTTTTTTTTGGGTTTAATTTTATATTGAATCCTTTTTAAGAAAACCGTTTAAATTCGATTTTTTTTTTTCATTTTCCCCTTCCCTGGCACTTTTTCTCTCATATATTGGGGGGCCCCCCCTGGAAGGAATCTTTTTTTTAGAAAAACCCAAAACGAGGGGGGGAATTTTGGGGTTTTCTTTCTTTACTAGGACCCCCCAGTTAAAGTTTATCTTTTTCCCCGGGGTTTTCCCATAGGTTTAAAAATCGATGATGGTTTGTTTACGTTTTTGTCTCACTTCAGCCAGACTTTGGGCTTTTTGGGTGGTTGACCCCGATGTGGAGGGGGCCCCCCAACCCGGAAAAGGATGGGTTGTTAGGTGAAACGACAAATTAAACATAATCAGGGTTAAAAAAAATTTGCATTCAATTTCCCTTGATATTTTTTTGGGGAAAATGCATGGATTTTTTAATTGAAAATCATTCAACGTTCTGGGTAATTTTGCCAGGAAAGTAGTTGTTTTTTACCTGAGATCTACCTTTTTTGGTTCAATTTTATTTGAATCCTTTTTTGAAAAAACCCTTTAAAATTTATTTTTTTATATATTCCCCTTTTTTTTTTAAAAATTTTTTTGGGATTTGATGGGATTTAATTTTTTACATGTAAAAATTCCCCCAATTTTTTTTTTTGCAGGTCCTCCCTTTTTTTTCATACATTGTTGGGTCTCCATCATCAAGTTTGGATACGTTCCTTGAAAGATGACTAATGGCGTCATTCCTAGACTTCCATCTCTAGGGAAATCAAATTGTTTGTCATGTAGCTAATTTGAACTGAAATGCTTCTATAGCCTGTTTTCAAGCTTTTCAAATATTTTGGCAAGGGTGGTGATCAACGGGGGTGGTCTACTATAATTGACTGGGGAGATTTTTTTATCTCCTTTTTGATAAATTATTTCTTTCTTTGCTAGCGAATTGATGTAGGACACTGCCATTTCTATAAATCCGATTTGGAATTATATATATTCAATTGTTGGAAATGGGTTTATATTTTCTGCTCTGATTAAATCATATCCAGGGACCTTGGTTTTGGGGTTTGATATAATTGTTTCAATCTTGTTTGGTTCTTTAGTTTTAGATCAAAAGGAAATTCAAGTGTTGGTATATATAGCGGTTTTATTCAGGGACATTGCTTTTGTTTTGCCATATCACACCTACCTTTACTTATATAATACTCGTTGGTTGTATTTTACGTATCTGATTCCTTTATTTCAAATAATACCATCAACTGATCATTTCGTTTTATGTCATTTTCGCGTTTCACTATTTATAGTTGATGTAAGGGCAATTTACTTATTCATGCCTTTGACTTATTGGAACATGTTTTGAAATTTCATTTCCAAAATTTCTAAATACTGCTAAATCTGACGTAAATGTGACATAAATTGTTTTATTATATATCCTGATGACTTGAGGTATTCAGAAGCATAAACTGCTCAGATGATTTGCGCCTTCACTAAATACTATCAGACAGAGTATTAAAACACCTGGTGCAAAAAATCATACTGCAAATAAATTGCTCTATTGTGACTTTCTCTCGAAAACCAGTATCATCACTTATATAGTTACTCAAGGTGTAGCGTGATCTACTGCACTCGATCAATTCTGTACAGGACCTTGGTATCACTTTCGATCATGAATTAAGTTTTTCAACCCACATAAATGAAATCACGAATGAATGTTCTAAGTCCCTGGGTTTGGTATCAAGCAATACTCTGGACTTCACAAATACGAATACCTGCCCTGTTTCACAATTCTTATGTCAATCTAAAACAGAGTATAAATCTGTTATCGTGCCATATTATAATGTTCGTATAAATAGCCTTGATACTTATCCATAGTCGCTTTATAGGCCTCTTCATGAAAACCCAGATATCTAATGCTTCTTTATTGGAAAGATTTAACTTTGGTACCTCTCTTACTTGGAAATGGGAGATATATCAGCTCTGATGTTCCTTCATAAGGTGAATCTATGGCTACATGACTATAATGCTGTTTTTGAAAAGGAAATGCTCAATTTTTTCGTTCAGAGAAGGTTAATTCAAGGCAATACAATCTTTTTTACACTCAGGCGCCCACAATAAATGTATCATGGCTAGAATATGCAACAATTACAATTTAATATTTTCATCATGTACCATATCTCCACTCATTTTTTTTTTGTTTATACTGATCTTGAACATATTTCGTACCTGTAATTTTCCCTCCTGTGAGATGGATTTCTTTAACTTCAATATTTTGAATTTTGGGTTATATTTATTTTCGTTCCACCTTTTTTTTCTAATGATTATGTTTTGCTTCACTTATAAGAAGGTCCAAATGATTTTATAATAGTGTTTATACTCATCTACCTATTTGGACCTTTTTTGTATTTCTCATTACAACTTATGTTATTTTATAGAGGATTCATAGAACGTAGTATTGCATCCGTTATCAGCATTTCCTGCCAATATCTGACCAAGGTAGTTCTTTTTTCAATAGTTATTTAATCAATGTATTTTTTTGTATCAGAAATGTCACCGAGTTGGTCGCAATTTTCACGAAGAGTGTTCATTACTTCAGAATAATGATCAGGTTCGTGATTCTTGATTATGCAGGGTAAACAGTTGTTTGTTATATTTAGTGATTGAGCTCTTTAGAGAGCGATGGTCAATACAGCTGATAGATCCATTTTGCCAACGTATTGTTTTTGTTGATGAGGCTACTGAAAGTTGTATTCACATGAGGGTTCATATCTACTTTGATGATCATGTGGTGATTTACTGAGTTTTTTTTCATTCTAGGTAATTATTTAAGTGGTTGACAGATATTTCCAGATCTACCAGATGCAGATCCATAGATTGCAGTGATTTTTATTTTATTTTTGTTTTGGTAAATTATTCACATTTCAATACATTTATTTTTTTCCAAGTATTGACTATGCTACTTGTATAATTATAATGCCTTAGAATAAAAATAACAGCCCATAATTTTGTTTTTGTACTTCCATTGTATATCAAATCGACTTCCTTCTAAAGAGAAATAAAATAACTGATAAAAACTTTTTTGAGAGAGACAAGCTTTTATGCAAACCGTGTACTGAAACTGATTAAATAAGTTTCAGTCATGTCGTATGGAATTTTATTATTTTTTGTTGAATTATTTGCTTTCAAGCTTGTCACGTGCAGAAGTGTTCATAAAGTAGGTACAAAATTAATTTGGATTGGGCAGTGATTGGTTTGGTTTAGTAAGAACTTCCAAAGTATTTGATTTCAGCAGAAGCCTTTATAAAGTAAATTTAATTAATCCCATTGGACAATGATTGGTTGGTAATGCCAACTTATCAGTATTGATTTTATGACAGTTTGCTCGACAAACGAAACCAAATAATTCAGATGGAAAAATTACATAAAAAGACCAGTAATTTTGACTCTGATCAAAATTCGAACGACACCTATGATTCCTCAGTTGTTGGTCAAGAATATACCTTCGGAGTCTTAGGCGAGATATAGAGGAAGGCTAGTTTCTTGAAGCTAGATTTAGCGGTTCTAGGAGGAACTTAGTTTCGCTTGGTTACGATTAGATGAGGTCGTGGGTGGTTCTATAGTTGGTTTTAGACCCCTTATCGGCGTAGATTAGGTTGATCTTCACGGACCAGTGCTGATATTGATGTGCTGTAGAATTTCTCAGGCTACTAGTCGGCTTCCCGTCTCGTAGATGGGTTCCTCCGTGGTATATATCATGCGAAGAAGATGATAGGAATCAAAATATGTACAAAAGGGAAGAACAGGGATATCCTTTGAACCTCAAGTTTTATGAACGAGAATTTAATCGAGAGTCAAGATAGTCACTGGAAATGATAGCATACAATAAAAATCTCAATCTATATAAAAGACAGAGAAGGTTACAGTGAAAGAACAAAAGATAATAAATAGCAATTCAATCTGCTATTCTGGGTTAAATTTAAGTTAATTTTAATAATTTAAAATATAGTAAAATAGAACAAATTTAAACCAAACAAAACAAACCTCACCCAAAACGTTATGTTCAGAGATTTAGTTTAGTTTTTGAAACAAGTAAATTTTGGTAGTGATTTTATGGCTTTTGAAGGTAAAAATTTAATAAGGAAAGGTATTCAAGAAATATAAAATTTCCTTGAAATTTTACCAGAGAAAAAATATAGTATTTTAAAGCAAAATACTATAAAATTGCCAGAGGAAAATCTACTATTTTAAAGCAAAATATTTAAAGGTTGCCAGTACAAAATATATTATTTGAAAGCAAATGCCAAAGGAAAATATAGCGTTATAACCAAAATACTCTAGTAGGCTACATAAAAAAAATAGGGTTTCTGAACAACGATAATAGTCAGAGTAAAGTATACTCTTCAGCCAAGATAAGAAGAGAGAGCACACGTCTTTCAGTGAGCACGACTCTCTTAGATAAAGATACAGTGAAAAAATTCTTTTATTGAGAATTTCCAAAGATAAACCGAAGAGGGAGACCACACGTCTTTCAGCGGGCAAACTTTCTTAGAAAAGATAATGTTAAATAATTCTTTTAATTGAAGAATTTTTAAAGATAACTGAAGAGGGAGACCTCACGTCTTTCAGTGGGCACAACTCTCTTAGATAAAGATAATTTTGAAATAGGGCGGCAATTCCTTTTCAAATCGATAAACAGGTAATTCTCAAAAAATTTGTGAATCTCCCTGTCTTGGCGACAAGGTAGTAACTGAAGTGAATTGACTCTGCAACGATCAAAAAATCAAATAAGCTACACTGGGAATTGAATGGAGTAATAGATATAAGAAATTTATTAAACGGAAATCAACTTTTACGCTTGAGGCATATATTGAATCGAGTGTTCTGAGACCGTTAGGCCAGAGGTACAACTCTCTGATAAGCAATTCTTTCTCAAGAGAAAAGAATTACTCTCATAAACATATAGTTATGAAATAAAGAAAATTGCTTACCAGAGAGCCGTCCTATTAGTCACTCCGAACAATCAAATACGCCCTTCACTTCAATTGGAATCCTTGGAACAAACCGGTGGTTGTGTGAGGTACATAAGCTCTAGTCCATTCAAATTACCAATTAACTGGTACCTAAAAAAATGCAAAAGCGTAGAACAGATTTCCAATGAAAAAAAATCAGTTCCCAATATTCGGAACAGATGTTACGTTAGCCACAATATGTACTATGAATGATTTGTCAAAATGGCCGAAATATCTATTTTTAACCTTCAAAATTACCATGCGGTATATCCAAAATTCTAATATTACAAGCATAAGAAAAACAAGAGAATGCTAATCAGCTACAACATTAATTAAAAGATAAAGAGAATAATATTACTCTAAACTCCAGCAGTGAAACTTATTTCATCTATAGATTGTACAAATCAAAGCCTCACTCACTCAGTACATCTGCCTATCTCGACGTTCTATTCAAGAAAGAGAACGATTATCCTTTCGGTTCGACGAAATCACAGTTCACCTGTTTTTTCATTCTCGGTTTCTTTCCTATTTAAAAAAACTTGGAATAAACCAAACGCTCGATAAACGCGATCGACACGAAAATGAAATGTCACGGTCACACTGTCAAAATACCATTTTCTAGGGACAATAATGAACGCACATTCTTCACGACCTGAGCGCAGTGACTACTGACCCGTACTACCGTAAAGATAACCGGAAAAGTTATGAGAAATTGGTTATGTGTAAGGACGTAACGAAAAATTCGTTACAATAGCATTACCCAACTCCAGGGCACTACAACTGGGAACAAACACATGAGAAGAGGGAAATTTACCCAACTTGAAGCTACCCTACATCCCTATGAAGAATAGTACTAGATCAGCTAGAAATCCTTAATGGCAAAGCAAGAAGAGGGGGCTGAGTAGAGGTCGTCGAATCGCAGTGTACCCTTTTATCACCCTTACACCATACACACACTCTCCGCAATTCCTTCAGACCATTCTTATGACATCTAGCAGCAGCTAATAAAAGCATTGTAGTCATATTTATACTTTATACCAAAAATAATATTTGAAGTTTGGTAATTTTGGATACCACTATTCTCCAGCAGATGGCACTATGTGTAAACAATTCTATCTAATGCAAACTAATTCACCTGCAAATTAAATGGTTTATATGGTTCTATACCTCAGTTATGTTATGAATTCTAATAGATTTTCCAGATAAAATATTTGATTAATTCTATTTCATCACATTACGAATTAAAAAAAACAACCTTCGAACCAATATTCGAAAATGTTCGGATCTTGATGGAAATGCTCGACTGATACTGCCCAAATTTACAGAAAATAGTCCAACGAACCACACTAACATCCTGATGGTTTTAATTTTCTATAGCCATAATAAAGAGAATCAAAATTGATGATAGTTATACTTTTTATCTGACGCCCATAGAATTAGAGTCGGTGTATGTTCATACCACTTCCGATGCTATCAACGCTTGATAGAGTTCACAGACGATTTTATTTCAGAATTGTTATTCATTGCCAGCTAATGTCGAAAATAGCACTTCTATATAACCGACATAAAACCAAACATTTCAGTAGGCGACTGATGCTTACAATCGATTAACCAAAAATGTTTCAGAACTCTTTTTTCTTAAAGGTAAATATTCCTCATCAGAACTACTTACCGATAATTTGTGTAAACACGTAGGTATGTTAAACGAAAGATGAACAAGATATTTTTGATAATTCGGGGGCGTAATTGTTCGAATTTTCAGAATGCCAAACCATTTGTGAATTATCCGAAAGAGTTGAGGAATATCTACACTTGCACGACTTTTCTGTAATAGTTGTATAACAAACTTATTGGGTTATTGGGCATCTTTCCCGTGTTCTATGATCTGTCAAATCCAAGAGACATGGATACAGAGTCGATTATATATATTATTGATTTTTTTTTAATACACATCAGTTCTACACAGTGTACTTGTAGCTAGAACATTTTTTGGTAACCAAGGTAGAGATCTGGCCTCAGAAATAAAGTTTTCAGTGAATATTTGTCTCACATGGAATGCATGTGTCGTGTAGTTTTGTAGTTTGTGACCCGTACTGCTCGATTCCACTTGTTCAGTAATGTATGTATTTCTGTCGTATTTTTTTTCATGAAATCGTGCAGTAAGCAAGTGGCTATAATTATGTAATCTACATGTTTCTGAGGAATCCGAATCCGTCTATTATAAATGAGAGTTGAAGTCACCTTTACGATCATCCAAAGTAACTCCTCTATTAGGTCGTATCAAGTACGTTTTAAGGGGAAATGCCTCGTCACCTACATTAACGTATGGTACTTGATCTGTGTGCTTGGTGGACCCATTTTTTCACTTGTTCTTCCTCTTCTTCATCCAAAATCAGAGCAATCATCAAGGTGACATCTTCTCAGAACTACGCCATCTTTGTCCCATCAACGGACACGGATGAAAGAAACACTGAACATTGTGAATAGACATAAAAATAGTGATCACGGGTCGGTCACGGCACTGTCATGTCACTGGTAAGTGTAAATCGATCTTAAGGCACCGAAATATTTTCCACATACTCATTTTCACCTCAAATTATTTCTGTAACTTTTCTTTGATCAATTCTATGTTGAGTGACAGTGATATTGATCATTTCTACATGTGCTCCAATTCTTTAGAAAAACAAATGAAGCAGCTTTTGAGCACTTTCCTCAGTCAGTCTTCATTATAATCTATAAGGAAAAAAAGGAGGGGGTTCTTTAACTTTTTACAGAGCAGTACGATTTCTATGATTCCTTTTCCATTGTATGGGGTATACCTCGAAGTTGGTGCCATTTGAATTTGAAAAAAAATATCACCCCTAAGGATAGAAAAATAGGTGATATTTATCATTCACCCATTGAATATTCACCAGTTAACCGATTCTACCAGTTTTAACTTTGTACTGGGTAATCCAATTTGGATGATTCTTTTTCAATTGGGTAGTGTATTCTTCAGAGTTGGTCATATTTGAATTTGAAACAGAGTAATCCACTCCTAAGGGTAGAAAAATGGGGGACGATTGATTTTCCATCTGTGAACCGATTCTGTTGAAACTTGGTAATAATGTAAACCTGGGTCAATTGAGTAGGTAAGGAGAGTTTAGTCACAAAAAAAAAACTTGAAAAGTAAAACCGAGGAAAAAAGAAACTGCAGAGCAAAAAATAAAATAAAACTTTTCAGTCTTAATAATAACTGAGCTCCTAAGCTAATGTGAGTAACTAATTTTGAGTCGGCGCCGAACGAACAATCAACGAAGATCCTTGAATTTCTTTAAGAAAATTATCAGAACGCCGCCGTGCATCCCGCTGGCATCACTTACGCTTCAACTAATTCAACTGATACAGAGAACGGATAGGAAAGATACGAAATTGGAAATATTCCAGCAATAGCTCGAAGTAAAGTAAAATTGAAACGAGCTAGAGCTGGTGAAAAATTTCCACAACATATGAAAAGAAAACTCACAATAGTAGTGGGAAAAATCCAAAAATTCTTTGAAAATTAGATCAAAGAAATATACAACGATGAAAGACCCTGGGACTGGAAACTGACTCCAACCAGCCCAGACTTTCACGAATACAAGAGAAGATTGCTTCAAATGCAACATTCGGAGGATGATAACTTCGAAGAACAAATAGGAGAAACCTATGTAGGCCTATATTATAAGTACTTGAGAACTTCGCTGATTAGAAAAGCACTCAAGACAGAAAGACAAAAAGACATAAATTTTAAAAAATTTGTCAAGGAAAAAGAACTTAATTACATATTGAGGACATGGATGCAAGACGTAGCCAATGGCAAAAGAACATACCTAAAAAATCCAGATAAATATACAGATGTATATTATCAATCTGGAAATTTGGAAAAAGGAAATCCCTGAAATATGGGAAAATATAAAGTAAACGTCGCCAAACTGGGCGAAGTTCACAAAAGTAACGAAGACTACATGGAAGATGAATATTTCAATCACCTTTCTAACTCTGAAACGGACGAAGAAATCCCAGAAAAATCCCAAAAATTCCGAGAGCAGAGGAAAAATTGGAGAAAATTAAAATGAGTATGCCCGAAGTCGTAAGTGGAATACATAGACTGCTAGCAGAAGGGAAAACCGCGGAAGAGAAGATTGCCGCGGAAAAGGAAAAAAAGGATAAAAAGGAGAAAGCAAAGCAGAATCTCCCACCCCTAAAGATGAAGCCACCACCATGTCTATATCCGTCAGTCACTGTCAAAGAGCTTGACGGAAAAATAGACAAGGAAAAGGTGGCAAAAAACACGAATGTTGAACAGGGTAAAAATTTAGAAAACCCTAAAAATAACGAAGTGAAGAAAATTGATGAGGAGAATCAAGGGAAAAATGAGGAAAAACCTGTCTCTGTCACCATCGTCCAAACAGACGGGCCTACAGACCTGTCGAGGGACGATGAATCCATAGGATTGGCTGACAATGAACGAGACATAACAAAAATAAAGAGCATAAAACCGAAAATAAAACGGAAAAAACCATCAAACTCCCCAAGAAACACCCCAGAAACCAGTGAAAAGAGGGAAGATACCCCTCAGTCACCAGGGATCGAAAAGGGGAAAATTCAATCAGAGAAAGAACCCCCCCCCCAATTATCCTGGAGGGTAAAAAATGTTGGGAAAAACTTTGGAAATAAAGTTAGGACAAATTTGCAGGAATGGATATCGTGTTAAATTTCTAAATAATAACACGCATATTTACATAACAGACATTCACGAGCTAAAGCTGACGAAGCAAATGCTAGAAGCAAACCAAATAGGATTTTTTACCTACCCCCAGGAAGAGAAAAAAAAAAACGCGCATGTTCTGAAAGGACTTGACGATATACGAAATATTGAAGAAGTCAGAAAGGCACTCCAACAAGAGCATAACCTGGAGATAATAAAAATATATAAAATGCGGAAAACCATAAGGACAATGTTTCTCGTAATAACAGACATACAAACAACCCCCGAGAAGTTAAACGAGGAAATAAAAAAATAATGAATAGGCAGGTGTCATGGGAAACCAGGAGAGCAGAAACACCTATTACCCTATGTAGGAAATGCCAGAAATGAGGACACACATCCTCAAATTGCAACTTATCGACAAGATGTGTGAAATGTGCAGAAAATCACACCTCAGAAACATGCACAAAAAGCATTGACACCCCAAATGTGCCAATTGCGAACAACAACATCCAGCAAATTATAAGGGCTGTGATGCATATGCACAAGCCCTTAGAGACAGAGGAATACAACCCTCAACGGATGGGAAAAACACTGGAAGTATCAGACCGCCAACCCACCCCCTGGGAGGCCAGGGTGGGAGCGCACCCCCAAGGCAAGGAAACAACATAAACGCCCGAGAACATCCAGGACAAGAGGGCCCCCCACAAACCTGGAAGGACTACCACAAATATTGGAAATGTTGTATGTGATAATCAACATTCTAAACACAAATACAAACATATTGAGAGAGTAAGTTCATAACTTGACAAGAACACAAACAGTCTAGAGAAGCGTCCCGTTTCTGGAGCGGGCCCGGGGGCATGTGGGGACGGCGGATTGACCGCAAGAGTCCCTGCATTGCTCGCGGGAGCCGCTGCCGGAGGTGGAAGCGCTTTTCTAAATACACTCAAATTTTGATAACACAAATAATTTCTGAGACACGTAAGCCGAATGGCTAAACGTGAGCTCCACAGATCAGAGGTCCGAGGTCCAACCTCGGCCAAAACCACACAAACTACACCTAAAATCAAACACAAATAAAATGACTGAAACAAATACAAAAATTCACTTTCTCAAACTGACTCAAATCAGATACAGAAATAACACCACAGAAATTTTTTGACAGAATTATCCATAAATCTCCACAAATGAAATATACACAAACATACAAACTCAAATTCACGACTAAAATGTTTTTTGTTAATACTCGAATTGTCATGAGCTGGTTTTTTCGGTGTTACGCAAGATTTCAAATCATACGGCACCCCCTTTTCCAGACAGTAATAGAAAAATTTTAGATAATATGACGCAAAATTAATACTTTGAATTAAAAAAAAAAATTAACGATATCACTCCCATAAGCGTAAGCAGGAGGGGAGTTAACAATAGCATTTTTTAAGGACAGAAACCGAGGATGAACCAAGCCATCGCCTTCGGGCAGGGGCACACCCTTCGCCCTTCATATGAAGGGCAAGCGTGTGCTCATACATTGTAATTATGTATAGTAGCATTAAGTATGTATATTTTAGGTTAAGTCAAATGTATATGAATTTTGATAAAATAAATATTTTTGGATTTTGGATTGGATTGGTTGCTCTAGAAGCATCAAATTTCACACGGGAGTTCCTTACATAACGGAGGTGGGTTCTAACGAAGGATTTTTGAAAATGTATCCCTTACGTGGGTTAAATAGGGGGTTAATATATACAGCTCAAACCGGTGGGTGTGGAGTAGACGCATTATATTTCGCACAGGAGTTTCTTGTAGAACGTAAATGAGCATCAGAAAAGGATTTTTGAACATTAATATCCTAGGTAACCCCCTTAGGGAGTGAATTTCTAAGAATAGGGGGTTAAAAATGTTCAGACACGTATTTGAAAAATCGATGCTAGTGAATGAATAAAAGTGATAACCAACCTATATGACGACAAAAAACTGATCACCGATAGCTAGTGGAATAAACTGGACGTCATCATTTTATCGATGAATTTCAACCTACCGCTTATTTGTCAGTATCTCAAGCTTAAACTGTATATCAAAATTGCGATCCGATCCAATTTTCAACCCCCAACGCAAACAATGTTGAGCCGGCGTCTCACGGCGCGAGACTTGACGAGCTTGGATTGGGGGAATGTGCTCGGTGCACAGGAGTGAGGTTATTGCAATTTCGAGCCTGATCGATCTCACGGCATGTATAATTTAACCGACTCGTCGTCTATCAGTGGCTAGTAGTTGGTACACGAGCCTAGGAAGGGATACCTTGTCCAGTGCAGTAGCTATAGATAGCGCCGATGAGAGGATAGCATGTGCAGCAGCGTATTTTTATATACATTTTGTATTTTCTCATATAAATCTGAGAATTCAATAATTACTTATGAATTCCATTCTATATTAATACACAATAATAAAAACAACACCCAACTATGCTCTGCCACCACCAAACTTCCCCTCCGAAGTGACCAGAATTCATAGGGTGAGTGATCAATATCCTTCATTTTGCTACCCTTAGGGGTGGATTCCATCTTTCAAATTCTAATGGGACCAACTACGAAATATACCCTATCCACTGAAGAAAGATTTATCGGAATTGGACGTCTCAGTAAAAAGTTATGCGTGGTCATACATACAAAAAAAATATACGCGTCGACTCGAGAACCTCGTTCTTTTTTGTTTTGTCGGTTGAAAATTGGCATGCTTCTCATTGACAATTTGATTAAAAATGTATTTTGAAAGATTTTTCTCTTTTTCAAGGTTGCATTTTCCAATACTACATTTCAACTGTTGCCGTTGCCTTGAAATATATATATATATATATATATATATATATATATATTTCAAGAAGCAACATTATATATTTTTTTAATGGCTTTGACATTTCGTCATTCGGCCAGTCACAAGTTGAGTATTTTTTTTATGTATCATTTCATAGTGTTCTGGGTAGGCCTTGTTACTAACTCCATACGCCACCTAGGAGCAGCACTGTTAATTTGAACGCAACAGCAAATCGTCGAGGACCATCCTCGGCCCGGCTACGAAATTTAACATTTAATTCTCTCAAATTAAATAGAAAAATTTCTGCCCTGGCCGAGAATCGAACTCACGACCTTTCGATCATGAGTCGGACGCTAACCCACCGCGCCAATCCCCCCATAACGGCAACAGTTGAAATGTAGTATTGAATATATATATATATATATATATATATATATATATATATATATAATGGAGTTTGAGTTTCTTGGGGTTTCGGTTCTTTTTGCGAATGACAGTCTTCTTTTAGGAGATATACATTAATTTTTTCGACGTTTCGACCGTGTCCAAGGTCTTCTTCATTCAGGAACTAACAATAATTAGATGGACCAATATTTTGAAAAAAGGAAAGTGTAAATGCAGCAGATGATTTATTTTCCATAATTATACATTTTTTTCCTCCTCTTTACTGTGTATAAATAACCGGAAGACTTTGTTGTTGTTCTTTTTATTAAAAATCAAACGTGAGCAATCTGATAAGGAGGCTGGTTGATAAGGATCCACATCCATATCAACCATATTTTGGTAGCAGAAATCTACAAAATAATCTATATTCAAGTAACAGTGGGAATTCAAAAATGTACCTTGATCACAGTCTCCTATGGCGGGTATCAAAATTTTGAACGCTTATCTAGTTTCATAGTTATGTCATGTTAAATGAAATACATTTGCTGAATATTCTTCTATTATTCAAACCAGTTCATGTATCTTACTTTATATTCTTTTGATGTTTACGGAACTATATTCTCATTATTTGCTTCGAATTAATATCGTTCTATTATTTATATCTCACATTGGTTAATCGAAGACATGGTCATCTAAATAAATGAAGCTCTTCCATGAAATATAAAATTACTTTCGACTGAATTTCAGTTACATTATGATTTTTTGAAAATATATTTTTAAGTGGTCAAAATCGGTTTCAACACTATCCCAATTTATAAAATGAATATATTGAAATAATTTTTGGAAAGACCACATAAACCCCAAATTAACAGATTGAAAGGAAGCAATGCAATTAAAATAACTCTTAAAATAAAATAAATCCTTGCTAATTTAACCCTCTCAAAACCTGATTAAGGCCTACTACCCAAAAATGGCCTACATTATGACGATAATTTATGCGAATAATTTAAATATCATTTGATTTCGAGAATACCAGCTGAATGTATATTTGTGCAGCCTGGAATTACTTCCAGTAATAGGTCATTTGTCATAATGTTGCCACCAGTGAGTGTTTGGTTGATAGTTGTATTTCTGTTCCTTCTTATCAACGTCTACATACAGTGGAGAGTGAGAAGAAATGAAATGGATTTCTGTAGAATGTACACCAGTGAACATCAAAGGGGAGCTTCACTGAGAATACGAAGAAGTAAGTGTTTGTTTCACAAGCCAATTGGAAACATTTTTACATGTGTAAAATGCAGACAAATTAGTTTGTCACCGAGAATAACTTCATTTATCAAATCAATTTTGCTGTTGGTGACTTGTTTATGCTTTGAAAATACCAGTAATATTTTTCAATATATAGTTTTGTAAAAATATCAAAGGAAATCCTTGGAGACATCATTCTTCATATTATTATATAAAAGTATCCTTATACAATTTTTGGAGTGGAAATACGATAGGTCACATCATTTAGCATATGATAGAATAATCTTTCTTGTTTTTCCAAATGAAGTATCAGCATTTGAGACTGGGAAAAATAAGTTTGAAAATTTAACGAATACAATATTTTCTCTCCTCTTTACTCTAGGTGTTTCTTAAAAAAAGGTATATTTTTATTAGGGATAATTTGATTACCATATAATACGTGAATGGATTTTTCGATTTAGGCTCTACGTACTCAAGGGGAATAAAATCAGGAACTTGAATCAGAATGTTTAAGGAATGTTTGAATCTTGAACCTATAATGCCATCATTTGAGTACATTATCAAAGTAAGAAAAGTACTGTGCACATTCTAATTTAGTCTTATTTGTGCCTTTCTTTCTTATTCATAAGTGAAGTTGACAGAACAGTATATGTAAAT
Source organism: Gonioctena quinquepunctata (assembly GCA_018342105.1). Classification (NCBI taxonomy): domain Eukaryota; kingdom Metazoa; phylum Arthropoda; class Insecta; order Coleoptera; family Chrysomelidae; genus Gonioctena; species Gonioctena quinquepunctata. Next base: position 666,563 of record JAFIRS010000490.1, on the reverse strand, counting down.
ACATTTTCACAGTCCCTCTTTTGAAAGATATATAAGTAACAGTCAGGGTCATTCTACAAAAGTTAATCCACCTAGTTTTTTTCAGATATCAATTCTCTCAAGGTGAACATCGCTGTTAAAACTGAAACATTTGAAAGTGATTAGAGCTCACCAATTCTGATAAACTTCCTACGCCTCTCTGTGATAAGACTTGTTCTGTCATTAGAAATCGTTTGAAAATCGTGTTTTCTTACCACCTATTCAAATTTTCAATATCCAATTGTTTCACTAACATTTCTTTTTTATGGAAAGTTTGTTAGGTTTGACGGCAATTATTGGCTTTTCCCTACTGCAGTGTGTGTGAATAAAGAAAATCGAAAAAACTCTCAGTTTGGAAAATCACAGTCAATTCAATAGAAGTATGTATACAGTGCTTCTCAGAAGTCCCCTCCCCCCCCCCCTCTTATTTTTGGAACGATTATACATAAACAAGTGGAATTTGAAGTGAAATTTGGAAACTGAATATTAAAGGTTATAAAATTCCCAACTAGTGATGATAGATGACGAAATCGTCAAAGATGACGTTACAAGGCCATTGTGACCATTAATTTTAAATGGAACCCTACGGCAAGCGTCACCTCCTTTAAAAGGTATCGAAAAAACCTATTCAATGATTCCAATTTTGTTTGTGTTTATGGCAATATTAATGGCTCATTAGTAAACATTAAAATTCCATTCAGTATGATATTGATAACAGATTTAAGAATCAGTATCTACTTGAAGAAATTGCTCGAAGTGACCTCCATTCACTTTCTGACAGTGAAATATCCTATTTTTAAACTCTTCTCGTACTTTTGCAAATGTGTCTGCGGAAACAGCCTCACATTCTGCAACAATACGTTGTTTTATAACGTCAATATTGTCACGTTCAGTGGCGTGAACCTTCGATTCAAGGTACCCCCACAAAAAAAATCCAAAGGTGTTAGGTCCGGTGATCGAGCTGGCCATTCCGTTGAACCTCGTCGTCCAATCCATCTACCACGATACTCCTCATCCAAATACCGTCTTACTGCACCGTAATAGTGTGGAGGAGCACCATCCTGTTGGAATTTTATTTCCAAATTGCCGAGTTCATCTGGATTATCTTCCAAAATTTCAAGGATTGACGGTTCCATTGCGTTTTGAAACAGCTCCAGATAAACCTAACCAGTTAAATTAGTATTTTAAAAAAGAGGCCCAACGATGTGGTTTCCCAGGATACCTGCCCAAACATTCACCTTCTGGGGAAATTGGGTATGTGTTTCTCGAAACAGGTGAGGATTTGCGCCACTCCAATACCTCACATTCTGTGTATTTACATTTCCATTTAGATAGAAAGTACTTTCGTCACCAAAACAAATTGTTTTGACATAGTCTGGCTGTTGGTTAATTTTAGTTTCCATATTTTCACAAAATTCTAGTCTTCGGTCGGGGTCGTCGTCTGAGAGTTGATGAACCATTTTTAATTTGTATGGATGAAATTTGTTTTTTTTCAACACCCTGAGTATTCGACTGACTTCACAGGTTGATGTAACGTGAGTTGTTGAAGAAGTAGGATTAACTATTACTTCTGCCAGTATATCAATTTTTTTCTCATAAGAAATTTGTGGTCTGCCAGATCGTTTCGCATCATTAATACTACTCGTTGTTTCAAACTTACGAAGAAGCTCTTTTAAATAAGTCCTCGAACGGTGCGATCGGGAAACCTCTCATCAAAAATGCGTTCTGCTGAATGAATAATTTGTCCAGTTTCACCAAGAATTAGGATCGCTGCTACTTTATCAACTGAAGCACGTACCATTTCGCTTCTTGAAGCACTTAAACTTTCGGCTCACAACAGTTCAACAAATTATTAAAATGTACAAAAATATTAAAAGTACCAAAAGCCGCTAAAACAGTTAAACGTTCGATCAACAATACACAAATTATTAAATGTACAAAAACTTGGACAATTACAAAAACGTCGAATTAGGGAGACTAACAAAAACGTCAGCTTATTTGACAACTATCCAGAGGCGGAGCTTGAGTTTGGAATTTCAGTATTAACTGATTTAATTCATCACAGCTTTGCGGATTTTCAAAAGCGAGTTGCCAAAACTGCCATAAACACAAACAAAATTAGTATAATTGAATAGGTTTTTTTGATACCTTTTAAAAGAGGTGTCGCTTGCCGTAGGGTTCCATTTAAAATTATTGGTCAGAATGGCCTCGTGACGTCATCTTTGACGATTTCGTTCACAACCTTTAATATTCAGTTTCCAAATTTTACTTGTTTATGTATAATCGTTCCAAAAATAAGAGGGGGAGAGGGGACTTTTGAGAAGCACTGTATGTATATTTTTCCACAACTCAGGAACAAAAGAGTTTGAAAAAATGTGTCCCCTCACTAGAAATATCGTTCAAATCCAAAGACATACTGTGATTCCACAAATAAAATAGATGGAAAAGCTTATCTTCAGTGGTATACAGAAAACAATCTATCATATGATTGTTTCATTGAATCAATGGAATATATGTATACGGGTTGAAAAGCTTCAATGACAAAATATGACTGATTGAAGAGATTGTTGGTTCTACTTCCAAAATAGTTTTTCTATTCTCATTTTTCACATAAGAAGTAAAAACCCTATTTCTCCAACCTAAATAAAATATTGTTATAAGAAACCATATACGATTCAGTTTTTCTATGTATCTTCTCCTCTCTTTGAAACTGGTAAGAGGTGAAATTGATCTTTGGATTTTTATCATACAGATTGAATCCGTAACCCTCTGAAGTTGGAACTTTATCGATAATTTGAACAGAATAACTCATACTTGAGACGAAATAATTCTGCTCAATGCTTTCCAAATTACAATCGATTCAAATAAGTTTAATGTATTTCTTTGAAATATAAATATTCGAATTCATTCAAAAGGTACAATTTCAGTAGACTTATCAAACTCCATATATTTATTACAAGTTACAAGCTTTTATTTAGTTTCACTTGTTAGTTAGTTAGTTCGCTCGTTTGTTAGTTTGGGTCAAATCTTGCACGTGAATTTCGACCGACATCTAGTCGTCCAATTAATTTGGAATTTGGCAGGTGTTCAAAATTGTGGTGACAATGCATTATGCAGTGCAAAATGGCGGCTCCAAAATGGCGGACGAGATATGTAATTATGGTCCGATTTGATTCAAAATTGGTATGAGGTGGTCGGGGATTAAGACATTTCTTTCGAAATTCATTAATTCAAGATGGCGGCTCCAATATGGCGGACGAGTTTCGTGATTATGGTGATATTTCATTCAAAATTGGTATGTGGGGGTTTTCAGGTTTGAAGATTATAATTTTTTTATCAATATCTATATATTCAAGAAGACAACTTCAGGATGCTGGACGAGTTTTGTGATAATGGTAAAATTCAAAATTGGTGTGTGGAAGTTTTTGGGGTCGGAGATCATGATTTCTCTCAGCTCCAAACTTACAGGAAGGAGACCTTCTGATAACGGTGCTCTATTAGAAATGACCTAATCAAGGCGAACTAACTAAATACCAAAAAATAAAATAACTAATAGAAAACTTTTTAAAGGCAAGCTTTTATTTAAGCCGTTCACTGAAATATATGAAATGAGTTTAAGTCATCGCTGACAATGATTTTATGATTTTTTGTTGAATTATTTGGTTTGAAAGAGCTTTTTGGGCGAATTGTAATAAATTTATTACTTCAATAAGTTGTTACTTACCAATTAATCATTGTCCAATGAAATTAATTGGTACCTACTTCCAAGAATACTTTGTAAAAATCAAATACTTACCATACCAATCACTACCCAATCAAATTAATTGGTACCTACTCTTGTGAACACTTCGCGCGACAACCTTTCTGAAACAAAATAATTCAACAAAAAATAATTGAATCATTATCAGCGATATGACTTAAACTTATTTTATACGTTTTAGTACACGTCTTGAAAAAATGTTTGTCTATATAAAGTTTTTTTTATACATGGTTTTATTGAGTTAATTATTCAAAAGTTTGTGGAACTTGTAAAAATGAAACTTGCAAAGTAACGGAGATAAAAAAAAACTGATAAAATTGGTCGGGGTAGCCTCTCGATAAAAATATTTGTCTATGAAAAATTCTTCCGCGTCGTCTCTAATGAAGAAGAAGGACCGGAAAATCGGCCACATCACGATTTCTAATAGTTGGTTTAGTTTCATGGATTTCGAACGTAATCAATATTTTGAATGTTGAAACTTTTTATCATACATGAATCAGGAAAATACTGTCCACAAATTATCGTAATTACATTTCGAAGTAACTTGTTCATATTATTGTTAAAATCATCACCTGTATACCTGGTTTATATTGTTATTTTTTATTACAGCACACCAACATGATGATATTCACAATATCAGCAGTCGAGTACAACGACAGGAACAATGGTCGACACATGATGCTCATTTGTCTATAGACCACGTTACTATTATGGATCAGATGAATAAACCACCAAGCTACAACAATGGTAAGTCTGCAACCCAAAATAATTTTATTTGAAAATACTTAAGGATTAGCTATTCGAGACTCAAATGGGAACGCTGTATGTGCCACATCCTTGAGCATTCCAATAGATACTGAATCTAGCTTATGCTCTCTGGCTTTCGACCAGTGTGTCAGCAGCGATCTGGTGAAGCCATTGCGCGGTTGCCATATATCGACGTTTATTTCAATGTTTAAGTGTAGATATTCCATAGAGCATTTGAAACGTGCCTTGAAAAGGGATAGTAAAAGCTAGTCAACTATATGTGAATGTTTTCACAATATTTTTATTCATTTATTTTATTTTATTCATTGTGTGAGTAACAGAATCTAATTCTAGATAACGATTTTTCACTAATTAATTATAAATATGAGAGATAGCGATATTTCTAGCAGAGGTTTACTGATAAGAGAAAAAGAGGAAATGAAACGACATCTAAAAAATGAAATGAGAAAGGATTTTCAGGTGATTCCTAGTATTTCAACGAAATGGAAAAATATGTATGGATATAGATACAGATATTCATTTGAAAATGGAATGAAGCATAGGTATATGTTTACGTTATAAATTAATATTAACATAAAAACGAACTGATTATTAATGATTTCGTTAGATGGAATATTCAGATTCACCAAACAACCATGGAAGTAGTTTTTTATTGGATCACTCCTGATATGACTTATATGAACATTTTATATGTAGTTATGCTATTTTTCGTTTACTTGTTCCTGGGGAGCAACGGCAACTCCAATAAAAATAATAAATAAATGTATCTTGAACCAATTGTTTCGTGCCAGTGCAACGCATACAATTATAAATTTAAAAATAAATTTAGATATTCCAGTCCATTTAGATCTATAGCCTTCGTATGGTGCTCAATTATCTTCTAAAACTCGTCTTTTGGACTATTCAATACAATTGAGTAAAATCATTTGGAAACTGCTTAACCCGGGAGGACTCGCACTGGTAGATAAAATCTAACATTTTCAGTTGCACTACAGACTTTGTTTTCATCTCTTGTCAAATTGATTTCATATTTCAGGAATGCCTTCTGTAGAATTCCTTAACCAGTTCATGCTTGTTGGGGCGTGAGTGGGGGGTTGTGATGGCTCTAAATAAATTAGAGTTAGTATTAATCTAGCGCGCGAGCTATCGAGTCGGTGGAGTGTGTTAGGAAAAATCTATCGACGCGAGTGATAACATATGTGCTTTTCTCCATATTGTTGATAATTTTTTATTGCATCAAATTAGCAGGTAACTTTTTTATTATTTTTTGCTTTTTCCTTTATTAATTTGAGCTTTTCTAAGAAAAAAAATGGATTCTAAAACTGAGCAACATTTGTTGAAATGGTTTGAAGAGATTTCAGATCATGAATGTGACGGAGCCATTGAGTCAGATTCTGACATTGAAGATGCCCCTTCTGAGCATAGTGTTCATGCAAATGCATTTTTCTGTGTTTAGTTTTTAGAATTTAGAATATATCTACTAGAATCAATATTAAATAGTTTTTATCATGAAAAGTCAGTGTTAGAAGATATCTATACGCACGAGCTCGCGTTAGAAAAAACCTATACGCGCGAGCTGGCGTGAGAAAAGATCTATAGGCGCGAGTTCTCACGTCGTTAACTAGTACCCGAGTTCTCCCGGGTTAACAATTCATTTCTGAACAACATTAGACGCGGACGGATTTTCCAACTGGTTTTATTATACACCGATAATATTCTACTTTGGTCTTATAGTTCCCACTCTTCAGGATAACCAAGCAGGACGTTGCGTATGCATTAGGATCTGTTAACATTACCACGGATAAAAAGAAAGCCAACTACAACACTCAAGATGACGATGGTTTCACTACCGTCAATTATAAAAAGAAGACATATAAATACACGGTAGTGGGGTGTATGAGCGATTTCTCAAAAAATAATTTGAAATCGATGGATAAATTGGCTCTCCTTCAAGTATATGAAACAACTTTTCCCGGAGGCTATCTGCGAAAAGATGAAACCAAAATACCCTCAGCATTTAAGGTAACCATCCATGACCGCAATCTGGAAGCAGCAATGTCGCCTTCGATATGGCTTAAGGGAACGCACATCGATAGGTTTTTCCACCGACTTGCGGAAAAAGCAATGGCACTCTGATGAAGAACTCATTTGTAAATAATTCTGAAGAAAAAAACTCACTTAGAGTTTTTCATATAAATATTCAATGTATCGCCAATAAAATCGATGAAATCAATTTATTTTTGAAAGACAAGAATATAAGTATTCTACGTTTCTCAGAACACTGGCAAACTGAGCACAACTTGAAAAGTATCAATATACAGGGATACTATTACTGTCGAAGTGAAAACCAGCATGGTGGTGTCTGCATTTTCTTGAAAACAAATATTAGGTGCCGCACTATAACAACTACAATTTTCAACCAAGAATTTCATTCTGAATTTTGTGCTCTAGAGATATCCAGTCTGAAAGTGTGATTATCGCGACTTACATATCATGTGTAGGCGATTTTCAGGTATACCTAAATCATCTAGAGGAGCTACTATGTACAATACCAAACAAAAAATACAGCACTATCTTGACCGGCGATTTTAACATCAATTTCAAAACAAAGTCACCCCTTTTGTCACAATTTATGTCGATACTAAAATCCCATGCCCTTGAAATTACTATCCATGAATCTACTAGAGTCACCAACAAGTCTGCCTCTTGTATTTATTATATAATTACACACATATTACCTGAACGCCGCATAGTGGGAGTGTATGATCCGTGTTTATCGGACCACATGTCACAGTTCATTATCACACCCCTAAATGTAGAAAATACTGATACAGTTGTCATAAGACATTTCTCGAGCAATGCATTAGAGAAATTCAAACATTCTGTAGCCCAAGCTCACTGGCACATGTTTTACAAATCCCTGGGTGATGTCAATACATCAGCAAACTGGCTCTTAGAAACATACAGTGAATCAGTAAAGAAATGTTTTTCCTTTGAAGGAGTATATCTCAAATGGACCTCCTGTCAACTGGTTCAATGATGAATTGGTGAATAAGCGAAAAATTCTGTCGTCTGTGGAAATAATCGCAAAAAACACAAATGATGCTGACAACTGGTCGACATACGGAAGATTAAAGGCCGATTACAGAAACTCTATCTTATCCTCAAAAAAAATAGCCTACGAAAATTTCTTACTTGCCTCAAATAACATATCAAGAGATAGCTGGCGAATCGTCAATTTCGAATACAACAAAAAACCTAAAATAAATGACAATTCATATTTCAGTCCTGACGACTTCAACATATTTTTTAGTACTGTTGCTGAAAATATCATCAAAACATTACCAAGTTCCTCCTTTACTACTTCTGATCTCATGAAAAAATTACCATCGCCAAAATCAAGTTTTTTCTTAGCCCCAACTTCTCCAGAAGAAGTTGTATCAGCCATAAGTAAACTTAAAAAAACCAGCTCAGAAGACACTTTTGAAATAAATGCTCTACTTATCAGAGAAACATTGGACATTCTGCTCGAACCATTGGTTGCTCTCATAAATACTTGTTTTTTAGATGGCATTTTTCCCGATCTATTCAAAATCTCAAGAGTTATGCCTTTACTCAAAAAACTAACAGTGAAACTCTAGACAACTTTCGTCCAATTTCAATTATCAATACGTTCTCTAAAATTATAGAAATCTTACTGAAAAACAGATCAACATACTATTTTGAATCTAACAACTTCCTTGCCAACACTCAATTTGGTTTCCACCAAAACAAATCCACAATAAGGGCACTGCTGAAGATGGAAGATATTGTTGACAACATTCCTTCTCTCCATGTGTGATTTGTCCAAGGCTTTCGACTGTGTCTCTCACGACCTACTTTTAGAAAAGTTATCATATTACGGGGTTAGAGCAACTCCACTCAAACTGATGTCATCGTTCTTAAAAAACAGACAACAACTGGTTAAAATTCATAATACAACATCTGAACTCAGGATATTGAAACATGGAGTTCCTCAGGGCTCTGTGCTTGGACCATTACTCTTTATTGTTTATATAAACGACATCTGACAGCACATGCTACAGAACACTACCACAATTCTTTTTGCTGACGATACATCACTTATCAATACTTCTCCAGATTTTTATAGCCTCAAAATTCTAGCTGACAATTCGATTGACTTTGCTAGAAATTGGTTCTTTGCTAATTTCCTACAACTCAATGGTGAAAAAACGCAACAGCTGATTATTTCCAGTAACAATAAGTACACCTCGGGAGCACACTGCAAGCTTCTTGCAATGACAATCGATGACACTCTCAGCGGGTACTATCATACTGAAAAACTGAACAGCGAGCTTCCTAGTGCAATATTCCTCATAAGAAGATTGAGATATGTTGTAGGTTTTGAATTATTGAGGCAAATATATTTTGGTCTGTTTCATTCTCGAATTAGTTATGGAACCATTTTATGGGGAAATTCCAGCAATGCGGTAATTATCTTCAGATCCCAGAAGAAGGCTATTCGCCTTCTAGCTGGTGTTGGACTCCGTGATCACTGTCGTCCCCTGTTCATTGATATGAAAATAATGACACTGCCATGCATTTATATTTATCAAACCCTCTGTGAAATACACTCTTTCGTCAGATATTCACAAATACGAAACCAGATCGGCAAACCAAATAGCTCTTCAACGCTTCAGGCTCACTAAGTCGAAATCTAATTCTCTGAATTTGGAACTTTATAACAAGTTGAGCTTAGAAGTTCGCGCCTTGAATGAAATTTGTTTTAAGATTAACACGAAAAGTTTCCTCATAAATAAATGTTTTTATAGTGTAGAAGAATTTCTGAATGCATGAAAAAATTTTACATAACTTTTACCATTTATATATTTATTTATGTTTTTTTTATAACAAAATATTTTTAAATATTATTTTTAAACACATGTATATGTCGATAAAATGAATGTTTTTTCATATTATCTTCCATATTTCTGTACAAACTGACATGCTATAAACCGATGTGTAAACTAGCCTAATGAAGTCTATTCTATTCTATGATAGGGTGCTATAATTATTGCGTATTTTTCAGTACTTTTTGAATCACTTTTAATATTCGACATATGTATGAGTTATACAGTGAGCTTCAAAGAGTTTGCACCATATGGAAAACTTTTTTTATTATTCATTCGTCAGCAAATTTTATAATTGATGAAAAATGTTGCATTGCGCCAATTTTGCATTCGAGTGGATAAAATTCCAAATTTCCAAACGGGGAACAGGGGAGAAAAGTTTATTCAGAAAAGTTGCTCAGAATTGGAAAAATATACAGATTTGAAATCTCCGTGACATACGCACCAAATAAATTGTTTTCCTATTTTTTATGGTTTTAGCCTACAAAAATTAGGAATTTTCACAACGTATATGCAATTTTTCCGCAATGCACAAATTTTTATCAAGTATAAAATTTGCCGACAAATGAATAATACAAAAGTTTTCCGTATGGTGCAAACTTTTTGAAACTCACTGTATTTGCTGTTTATTACATTTTTAACATTCGTACCTCTTATACTTGGAATATTTTTTCACTAATTTTTTTTTTTTTTTTAATGGCTTTGACATTTCGTCATTCGGCCAGTCACAAGTTGAGTATTTTTTATGTATACTCACTCAATTAGACGCTAAAATGTTCAGAAATCTTGATTGATTTGCAGCATTTTTTCAGATTTTTTCCAATAGATATTCTATCAGAAGGTGGACAAAGTTCTCTGGTAAACTGTTTATTTTTTCATGTATACAAGCTGGCGCCAGATTTTTTTCTTTTGTCCAATTATTCTACAACTTTGGCTGTAGTTTGCCTTCAATTTGACGTGGTGATATGGTTGCAACTAGGTTTTTGCCGATGTTCGGACGAAAAAAAAAAATCTGTTGACCCTATCATTGAAATCCACACCTGAAATAGTATATTATGCAATGAGCACAAAATGATGCCCATTTTGTACGAGTATGAAATTTGCAGCACGAGCCGAAGGCAAGTGCTGCAATTCATACGAGTACAAAATGGCCATTTTGTTGCGAGTTGCATACTATACTTTTTCTATGACAACATCGTTCACGTTTAATACATGCATACATTGCAAAAACTTTGAAAGAAATAAACTGATGATATTTCATCACTCCGAATTCGCCGATAATGGGCTTTCTATCGGAATTTAAATATAAATTGATGAAATATGTAAATATTTTTTTTATTGCTATTTCTGATAGGTACACAGAAATAGAAGCCTATAAATGTATGTATGTATCTAATTGAAGTTGAATGTGCAATTATTGAATATCATATTTGGAGAACTTGATTGCTGAATAGGTACTTAATTCTTTTCGAAATTGATAATTTGTCGACGTTGAAGTAGACGGCTTCTCGCGATTTTCCATTTCTAAATTCGTTGGTATGCCTGATGGTATGTTCTGTATTGCATTTGCAATTCTATTCGCTATGTCAAGCTTACTTTTCTTCGATTCATCAATATATCCCTCAGCGACTGTAGTAGATTTCCAGCCACCGTGGCGTTTTAACGTGGTTATGTCACCTCCAGCTACAACAAGAATTGTTGCGGAGGATCGGCGAAAGCAGTGCCCAGTATATAATTCGTAATTTGGCAATTTTAAATATTTGGCAATGTCTTTTCCCATAGCTCCAAACTTATTCAGATCTATTCTCTGAATGGTACACTTTCCTTTTTGATAATTAATGAAAAACCATAGACCATTAGCATTTTGAGGGCGAAGGTTTGCGTATTTCTGATAAATTTCGTAGAATTTGCCAGTTACAGTAAAATTTCGTACTATTTTGGTTTTACTGTCTGGTATTGTTACTAAAACAGCTGAACCAAGATCATTGAAATGAGTAATTTTCATTTGATGTAATTCATGTCTTCTACATGCACCCATTACTCCCAGAACTAATGCAACCTACAATGTAAATTAGTTTACTTAAACATATTTTTCATCAAATGGAAATATAAAACTTACTTTTGTTGCCAAATATATTTCATCTGGAGCCTGTTCAATGAAATTATCGATGTCATTTGCTGTAAAGATCTTTGACTTTTTGGGTTTGTAGCCGTTAGACTGCCGCTTGAGGAATGCTTTCAGTTTCAAATATTTGGCAATATCTATATCATTATAGATACTAAGAGTCGTTCTCAGCATTGAGAAGTGTAACCACAAAGTGGAACTTTTAAATTTTTTGGCTAAGTCGCCAAAATAAGCCATTAAAACGTTCTCGGAAAACGATTTTGTGTTTTGATCTACCTTCCATTCCAAAAAAAGGTTATAAGCGCGTTGATACATACTCTTCGACGTTTCCGGTAATAAATTCAGTGTTGTTACCCTCGCTGCTCCTATTATGTTCGGAGGTGTCAAATCTAAGTCAATATCACTATCAGTTTCCATTTTGATCAATAGTTTTTATAGAAAACAACTATGAAATTACTCGTTGCCTACTTAAATTTTGACAGAAACGATCTGCTGACATTTCATCAATTTGTCGCTGGACGTCATAATTTGACAAGCCGTAGTCGTCGTGATTTTAGAGTGAACCTAGACCTAACACGAAATATTTCATTTCGCATTTGTTGCTCAGCAACTTGCCTAGCAACCGATGCAAAAATGAAATTCTGTACAAAATGTGCTCGTTTATGATTGAAGTTACGGTTATAAAATGAACATTTATCGGGGTTGTTGTAGAAAAAGAACATTTTATTTTTATTCTTGAAATAGTTTCAGATCATAAAACTCTATATTCATGCCAAATTTGACATCCCAAATTTGCACACATATTTCTTAAACCAGTATTCTATTGACACTTTCATAATATCCGATTTTTCCAGAGAAAAAATGTCATTTATCGCAAATATTTTGATCAATTGTGTTGTTTTCGACAATCTAGTTATTTCCATTGTTTTCGCAAATATCGTTGAACTCATCAATTTTCCAGGAATCAGGGAGGGAATTGCATTTTATTTTACCTGATCTTTGTTTGCCAACTAGGTTTTTTGTATCCGATCACCCACACCCTGTAAATATATTTATTCAAAACATTGAAAATAAAATACTCCTCTTGTGGTCTTCAAGATTAGCGCGGTATCATCATATTTCACAAACATATCCTGTCGACTGTCCCAAATAAATTCCCCCATTGAATGTGAGTTAGTGACCAAATAGACTTTTTTCCACAGATCTACCCCCTTCCTATGAAGAAGCCATGAGGATAGCGACTTTGAACTCCCTCGGAGAAACTTCAGACCCCACAGTAATAGTTGTGCCACCAAGGCCTACGAATACGAACTGCATTTAGACTCCAAGCTCTGGAAATCTCGATACTCAGATTGTGTTTATCTGTGATCTGAAAACCAAGGAATAGTCAGAACATACCTATGCAGGATATAACGCAAAGCCTGGATGTTTCAAAATCGTTTTCAAGATCATCAATCCCGAGCTTCGAGACTCAACTGACCACACAATCATATAAGAATCAATTTCACTCAATAGTTTTTAGATTTGTGATGTTTCGTACAGGAAAACGGAAAATTGTAGGACTTAGAAGGACTGTGCAGCTAAAATATACGTAACATTTCAGTAGCCCTTCAACAAGTATTTTAGTGTACACAGATATGGACTGATGTTTCGAAATCTCGATGATATATTTAACTTCATGAAACGTTTTTTTTACCTTTCATTTTGATGTTTATACAGGGTGATCCAGGGGTGCCTGCAAGCTCCATAACTGTTTTCTATCCAAGCGATTGACATGTTTTTTTTTAAACGATAGGTCCGACAATGAGGCACATTCTGAAAATATTTCTATACAGGATGTACAACTAAATTCTGCTTCTTAAATTGCAACTCCCCATTTGTGTAACATTTTTGGATTTGCCACTCAATTGTCGATATAACGCACGGGGGTTTCTTAGACTTATCTGCACGTATGTCAATTCATGTGTCCAAATAGCATGAACCCACAGAAAAATTCATAACTTCAGAACTATTCAAATCACTAACCAAACTTTTCAGTTGATTCCTAAGGCTTTAGCGCATCTTTTGGTGCAGGCGAACTCTGAGTCGATGTTCCATCGCCCTCTATTTTTCGCCCTCGAAAATGACAAATTACGAATGGAAAAAATTCGTTTTTCAAATGCAACACCCTATATCTTATTGAATCATTACATGACATTATCCAAGAGCTTTTTGTCGATATAAGGTTTGTGGGGTCAACTTTGTAAAATTTGCGAGATTTGTTGCAAAACAAGAAATGTTGATGGTTGTTTTCGAAATAAAAGGGATTGAGTAAAGGCTACTTATAAATGCTCGACTAGGTCATCATCATGCTCCACTCAAGCTGCTAGTCTTCTAGTAGATGAGCCCCAAACTCTAGCAAGCATTGCTTCATCAGTTGAACGAAGGCTTCCGTGATCTTGTTTTTTATATCATCTGCAGTACTTAGACGATCTCTGAAAAATATATCCTTCATGTACCCCTAAAGAAAAAAATCAATGGGATTAAGGTCTGGAGATCGCACGTGTCAATGGATATAACCTCCTTTGCCTATCCAACGATTAGGATGGGATTGATCTAAAAATTCTTGCAGTATCCTATGGTTGAAAAATTTTGTATAAGCTCATTCTTTATAATCCTGATAAAAAAACATATTTCTACCTACCTCAGACATTTTCAGAAAGCATTTCACATTGGCTTACTTCCTTACTTACAGGTAGGTACGCAGAAAGCGCTTCGGTACGATTTTGAAAAATACAATTTTTGCGCGAAATATATACTTTTGATTCATTTCGGCACACAGCTGTGGAAAAATTACGCATGATGCGTTTATAATATCCTCAAGTATAATGTGGATGAAAATGATCTCATCCATACAAATATGTCTGTATGTGTGTGTTGCCCAGCGAGCACAAACATACCTGGGAGGTTTTGGGATGTTTTGAAAATGTTGGCATGAATATCTTTTTTTGAGAAGCAATATGCATTTCTAGGTTAGTTTATTTCAAATCGAATCTGTTTCATGAGAAGAAATCTCAATTCCAGTACCCTGAGAAATATAAAAGCCTAGGAAGTTACAAAAAAACTTTATTTTTATTTTTCAACATCAACACTATCATCCTAACAGGATAAATTAATGGAAAAGTTTCACTCAGAATGTGTCAAGTTCGTTTTTCCATGAAGAATCTCCATTAATATTACATGATAAACATCGTAAGAGCGGGATGCATTCCTGGTGGCATAACAATTGGAGAAAAAACTCCATTTAAAATAGAATATAACACCTTCAAATGTTCAAATAAATAACAGAAGGCTTCAGAAAGTGATCTCTAAAATGTTTTATTTACAGCGATTCAATGTGCGCAAAACTTAATGGAAATGTTCTGTTGTGTCTATGAAAAGGCTATCAAACAAACTTAGTACAAGTTTTTTTTGTGACATCCCAGGGACTTCCTGAAAATCTCCACCTGCGGTGGATATTGGCTGTTATATGAAGGTTCTATTCATGTATAATCGCAGTGGATGTTCAATGTTTCAAAATCTCGTACTTTTAACATCTCTGAGATGATTTTATGCTCGCTGGCTGACAAGATTGAATTGGCTCTGTCGTAGAGCTGAGGGTTTTCCATACTTTGATGGTAATTTAACTGAAAATTCATATATCTGTGAGTATGTGATACTTTCACGAACAAACCTCTGTTATTCCTGTTCAATATTGATCTGATGATGAGTTTGCAATCATGTTCTGGTTTTTGTTCAATTATTTCAAGATTTTTGCCTACATTTGGAAATAAACTTGATACATCTTGAAAACATTCCTGAGGAATGTTGCATGCGCAGTATTGGTCCTTCTTACTGGATCTTTTTAAATACATGTCAAAGAATACAAAAAAAAACAAATAAAACGTTACATTACTGGGAAGTCAACGAAGAGATTGTTTGGAAAATAATATTCAAATGGTATTGAGCCTGTATCAGTGGCAAATCCAAGGAAATATGTTAACCATAGCCTCAAAATATACACAATTCAAATATGATTTTGAAGAAAGACAGGTATGAGCCCCCCAACTATCCTTAACCGTCCCTTCTCCAACGTTGTTTCGCTATCCATATCATTTCAGTGCAACAACACTTATTTCTGTTTTGACAAATGTTCATGATTATCTGTTGTCGACTTGAGTAGGTATGTAGTGTTTTGACAGTTTGACATTCTTGTACGATTTTCGATTTGATTCAACAATATAATGCAACTAATAGCATTTTGTATCTCATTCGAGAAAATAACTAAAAGTCTAAATTGTTATCTCCAAAATGTTTATCATATTTTATTAGCGTTTTTTTTTACCTGAAAAGCAAAACTCTACCCACAGCGGCATGACTATACGAAGTCATGGCGGAGGGTAGAGCCAATACAGCTATGGCTCGACACAACAGAACAATATAGAAGACCCACTAGCGAAGCAATAGCAATGGCTCGCCACATATGCAGTACCGAACAGCTCAAATGTGCTATGAACATATTTCAATTTTTCAAAATACTGAGGATCGATGCCCAGTCCTACATGCGGACTATGCCCTAACAACACAAGTACATCCCCTGTACATCCCAAGGACGTCCTTCATTTGCTACTAGGACGTCCCTGGGATATCCTTTGTCGAAACACGGTACATACTTGGGACGTCCCAGGAACATCTACATTCCACCGAAAAATTTCATGGAAATCTTAAGATTCTCAATACAAAACAAGTTTAATTCAGAAATTAATATGTCAGATTGTATTAAAATATGATAAAAAAATGACAAACAAAAACTCATCCTATATATAAATTCATATGAAAAATAAACAGAAAAAGACTCAGTGAATCAGTTGAAAATTGTACACATATTAGGGTGTTGCATTCATTGCAGGCATCTCTTTCTCTGTGGCTTCTCTCCTTGGTCCTCCTTCAAAACTTCTGCAAAACCTCCTCAATCCGTTCTCTATTGCCAATGGCTCCAGGAGATCCTGTAACAAAGATATTATTGCAGGTGGAATTGACTTGAAAATGAAAAAAATACTAATACAGATATCATGTTATAGCTCTTTTGGGATTTACAATAATAGATAAAAATACTCACCAAGTATTATTGCTGCATGTGTTATATTGTGTTTCAAGGCCCATTCAGTTAACTTTGAATTTATGTTATCATTTGAATTTTCAATATTTTCATGGAAGTTCTCAACAGGATAATTTTGAACTAGGTCTTCTCTTGATGTAGGGCTCAATTATCCAAAGGAAGAACCACCAAAAAAAATTCAGAACTTGATTCAGATTGATCAACTTCGAGAATATTTTATCAGAACATGTAGAAGATAATGTTATATGAATATCATCATTTACAGCTATTAATCGACTAGTAGAAGGCCCACTACAAGCCTCTCAAGATTCTTCATTTTGTCTTCCTCCAACGATCCATTATATGAATATGTACCTATGATAGATTAATAAATATACTATAAACATAATATTCAGAATCGAATAACCATATTATTGGAACAATCAAGTCTTCGATCCAAAGGATTTCATTTAATATTTTGATATTTGTTTTACCAACCTTAAACTCATTATTTAAATTTTTCGACTATGATATACACAACATTATAACTGATGAAATACTTCAAATGCTCACAAAAATGGTCAAACACAATAAGGATGCGGCTAATCTTTTTACATCGAACAAAGAAAACAAGGAAAAATTAGAAACATTCACATTATGCGAACTGATGTTAACATTGTTGACGTTGACAGATCACCAAATAGCTCAAACAATGTTGCCAAAGCCGAACAGGACAAAACCACATGAACTAAAATGTAATTGTGTTTGGGATTTGTGTATGATTTGTATCATTCTCGAGAATTTAAATTAAGGGTATATTATGCATTGATAATTTTGCGAAATGGTCACTTTTCAGAAATTTCTGGGATGTATTTTCATTTTTTTCATAGTTATTTTCCAGAAGAAAAACAAACATTTTAAAAACAAAATATCAACTTTGAATTTCTAATGAACATTTTGATGAGTTTCGACGACTCTTATAAATGAGAATGGATATCAGGAATAATAAATGGGACAACCTATGGATATACCAGATGGGATGTCCTCTGGACAACCTCTGCAGGACATGTCCTGAATGTCCCAATCATGTCCTTGTACCGCGGTACATAAAAATGACATATCTAGGACATCCCTGTGTTGTTAGGGTGTATGGTAGTCCGCATGAGTCGAAGAAATATAATGAGAGCCCAGAGTCACCTTCATACCAAAAGAAAGATACACATCCTGAATACCAATCAAACGGGCAAATCCACGGAGACTGCACTACTGCAACTGATAAATGAATTACAAGCTGCACCGACAAACAAGTATACTATGGTGTGATTTTTTGGACATGAAAAGAGTTTTTTACAACATTCCCCATGAAGCTGTCAGAAAAGCATAAGATAACCGAGAAAGGGTGGATATCTCAATTGCTTTCTAGCAGGATATCAGAAAGGGAAACGGCGGATATATTTCAATTCAATAGGGGGAATTGCGTCTCCACTCTTGTGAGGAAACACAACCAGAAAAGAACACCGAATGCATCACTCTAGCACATACTTACAGAAATCCTACAGGTCACTTCCGACTGGATGGACACCTGAATAAACTGGGATTAGTAGAGGAAGCATATTATGCCAGGAGGAGAACAAACTCTCCATCCACATACTCCCAGACTGCATAGCATTACGCAACTCCAGGGCACTACAACTGGGAACAAACAAATGAGAAGAGGGAAATTCACCCAACTTGAAGCTACCCTACATCCCTATGAAGAATAGTACTAGATCAGCTAGAAATACTTAATGGAAAAGCAAGAAGAGGGGGCTCAATAGAGGTCGTCAAGTAGCAGTGTACCCTTTTATCCACGCTTACACCATACACGTACCATTGTCTGAAGATACATAGTCAGTCAATCTCTATGGAAAAAGTATTGGATACAATTTGCGATCGCCATCTATTAAACTTTCAGGGAAACTGTGAAAATTGTATTCCGTAAAGTGGCGGCACCACCGGATGGCAAACAAAACTGAACTTCTGTTCCATTTTAGAAAAAGAGAATCGGTAACAAAATATAATTCTTGCTAATAATCTTGAAATTATGAAAAGTTGCGTTCTCCAGTATCTCATATTTGACATGTGACGTGTATTTGCCGGATAATAAATAAATCGTGATGATAAATTTGAATTCATGGGAGAATGGAGCAATTATTATCATCAGATGCAAATCTTCTGACTCAAATGAAAAATATATATAATTAAGAAAAAATGTGCCTTTCAGTTGAGATATTTTTTAATTTCTATTAGTGATGAGGTTAAGTGGTTTTGAAAGGTCAATAGCCTACTATTCCACTTTTTGTTTCCGTGTCCGGTTACAGAATTTGAATTGGTCGATAAAATAAAAAATATCAAGAACAAAAGGAGCACACAAGAATTGATGTACTTACCCACCACATATTGTAAAATTGTGCACATGTCAGTATTTTGACTTTCCTGGTCGAAGGACCCTGCTCAAACCTTGAGGAAAAGAGATCTATCTGGGAATTGTTCAGAGGAAGTCTTCCTGATTAAAGGTTACCACCATTACGCTAAAGTCCAATAACCAATAGTTTCGGAGATATTGGCCAATGATACTGAAAAATAAATATTTATATTTGGGTAAGAGTGTCGCATTTCTGTTTTGTTCACGGGACCTTTGCTATTGTGCTATGCAAGTTGTTCCATGTAGACAACCCCTATTTGAATATTTCAATATAGGTAATTTGAAAATATTTCTGGAGTAGGTAATTTATTTCGTAACTTTTAAGCCATATAAAATACACAACAGGTTTCTCCCTCCTTTATTGAAGGAGTACTTGAATAAATACACTCTTGTTACAGTTTAACCTATTGGAGACCTGTGGTACTATTGCGCTGGCTGATTAGAACCTTTAGAACGCTATGAAGAAAGGTAGACGGAGGGTACCGAATTTCAGATTCATGGTGCGCATATCCCAAGTACCATAATATGGATGCAATACGACTGCAATGTCTCAGAAACTATTGATTATTGGACTTTAGCATAATGGTAGCTTTTAATCAGGACAAATTCTTCTGAACAATATGAAAAATTCAAGCAATTCCCACATAGAGCACTTTTCCATAACGTTTGAGCAGGGTCCTTTGACGAGATAATTTTTCTAGGTGAACTGCTGTTGTAAAACCTCTTCCTAAAAAAGGCAATAAGGTAGATATATGAATTTTGAACCAATCAGAGAAGTATTTATCAAACATTTTTGAAATATCAATGACTAAACAATTAGTATCCCTTTTGGTTACTGAATGTTTTCCAATCTTTAGTATGATTTGAATAATTTTTTTCATCCCACCAAAAAAAAAGGGAGATCTATCCTATGGGATTATCATGAATTCATCTGAGGCCTTCGACTGTAAGGATAATATTTTATTAGGGAAACTTAATATGGAATTTGTGGAAATTCTTATGACAGGTTTGAGTCATATTTGAAAAAAATAATAATAAGTAGAACTCGAAAAGAAACGATAGAAAGATCCGTTGCCTTGAGAAAGTCTATGGGAGTCCCATAGGGTAGTATTCTTGGTCTAATTTTGTTTATTATATTTATCAATATAAATAAAAATATTACAGATATAATATCATATAGACAAGCTTTGCACTAAACTATCTAGAGTACATAAGAGTTATCAAAAAGTGTTGATCCTGAAATATCGATAACTGAGAATAGTCATTTGAGGCCGAAGTGAACAGAATTTTTCTATCGCAAAAAAAATTATCAGAATACTCAAAAAAATGCATAAGAGATTCCTGCAGAGATCTCCAAGTCAAAGAAAGTACTGGCCATACTAGCAATCTATATTTTTGAATTAATTTCTCTTGAATCATCCAGATCATTTTGAAATACACCGTTTAACTCATATTTATGAAACGATATATTTTTTTTATCTCATTCATAAGAAATCCCTATATGAATGGAGCACCGTCTACAGTAAGATAATATTTTATCTTCCGGAAAATATAAGGAATTTTGAAGTTTCAATCAGATTCCTGAAGTCTGTAAATAGTATATTGAAGTATAAGTGGATAAAAAGGGCTTTAAAACACGCGCGATTTTTCGAGTACGACGGCGCAGCCGGAGTTCTCGAAATAGAGCAAGTGTTTTTAAGACCAGTTATCCACGAATACTTTACGCTATTTTTTTATTGGTGCACTTTGAAATCATATATACTGGTATTATTACTACAAAAAATAGAAATAAGAACTTATAATGCAAAATGGTTGAATTCGTGATGTGATATCAGTATACCTTTGGTTGTCATGGAAATGAGAAAAACAGATATTCATTTGCAATTTGTTATCAAAGATCAATATTTGTTGTCACCAGAGCTCAAAAATGAATTATTCTAATATCGATTTTTTGAATAGTGAGGCAGAATCGCGGTTAATACCGCGAAAATCCAGTGCTATATATGAAAAAGAATATGAAAAGTTCATCAGATGGATGGAGGAGCAAGAGATATCACATATAAATGAACGAGTTGTTAGTAATATTTTATTTGACGTTACAAGGTACTCCTGTCAGATCAATAATCAAAAATTTGTCATTTAGACTTCACGTTTCTCGATTTGTTGATGTGGCCATGGTAACTTTAAAAAACGCGCGTTTTTTAAAGTTCGATTTAAACACGCTGAGGCGTGCTTTAAATGGGTAAAAAGGGGAACCAATAAAAAAAATAATTATGTAATATGGAGCCCTATGATATCAAGCAATATTTTCTGACTTGTAGAAAATTTCAAATTTTATTTTTGTTTGTTGCATTGAGAAGTAATTTAAGAAAAATTTATTACTTCAAAATATTTTTAAAATGTGTTAATTTTTAAAATTGTTCCTCGCACTATCCAATCACTTTGAATACAATAATTTGCATGGTACTCTCACAGACGCAGAGAAAAGTCATATGCAATTTTTTTATGTATAATATATTGAATTTTTGAAGAGTGTAATGGAAACCTCACTATAGATTTTACATTTTGGGTTGTAGAAGTGATAAAATGATGGCAGAAAAATATCACCATATCGCAATTGATACAAAAGATGAATTGGATATTTTTTCATGTATGGTAGTTACAATTATGGATCCAATTTTTTTTTTATAGTTTTATTCAATTTTTGTACACTTGGTCTGTATCAACTTATTTTTATGCAATTTATAAAAACAGTTCTTGTTCTGAGCTACAAAAGATCTGGTTACACTTCTCACAGAAAAATTAGTTTTCTTGCTGCACTTCGAATTTGGACAGAATTTTTGAGGTCCGAGACTTAGTAGCGGTAGGTGTTGCCTCTTCCTCGCACAATTTTCATGGCTCATTGGTGGTGGGGTAGAACGAGAAGATGATGCCAATGGAAGTGAAAAACCTCTTGTGTTTTTTTCTGGTATGCATACTGAAAGAAATAGATTATTATGATAAAACTCAATACATGGGATAAGGGAACAATTATTAGATGCAAATCTTCTTCCAAATATGGTGAAAAAAATCTATAATGAAAGAAAAAATATGCCAATTTGTTGAGATATTTTTGAATATTTATTAGTGAGTACTTGAATTCAAAAGTCATCAGACATATTTATTCCTCTATTAGTAAAAAAAGAAACAATACGTTTTCTAATTATTCCACCAAAACTACAAATTTACATAAATCACTTCTGCCATATCTATTTAAAAACAAATAAATCAAATGTAACATATTTGATAAATTGAAAATAATATGGGACTATCAGTACTATCCAGTTGTTCAGAATGAAATAAAGAGAGATAAAACCATTTTAATCGACTTACAAAAGAAGGAGATTTATTCAATTTAGGTGAAAAATTGAGATTTATTAAATCTTTTTCAATATGTAAATGCTTCTTGGAAGGCTTTAATATATTTCTACAATAATATTACTCATAATTGGAAAAGGGAGATATAATACCTGAGTGTAATATCCAATGTTTACATCTAGCGGTATCTTTCACTGGAAAATGGAATAGTCTCAACGAAGGATTATTCCGGGCTGGAAGCCCACAATTGTAGTGGGCACATTTATTCCCAGACATCTGAAACATACATGTATAAAATTGTCATTTACCTACAAATATTGGTAAGATAATATACACTACACTCCACAAGAAAAAGTATGAATGACCACTGGAAGGGAATCTTTATTGGAAGTTTCTTTTGCTTGGGCTGACACCAATAAAATTGTATTCTCAGAACAGATTTATTGGCAATAACTATTTGAAAATTCATTGATTTTGGGTCGTATCTCAAGAAGCCATTGGTTTGTCCAACAGGTATTTAGAAAGAAAATGTTTTATAGCACAAGGCAATATTATCTGAGTATAAAGAGAACATCAGTGTTTGGAAACTCAATGAATATATAAGATTTTCAGTAATGCATTTTCGAGTAAATTCAACTCAAAATAGGTAGGCAATGGTCTTTTGAATCTATTCCCCAATATCTCAAATAAATGAATATTTCGTTCTTACCTTCTTTTCCAATTTTTCACAATAATATTGTCTTATAAAAGTTTATACATCACAAATGTCGAACATAGAACGACGATCACTTAATAATACAAAAAATTATCAATTTCACTATCCACGATTTCAAATGAAATTTAAATAAATTCAAATGGCATAGGAGATGGCGGAAAACAAAAAAAAATATTGTTATTCCAGTTTTACCTCAAGTCGTCTTGCCATCTTACCTATTTTTCCATCTCACTCGATATATCATTTTTGGAGATCATTAGACTAACGCCATCTGCGAATGAAATCCATTTGTATCCAAAATTTTCCTCGTTTGGTTGACTGACTATATATCTTTAGACAATGCACGTACTCTCCGCAGTTCCTTCTGACCATTCTTATGACATCTAGCAGCAACTAATAAAAGCAGTGCAGTCATATTTATACCATTGTCTAATAGACAATGTTTATACCATTGTATATAGACTATATACAATCATTGTCTAAAGATATATAGTCAGTCAACCAAACGGGAAATTTTTTGGTTACAAATGGATTTCATTCGTAGATGGTGTTAGTCTAATGATCTCCAAAAATGATATATCCGAGTGAGATGGAAGAAATTTAGGTGGGAGTGGCAATTGGCAAGCGACCCGACCTTGACGGGTTAAACTGGAATAACAATATTTTGTTTCTGTTTTCCGCAATATCTCATGCCATTTGTATTTATTTTGAAATTTGAAATCGTGGAGTGATTTGATAATTTTTGTGGTATTATTGAGTGATCGTCGTTCTGTGTTTTCTGGGAACATTCAAGTGTATAAACTTTTATAAGACAATTACATTTGTGAGAAAAATTGGAAAAGAAGGTAAGAACGAAATATTCATTTATTTGAGATATTGGGGAATTACTGTGTCCCTTTAGGTAGTTATATTGTGAAGTTGAGTATGATTTAATATCCACTAATATGTTTAGTAACAAAAATAGTAATAACGAAAAGTAAGGTTGTAGAAGAATGGATATATTATTTCTAATAATACAATCAATAGATTCAAAAGACCATGGCCTACCTATTTTGAATTGAATTTACTCGAAACTGCATTACTAAAAATGTTATATATTCATTGAGTTTCCAAACACTGATGTTCTCTTTATACTCAGATAATATTGACTTGTGCTATAAAACATTTTCATTCTAAATAAGTTGATACCTGTTGGACAAACCAATGGCTTCTTGAGATACGATCCAAAATTAATGAATTTTCAAATAGTTATTGCCAATAAATCTGCTGTGTAAGCTAAGTTCTGAGAATACAATTTTTATTGGTGTCAGCCCAAGCAAAAGAAACTTTCAATAAAGATTCCCTTCCAGTGGTCATTCATACTTTTTCTTATGGAGTGTAGTGTATATTATCTTGACAATATTTGTAGGTAAATGACTATTTTATACATGTATGTTTCAGATGTCTGGGAATAAATGTGCTTTACAATTGTGGGCTTTCAGCCCGGAATAATCTTCGTTGAGACTATTCCATTTTCCAGTGAAAGATACCGCTAGATGTAAACGTTGGATATTACACTCAGGTATTATATCTCCCTTTCCAATTTTGAGTAATATTATTGTAGAAATATATTAAAGCCTTCCAGAAGCATTTACTTAGTTTACTTTCGTTGACGTCCATCGTCTTATGGATTGAGTTCCGATTTTGAATGCATGTATCTGCAATCGTCTTCAGGTGAATACTGTAATCACGATTGCAGATACATGCATTCGAAATGTCGGGAAAACCTTTCAAATCCATTAAGACGATGGACGCCCGAAACGAAAGTAATCAAGTTACCACATTGTCTACAACCTTCAAACAAAAGCATTTACTTATTGAAAAATATTTTATAAATCTCAAGTAACTTTCTTTGCAAAAAAATAGGATTGCTGGAAGTTTATCAGAAATGTTGATGATTGTAGAATTTAAATTCTCAATAGTTGAAGGTATGGAACATTCGATACCGGCATTTGTGTGATACTAGTGTAAAGCTGTATTTGGGTGGTTTGCATAGTTAGCAGACTCCCAATGGGTCGTTCATCATTCTCTATGCCACACAAAAAGTCACTTTTTATCTTGAAAAAAATTGCAGTACTCCAAACTACTCGAATCAAGTTGACTGTGCCTTCATACTATACCGGGTGACAACGAGATCACTTTCGGGCTG
Organism: Gonioctena quinquepunctata; assembly: GCA_018342105.1. Classification (NCBI taxonomy): domain Eukaryota; kingdom Metazoa; phylum Arthropoda; class Insecta; order Coleoptera; family Chrysomelidae; genus Gonioctena; species Gonioctena quinquepunctata. The sequence goes on along the minus strand of JAFIRS010000490.1, from coordinate 641,142 downwards.
CCTTTTTTTATTTTTCCACCATCTTTTATCATAACTTACTTTTATTTCATTATTTATTAAAATTTTGCCGTATCTCACATATTTAACAAAGCCATAGTTGCCGTTGCCGTGGAAATGACAATATAAGTAAAACAATATTTTTTATCATAATGATAAACATTACTTTTTTCCATTTTTATGTCTAAAATGTGACATATTTCAACTCAAATTAGTGAGAGAAGTTGTACTTTTAATCACTAGTGATTAATAGTATATTGTTTTACGAGTGACAAAAGTAACATTTTTTTAAGCGAGAGAACAGTTTACTAGCCGAGGCTGGTAATGTTCACGAGTTTCGAAAAATATTTTGACGAGTGAAACACTATACTTTTCTACAACCCTGTTTATACCATAATAATATGCTAAAAGGACGATGAACAAATATTTTATTTTAAATTAAAAATAACATAATTTTTTTAAACGTTACTTATGATTTAAATATTGGTTAATTGTTACATTTGAGCAATTATTGAAAATTATAGGAGTATTACAATCAGGATTTTTATGTATTGAGGTAGACGATGCCACATCTGTTATGATGTTAACTGATGTCACTCCAGATGAAGATGCGCCGTAATCAGATAGGGTTGAATTTTGTATGGATTATAAAATTTTTGTTTGTATTTGATTTTTGCTGCTAACTGATTGATCAACATATCCCTCCGCAACGTTACTACCAGCCTCCATGCTTTTTTAATTGAAGTAAATCACCTCTTGCATCCACTAATAGCGTTGCTGAAGTTCTACGCAAACAATGCCCAGTAAATTTATGGGGATCAGGCAAGTTTAAATATTGAGCTATTTGCATAAGAAATTTACTGAATTTATTTATTCCCACAACCTGTCTAGTACACTTTCCGTTCTGTTAGTTAATAAAGAATCTTGAATTTATTTTGTCCATATCTAGTGGACGGGGGTTCATATAAATTTTAGAAAGGCGAAGAGCTGCAAAATGATGTTAACAAAATTGAATGAATAAATTTACCAACATTAACGAATTATTAAGAAATATAGCCAGTTATAATTCAAAATGCTAATGTTTGTGAAACGGTAAAAACTACAATTTTTCACCTAAATTGAATAAATCTCCTTCTTTTGTAAGTCGATTAAAATGGTTTTATCTCTCTTTATTTCATTCTGAACAACTGGGTAGTACTGATAGTCTCATATTATTTTCAATTTATCAAATATGTTACATTTGATTTATTTGTTTTCAAATAGATATGGCAGAAATGATTTATGTATATTTGTAGTTTTGGTGGAATAATTGGAAAACGTATTGTTTCTTTTTTTACTAATAGAGGAATAAATATGTCTGATGACTTTTGAATTCAAGTACTCACTAATAAATATTCAAAAATATCTCAACTAATTGGCATATTTTTTCTTTCATTATAGATTTTTTTCACCATATTTGGAAGAAAATTTGCATCTAATAATTGTTCCCTTATCCCATATATTGAGTTTTATCATAATAATCTATTTTTTTCAGTATGCATACCAGAAAAAAACACAAGAGGTTTTTCACTTCCATTGGCATCATCTTCTCGTTCTACCCCACCACCAATGAGTCATGAAAATTGTGCGAGGAAGAGGCAACACCTACCGCTACTGAAGTCTCGGACCTCAAAAATTCTGTCCAAATTCGAAGTGCAGCAAGAAAACTAATTTTTCTGTGAGAAGTGTAACCAGATCTTTTGTAGCTCAGAACAAGAACTGTTTTTATAAATTGCATAAAAATAAGTTGATACAGACCAAGTGTACAAAAATTGAATAAAACTATGAAAAAATTTTTGGATCCTTAATTGTAACTACCATTCATTAAAAATATCTAATTCATCTCTTGTATCAATTGCGATATGGTGATATTTTTCTGCCATCATTTTATCACTTCTACAACCCAAAATGTAAAATCTATAGTGAGGTTTCCATTACAATCTTCAAAAATTCAATAGATTATACATAAAAAAATTGCATATGACTTTTCTCTGTGTCTGTGAGAGTACCATGCAAATTATTGTATTCAAAGTGATTGGATAGTGCAAGGAATAATTTTAAAGATTAACACACATTTTAAAAATATTTTGAAGTAATAAATTTTTCTCAAATTACTTCTCAATGCAACAAACAAAAATAAAATTTGAAATTTTCTACAAGTCAGAAAATATTGCTTGATATCATAGGGCTCCATATTAGATAATTATTTTACAGATTTCAGAAATCTGATTGAAACTTCAATATTCCTTATATTTTCCGGAAGATAAAATTTTATCTTACTGTAAACGGTGCTCCATTCATATAGGGATTTCTTATGGATGAGATAAAAAAAAATATATTGTTTCATAAATATGAGTTGAACGGTGTATTTCAAAATGATCTGGATGATTCAAAAGAAATTAATTCAAAAATATAGATTGCTAGTATGGCCAGTACTTTCTATAACTTGGAGATCTCTGCAGGAATCTCTTATGCATTTTTTTGCGATAGAAAAATTCTGTTCACTTCGGCCTCAAATGACTATTCTCAGTTATCAGTATTTCAGGATCAACACTTTTTGATAACTCTTATGGCATATGTTACTCTAGATAGTTTAGTGCAAAGCTTGTCTATTAGATATATTTTTATTTATATTAATAAATATAATTAACAAAATTAGACCAAGAATACTACCCTATGGGACTCCCATAGACTTTCTCAAGGCAATGGATCTTTCTATCGTTTCTTTTCGAGTTCTACTTATGATTTTTTTTTTTCGAATATGACTCAAACCTGTCATAAGAATTTCCACAAATTCCATATTAAGTTTCCCTAATAAAATATTATCCTTACAGTCGAAGGCCTCAGATGAATTCACGATAATCCCATAGGATAGATTTCCCTTTTTTTTTGGTGGAATGCACAAAATTATTCAAATAATCATACTAAAGATTGGAAAACATTCAGTAACCAAAAGGGATACTAATTGTTTAGTCATTGATATTTCAAAAATGTTTGATAAATACTTCACTGATTGGTTCAAAATTCATATATCTAGCTTATTGCCTTTTTTAGGAAGAGGTTTTACAACAGCAGTTCACCTAGAAAAATTATCTCGTCAAAGGACCCTGCTCAAACGTTATGGAAAAGTGCTCTATGTGGGAATTGCTTGAATTTTTCATATTGTTCAGAAGAATTTGTCCTGATTAAAAGCTACCATTATGCTAAAGTCCAATAATCAATAGTTTCTGAGATATTGCAGTCGTATTGCATCCATATTATGGTACTTGGGATATGCGCACCATGAATCTGAAATTCGGTACGTCTAACTTTCTTCATAGCGTTCTAAAGGTTCTAATCAGCCAGCGGAATAGTACCACAGGTCTCCAATAGGTTAAACTGTAACAAGAGTGTATTTATTCAGGTACTCCTTCAATAAAGGAGGGAGAAACCTGTTGTGTATTGTATATAGCTTAAAAGTTACGAAATAAATTACCTACTCCAGAAATATTTTCAAATGACCGATATTGAAATATTCAAATAGGGGTTGTCTACATGGAACAACTTGCATAGCGCAATAGCAAAGGTCCCGTGAACAAAACAGAAATGCGACACTCTTACCCAAATATAAATATTTATTTTTCAGTATCATTGGCCAATATCTCCGAAACTATTGGTTATTGGACTTTAGCGTAATGGTAACTTTTAATCAGGAAGACTTCCTCTAAACAATTCCCAGATAGATCTCTTTTCCTTAATTTTTGAGCAGGATCCTTCAACCAGGAAAGTCAAAATACTGACATGTGCACAATTTTACAATATGAGGTGGGTAGGTACATCGATTCTTGTGTGCTGCTTTTGTTCTTGATATTTTTTATTTTATCGAATTATTCAAACTCTGTAACCGGGCACGAAAACAAAAAGTGGAATAAAAGGCTATTGACCTTTCAAAACCACTTAACCTCATCACTAATAGAAATTAAAAAATATCTCAACTGAAAGGCACATTTCTTCTTAATTATATATATTTTTCATTTAAGTCGGGAGATTTGCATGATAATAATTGCTCCATTCTCCCATGAATTTAAATTTATCATTAGGATTTATTTATTATCCGACAAATAAACGTCACATGTCAAATATGAGATACTGGAGAACACAACTTTTCATAATTTCAAGATTATTAGCAAGAATTTATTTATTTATATTTTGTTACCGATTCTCTTTTTCTAAAATGAAACAGAAGTTCAGTATTGTTTGCCATCCGGTGGTGCCGCCACTTTACGGAATACAATTTTCACAGTTTCCCTGAAAGTTTAATAGATGGCGATCGCAAATTGCATCCAATTTTCCATAGAGATTGACTGACTATGTATCTTTAGACAATGATACAATGTTTATACTTTATACCGACAATAATGTTTGAAGTTTATTAATTTTGGATACCACTATTCTCCAGCAGATGGCAATATGTGTATACAATTCTATCTAATGCAAACTGATGCACCTGAAAATGAAATGGTTTATACGGTTTCATACCTCTGTTCAATGTTATGAATTCTAATAGATTTTCCAGATAAAATATTTGAATTATTCCATTTCATCACATTGCGAATAAAAAAAACAACCTTCGAACCAATATTCGAAAATGTTCAGATCTTGATGGAAATGCTCGACTAATACTGCCCAAATTCACAGAAAATAGTCCAATGAACCACACTAACATTCTGATGGTTTTAATTTTCTATAGCCATAATAAAGAGAACATTTTAGTAGGCGACTACTTACAATCGATTAACCAAAAATGTTTCAGCACTCTTTTCTTAAAGGTAAATATTTCTCATTAGAACTACTTACCGATAATTTGTGTAAACACGTAGGAATGTAATACGAAAGATAAACAAGATATATTTGATAACTCGAGAGCGTAATGGTTGGAATTTTCGGAATGCTCTATAGTTTATATAGGCCAAACCAGTCGTGAATTATCCGAAAGGGTTGAGGAACATCTGCTTGCACTACTTTTCTGTACTACTTGTACGACAAACTTATTGAGTTAGTGCGCATCTTTCCCGTATTGTATGATCTGTCAAATCCAGAAGACATAGATACCGAGTAGATTATATAATTTTTTTTTAAATGTAGATTTGTTCCACACAGTGTACTTGTAGCTATAACATTTTTTGGTAACCAAGGTAGAGATCTGGCCTCAGAAATAAAGCCTCCTGTGAATATTTGTCTCACATGGAATGCATCTGTCGTTGCGTTTCCTCATTTTGTAGTTTGTGACCCTTTACTGCTCGAATCCACTTGTTCAGTAATCTATATATTTCTATCGTATTTTTTATTTTTAACCGACGAAACCAAAAAGGAGGAGGTTCTCTAGTCGACGCGTATATATTCTTTTTTATGTAAGACCACGCATATCTTTTTGCTGAGACGTCCGATTGCCATAATTCTTTTTTCAGTGGATAGGTAGATAGGTAGTAGATACTTCGAAGTTGGTCCCATTTGAATTTGCAAGATGAAATCCACCCCAAAATGAAGGATATTGATCACTCACCCTCTGAATTCTGGTCCGTTAACCGATTCTATCAGGCATAACTTTGTACTGGGTACTTCGATTTGGATTATTCTTTTTGTATTAGATAGGGTATACCTCATAGTTGATCATATTTGTATTTCGAATGGAATTATCCACCCTTACGGGTAGAAAAATAGAGGATAAGTGATCTGTGTGCCTGGTGGACCCATTTTTTACTTGTTCTTCCTCTTCTTCATCCAAAATCAAAGCATTCATCAAGGTGACATCTTCTCAGAACTACGCCACGCCGTCTTTGAAAAATTGGGGATGATTTAACCGATTGTAAATAGTTAAAGTAAGGTGGGTGAGTATTCAAAAGTAATACAAATTTCGTAGGTAACCATTAGTAGATTTTAGCTACAAAAAAATAAAAATTTAAACTGTTTAACAAAAATTAAACCGACCAAAAAAGAAACTGAAAAGCAAAAAATAAACTAATGTATGTAACTAATTTTGAGTCGGCGCCAAACAAACAATCAACAAAGATCATCAAATTACTCAAAAGAAATGACCAAAACAAAATAACATAAAAATGCAACGTGAAATGTCCAGCGATAAAAAATAACATTCCAAAAATGCACTCTCCGCCCGACCACTCACAACGACGTGTGCCCTCACGTGTGTGCCCGTTCGTGTAGCTGTCTGGCTAATATTGACTTCGAGAACGCTCGGCAATTTCCGGCAAAGGGACGCGCCACCGCCGCGCACCCCGTCAGTTTCATTTTACGCCTCACGTAATTAATTTGCTTGTTTGTTTGTTTGTTTGTTTGGCGCCGACTCAAAATTAGTTACTCACATCAGTTTGGGAGCTGGGTTATTAAGACCAAAAAGATTCTTTTTATTTTTTGCTTTTCAGTTTATTTTTTCGTCGGTTTAATTTGTTTGTTAAAAAGTTTTTATAACTCGTCATTAACGGGTTTGTCACGTTAATGACGAGTGTATTTTATTACAAATAACAGTGGTTAAAATTTCGAATAACTAAAGAAAAAATAATATAAACTTTTTTGTCAAATTCGTCCAAATATATACAGGGTGTTATGTCATAAGTGTCCGATATTTCACAGTTCGATTCCTCAGTTATTTATGAGATGAGAAAATCCTTTAGGCATGGGTCCGCAAGGCCTCAATTTTTGATATACAGGGTGTTGAAAATTTATTTTTATTTTGGTTTTTCGTAAATAATTTTCAAAATAATGTCGATATTTGGACAAAAATTGGTATTTGGGAATTTTTTAATATGAGAAATTCAAATTTGATCTTAGTTTGGCCCTTAATGGTAGGGGGCGCCGCCTATAGGTTTTTGTATCTTTTGGGGAGTCAAAACTTTGTCGTGCATGAATGTTTCTAAAAGAAAAATCGGTTCCTCTATCATTTTTAAGTCGCTACAAGCAGCCGTTTTCGAGGTATTTTGATATAAATTAATCTATGCATGTGTTTGTCATAAAGTACAACAATTTTGAAAACTTTTTTTTCAATTTAACATAGAAACATTTCAAAACGCTAATTTTTAAACAACGGAACAATAAACAACGGAACACTAGATATGAATCAAAATCATAATAAATGTTCGGAATGTCCACCTCCTGCCTGTATGCACGCATCCAATCTTCCTCTCATTGATTCGCGCACTCTTTGGAAAATTCCTGGAGTATTTTGAATCGTTCTACAAGAGTTAATTATTCGATTACTCAATTCTCCTTCTTTTAGGATAGGTGTTTGGTAAATTAAAGATTTCGGATGTCCCCACAGGAAAAAATCCAAATTGTTGAGGCCCTCCCCGACCTATCCAACGGTTGCCGAAAGTTTGATAAAAAAATGCTCGCGCTTGGATGCTAAAATGTGCCGGGGCACCGTCATGCATAAACCATAATTAAAATTGCCCATACCAGAACATTAGAGCTGTTTAACGTCAGCCCTATTTTTCTGGAGCTTGTTTCCGGGTGTTCTCCTACCAGATTAAGAACTGCTTCCTTGGTTTCTGGGGTTCTTACCGTCCGAAGTGCACCCGACAGATGACTAGCTTTCTCAAAACTTCCTGTTTCCCTTATCCGAGCGTGAATTCTTGAAAACGATTCTGAAGTAGGAGTTGTGCGGTTCGGATAACGCTTCTGATACAAACGTCTAGCCTCATATGCATTTCCATTAGCAAGTCCGTATGTAAAATGTACCTATGTCAGCAAACTCTGCATTGCTAAAGTTTACCATTTTTCAACAAATAATAACAATAATAATGAATGAAACTATTTAACTATGCGCCAAGATATTTTATTTGACATTGGAATGAACTTACTAGCCTACTTGATATGTTTATTTTCAAAGAGTTCGCGAATCAATGAAAAGAAGATTGGATGCATCGATTAATTTAAATCAAAATATCTCGGAAACGGCTGCTTGTAGCGACTTTTGAAAAGCATACCATTTTCATGTAAAAATGATAGAGGAATCGATTTTTCTCCTAGAAAATGTGATACATACATGCACGACGAAGTTGTGACTCCCTAAAAGAGACAAAGACCTGTAGGCGGCGCCCCCTACAACTAAGGGCCAAACTAAGATCAAATTTGAATTTCTCATATCGAAGAATCCCCATATATCAATTTTCGTCCAAATATTGACATTTTTTAAGAAATAATTCACGAAAAAACAAATAAAAATAAATTTTTAACACCTTGTATATAAAAAATGAAGGCCTTATAAATAACTGAGGAATATTCCTTTGAAATATCGTACACTCATTACATAACACCCTGTATAGTATTTCTAATCCCAATTGGACCGTCATAAAAAGTTTCGAGAAGGAATTCTCTTCCACACGACAGAACTTTTTCATGATTGTACCAGGAACGCTTTGAAAGTAGAAACACTGGTAGTATATAAATTTCCCATTTTCCGGGCAGTGCATACACATGAAATATGACAAGGAATCACCCCCTAGAATTAATGACATCATTTAAGTTACACCCTGTATAAATATATATATATATATATATATATATATATATATATACATACCAATGATGTCATTAATTTCAGAGGGTGATTCCTTGTCATATTTCATGATAAAAAGTTCATACAGTGACCGGCAGAAAGTACGCATCATATGGATTTTTTTTTTAATATAATATTTTGACAAATGTCGATACATGCAATCACTTCTGCATCGAAAGAAACCCCAAAAGATGTTGTACAGTGCCGTTCGTCTTTTCTTGTTTGACGGGAAATTTGAAAAATTTAAAAATTATGTCCCAAAACACACTTATTTGGGAAAATATCGAAAAATGTTATTTGGAAAAGTTGTTAAGAACGACATTTTATAGCTATGTACAAGTCTGGAAAAAATCTGAGATGAAAAAATAAAAATCAATATTTGCCATAAAAAAATTTCAATTTGGAAAAATACATTTCTGACAAAAAAACTCATTAGTAAAGCCCAAGAGTAATATTTTGAATAATATTTTGTAAAGATTCACCAGCTACTTCTATTTTATTCGAAGAAAATTTTAAATCTGTGGATATGTTCAGCTGCTTCATAACAGGTCACAGAAATATCTTCAGGACATTATAATCCCGATACTGTTTATTAGTGACAAAGAACCATGTATCTACAGAATTTCAATATGAATTTTTTATTAGAACAAAAAATTGATTAAATTTTTTACATAATTACATTTTATAATAAAATTAGAAGCTGAAATAATTATAAACTCGAAAGTTTGTAATCAATTTATTTTTTGTTTGAATAAAAAATTCAATTTGAAATTATGTAGATACAAGGACCTTTATTAATAATGAACAGTATCAGGATTATAATGTCCTGGAGATATTTCAGTGACCTCTTATGAAGCAGCTGAATACATGGCAAATCCATAGATTTCAATTTTTTTCCGAATAAAATAGAAGTAGCTTGCGAATATTTACAAAATATCATTTGAAATATTACTGTTGGCCTTACTAATGAGTTTCTTTGTCTAAAATGTATTTTTAAATTAAATTTTTAAAAAATTTTTTTTTTTTTTTTTTAAAAAAAAAATTAATTTCCGAATAACATTTTTCGATTTTCCCAATAAGTGTGATTTGAAACATAATTTTTAATTTTTTTAAATTTCCCTCCAAACACGAAAAGACGAACGGCACTGTACAACGTCTTTTGGGGTTGCTTTTGATGCAGAAGCGATTGCACATATCGATATTCGTCAAAATTTATTAATAAAAGAATTTCCCATATGATGCGTACTTTCTGCCGGTCACTGTATAAACGTGTGTCCTAACTTGCTCCGTTTCCGAGTAACAGGGGGTGTCCAACGTTTAATGAAAAATCTGTTTTTCATGAATTACTCAAAATACTTTTCGCCGATTCTGATTAAACTTCGTGTGTGTTTTATTTGTAATACGATGCTTCTTGTCATGAAATTAGATTTTGAATTGTGTTTCCAGTGGTGTCGCAGAGGGTAATCAGATTGATATTTACGATAATAAATATTGTACGCTAATGTTTTCGCTGAGTTTGATATTATTTGAAATTAATGGCTAAACAGTGGCGTGGAAATGGGGGGTTGCGATCGTTTGAGTGTAAATATGTGTTTTGCAATCCGTCGCCATTTGAACAAACTATGAATTAAAAATCCGTTTGGTTTGGCAAGTAGATGGAAGAAGTATTCAAACTGCTAGTTTATGTCTAATTTATTCGGAAAACAGCATAGGTAATAATGAAAAATAATTAAAGTAGATGCTCAAAATGGGAGCCTCCACTTGCAATACAAGCATCTAGTCTCCTTCTCATTGACTGACGCACACGTTCAAAAAGTCCTGGGGTGTTGCGTATGACATTAGAATTATTCATAATTCTATTCCTCAAGTCATTGTCATCGACAACTGGTGTCGCATAAACAAGCGATTTAAGATATTGCCAAAAGAAATAATCCAGAGGGTTCAAGTCTGGAGGTCGTGGTGGCCACGGTTGAGGTCCCCCACGACCTATCCACTGGTGAGCAAAAGTATCATTGAGATATTCACGAGCGGTTAGACTGAAATGAGCAGGTGCCCCGTCATGCATAAACCACATATTTTGCCTTACTAACAAAGGTACATCCTGTATCAATTCTGGCAATGTTCCTTCTAGAAATTGTCTGTACGTCACACCATTGAGTCGAGGAGGAAGAAAATGCAGCCCTATTAGATGATCGCCACAAATTCCCGCCCAGACGTTGACCGAAATCTCCTGCTGAAATCCACTTTCTACAATGGCATGAGGATTCTCGTAGTCCCAAGAATGATTGTTGTGAAAATTTATGATGGCATCCCGTGAAAAACTTGCCTCATCTGTGAATGAAATTTCAGACGTAAAATTGCGATTGTTTACAATTTGTTGACGGAACCACTGACAAAACTCCAATCGTCTGGGATAATCTCTTGGTAACAGTGCCTGCACCCGTTGTTTGTGGTATGGATATAAAAAATTCGTATGCAGAACCTTCAAAACCCTTCGATGGCTGACATGGAACTGTAAAGCTGATTTTCGGGTACTTAATGATGAATTATTGTCAACTTCTTGGAGAATTGCTTCCTCTAACTGTGGTGACATTATTGTCCTCGGTCTACCAGGATGCTCAGCCTGTTTAGTTACAGATCCAGCATGTAACCTAGTGAAATATCTTCCTGCTGGAATATCTCTGTTCGGATATTTCCATCTGCAGCATTTCCATCTGCAAGTCCATACACAAAATGCATCTGCGCTAATTCGCGGGTGTTCATATTTACTTGATAGTATGTAAACAATCGTGTTTGCATGCACGCTCAAACAATTTCACGATACTTGTGACTTGTACTTACTGTGTAAAACAATCAGAATTTTCTTATCGCTGGTATTAGTTTTAAATTCTACAAAAAAACTAAAAAAGAAACTATAAACATCATGTCAAACAATCAAGAATTTCGTACAACCAGTGTCGTGGGTAAATAATTTTTCACTTTAAAAATTAATACCATTCCGGTAAAAATGTCACAAGTTATTTCAACCTTCCATGAAAAAAAATTCATATAAACGTGTGTCCTAACTTGCTTCGTTTTCGATTAACGAGGTGTCAAAGTGTTACTATAAAATAGGTTTTTTATTAATAACTCAAAAGTATTTACGCCGATTTTGATGAAACTAGGTATGTTTGTTAGCAGTAACAAGGTGCTTCTTTTCATGAAATTAGTTTACGGATTAAAATTCCAGTGTCGTCACAGAGGGTTACCTCAATGATATTTATGGTGAAAATCAAAGTAGAAATTGATTATGTAGTAACATAAGGGATGAAAATTATTTACTTTCAAATTAAATACATCTCAAACCCGACAAGGTTGAAATAACTTGTGACACTTTTACCAGAATGACATTAATTTTTAAATTGAAAAATTATTCACCCACGACACTGGTACCACGACACCAGTTGTCGATGACAATGACTTGATGAATAGAATTATGAATAATTCTAATGTCATACGCAACACCCCAGGACTTTTTGAACGTGTGCGGCAGTCAATGAGAAGGAGACTATTGCTTGTAAGTGGAGGCTCCCATTTTGAGCATCTGCTTCAATTATTTTTCATTATTACCTATGCTGTTTTCCGAATAAATTAGACATAAACTGGCAGTTTGAATACTTCTTCCATCTACTTGCCAAACCAAACAGATTTTCAATTCACAGTTTGTTCAAATGGCGACGGATAGCAAAACACATTTTTACACTCAAACGATCGCAACCCCCCATTTCTACGCCACTGTTCAGCCATTAATTTCAAATAATATCAAACTCAGCGAAAACATTAGCGTACAATATTCATTATCGTAAATATCAATCTGGTTACCCTCTGCGACACCACTGGAAACAAAATTCAAAATCTAATTTCATGACAAATAAAACACACATGAAGTTTAATCGAAATCGGCAAAAAGAATTTTGAGTATTTCATGAAAAACCGATTTTTCATTAAACTTTGGACACCCCGTTACTCGGAAACGGAGCAAGTTAGGACACACGTTTATATGAACTTTTTTCCATGAAATATGACAAGGAATCAGCCCCTTATGATATAATATATATATATATATATATATATATAAATATATATATATTTATATATATGTTATGATGCGTTGATTGCGGTTCGTTTTTCATTTTATTTTATATTTGTTTATTTACTTTCCACAACCAGATATCATAACAAAATTTAATAATTTTTTTGTTTTGCTAATATTCTGTTTTGTGTTGTTTTACTATTATTTTTACAATATTCAAAATTTTTAAGCCAATTCCCTTTTTGAAGATTTATTCAATATGTATTGATAAATAAATACCAATATAAATATTTAATATCTCCTGCTATGTTCTTTACCTCCTTCCTTTTACCTTATTTCCTTCACCTCAGCTAACTCAATCGGTACGCCTATGGAATCTCAGAAGTTGGTTCTACTGTGGAGTCCTCTAGTGGTTTCTTGGTGTCAATTTCAGAAAAAAGCAATTCATTGTCGCTCAAACATTCAAAATAATACAGAATTTCATCAAAATAATAATTTCCTTTATTCAGGAAAAGCTTATTACTACCTAGTCTGCGATAAATAAACTAATTAGTGCTTCAAATCAAGTATATACAGCAAATGTGAAATTATGCGATAATAAAGTGAAATAAACCTAGTTTTGTAGGTTATGTGTTTCTTTATAGTAATTCGTGAAATATTATAGGAAAGTTTATTGAAAGTTTAGTTTTTTATTGCACTGTGGTAACTTTTGTGGTTTCAACAAATACCTGGGACTTCTTGTACCAAAATTTACAGTGTTTCGGATTCTCTCCGTTTCCTGGAAACTGCTGCTGCTCTCGTCGACTGTGACTTCTCGTATCTGTAAATTTCCAATGATACAAAGGTAATGTTCACTCTGCATTTGGGATTTCTTTATCTGGTATTGTTCTTCATATTTTTCTCATGTTCTCTTGGCTAATACCTGATTTTCTATTCCAAATTGTTTAATTTTTCCAAATGTAATTTTTTCAACGTGGTTCTTCCAAAATTATTTTTTTCTCAATCCTCTTCGCTTGTTGATTCTTCTCCCTTGATACCAACACATTTTGTTTTCTTTCTCGAATTTTTTATTTTCACGCACCATTTGTAGCACTTTTCATTAATTTCACTTCTTTGACAGTCTTTATTTATTAAACATCTCTAACTACCTTATAAACTATATACAAGACATGTAAAAATAATTCTTTTGACGTTTCTGCTTTTCTATATTTTCAAATTTCCTAATTTTGCATCAAGATCTTTCCTGGCATCTCATAAGCTGTTGTGTTCAGATCCAATTTCATATACAGGATGTTCGAACTTTTAATATTTTTTTATCTGCTTGTGATCAAAATATATCCGTAAATTTTGATTTCAAAAAATTTTAAAATTACGCCAATTTTTTGTAATGTTGGAAACATGTTTATTTCAAACATAGGTATGGATTAATATTATACAAGGTTTCAGAAAAACGGTAGAATCTTCAGAAAACTGTAAAATAACATAGCACAGATTACCAAATATGGATATTTTTTTATTTATGGGTTTTTTCTTTATTTTTATTATTATTTCAACTCTTTAAACATTTAACATACATCTGAACATGACAATATATGTATGTATATATATATATATATATGTATATATATATATATATATATATATATATATATATAGAGAGAGAGAGAGAGAGAGAGAGAGAACGGGTAGTCGTTGCTGACTAGTTAGGGATGGAACCAGTAAATAGTGGGGTTTCGCAGCAAATAAAAGAGAACTCTTTAAAAGTTGTCCAAGCTTTCGGAAATTTTATTAATTATTTCCATCATCAGGGAGACTACAAAAGTGTAAAATTTATAGTAAGTTTAAAAAAATATATAGTTTGAATATGACTTACATCTTTGTTGAGAATGATTATACAGGTGTTTAAATATGATGGTTGACACATTATGAAGGATGAATGATGATATAATACAGTTTAAATTAACTAGTTAAGTATTGAAATAAGGATTATCACAATTTCTATAGGTGAATGTCATTTCCCCATGTGGGAAGAAGTGTCAAGTACTTCTGACAGGTAGTTGACATGACATCTGAGAGACAATTGACATGCCCTCTGATGGGCCAAAACCAAATTAAGACTTATAACAGTGGTGCCAATTGTATGTTGCCAACATAATTATTTTTGTAGGATTAAAGATTGAAAAAATTTGAAGTGAGATTGTTGTTTGTTAATTTTGTATCCAACGTCAATAGATATGAGTACATTTCACTGAGTTGATTTTTATCTGTTTTTTTATTTATACAGTTTTTATCTTCAAAAATATAGGCCATTTCTAGAAAGGATCTTTTTGTTGAGTGTGATTCACTAGCTAAGACCTTTGTGGATTCATAATTCATATGGTGGTCAAACTTGTTCACATGCCCTGCTAATGCGCATCTTCATGGGTGTAATCTGCAGTAACTTTTGTGGGAAACGATTCTAGCACCTAATGGTCTTGAGGTTTGACCAACATAATTCTTATCACACATTCGACAAGGAATACTATATATTACATTCGTTTGTGCAGTTATGGGTACTTTATCTTTAATTTTTGTGTGTACTGACCCTAATAGTTAGGACGGTTTTATTTGCAATTTTAATGTTTGATAGATCATGAAAAATTCTAGCTAATTTAGGTGTCATTTCTTTGAAGAACGGTAAGGATGTATACATGACTTGGGCTGGGGCAGTATCAATATCATTGTTATCACTGTTGATAAGGGGTGTTGTACTTGGTCTAGTTACAATCTCAAGTGAGGTTGGTGTATTAAAGAACATATTTCTAACCATGCTGGCTGGATATGAATTATCAAGAAAAAGATTCAAAAGAATATTGATATTTTTTTTGTGAAATTGTATGTCAGAGATTTTCAACACACTCTATTTTTCATTTGTTTGACTAGGTTCACTTTCATCGAATGTTTATGATACGACCAATAATTTATATATCTTCCTGAGCTACATGGTTTCCTGTACCAATCTATTACGACTTCATTATCTGTTGTTCGGATGAACTTTGTGTCAAGAAAAGGTACGGAGTGATCAGTATCTTCTGCTTCCATAGTGAATTGTATATATGGGTCAAAACTATTGAATGTGCTAAGAATCTCTTCTGTGCCATCATTCGGCAGTGCTATAATGATGTCATCGACATATTTTTTAATGAAATGTGGTTTGAATGATAGAACTGGTAATACTGTGTCTAATAAATCATCCATCACATATTCTGCTAAAATTGGTGAAATTGACGCACCCATTGGTGTTCCAAGAGTTTGTTTGAAAATTTTGTTGTCAAAAGAAAAATATGTGCTGTCAAAAAGGAATTTTATGAGTTTTATGAAGTTATCTTCATAACTGCACAAACGAATGTAATATATTCCTTGTCGAATGTGTCATAAGAATTATGTTGGTCAAACCTCAAGACCATTAGGCGCTAGAATCGTTTCCCACAAAAGTGACTGCATATTACACTCAGAAAGATGCGCATTAGCAGAGCATGTGAACAAATTTGACCACCATATGAATTATGAATCCACAAAGGTCTTAGCTAGTGAATCACACTCAACAAAAAGATTTTTTCTAGAAATGGCCTATATTTTTGAAGATAAAAACTGTATGAATAAAAAAACAGATATAAATCATCTCAGTGAAATTTACTCCTATCTATCGACGTTGGATAAAAAGTTAACAAACAACAATCTCACTTTAAATTTTTCCAATCTTTAATCCTACAAAAATAATTATGTTGGCAACATACAATTGGCACCACTGTTATCAGTCTCAATTTGGTTTTGGCCCATCAGAGGGCATGTCAATTGTCTGTCAGATGTCATGTCAACTACCTGTCAGAAGTACTTGACACTTCTTCCCACATGGGGAAATGATACTCAACTAGTTATTTTAAACTGTATTATATCATCATTCATCCTTCATAATGTGTCAACCATCATATTTAAACACCTGTATAATCATTCTCAACAAAGATGTAAGTCATATTCAAACTATTTTTTTTTTCAAACTAACTTTGAATTTTACACTTTTGTAGTCTCCCTGATGATGGAAATAATTAATAAAATTTCCGAAAGCTTGGACAACCTTTAAAGAGTTCTCTTTAATTTGCTGCAAAACCTCACTATTTACTGTTCCCATATATATATATATATATATATATATATATATATATATATATATATATATATATTTATATGTATATTTTCAAATTAGATACTATGCATTTTGCTACAATACTGACGAACAATCGAAGAATAATGTGGAAGAGCACCTTCCGATTGGAACATCAAATGCTTTTCATCATACTGTTGATCAATAATATCAGTCAATACAGGGTCAATAGCTCCTTCCAATGATTCTAAATACATTTTGCCAGTCAAAACCGGGTAAAAAAATGGACCCACCAGTCGGTCACCGAAAATACAGCGCAAATATTTTTGCGGATGTTGTGTGTATGTATCCCCAGCGAAAATTCATTTGATTTGAATAGATAGCAGCCATTGTGTCGATTAACAGTTCCGCTTGGGAAAACGCTGCATTGATCGAAGAAACAGATATAAATAAAAATTATAAAAAAACATTCAGACAAGCTTTCATACAAATGCACTAAAAACGAAAAAATAATTTCTTTCATTGTTTGATCTAGGTTATTCTGTGAGTATCAGATTCAAAATCTTACAGCGCAAGATTACCTATTTTGTAATCGCGGCAAGGTTTCGAATCTGTTACTCACAGAAGAACCTAGATCAAACAATGAAATAAATTATTTTTTCCTTTTCAATGCATTTGTATAAAAGCTTGTCTTTAAAGCTGTTTTATTTTTAATAATTTTTATTTCTAACTTTTTAGTTTCTATTAACAACTAATAAAACTTGTTTTTGAAAGCGTTTTCTTCGTTGGTATTTATGATGTTAAACAACTAGTTTATTAATATCTTTCTGATTTATTCTTGAGTTTTGACGAAAAAATCATAATCTCCCACCCCGAAAACCCCTAGATACCAATTTTGAATAGAATCCGGAAATATGTACACCTGTCAAATTTCAAATCAATCGGACGATTAGAACTGGGTCCAATTTAACTTGCAAGATTTGATCACAGACAGACAGACAGACAGACACCGGGACAAATAAATCTGAAAATAAAAGCTTTAAAAAAATCTTCGACCCCGAAATCCCCTTTATACCAATTTTGAATAGAATCGGACCACTATTTCAAAAATATTGCAGCCACCATTTTTTTTTTCTTTGGAGTATTTTGTTATCGAATTCAAAATAGTTTTCAGTTCAGTGTATCCTTTTCAAGTGCCTTTGTTTTTATTAGTACCTTCACACGTTTTTTTTTATTCCTTCAAGTGAAAGTGAAACTCGATTTTATGGAATGAATTTATGATTCATATAGAAGTAAAATTGGAATGACAATTTGATTAAGAATGTATTTTGAAAGATTTTTCTCTTTTTCAAGGTTGAATTTTCCAATACTACATTTTAACTGGTGCCTTTGCCTTGAAATAAACACACTTTTTCTAATTTTCAATACAGACATTTTATCATTATTATCGTGAATACGTACCAAGATATCAATTCAGATGGACAATAGTGATTCAAGTTTATGTTTTAGTTGCAGAGGATTAAATGACAGGTTCGGTTATGTTACTCTAAGACAGTGTTTCCAATAGCTTAATGCATGATTATTTCATGGAAATATATTAATGTTGAAAAAGAAATGCCCAACATACAAGGAAAACTGTAATATACTTAGCAATATTACACAGCTCATTCCAAACTCACTGGCCCACAGGGCCGGATTAAAAGGTGTGGAGGCCCTGGGGCAACAAAGGAGTGGAGGCCCCTAATTATTTTTCAAACAAGTTTTTTTTCTTATTTATTGCGGAATAAATAAAATCATTTCGACACGAGCATATGTAGGTATAATAAAATACAAGAAATAAATTAAATTACAGCGTAAACGAATGGATTCTTGCGAGCTTTTGTCGACGAAAAATCATTGATGATTTCGGTCAAATCCAGCATCCGGAGAAAGTCATTCTCAATGCTAAGAAGCGATAACTTTGATAGGCGGCTTTGTCTCATCGTAATTCGCCTATTTTTTTCATTTTGGAAAATGAGCGCTTTTCAGTGCAATTTGACATCATCACATTCTTAGATGTAATATCACCAGAGAGTGAAAATAGTTCGACAGATTTTCGAAAACTTGTTGCCAGGTAATAGACAAGAGAGACCAAATGGCTCGAGTGGCTATTGCCAACAAGTTTGAGAAAGAAAACTAGATAATGATTTTCTACTATATCGAACTCTCGTGTGGTATTCTTTAGATTATTTTTTGATGTTACGATCATAAACACATTTCCTTGCAAAATTATATAAAGTTCTGAACCGGTTATGAGTCATTTCACACTTTTCATGCGAATTGATGACAGACGTCAAATTAAAAATATAGGTTGTAAGACAATAAAAACAAAATACCTCAAATTATTCCCGCGACAATTGTCTAGGTAGAATATTCCCACCATTGATTGGCCAAAACGTATATGAATTATTTGAATTGAATGTTTTCATTGGTTTCTAGCAATGTCAAAAATAATCACTGTAATTTCAATGTTTGAGAATGTAGCTCTGAAATTTTGGTTTTCAAGAATTTGATAGTAGAACATCTTAGATTGGTCTTTTTGATAGTCCTTTTTCAGAAGAATTTACATTTGTTGCGGAATGTCATCCTTCTCTTAGACTCACACTTTCAGATTTCGGGGATTTCTCTGTTACAAGCGCGCCACTCAGCGTACACTTGTCAACGCCAATAAATAGGAAAAACAGGTATAGACGGGCAAAGTGTTTGTAGAATCGGCAGAAAAATAGTCAACAGAATTTGAACTTTTGTTCTATTATGGAATGCGCACAGGGCTCTTATAAATAAATTGATGCAATCATATTCATAAATTGAAATATTATTTTCTTTTGCTTATGATAATTGAATTTCATTGTGTATCGCTTGTGTCATTCGAAGAATACATCGACAGAAAATCCTTCATTTAATAAAAAAAATGTATATTTTTTTTTAAATTCAATTCTTCTTGTTTTTACAGCAAATTTGGATACGATATAATATTTTGTATAATATTATGATGTTTTACTTGGTGATTGTTTCTCGCATATACACATGATTCATCAGATCGAAGATTAATATTAACCATGGATTTTGACAAGAATACGAAACATGTTTTTGAATGTTTAAAACGAAAAATGAGAGGAAAAAGTGGGAGGACTGCTCTTTCGTTGTCAGATTTTCTATATATATATAATTTTGCATATCCTCCGGTATTCGTTAGGAAATTTCACCTGAAAATTTATATTGTGGAGGCCCCTCTCTCGTGGAGGCCCCGGGGCTGCAGCCCCGTTTGCCCCCCTCTTAATCCGGCTCTGCTGGCCCAGCAACGTATTGGGAGAAGGAAACAAAATAGATATTTGAAATGTTTACTCACATGTTACTATCATCGGGCTTCTGAAAATATTTTAACTTGCTGCACACTCGCCACTTGCCATTTTATAATTACTGCGGTTAATTTTTTTTAATTTTTCATTTTTATGGTCAAATTACTTACATATTTTTACATATTTTTTTATGTGTTGTAATGTTGGTGTAATTTGAGCCCTGTGAATGTGATGGATCGAGAGATATTTTATTTTAAGTTGACCATATTTTGGTAGCAGAAACCTACAAAATAATCAATATTCAAGAAACAGTGGGGATTCATAGATGTACCCTGATCATAGTTGAAATAACTTTTGGTAAGGCCACCTAATCCCCAAATTATCAGATTGAAAGGAAGCAATGACATAAATAAAATAAATCCTTGCAATTAACCTCCTCAATACCTGATTAAGGCCTACTACCCAGAAATGGCCTGCATTATACGATAATTTATGCGAATAATTAAAAATATTAGATTTTGAGAATACCAGCTGTTTGTATATTTGGGCATCCTGGAATTATATTCAGTAATAGCTCAATTGTCATAATGTTGCCATCAGTGAGTGTTTGGTTGATAGTTATATTTCTGTTCCTTCTCATCAACTTCTACATACAGTGGAGAATAAGAAAAAATAAAATGGATTTCTATAGAATGTACACCAGTCAATATCGGAGGGGAGCTTTACTGAGATTACGAAGAAGTAAGTGTTTGTTTCACAAGCTTCCATCTACGTTTTATAATTCGTTAGGGGGAACCCGCGTGAAGTAAGAAGAATCAATTGGGAACATTTTTACTTGTCTAAAAGGCAGACAAATTGGTTTGTCACCGAGAATACCTGCATTTATCAAATTAACTTGTATTATGCTTCAAAAATACCAGTATTATTTTTCAATGTATAGAACTAGTTCTGTAGAAATATCAAAGGAAATTGTTGGAGCCATCATTGAAAAAAAACATTCTTTATATTTTTATATAAAGGTATCCTTATACAATTTTTGTAGTAGAAATACGATAGGTCACATTATTTAGCATATGATAAAATAATCTTTCTTGTTTTTTCAAATGAAGTATCATTATTTGAGGCTAAGAAAAATAAGTTTGAAAATTTAACGAATACAATATTTTCTCTCCTCTATTCTTGCGCAAAATAAAAAGGAAACTTTTGTCAAAATTGGTATATTTTTATTAGGGATAATTTGATTACCATATAATACGTGAATGGATTTCTCGATTCAGGTTATACGTTATCAAGGGGAACAAAATCAGGAATTTGAATCAGAATGTTTACGAAATGTTTAAAACTTGAACGTATATTAACCAAATGCCATTATTTGAGTACATTTGACGAATCCATTATTAAAGTTAGAAATATATTGTGCACATTCTAATTTAGTCTCATTTGTGCCTTTCTTTCTTATTCATAAGTGGAGCTGAAAGAGACAGTATATGTTAATAAATTTTTAGAGTTTCTCTGAAAGATATATAAGTAACAGTCAGGGTCATTCTACAAAAGTTAATCAATCAAGGTTTTTTTTAAATATTAATTCTCTCAAGGTGATCATCGCTGTTAAAACTGAAACATTTGAAAGTGATTTAGAGCTACGAAATGTGTAACATGCTAACCAATTCTGATAAACTTCCTACGCCTCTCTGTGATAAGACTTGTTCTGTCATTAGAAATAGTTTGAAAATCTTGTATTCTTACCAGCTATTCAAATTTTCAATAACAAACTGTTTCACTAACATTTCTTTTTTATAGAAAGTTTGTTAGGTTTGAGGGAAATTATTGGCTTTCTACTACTACAGTTTGTGTGAAGAAAAAAAATCGAAAAAAAAACTCTTAGTTTGGAAAATCACAGTCAATTCAATAGCATTTTCTCTTCAATCGAAGTATGTATATGTATATTTTTCCACAACTCATGAATAAAAGAGTTTGAAAAAATGTGTCGTCTCACTAGAAATATCGTTCAAATCCAAAGACATACTGGGTTCCACAAATAAAATAGATGGAAAGAATGTAAGCTTATCTTCAGTGGTATATAAAAAACAATCTATCATATGATCCATTCATTGAATCAATGGAATATATGTATATTGAAAAGCATCAAAGACAAAATATGACTGATTGAAGAGATTGTTATTTCTGCTTCCAAAATAGTTTTTCTATTTTCATTTTTCACATAAGAAGTAAAAACCTGTTTTTTCACCAAACTAAAATATTGTTATAAGAAACCATATACGATTCAGTTATTCTATGTATCTTCTCCTCTCTTTGAAACTGGTAAGAGGTAAAATTGATCTTTGGATTTTTATCATACAGATTGAATCCGTAACCCTCTGAAGTTGGAACTTCATCGATAATTTGAACAGAATAACTAATACTTGAGACGAAATAATTCTGCTCAATGCTTTCCATATTACAATCGATTCAAATAAGTTTAATGTATTTCTTTAAAATATAAATATTCGAATTCATCCAAAAGGTACAATTTCATTAGACTTATCAAACTCCATATATTTATTACAAGTTACAAGCTTTTATTCAGTTTCACTTGTTAGTTCGCTCGTTTGTTAGTTTGGGTTGAATTTTGCAAGTGAATTTTGACCGACATCAAGTCGTCCGATTAATTTGAAATTTGGCAGGTGTTCATAATTTTTTCTATGCAAAATGGCGGACGAGATATATAATTATGGTCCGATTTGATTCAAAATTGGTATGTGGGGGTTTTCGTGGTCAGAGATTATGATTTTTTTGTCAAAATTCATAAATTTAAGATGGCGGCTCAAAGATGGCGGACGAGCTTTGTGATTATGGTCCGACTCGATTCAAAATTGGTATGTGGGGGTTTTAGGGGTCGGAGATTATGGATTTTTTGTCAAAATTCATATATTTGATAGGACTGCTCCAAGATAGCGGACGAGTTTTGTGCTTATGATCCGATTCGATTCAAAATTGGCATGCGACGGTTTTCAATTTTCTGTAAAAATTTATAAATTCAAGATGGCGGCCCAAGATGGAGGACAAGTTTTCTGATTATGATAATATTTTATTCAAAATTGGTATGTGGGGGTTTTCAGGTTCGGAAATTATGAATTTTCTGTTAAAATCTATAAATTCTAGATGACGTTTTTGGGGTTGGAGATCATAATTTTTCTCAGCTCAAAACTTACAAGTAAGAGACCTTGTAATAACGAAGCTCTATTAGAAATGAACAGATTAAGGCGAACTTACTGAATAGCAAAAAATAAAATAACTAATAGAAAACTTTTTTAGACAAGCTTTCATTTAATCCGTGTACTGAAATGTATGAAATAAGTTTAAGTCATCGCTGACAATAATTTTATGATTTTTTGTTGAATTATTTGGTTTCAAAAAGCTTATCGCGCGAATTGTAATAAAATTAATACTTCGACAAGTTGGTACTTACCAATCAATCATTGTTCAATGAAATTAATCGGTACCTACTTTCATGAATACTTTGTAAAAATTAAATACTTTGACAATTTCTTACTTACCATATCAATCACTGCCAATCAAATTAATTGGTACCTACTGTTATGAACACTTCGCGCGACAAGCTTTCTGAAACCAAATAATTCAACCAAAAATAATTAAATCATTGTCAGCGATGATTTAAACTTATTTTATACGTTTTAGTACACGGCTTGAATGAATGCTTGTCTTTATAAATTTTTTCCAAACATGGTTTTATTGAGTTAATTATTCAAAAAATTGTGAATCTTGTAAAAATGAAACTTGCAAAGTAACGGAGATAAAAAAACTGATAAAATTGGTCCGGGTAACCTTTCGATAAAAATATGTGTCCATGAAAAATTCTTCCACTTCGTGTCTAATGAAGAAGAAGGACCGGAAAATCGTCCACATCACGATTTCTAATAGTTTAGTTTAATGGATTTCGAATGTACCTAATCTATATTTTGAATGTTGAGACATTTTATCATACATGAATCCGGAAAATACTGCTTACAAATTATCGCAGTTACATTTCGAAGTAACTTGTTCATATTATTGTTAGAATGATCACCTGTATACCTGGTTTATATTGTTTTTTTATTACAGCACTCCAACTAGATGATATTTACAATATCAGCAGACGAGTACAAGGACAGGAACAAAGGCAGACACATGATGCTCATTTGTCTATAGACCACGTTACTATTATGGATCAGATGAATAAGCCACCGAGCTACAACGATGGTAAGTCTGAAAAAAAGTAGCAACCAAAAATAATTTTATTTGAAAATACTTAAGGATTAGCTATTCGAGACTCAAATGGGAACGCTGTATGTGCCACATCCTTGCGCATTCCAATCGATACTGAATCTAGCTTACAGTGTTACCGGACTCGTCATTCAATAAACCCCGCACAAAAAAGCGAAAATATCCGCTTTTACCCGCACACCAGGAGATGAAAATTTCATTAATATCATGGCTGACAGATGACGTCACAACTGTCAGAATCTACAGCCTACTGAAATTTATTTAATTAAAATATTATAAATATGTCTTACCACCAGCCGTGTTTCAACAACTTTGACTGATGATGTCAGTGCCAATTCATTTGAGAACGTTTTGAGGTTTAACGTTCATTTTGGCTTGATACTGGTTTCTGTTTGGCTCAATTCCCAATTGACTGCTAAATAACAAGTTTCAATTTTGTAGCAAAACAGAAAACAGTATGCGATAGGTGACACCGATATACTATAAATTTAATTGTTATTGACGTAAGGAGAGAAATGCTCGTGCGCGTTAGACATGCCAATATTATTTCATTCAGAGGCGTCACCAATGGGTATAAGTTAAACCATTTACAATTGCAGAAACATAAAAAACAAGTTTTGCAGTCTTGAAGCGGAATCCCTTGAGCAGCATATGCAGAGATAACTAATTTTATTTAGATATCTAAATATTTAAAAAATACGTTAAAATATGCCATAAGCAAGAAAGTATGTATTAATAGGCAATCGAATCATCATAATTAAATTTTCCTAAGGTCGAAAAAGCCATATTTTCCAAAAAAACACAACAGAACTATAAAATATTTTAAAACCCATCTCGATCAAAGACCAGAGACGCTACTGTCTTTTATTTATTCAGACCTTTTGAAACACAAATATAACTCGTGATTTATTAGTTTTTTAACCTCTTGACGTATCGACACACCTACAAACATTATCATTGGCTTGCGGACCGTTTTTATTGGCTCAGGTGAATCTGCTATAGAATTAGTCAGCTGCCACTCAAACCCTCGTTGACTGTGGGCTCTTGTGATCTTCCATTCGGCGACGGAGAATATTTACGAGTAGTACACATTATTTTCAGTTCCGTTACTTCGCATATACGCTCGTGTTAGTGAAATGAGTTTTTGATTTGCTCCTTATAGAAACAGCTTCTGCAATTGAAAATGGTTGAACTAGATATAAAGAGACTTTTTTCTATTCGTCACCTATTTCAGTGATAATTTCCATTTGAATCGATGCAAATTTTTAAATTGTTGCAATTTTCTATTAGTTTTTGGTAACTCAAGTATTCTCCTACTAGTTTGAAATGAAACAATTAATTGTATCATGAACCATGATTGCTGTAAAAGCTAGATCAACCTTTCAAATATATGAATGCACTAAAATCTCATGTTGACGGAGTACATCGAATAGGAAATGAAGGCACATCTGTTTCTATTTTTTAATGTGAGAAAATACTAGACAACATATGAATAAATAAAATACTTGTACGAGCACACGAGTTAATATAATCGTATGGTCGTTGAAACAGTAGATTTGATACAAGAGACAAATGTAAAATATGAACACGTGCTATGCTGGTATGCTGCATTCCTACGCATTAGACAACGTACTTTCATTTCGATTTTTATAGATTAGATGACGCTTTAATTTTAAATATTTATTTCATGAAGTCAATGACGATCATTATTGTTTATGGACTTATGGTGCTTAGCACCCAAAATCCCCGATTGTCTGAAATACCCGCATTTCAGGTAAAATACCTGCAATTGGCAACGCTGCTAGCTTATGCTCTCTGGCTTTCGACCAGTGTGTCAGCAGCGATCTGGTGAAGCCATTGCGCAGTTGCCATACATCGGCGTATATTTCAATGTTTCCATAGGGCAATTGAAACGCGCCTTGAAAAGGGATAGTAAAAGCCAGACAACTAAAGTGAATGTTTTCACAATATTTTTATTTAATTATTTTATTTTATTTATTGTGTGATTAACAGATTATATCCAATTATATATTACAATTTCCCACTAATTAATTATGAATTTGAGAGATAGCATTATTTCTAGCAGAGGTTTACTCATAAGAGAAAAATAGGAAATGAAACTACATCTAAAAAATGAAATGAAAAAGGATTTTCAGGTGATTCCTGGTATTTCAACGAAATGGAAAAATATGTATGAATATAGATACAAATATTCATTTGAAAATGGAATGTGGCTTAGGTATATGTTTATATTATGAATTAATATTAACATAAAAACGAACTTATTATTCATTATTTCGTTAGATGGAATATTCAGATTTACCAAACAACCATGGAAGTTGTTTTACTGGATCACTCATGATATAACTTATATGAACATTTTATATGTAGTTATGCTATTTTTCGTTCACTTGTTGCTGTGGAGCAATGACAATTCCATGGTGCTTAATTATCCTGTGAAGCTCGTCTTTTGGACTATTCAAGGAAAAGAGAACTATTCAATTTAGTAAAATCATTTGGAAACGGCTTAACAATTCATTTCTGAACAACATTAGACGAGGACCGATTTTCCAACTAGTCTTATACACCGATAATATTCTACTTTGGTTTTATAGATCCCACTCTTCAGGATATGATAGGGTGCTATAATTATTGCGTATTTTTTAGTACTCTCTGAATCACTTTTAATTTTCGACATATGGATGAGTTATACAGTGAGCCTCAAAGAGTTTGCACCATATGGGAAACTTTTTTTATTATCCATTTGTCAGAATGTTCTGATAAAAAATGGCAAATTGCGACAAATTTGCATTTGAGTGGTCAAAATTCTAAATTTCCAAACGGTGTACAGGGGGGAACAAAAATAGGAATTTTGATCAGAAGTAAACTACCCTTATTTTCGACATTATAAAAAAAAATATATAGAAAAGTTGCTCAGAATTAGAAAGAATATACAGATTTGAAATCACCGCCACATACGCACTAAATAAATTGTTTTCCCATTTTTTACGGTTATAGCCTACAAAAATCAGGAATTTTGACAACTCACATGCAATTTTTACGCAATGCACCAATGTTAATCAGTTATAAATTTTTCAGACGAATGAATAATACAATAGTTTCCCATATGGTGCAAACTTTTTGAAACTCACTGTATATTGTATTTGCTAACATTCGATAACTCTTATACTTCAGGATTGCGGAATATGTTTTTACTTACTCAGTTAGCCGCTAAAATGTTTAGAAGTTCATAATATTATACATGCCGAAATCTTTATTGATTTGCAGCATTTTTTCAGATTTTTTCCAATAGATATCCTATGAGAAGGTGTACAAAGTACTCTGTTGAACTGTTATTTTGTTTTCACTTTTTTCATGTATACAAGCTGGCGCCAGATTTTTTCTTTGGTCCAATTATTCTACAACTTTGTTTAAAACTGTATGAATTTGGCGGAAGTTTGCCTTCAATTTGACGTGGTGATATAGTCCCAACTATGTTTTTGCCCATTTTTATTCAGGACGAAATAAAATCTGTCGACCCTATCCAAAAAATCCATATCTAAAAAGAACATTTTATTTTTATTCTTGAAATAGTTTCAGATCATAAAACTCTATCGATTTGTTGAAAATATAAACAGGATGTTCATAAAATCAGATGTGGAATCATCTGCGACTGAAAGATAAACTTTAGTCACTATCTTCCATCGGGGGAATTCATGTTGAAAAGGGAAACATTCTCAATTGAATATTGATAGAAATATTTTTCTGTGAATTGAAAAATCCACGATTAAAATGAAGTTATTTTTTGTGAATGTCTAACAGAAAACAACTACTTCCCCGGCTAAAGCTACGCTGGACATTGAACTACATCTGATAGATATTCTGAAAAGGCCCTAACTCAAAAGAAAAAATCTGAAATTGAAAATTTGCATTTTCATTCAGATAGTTATTTGATTTTCTATTCCAGTCTTAATTACGAACTCATAAAGATGAATGAGGCAAAGAAGAATGTTTTCCAAAAGAGAGTACTCACCAGAAATCATTCGTAACATTGACGCAGGAGAGACATCGCATTCACTAGGTCTTCACTACATTTTTGTCGACGAAAATCTATTTCACGCTTCCACGATCATCAGGAAGACCGGAAGAAATGGGAAACACATTTTCAAGAAGCAATATTCAATTGAGAATGTTTCCCTTTTCAAAATTAAACTCTATATTCATGCCAAATTTAAAATCCCAAATTTGCACATCTGTTTCTTAAACCAGTATTTTATTGACACTTTCATCATATCCGATTCTTCCTGAGAAAAAATTTCATTCATCGCAAATATTTTGATCAATTTCTGGAATCATAGTTATTTACTTTGTTCTCTCAAATATTATTTCACAACTGTCTCAGGCTTATTGTCTCTAGGAGTGGGTGTGGATCGAACCTGATCGATAAGATATCTGATAATGAACTCAGGTGTCCCGTATACATAGATGCGTGAGTGTCTCCAAAATTTGTGCAACATTTTTGTGCGATATCAATAACATTTTCACCGATTCTCTTGCGTCACCTCTCAAACATTTTCTTAGTCTGAGAAGATTTTCACTATCCGAATAACCACACATTCGTGTCGTTTCCTGAAATTCGTTGATGAATACAAGCCATTCGGAAGGATTTCCATCAAAGGAAGGTAAATTTCTATCGAGAGTTTGTCGTCTGATCAGTGATGCATAGCCACAATTATCGACATTTTTCGGTGCTTCTTTTATATTTTGTTCAGGTCCATCTTCTGATATTTTTCTGGATTTTTCAAATTCCAATGGAAAATCTGTTAGCCAGTCCTTTATCATCGCATTTTTATCGGATTCTTTCATAGAACTATCACCAAATGAAGAAGTTTTCTCAGATTTGTATTCAAAATATTCAGTTTCTTCCATAATCTTCATTTTATCTAGCTCTAGTTTTTTATTTATCAAATTTTCTTTGATTTCTGCTATTTGTCTTTCAGCCTCGAACTCTATCTCTAGCTTCTTTCTTTCGGCAATACTTTTCTTACTAGATCTCGATAGTCTTGATCCGCGTTGTTTTTTGGAATGTTCTGTTATATTTGAAATGTTCTTCAATATCTCCTTTTCTGCCCTTGGGTTTTCTGGGCATCAGCGGTAGTTTCATTGTTGACCGAATGTTCGGTACTCTCCATGTTGTCTTTTTCTGGGCGTTGTCTTGACGAATCACATGTCTCAGTTCGAATTCTGCTGCTTCGATGTGGGACGTTTTCTTTCGGGAAACTTTTTGACATCTTTTCAATGTCACTCATTTTGTTGACTCAAATTTTCACACTTTTCTTTATTCAGGATCGAAAGACCAATGTTAATTTCAGTATTGACTTCTGAATGTCTTCCAGAGAGTCTTTGGGGCTGGTTCAGTTTCTTTTAAGGAGAAAATTCGCTAACTAAAAATGGGTGACGTTTTTCGAACTATTCTTTATTTTATGTCTACTTGACAATTCCTTTTTCAATATACAAGGTGAATGTAAAATGATTGCATTAGGCAAAATATCAACAATATAACACTCAAATATCGCTGAACTGATGAATTTGCAATAAATTGCATTTTATTATTCCTGATCTTTGTATATAAACTTTATTTTTTAATTCGGTCACCTCACCCTGTTAATATATTCATTCAAAGCATTGATAATAAAATACTCTTCTTGTTGTCATCAAGATTAGCGCGTTAACATCATATTTCACAAACATATCCTATCGACTGTCCCAAATTAATTCCCCCATTGAGTGTGAGTTAGTGAGTAAATATTTTTTTCCCACAGATCTACCTCCTTCCTATGAAGAAGCCATGAGGGTAGCGACTTTGAACTCTCTCGGAGAAACTTCGAACTCTCTCGGAGAAACTTCGAACCCCACAGTAATAGTTGTGCCACCAAGGCCTACGAATACGAACTGAATTTAGACTTCAAGCTCTGGAAATCTCGATACTCAGATTGTGTTTATCTGTGATCTGAATACCAAGGAATAGTCAGAACATGCCGGATATAACGCGAAGCCTGGATGTTTCAAAATCGTTTTCAAGATAATCAATCCCGAGCTTCGTGACTCAACTGACCACACAATCATATGAGAATCAATTTCACTCAATAGTTTTTAGATTTGTGATGTTTTGTACAGAGTAACGAAAAATTGTAGGACTTAGAAGGACTGTGCAGCTAAAATCTACACAACATTTATGTAGTCCTTCAAGTATTTTAGTGTACATTTTATAAGGACTGATGTTTTGAAATCTCGATAATATATTCAACTTTATGAAACTTCTAGTTATTTTTTTACCTTTCATTTTTATGTTTATACAAGGTGATCCAGGGGTGCGTGCAAGCTCCATAATTTTTTTCTATCCAAGCGATTGACATGTGTTTTTTTTAAACGATAAGTCCGACAATGAGGCACATTCTAAAAATATTTCTATACAGGATATACAACTAAGTTCTGCTTAGCGCTCCAAGATGGCAGAAGAAATTTAGGTTTGTGGTATGTGGGGGTTTTCAGGGTAAAAAATTATGAATTTAGTCGAAGATTATTGTTTTTCAGTTAAAATTCATGAATTGAAGATGGCAACTCCAAGATGGCGGATGAGTAATCTTTAGATGATCTCCTCATTGGAGGACTAGATAGCTCAGAACTTAGAAGAAAAATGGCCCCATAATAATGATGCTTTAACAAAAATGCATAGATTAAGACGTACTCAAGTACTGAAAAGCACAAAATAAAATAATCAATGAAAAAAGTTTTTAAAGATAAGCATTCATTCAAATGCACTAAAAAGTAAAAAATAATTGTTTTGGATGTGTGACGTAGGTTATTCCGTTAGTTATAGATTCAAAAGCTTGTCGCTTTTGTATTCAAACTGAAAACTCACGGAATAACTAACCTACGTCACACATCCGAAACAATTATTCTTTACTTTTTAGTGCATTCCCGAGTGAGAGGTTTATTTGAATAAAATTTTATTCTGGAAAGTTATTTTGACGAGTGGTATTTGAATCAATTAATTTCTGGTTTGTGAGTTGATGAGTGTAGCAGAAAACACTTTGTTTGTGTAATATTGATTGCAATCCCAAAGAGTGAAAGAAATATTATCCATATAATGCATTTTCCCGGTGTTCGCTAAATTATGCAAACTTATGTCGGTAAATTGAAATGATGGATATAATATAAATTTGTTATCTTCTATTATTTCTAGTTCACTATTTAAAGAAGAATTATTTGACAAAAACAACTATGAAAACATTGGATTCTGCGTATCATCGTGAAAAACATTCCACAAGAATTATAACTGAAATCTCACTAATAACGAAATTACTTGCAGAGCAAATTTACATTGGAATTTCGGATGGAGTTGTCAACAAATGCTTCCCAAACGTGTTTATGTATTATTTCTTCAACTGCAAAAATATTTGCTCAGTAACCTCACTCTTTGGTAGGTGATATTTCGCGTTAATTTAAACTTGAACTCTCCTGAACTAGAAATATGTCAACTGATTGAATGAACAGATTTCTCATATTCTCTTCTATATATATATATATATATATATATATATATATATTTGGATTGTGAGGGTTCTTGAACCATTACGTTTTATATTCTTCTGCGGATTTCCTTGGGGTTTCTGGTTCGTGCGAATAAGAAAAATTCAGTGATTCATAATTGAATTTTTAATGAATTTTTAATACGTTTCGTTTCGGGGCTCCAAAACTTCTTCAGTTACATTTGTTTTTTCTGAAAAGGGAGGTTATGGTTATGGTTATATAATGTACACCATGCCATAACCATAACCTCCCTTTTCAGAAAAAACAAATGTAACTGAAGAAGTTTCGGAGCCCCGAAACGAAACGTATTAAAAATTCAATTATGAATCACTCAATTTTTCTTATTCCCACGAACCAGAAACCCCAAGAAAATCCGCAGAAGTATATATATATATATATATATATATATATATATATATATATATATATATATATATATATATATATATATATATATATATATATATATATATATATATATATATATATATATATATATATATATATATATATATATATATATATATATTTATATATATATATATATAACAGTAAATAGTTGAAGTAAAGTGGATAAGTGAGTATTCACAAAGTTATCCAAATTGGGTGGGTAACAATTAGTAGATTTTAACCACAAAAAAATAAAAACTCTCTAACAAAAATTAAAGCGACCAGAAAATAAACTGAAAAGCAAAAAATAAAAGCATACTTCTCATTCTTAGTCTTGATAACTAAGCTCCTAAACTAATGTTAGTAACTAATTTTGAATCGGCGCCAAACAAACAATCAACAAAGATTATTGAATTACTTGAAAGAAATGACCAAAACAAAATAACATCAAAATGCAGCGTGAAATCTCCAGCGATAATCAATCACATTCCAAAAATGCACTCTCCGCACGACCACTCGCAACGACGTGTGCCCTCACGTGTGTGTCAGTTCGTGTAGCTGTCTGGCTGATATTGACTTCGAGAACGCTCGCAAATTTCCGGCGAAGGGACGCGCCACCGCCGAGTACCCCGCCGCCATCATTTTACGCCTTACGTTATTAATTTGCTTGTTTGTTTGTTTGGCGCCGACTCAAAATTCGTTACTTACATCAGTTTAGGAGCTTAGTTATTAGGACTAAAAAGGTTTATTTTAGTTTTTGCTTTTCAGTTTATTTTTTTGAAGGTTTAATTTTTTGTTGTTTTGTTGTTTTTATAGCTCGTCATTAACGGATGAGCACCGTTAATGACGAGTGTATGTTATAACGAATTACAGTGGTTAAAATTTTGAATAACTAAATAAAAAATTGAATGAACTTTTTTTGTCAAATTCATCCAAATATATACAGGGTGTGATGTATTAAGTGTCCGATATTCCACAGGACGATTCCTCAGTTATTTATAAGGTGAAAAGTTCATATAAGCATGGGTCCGCAAGGCCTTCATTTTTGATATACAGGGGGTTAAAAATTTATTTTTATTTTGGTTTTTCGTAAATAATTTTCAAAATAATGTCGATATTCAGACAAAAATTGGTATTTGGGGATTTTTCAATATTATACAACTTTGTCGTGCTTGTATGTATCACATTTTCTAGAAGAAACATCGATTCTTCTATCATTTTTACGAGAAATAGGTAAACTTTTCAAAAGTCGCTACAAGCAGCCGTTTCTCGAGATATTTTGATTCAAATTAATCGATGCATGTGCTTGTCAAAAAGTGAAACAATTTTTAAAACTTTTTTTAATTCAACATAGAAACATTTCAAAACGCTAATTTTTAAACAACAATGAACGGAACACTAGATATAAATTTTAATCAAAATCACAATAAATGTTCGAAATGTCCACCTCCTGTCGTATGCACGCATCCAATCTTCTTCTCATTGATTCGCGCACTCTTTGGAAAATTCCCGGGGTATTTTGAATCGTTCTACAAGAGTTTATTATTCGATCACTTAATTCTCCTTTATTTTGGATAGGTGTCTGGTAAACGATTTGAGATGTCCGCACAGGAAAAAACCCAAACTGTTGAGGTCTGGTGACCTAGGGGGCCATGGTTGAGGCCCTCCCCGACCTATCCAATGGTTGCCGAAAGTTTGATCTAAAAATTATCGCGCTTGGATGCTGAAATGTGCCGGGGTAGCGTCATGCATACACCACATCTCATTTCGTAGTCTAAGCGGCACATCTTCCAGTAAAATAGGCAAATCTTCTTCAAGAAAATGACGATATCTCTCTCCGTTTAGTCTTCCCGGAATAAAGAATGGGCCTATAAAATAATCTCCAAGGACTTCTGCCTACACGTTAAGAGAAAACTACTTGGAAATGTGATTCCTGTGTCGCATAGGGGTTATCCTCTGACCACAAATTATTGTTGTGAAAATTGCGTATAGCAGTGCGGGAGAAATTTGCTTCGTCGGTAAACAGGATTTGATTTTCAAATAAAGGAGTTTGAATAAGGAATTGGAGAAACCAACGACAGAAGTTGATACGTAACGGAAACTCACGAGGGAGTAGGGCCTGAACCCTTTGAATATGAGAAATTTTTTACGTCAGCGCTATTTTTCTGTAGCTTGTTTCCGGGTGATCTCCTACCAGATTAGGAACTGCTTCCTCGGTTTCTGTCCGATGTGCACCCGACAGATGACTAGCTTTCTCGAAACTTTCTGTTTTCCTTATCCGAGCGTGAATTCTTGAAAACGTTTTTGAAGTAGGAGTTGTGCGGTTCGGATAACGCTTCTGATACAAACGTCTAGCCTCATATGCATTTCCATTAGCAAGTCCGTATGTAAAATGTATTACCGCATACTCTGCATTGCTAAACTTGACAATTTTTTAACAAATAATCACAATAATAATAAATAAAACTATTTAACTATGCGTCAAGATATTATATTTGACATGACAGCACAAAAAAAAACCAATAAACTTACTAGCCTACTTGACACTTTCATTTTCAAAGAGTACGCGAATCAATAAGAAGAAGATTGGATGCATCGATTAATTTAAATCAAAATATCTCGAAAACGGCTGCTTGTAGCGACTTTTGAATAGCATACTTCTGCCACTTACAAATGATGGAGGAATTGAATTTTCTTCTAGAAAATGTGATACATACATGCACGACAACGTTGTGACTTCCCAAAGAGACTTAGACCTGTAGGCGGCGCCCCCTATAATTAAGGGCCAAACTAAGATCAAATTTGAATTTCTCATATTGAAAAATAAAAAATCCCCAAATTTATTTCATGTTCTTTAATAATAATAACCAAACGTTTCCGCCAGGGTTTTGGCCTTCCTCAATGGGTCAGACAGCACGAACATCATGTTAAAATACAAATTATGAAAATAATTACATACGGGCACACACAGATTCAAACATGGGCGAAAGAATGCCATATCAGCATTCTTTATATATATATATATATATATATATATATATATATATTGTTATGTTAGGAAGGACCAGTAATATATTTAAAATGCGAAAAAAAAAATTATTTCTCAAAAAAAAAACACAAAAATAATAAATATTTAATAGTTATAGTTCATGAGATATTGTTTTTACATTTTTTGAGATTATATTTCCTTTATGAAGCCTCTGTATAATATTGACAGTTAAATATATGCAAATACTATAATGCAATCTTTTTTTGCATTTTCAAAAAAGAATATAACATATAATTGTTTGAAATACAACAAAAAGTCTAGATTTACCAAATTATTCTGGATTAAATGTGATCAACAAAATTATAAGGTTGAAACATACAGTATATGAATTGCATCTAAGTAAAATAGCCAATGGGAGAACAAGAAACCTCTTGATGAAAATAGCCAATCAGGGAACAGAGATGGTTAGATAAAAGATTTGAAATTGTGGAAAAGTAAGAACAGAGAAGTGTCGAAGATAATTATGATCAAATATTGTATTTAGTTTAAAAGAAATGTAAAATATGTTAGTTGATAAGTTTTCTCAAATAACACCAAATTAGTGAAAGTGCAATAAGGAAGTGCGCGAGTTTGAAAATTCAAATAAAATTACAGAACAGGAATGGTATCCAGGTGAAGACAAAGCAATGTGGAGATTGAAAAAAATTTTAGAAAGAAGCCGCGTACAAAATTTGAGAGAAAGAAATTCAGGATTTTCATTAATGATAAGTTAGTTTTTCCTACAATAACAAACCAATTCAACCACTGGATAATTCCGAAACAAAATAAATAAGGATAAAAGAAGATTACCTTTTTTGTTATCCACATGAGAACTTGTCCAAGCTGATTTCGGGGATTTTGGATGGTTCCTTTGCAATGGAGAGTTCATGAGAGGAGTGGATGAAACAGGATTTCATATTATGGCCAGGTAATGCATCAGCGACATTCCAGCTCCAGGTATAAACTCTTTTGGTGCACATCACAAACTGAATCACTTCACTAAGTAACTCGTATATCTGAAGAACTTTATATAATTTGGTATTGGACTATAAAAGAATTCTTCCAACTCAAAAGAAAAGAGTGAGGTTATATTGACAATATCCATCACTGTTTTTCATTATTTTATGAAAATTTGCTCATAGTTATAAGTTATCTATCGCAGGCCAGGTTTTCCTGAATAAAGGAAATACTTGTTTTTGATAATTTCTGGTTTACTTCCCACGATTATATGCTTATATCTCACCGATAAACACTGAACTGAAATAATTTGAATGACATCAAGACAGGCAGTGGCTCTGTTGCCAGTACCGACCCCTGAGGATAGAAATTATTACATTCTACCCAATCATAACAAATTGACATCAAAAGTAAGGGCAAAATAACTATCATTATTTCATTACAATTTTACAACCAACGTGAAGGCAAATAAGGGTAATGACAATTGGCAGCAACGTGGCAAGACAACCGTAACGTTAGCTGGCAATTATTATTTCATAACAATTTGGCAAAATTAGTAACAACATATATAACAATTGGCTTTCCAACGCGGAAAGAAAATGATTATCATATCAAAATTTAAAACAAAAAAATATTTTTCGAAATCGAAAATATTTATACAGGGCGAAAATATTTGTAAGCATAATAATAATAAATATCAAATCATAACAATAAATTATCTTACCCATCATAACAATAATTTGTTATTTCAAAACATATATACATATATATATATATATATATATATATATATATATATATATATACAGGATGTCCCATATAAAACTCCGCGAGCAGATATCGGGGAAATGAAAGATGATAACCATATTAATCTTGTTTCATTTATAGTTGACCATTTTATGTGTGTATTTTCAACTAAACTGACCATGTATTTACTTTTGTAAATGAATTAGTTTCAACTAAATAAAGAGAAATTACGTATATATTTCGTTAAAGCAGATGATCTTGATGTCAAAGGGTCCTCTTATTCACGTAGAGATCCATCACTAGGAGTCATCCGTTAGGGCGTCGCGACACCGACGCCAATTTTTTTAAATAGCATCTCAGATTTTTCGATGCTTTTTGCGATTCTGCATCAAATTCTGAATTCAGTCATATAGCACACTCATAGTTTCCCCTGAATACTGATGAAAAACAGCAACTTTATTGCATATTATAAAGAGGGCCACGAAAGCGTCAAAATAAATGCAATAATACGAGTATTCATCGATCTGTCAGAAGACCCG
Source organism: Gonioctena quinquepunctata (assembly GCA_018342105.1). NCBI lineage: Eukaryota > Metazoa > Arthropoda > Insecta > Coleoptera > Chrysomelidae > Gonioctena > Gonioctena quinquepunctata. The sequence goes on along the minus strand of JAFIRS010000490.1, from coordinate 603,466 downwards.
TCATATTTTACGAAAGTGTATCCACTTTCGTGGTGGTTTTTCGTAAAATTGAAAAACGGTTCAATTTTAGAATGCAGAAAAGTTGGATATGATATGTATTTATGGCGAAGCAAGAAGGAATGCAAAAGAAGCAGAGAGAATATACGCTAATCGGTATCCCAACAGAAGATTACCGTCAGACAAAACATTCACTAGCTTCGGCACAAAATGGATGTTTGAATGGAAAAAAGCGAAAAAAACAAAAAACGGCTACAGATGAGAATCACACTGTTGCAGTGCTAGGTCAAATGGTTTTGAAATCACATAGTTCTACCAGACAAGTAGCAATGGATTGAGATATTTCGAAATCGTCAATAAAACGTATTTTGTCAAAAAACAAATTCCATCCCTACAAAATACAACTGGTTCAAGGACTACATCCAGGTAATAATCTTTATCGTTTATTGTTCATAACTATAATCTATTCCCATATTTAGGAGATGATGATCAGTTTCTGAACAAAATATTATGGAGTGATGAAAGCCGTTTCCGTAACAACGGTATAATAAACAAACATAATTGTCACTATTGGTCTGACGTGAACCCTCATTGGATTCAAAAAACGAAATATCAGTCTGTGTGGGGGGTTAATGTTTGGTGCGGAATCATTGATGGTACTTGCTTCTTCTCCAACATGTGTTACCAAATCTCTTGGAGAATTTACCATTACAAACGCGACTGAATATGTGGTTTCAACAAAATGGGGCACCTCCGCATAATAATAGAATAATTACCCAATATTTGGATTACACTTTTAATGAGAAATGGATTGGAAATAAGGGTCCAACACCATGGCCAGCTCGAAGTCCAGATATGACTCCACTGGATTTCTTTTTGTGGGGATATATTAAAGACTTAGTTTATATGCGACGTCCACAGAATGTAAATAATTTAAAAAATAGTATCACAAATGTTTGTGCTTTCTTATCGCGAGCGACGCTTTTAGCTGTCACGAATCGAGAAATATTAAAAAGGTACAATATGAATATTCTACGTGAAGGGAGGCAGTTCAAACACTTACTAAAATAATTCATGTTATCACTTTAATTTTTTTGTTATTACCATCATGTTGTTAGAGTTTTGGTCATAGTAAAATATGTTTTGGTAATTTGAAACATTTACTTTAGTTTGTATTGTCTGCGATTTTACAGAAACACACAACTAGATGGAACTGAACAGGCAATGCAATTATAACTGATAGATAAATTTTATTAAACTCGTGTTATTGGTTTTAATTTTGACTTATTCATGGCCCTCTTCATAATATGCAATAAAGTTGCTGTTTTTCATCAGTATTCAAGGAAAACTATGAGTGGGCTATATGGCTGAATTCTGAATTTTTTGCAGAATCGCAAAAAGCATTGAAAAATCTGGGATGCCATTTGAAAAAATTGGCGACGGTGTCGCGACGCCCTAACGGATGACGCCTTGTGATGGATTTCTACGTAAATAAGAGGACCCTTTGACATCAAGATCATCTGCTTTCACGAAATATATCATCTTTCATTTGTTCAATTGTTCGAAATGCTAACAGGTACACTGATCAAATCGATATTTTCTCCAAATCCCACCAAAAATTAAAGACCACTTTGAAACGACTCATGCAGCAAATAGTTTCTGCTTAAATTAGTAAAAGCAAACAACTAACAAAAAACCACTTTATCTTTGTTACTTTGTCTCAATTGCTGTCTGAAATTAGTATTAGTATTAGTATATAAGTTTAAGTATGAGTAAAATTAAATGTAATAATGTAGGTACTTTAGTGGACTTTTGTCTGTCTGTATCTTTCATGACCATTAAATAAATAAATGAATAAAATTCCCAGATATTTGCCCGCGGAGTTTTATATGGGACACCCTGTATGTATATATGTAGAATATTTCTGCAGGATAATTTTCTGTTTATATACAGAGTGGCCTGACGAAAGCGAAATTCACCCCGAAATATTTAAATAGCATTGGGGGTCGAGAAAGATATTGTTTTGAAGCACTTGCAATTCTCTTTATAATCGTCCTTGAATTTTTAAATTTGGCTCAATACTTTTTAGGATTTACATTTAAAACCTCAAATCATGTTTAGTTACTACATATTTGAATAAATGTTTGATGATGACCATCCGCTTTCATACAATGAATAAAATATTAATTGAAAAACATTTTTGAAATGCCCTGAAAAGTAGCTTTGGATGTGTGACGTAGATTATTTCGTGAGTTACAGATTCAAGAGCTTGTCGCGCAAAGTTTTCAGTTCGAATACAAAAGCGACAAATTTTTGTATCTGTAACTCACGAAATAACGTACGCAACACACCCATAGCATTTTTTTTTACTTTTTAGGGCATTTGAATGAAAGCTTGTTTTTAAAAATGTCCTTTATTGATTATTTCATTTTGTGCTTTCAAGTAAGTACGCCTCAATCTATGCATTTTTGTTGAGGTATCGTTATTATGAGGCCATTTTTCTGTAAGTTTTGAGCTACCTAGTTCGTCGATGTGGAGACCATCTAAAGATTAACTCTAAATTCATAATCTCCGATCCCAAAAACCCCGATCTACCATTTTGAATAGCAACGGTCCATAATCCACTGTCCCCATCTTGAATTCATGAATTTTTACAATAAATTCATAACGTTAGACTCCGAAATCCCCCACATACCAATTTTGAATCGAATCGTACCATAATTACAGAACTCGTCCAGCATCTTGGAGCCGCACTTTTTAATTTATGAATTTTGACAAAAAATTCATAATTTCCGACCCCAAAAATGTCCACATACCAATTTTGAATCTAGTCGGATCATAAACACAAATTTTGTCCGCCATCTTGGAGCCGCCATTTTGTTTTTTCCCAACAAAATTTTTATAATGCATTGTCACCGGAATTATGGAAATCTTCCAAATTTCACTTCAATCGGACAACTAGAAGACGGTCAAAATTCACTTGCAAGATTTATGTTTTGTGAGAACTTAACATACAAATGTAAAGTTAATATGAATCTTGTAAAAATATTTTCCTTGTTTCGTTCTCGCACATTTCGAAGCCTTTCTGGGGTGCTTCGGAGGCACTCGTTGATAATTCTTTGAGGTAGATTTTCTGAAGACGCTGGTTGTGTTCGTATAGATAGATACAGGGTGTCCCTGGACTTTCTCTTTTCCTTCCGGGAATGTATAGATGGGGTTAAAATATCACCAGTACTTCATATAACTTTTGTTCCTAAAAGCCTTCGTTACCAAGTTACGGGCCCTCAAAGTTACAAAATGAAAAATGTTTTTCTTTGATAACTTTGATAACTCTTGTCGGTAACGTTCGATTGGGATAATGCTTGGCATACAGTTGACGGGCTTCTGCAGCATCACCAAATGCTCGTCCATACAATGCATGCATATCTGCATATTCGTTGAATGTAAACTATTCGGCCATATCAAAACACTTCAAACTGTCCTATTAGAATATTGACAATACAATGACAACGCACCACTCAACAAAACAAAATCGCATTCCAGTTGTAAATTTTTATCCACACTAATTTTATTTCTTTCTACAAGGTGTTTTTGTCAACATCTGTGGAAGAAATGGAACATAAATTTATTCACCGGATATTTTTCACCTATTCATGTGCAGCCGTTTTTGTAGTTTATTTGTTTGCTTTTTATTAGTTATCTCTTCAGATGTGCGTTTTCTCAGCTAAATTTATCTTCGGGTTGAAGATTTTCTCCTATGAAATTATACTTATCAGTGAAACTCCTCAACATTCAAGCTGTGAATACGAATTTGCAACATCCAAATGTTGAGTTTCATGAGATTCAGATAACACAACATAAAACGTGCTCATTCCACGCGTACATACAAAATATGGACCGAATTCGATATTTCATAGTGGAGTAGCTTGTTGGTTCAAAAACACCACAAATCTACATAACTTGATATTTCATTTGAAAAAATATCCACATTGTGAATGAAACTTTCAACTAGGTACTGTACTTTTTGTTTACGACTTTATTTTAGCATGTTTTGTATTATCCCTGTTATGAATGTTGTTGAATTAACGTTAGAATTAGTATTTCTACTGTGAACATTTTTCATATCAAATAATGTTTGACGATCGGGTTTGATGTCGTCGAGTAAAACTGCATTTTTATTAAGAATCGTTGCTCCGATCGACTTTCCACACGAGTACTTTTATTCAGAAAATTGTCTACGTTACCTTATTTTGTTGAAAACTAAAGAATAATTATCTGTCATTTCAAAGTTTTGGGGTGTGGACCATCGGAGGTAGTCCGTTCCTGACTTTGTAGCGAAACAACTGACTCCTGCATGAGAACTCATCAAAGGCATTCATTTGTTTAGTCAATCACCAAAATTTTGATAATTTTGAATATTCACTTCGAAAGTTATCAAAGAAAAATATTTTTCATTTTGTAACTTTGAGGGCCCGTAACTTGGTAACGAAGGCTTTAAGAAACAAAAGTTATATGAAGTACTGGTGATATTTTGACCCCATCTATACATTCTCGAAAGGAAAAGGGGAAGTCCAGGGACACCCTGTATATATCGCTATGAAAAGAAATCGAGGGGGAACAAATTTGGTGACCGTGGAAATCATTCGATGCTGTCCCTTCTTCCAATCCAGTGCCGTCGAAAATGTTGGTATAAATACTGTTACAAAAGATATGTTACTGTACCACTTTCAATTGATTAATTAGAATAATATCCTTAGAAAAAACATAATCCTTGAAATTTCACTGTATTTCTCATCGCCGAGCGGTTGCGAAACCAAATTTCCTTCGAAAGAGTTGTGCTGGCGGGGAATAGGAAAATGCGATATAAGATTTGTTAAAGAATCACCAAAATAATTTCCTTACCGAAAATTCTAACTTTGAAGACCATGGACCATTCGTTAGATTGAAGGAACTCTGGATACTTGGGCACAATCACTGATTCTAAACTTTCCGATTCTCAATTTCTAAAAAGACTTATTGATTCCTTGAGACCTGAAACTTTTATAGTGAATAAATTCCATATTTCCTTTTCACTTATCACTCTCTCTCCTTCGTCCTGAATAAAAAACTTATTGAGCATTGAAACATATATTAACTTTATTTAGCTCACTTGAATGAATTATCTGGGGCTTGGTCCCTAATATAACAAATAAAACAACAGAAAAGATTTCCATACGAGAAATCTTAGAATTTGAATAGTAATGAAATTTATTCAATTGAACTTATTCTGACTCAGACTATTACTTATTTGAATGATAAGAAATTCTGAGTCACTTAAAATAAGACTGACAAGGCTTATATAACTAGAAAAAGTGAATGCCATGAGAGAGATGTGTATCGTCTGAGACTTCGAACCGAACTGGTTTCTCCGATCAATCCATGAATATCCTTACTGTCTCGTTAACCCATTTGCCAAACATATGTGAAGCATTATTCGGTTTCCTGATATGAGCATGGTCAGGCTATTTTCAGAGGATGGAATCCTCCAGTATTAAGCTTACACAATCAATAGCCCAATGATTTAAGTTATATCCTATCTCAATACTTTATTACTTATGAGCGTGAAAGTTGGAAACCACCATTTGTATGAGTAAAAAATACTTCCACGCTATTCTAACAATATTTTCTGGTACCTAACTATTCTCTCAAGAAAATCTTTCATAAGTCATCATGTGCATATATGAAATGGCATTTCATGACGATAAATCAATTTGTTTTCTCATATATACCGTTGGACGGAATCAACTCTTCGTGAATTAGTATATCCTACTTGACAATACTATGAATGGTTTTTGGTGAGCGCCCTTTTCGGGCTGTTATACTACCGGAAGAAGGCAAAGGAAAATTCCTCGAAGGAGGTCTCTTCGGAGCCATTTAGACAAAACAATATTTCTTAACTTCCATGCCTTTTTGACCATTTAACCCAAACAAAAGTGAATTGTGAATATTGTCGAACCTTTGGAGAAATTTTTTTTTATGTGTTTTTCAAATACTCATCACAACAATAAACTCCGGCTATGACATTCTTATTCTTTTTTCAATATACCATTTACCTCTCTTTTATTACTTTTCCCCAGCTCTGTCGGTACTCCTATGTAGAGCAGATCATCTCAAAATCTCAGGAGGATTTCAGTTGCGCCATCCAGTTGTTTTGCTTGAAGTCAATTTACTGGTTCATGGAAATATAGCTTGTAGTATGATCAAATGATAAATAACGAGTCCAGAAAATAGTTGAATGATTGTTTTTTTATTCAAATAAATTTTCAAATATTTCAAATACCTAATCCTGCGATATCTACGTTATGATTAATATTATTGAAACAATCAAAATTCAAAACATTAAATGCTTGCTCATGCGCAATCAGCGAATATTGAAAGTAAATATACAAAGGATATATTTATATTATGATCATGATTACGGAAGAAAGTTCACCACTGTGAATCGGTGTTATTGAAAAGAACCATAAAAAGTATCTAGTGCGAAAAGTTTCACTGTGTTTAGTTTTTGTTGATGAAATACCTTTTTAACCGACGAAACCAAAAAGGAGGAGATTCTCTAGTCGACGCGTATATTTTTTTTTATTTTTTTTTATGTATGATCACGCATAACTTTTTACTGAGGCGTCCGATTTCGATCATTCTTTTCTCAGTGGATAGGGTGTACTTCGAAGTTGGTCCCATTTGGATGAAAAGATGAAATCCACCCCTAAGAGTAGCAAAATGAAGGATATTGATCACTCACCCTCTGAATTCTGGTCCGTTGACCGATTCTATCAGGCATAACTTTGTACTGGGATCTTCGATTTGGATGATTCTTCTTTTATTAGATAGGGTATACATCATAGTTGATCATATTTGGATTTCGAATGGAATTATCCACCCTAACGGGTAGAAAAATAGGGGATAATTGATTTTTTACTTGTGAACATTGGCACACATATGTAGTTGACAATGACAGATCGCTAGTGTCATTATCACAAATCATTATATCCTATGAGAGGATGGAATGATATACAAAGTAATGAAATAAACTAACCAGAACAACAAAACTAATTTATATTACAACAAATAGTAAAAGTAGATGATCATATCATTCAACTGGTAATAGTTGAAGTGAGGTGGGTAAGTAAGAATTTTGGAAGTAATGAAAAAACAAGTAGTTGGTAATTAGTAGATTTCAGCCACAAAACATTGAAAAATAAAAACTTTTTAACAAAAAATTAAACCGACGAAATACGGAACTGAAAAGTAAAAAATAAAATAAACCTTCTTAGTCACAATAACTAAGCTCCTAAACTAATGTAAGTAACTAATTTTGAGTCGGCGCCAAACAAACAATCAACGAAGATCATTGAATTACTTCAAAAAATTATCAGAATGTCAACGCCCAACTCGATGCCATCATTTTACGCCTTACTTAATTCATTTGCTTGTTTGTTTGGCGCCGACTCAAAATTAGTTACTTACATTAATAGGAGCTAAGTTATTGTGACTAAGAAGGTTTATTTTATGTAAATTCAGTTCGTACACTCACGAAAATTCTGGAGTAGGTGTTCAATGGCTACTGGGAGTCAAGTTAGTTGATGGTGGCCCCCTTGTTGCTGGTTATGTCATCTATTGGAAATATGATTGATTTGAATTGGACTCTTTGGTCGAATATTTGCCAGGAAGTTTCTTGATTAGGATTTAAAGTTGAAATTGTTGTTATATTTGTTGACTGCTTATTTGCGTTGGTTTTCGATGATGAAAATTTTTTTGTTACCGCTCCTCTACAAAATTATTTCTCGTCTCCTTATTTTTTTCTTCCCCAGGCAACCATCACATTTTGTTTTCTCCAATCTGAATTTCACTTCTTGCACACTTCCTTGAAATACATTTTCTAATTCTAACATATGATACATAGGCCAGTCATCCTAGTAAGTTCACCTCGGAATTTGAGATACCAAGCTGAATATTTGTATAAACTTGTATTTTGGCATTCTAAAAATTGTCTCGAAACCTACATACGGTAGGGTGTACGCGTCTATTGAAATTTGAGGTCAAAGGTCACAAAAATCGATTTTTTGCATATTTTTTGCAAATATCTCATTTCCTATGGGTTTCTCGATATTTGTATTTCTATCAATATTGTAGAGAATTGAATTCACTACAACTTTTGTTTCAAAAATTTTTTTAGACGTTGAATCATTTTCGAGATAGAGGGCGGAGAGCATAATGTAAGGTCAACCGGTATAGTCCCGGCCAAAACACGCTATATGAAGTTTATCAATTATTGATAAATAAATCATTAATATTAATTTTTATTTGTTATCAAATATTACATTATATTTAATCATTTTTTTACTTTCGTATCTTTTTTAATTAAGTATTAATTTATTTAATAACACTTACCTGCCCGTGTAGTTATAGAATTGTTGAGGAAAATACTTAAATTATATTTCAATTCTAATGTAATTTATATCAATAACTCCCTAAATAATTGAGTTTGGAAAATATGTACTCCATCATTGTCTACTTAAATTATAATTAGTGGAAATGAGAATATAATTAAAATGTAATTAAAGTTTGTCCCTTAATTATTTTTTAATTTTAGGAATCCGTTGTAAGTATTATTGAATAGATAGATTTAATTGATGAAAAAAATAATCAAATATAATGTAATAGTTGATAACAAATGAAAATTAGTATTAATTATTTATTTGTCAATAATTAATAAACTTTATATAGCGTGTTTTGACCGGGACTATACCGGTTGACTTTACATTATGCTCTAACCGCGCGCTCTCCGCCCTCTATCTCGAAAACGATTCAACGTATAAAAAAATTTTAGAAACAAAAGTTGTAGGGAATTTTAATATTTACAATATTGATAATGAATACAAATAGCGGGAAACCCATTGGAAATGAGATATTTGCAAAAAATATGCAAAAAATCGATTTTTAAGACCTTTGACCTCAAATTTCAATAGACGCGTACACCCTACCGTATGTAGGTTTTGAGACAACTTTTAGAATGCCAAAATACAAGTTTATACAAATATTCAGCTGGGTATCTCAAATTCCGAGATTCTTACCTAATTTTGACTAAGATGACTGGACTAACAATTTTATTTACAATTTCTATATTTACACCTAACATTATTTATACAGAACTGTTCAAAATTCATATTTACCCATTTTCTGTTCTTAAATCTGTTATTTTGATTATTTCCAAAGGAAAATAGTTTGACATGTCCCTATCATGTTCCTTGTGACTTATTAGCATACAGGATGTTCTTGCTTGTAGATTATTTTTGTCTATTTGAATTCTGAAGTTTTATTTGTGGATTTTGATTTTTATACTTTCATGGGTTGTGCAAATCAAATGGATTGATGGAAACATTCTGATAATAATAGAAAAGCTTCACTGCTAAACTCTTGGATCATCTGCGTTGACTATAAGATGGCCAAAGGTTTCAGAAATGCAAAGTACACAGAAAAATTGTGAAAACAATCATAGCAGGTATTCATGTAATGTATAAATATCATTATATCTAATTTTTATATTTTTATATTTAACATATACTTCATTGTAATCATTTCTCTAATTGTAACTCTATTACCTTAGTCTTACTAAACATTCAGTCCCTTCGGAACAAAATAGATGAACTTTTTATATTTTTAAATGACTTGAATTTTCCTACAATAGTCTTGCTTACGGAACATTGGTGTAATAAGCTCGAGCCAATAAGCATTCCTGACTACACTGTGATATCTAGATACTCCAGAAACTGTTCTAATCATGGAGGAACTGTAATATTGATTAAAAATTCAGCTCTTGGTGACTTGACTTTCACTCAAGTTGATAAGTTCCAAGACTTGTCCGAAGACAGAACGTTTGAGTTTTCTGTCTGCTACAGCAAAAAATTCAATCTGTACATTTTATTTGTTTACCGTTCACCATCTGCTGATGTAGATATATTTTTCAATAACCTAAGCTATTTATTATCTGAATTACCTGTCAACTCATCTATATTATTGACTGGTGATTTTAACATAAATTATAACAATGATGATTCGACAGATACAGACTCACTCAAAAATTTACTTTTAACTTTTGACTTGAATATGCACGTTGATTCAGATACTCGTATTTCCCAATTCTCTAGCTCTTGTATTGACTATGTTTGTAGCAATTTTGATGTACAGAACGTATCATGTTCAGTGATACCATCAGGTTTATCAGATCACGAAGCAGTTACCTGCTCTGTACTTCTTGACTCATTGAATACACAACGTAAACTTAAGTTTGGGAGACTTTACAGTAGAGTAAATTATAATAGGTTCTATCAGAATTGTCTAAAGATTAACTGGGAAGGTATGCTGTTCCAAAGTGATCCATTCCTCACATTTCACAACACGCTATTGAATGTATTTAATGAATCATTTCCCTTGCAAAAAATCAAAGTCAAAAAAAGAAAACCATGGATTACAACAGGATTGAAAATTTCTTCGAGAAATTTACGTTCACTGCATAACATACGAAAATTTACTGACAATCTTTACTTCCATGACTTCTTCAATAACTACCGCAGAATATATAGATCCACTATTAAGAAAGCGAAGGAAATTCATTATGATAACCAAATCGGTAAGTCAACTAATAAAATGAAAGAAGTGATATTACGGGAAAATAAAAAAAAACATGTGGGAATATCACTTAGTCCTGATAAAATCAATGATTATTATTGTTCGATTGCAAAAACCTTAATGAGAATATAGTGATTCCTTACGATCCTTATTAAATCTTGAAGATGTCAGAATTGAGGATAACCTAACTTTGTACGATACAAATATTGACGAATTAGTAGAAATATTGAGGAATATAAAGAATAAAATGCAACTGGTTATGATGGAATCTCCATAAAAATTATCCAAAATCTTCCAATTAATGCATTGCAAACATTGGTATCTCTAATCAACACCTCATTCCACAATGGATTTTTTCCTGATTTTCTGAAAACATCTGTTGTCCTTCCATTATACAAAGGTGGAGATTCAGATGATCCCGCGAATCTTCGCCCGATCTCCCTCATTCCAACTATAGCCAAAGTTATCGAAAAACTTGTGAAAATACGTCTGACGGATTTCCTAAGACGCCACAATATTTTAAGTGAAAGCCAGTTTGGTTTTCAAAGCAATAAAAATACGCACGATGCCATCTTTTCATTTCTTTATTATATTTATTCAAAGTTGAATTCTGGTAATGTAGCTGCTGCGGTCTTTTGTGATCTATCGAAGGCGTTCGATTGCGTTAATCATAAGATCTTGCTAAGAAAAATTCACCAATATGGCTGCAGAGAAATGACGCTCAAATGGTTCGATTCTCACCTGTCAGGAAGGAATCAAATGGTAAGAACAACAGGACTTTCAGAAAAAAAGGATATTATGTGTGGAGTGCCACAAGGATCAGTTTTAGGACCCATTTTATTCTTATTATATGTCAATGACCTTGCAAATTTGAGCATTTCTGGAAAATTCACTCTTTTTGCTGATGACACGACGATATTGTGGAACAACAAAAACTCAAATGATTTACACAATGCTATATCTACTGATATGAAAAAAATTAAGGAGTGGTGTGATGCTAATTTGTTGTCTTTCAATATCGCTAAAACAAACATTTTATCATTCAGATGTGCTCTTGATGACCTGTCATTTGGTGATAACTTAGTGATCAAGAACGAGACTCAAACTAAATTTCTAGGTATTCACATTGACAATAAGCTCAAATTTATTGAACATATCAAACATCTTAAAAGTAAAATTTCTTCTGGATGTTATGCAGTGAGAGTAACTTCCATAAATTTGGGAATTAAAACTGCCAGAACGGTGTATTACGCCCTCTTGGAATCTCACCTACGTTATGGAATACCGTTCTGGGGAGTATGCAATTCATCAGCCCTTCTGTCTGTATTAGTACTGCTGAAACGGGCTATCAGGTATATGTGTAAGATTGAACCTCGTGATTCGTGCAGACACAAATTCGTTGAGGAAAAGATTCTAACAGTGATTGCTTTGTTCATTTTGGAATCGGTTTGTCTCATTTACAAAAATATGTCCCTATTTGAGGCTTCGTGCAATTCTTATAACACCCGTTCCACCGCGTTGAAATTGCCAATTCCTTCAACAAATTTGGCCAGGGATTCTATTTATTACAATGGGGTCAAGATGTTTAATCACTTGCCCTCAGATATAAGACAGGCAAATTTGACCAACAAAATGTTTAGAATAAGAGTAAAAACATTTCTGGCTGATAGACCCTATTATAATTTGCAAGAGTTCTATAATGATAAATTTACGTGACAAAATGTGCATATTTGAATATATGTTGTATAAGATTTTTGTTTATATTCTTCCTTGGATATAGATGTTAAAGTGGATTTGTTGAAAACTTCTTTTTAAAAACTTTTTATTTTATTATAATATAAATACAATTTTACGGGTATGAAAATACACGGACGACTAAGGGAATAGAAGTCAATTTTACGGGTATGAAAATACACGGACGACTATGGGAATAGAAGTGACGCTCCTCTGATCGGGACATCCTTTTATAAGTTCGGAAATGCTGATGCAGAACTGCGTCTTGTTTACGATTCTGGATGCTTCTTGGGGCCCAGGTGTCTGGATGCTGACTATGCTGTCCTTCTTAACCTTGCAACATTGTTGCATACTACGTCGCCAATAACTGCGTAGAATACGGTGATTTTTCGATATAACAACTCCCTTCTTTTGGAAAAAGTTGATGCTAAGGGTGCAGCAACTTTTAGGCGTGGACTCTGTTGGTACAGGAATTCAGTTCTATTACTTCTTCTTCAATGTCTTCACCAAGATGTATACTAGGACGTCTTCTTGGAGGAAAGAGCCTGGAAAGGACTCTCAGGGGAGAATGTTGGCCTGGAGGTTTTGGGGGATGATCATCTCCTCTTGATGTCATAATTCCTATTTTTACAGATTTATGTTTCCTACACTTACAGAAAACATATAAGATGATCAAACAGACAATTAATACAATAATAAAATAAGTAAACCAAGAAATATGTTTCGTAACGAAAGGTTCATTTATAATTTTATCAAGATCATCAGAGTATTGACTCAATTTATGTTGTGCAATATTTAAATCATCAACGTTTAGTTTACTTAATTTCAATGGTTTCAGGACAGGCATATTATGTTTTTCAGGAAGGTGCTTACAGCATTCAAATGGTATCAGAATAGGATTACTATTATAAGTAATATTTTTCTCAAGAGTTACGTGCGTGGAATGTACTCTGGTGTTACCCACAAAAGCATTACAATCTGCCTTTAATTTCAAAATTGAATTGTTTTGAATAATTTTGGTAAATGGTTCAACATTTAAACAGGTTATTGTCAATGGTAAAGGATCTGATAGTGTTATTAACCAGATATTCGGATCCAAATTGAATACATTATAGTCCTTTGCAAAAAGTAGAGACATCTGACAAGTTCTAGGTATTTTGACTGAATATTTAAATAATTGAGCTTCACAAATAGCATCATTATCTATAGGAAATGGTAAAATGTTTGAACAAATTCTCAAACTAGGGCCTACAATTTTACAATCATCTAAATTTTGAAGTGTAAAATACAACATGGAATCATCTTCTTTCGCTATATATTTTGAATTTGTAGGTAAAATATGAGAAAGTCCAGTCCTGTTATCAGGGATAGGAATGGGGTATAATTGATAGGAAGTATATAATTCAGGTTCAACAAGAGGGATTTTGAGAATAAAAACAACTCGTGATTCGGTCTGAAAGGCCTGAAGTTCAATCAAATCCAGGTATTGAGCAATGGATGAGATTTTTTGCAGGAAGGGTAAATTACTTTTCTTCACTGATTGTGAAATGTCTTGAAGGGCATGTTCTAAATCCATGGGGTAATTATTGAAGTATGGAGTATTTTTAATCTTGCGAAAGTGATTGAATCAAAATGTCGTCTAAATATGATTCAATAAACAAATAACTTTCCATAAGTGATTCACAGACTTCCAAAGTTTTACTTCTGAATCTATGACTAATACATCATTTGCAATATCTGAAATGGAATCTTCGATTTCCTTAAGATCCTTGTTGAATGTCTCCTCGTCAATTTGTAATTTTGAATAGTTGTATTAAAACTTTTATTACTGATGTAGTTACTGAGATTTGATTTTTCAATAGGTTTTCCAATTGATATTCATCTCGCGTAATTTTATTAATACATTCGTTGAAATATTCACCATCACTGCTATCAAATTGCCGTAATGGCTTTCCAAAAGTACCAATACTATTAATCAATCCTCTTTTACTCGTTTTCTTTTTTCAATATGGTTTGTATCTAAATATATTTCTTCAAGTTTTGAATCTAATGATTCGGCAATTTGTGTTAATAAACTAACATGAGTTTTAGCTTTTGCATAAAGAAAGTTTATCCCTGTATTTTCAGTTTCTAAAAATAATACTAAGCTTTTTAATAATTCATGATTATGATTCAAAGCGTTGCCTACTGCAAGTATATCTTTGTAAACAAGTAATGTCCACTTCTCATTTGAGAGTTTCAGATTGTCCTTTTATCTGAAATGAATTTATTCAGAATAAGGTTTCATTCTATCGAAATTTATTTTTGATTGTTGGTTTGTTTCTAAATTCTTTAAGAGTGCTGAATTTTTAAAAATTTCAAGTATTTGAAAGGGTCCATTAAATTTATTTTGAAGTTTATTTCCAATCTGACTCTCTTTAACGTAGACTTTATCTTCTACCTTATAGTCAGGGGGATCATGTTTGATGTTTTTATCGAAGCGTATCTTAGCTTTTTCCTTACTACGCTCCGTTTTTGTCTAGCAATCTGATAATAGTATTAGATTCGATTATTCAAGTCTCGGATATATTTAGTTATTAAATTCTTTTCATTATATAAGGTTTCAGGTGGTGTAGTTGGGGTGTGTCCGAATATTAATTCGTACGGGGTGAATCCATGAGTTTTATTGTTTGTGTTATTGTAACAAATAACCGCATATGGGAGAACATTTAAAGGGTGTTCATCAGGGTTTTCCGTTTGATGTGCTCTAATCATTTCCATCAGGGTTGCATGAAATCGTTCTACACTTGCATTACTTTGATGGTGATTTACACTTGAAAAAGTCAATTTGATATCGTATAATATACACAAGTCTTTCATAGTATGATTATTAAATTCTCTTCCACTATCACAATGAATTCTTAAAGGTGTTCCGTAATGTTGAAAGTATAATAAGAGTGTGTTAACTACTGACTTTACAGATTTATCTTCTAATGGATAAGCCTGGGTAAATTTTGTAAGTTCATTTCGAATTGTTAAAGCATAGTTTTTATTTGGAATTTCCATAATATCGATATTAATTCTTTCAAAAGGTGTTTTTGGTGTTTCAGTTAGAACTAATGGATTATTTAAATTTTGTCTGCAAATTTTAGTTTTTTGGCATGTTTCACATTGTTTCACATATTTTTCTACATCTATAGTGATTCCGGGCCAATTATACTTTTCTCTAATTCTTCTTAAGGTTTCATTAATACCTCTATGTAAATTTGCCTTTCCATTATGATAATGATCTAGAATCAAGGGGATTTGATCTTGATCTGGGACCTGAACTATATCTTGGCAAATTTGAAATTTAATTTCGTCATCATCTGCTAAAATGTATGACAACATCTCTTGGATTGGGAGATCTGGATTATTTTCAACATGATATATTTGATTTGATTCAAAAATGTGTGGATCTCTATAAAGGGAACTAAACATATATTCGATTGCATTTTCGGGATCATACGGCATAGGAATTGAAATATTTCCTTTTTTTGGTTTATTAAAATTAATTTTGTTATATGAAAATTTAATTCTTCTTCAAAAATGTCTTCGAAAATTTTTTCATGTATATTTGTTGTTTTATTTCTTTGTGGAAAAACAATTATGTTCTTATGATTCTTGTCTAGAAGTTGTTCGTTCGTAAACGCAAATTTTGAATAATCAATCAATGATTTTTCTTTGAAAAGTCTCGAAAAAATAGTTAATTCCTCTAAGACAGTTTCTTGTGCTACTTCGGTTTCAGTGTCAGATATTTCTTCCTCATCTTCATTTGCCATTAAAATATTTGAATGGAATTTAGCACATTCTTTGAAATAATTAATTTTAATTCGTGATAGGGCATCTGCGTTCTTGTTGATTTTTCCGGGTTTATAAATAATTTCATAAGAGTATTCCTCTAATTTCAATCTCCAGCGAGCAAGTCTGCTACCTGGATCTTTTATTGAAAATAGCCAAGTTAAAGGTCTATGATCTGTTACCAAAATAAATTTTCTACCGAATAAATAGGGTCTGAAATGTTTCACTGCCCATACTATTGCTAATAATTCTCGTTCAATTGTGGAATATTTCGTTTCTGCGGAACATAAGGTTCTTGAAGCATAGGCAATGGAAAGATCTTTCCCAATGGGACCTTGCGAGAGTATAGAGCCGATTGCAAAATTACTTGCATCACATGTTAAAATAAAGGGTTCATTGAAATTCGGATAAATTAAAATTGGACTTTGAACTAGGAAATTTTTCAAAGTTTCAAATGCCAAAGAGCATTCTGAAGTGAAATTGAAAGGGACATCTTTTTGTAATAGGTGTGTTAAAGGTTTGGAAATTTTTGCGAAGTTAGGAATGAATCTTCTATAATAACCAGTTAGTCCAAGGAAAGATTTTATATCTTTTAGGATTCTTTGGTTGTGGAAAATTTTGAACACATTCTACTTTTTCGGGATTTGGTTTAACTCCGTCCTTAGTAATTATATGTCCTAGATAAATGACTTCTTTTCTTAGAAACTCGCATTTATCGGGTTGAATTTTTAGGTTAGCTTTTTGTAATCTTTTAAAAATTTCCGTTAGTCTCATAATATATTCGTGAATGGTTGCTGAGTAAACAATGATATCGTCCATATATACTAGACATCTCTCGTTTTGGATAGATAGAAACCAAAATTGAGTATCTTAGATTTCTCTCTCTTCGGAAATCTCAAAAAAAAAATCAACAAGTGGACTTTACTATATTCTTTGTTTTATTTTTGATATACATAATTTATTTTATATATTTTTCGGGTGGTCTACCCGAAGTATGACCTAAAAATTTCCTTTCAGGAGGTCTACCTGATTTGTGAGGATAAGGTTTAATTTCAGGAGGACGCACAGCATGTCCAAAGACTATTTTGCGTTTGTCGAAATTCTGTTTTACGAATTCGCTTCTGAAATCTGGATGTGAAAGACAATTTCTAATTTCTTGATTCTGGAAGTTGTTTCTATTATTAGTTTGAGTTTTTTCAAAATTTTCAATTGTTTCTAATGATTCATATGTATCATTAATAATTTTGGGTGTAATATTTTTTCCAATGATTTTCGTAATAGTTCCTACGAATTTTAAAACGTCAGTATTTTTTGAAATAATGTTTTCTTCAGGTTTTATTTTTGGAATGTCTATATTTTTTGAGATATGCTTTTTGCTGGATTTTATTTCAAGTAATTTTATTTTCATAAATTTACATTCTTTATGTGTAAAAGAATTTGGAATATTTATTTTTTGTTCAGTAATCTTTGAATTCAATTTTAATTCAGAACTTCCTTCTGTTTTCGAATCAACAAAAATATTTTCAAAAATGTTGGGTGTTTTTGGTTTTACTTTTGGGTCAATTTTGATTGGGGTTTCAATTATTTCTTCTTCCTGGGCTAACAGTATAGCCTCACAATTTTTCAAATCGCTTTTCATTTCAAATGGGTGTTCTATTATTTCACCTATCGAAATAATATCTTCTATTTTAGTGTTTATAATCAGAGGGACTCTCAGATTTTCTTTTCGCATCTGTTTTTCAACTTTGAAAGAGGGACTTCTTCGAAATTTGTAATCAATTTACGATTTTTAATGTCAACTATACCATCATAGTGTTCTAAAAAATCTGAACCTAAAAGTCCGTCGAATTCCATGTCAAGATCGTGAATATAAATCTTATGTAAATCTGTGTCATTGAAAGGAATCATAACAGATTCTTTAATTACAATTTTTTCATTACTAATACCTTGTATAGACAAATTTTCAGGTGATCGATAATAAGTATATTTTTCTACGGCATGTGGTTTGAAAATTGAAATTCCCGCTCCTGTATCAACTAAAATTTTGAATTTCCCTGTAGAATCATTAATGTAATACAAATTATTGGAGTTTACTGTATTTAAATAAATTTCTGGTAATTGTTGATTTGCGATGGGTTTTGAGATTGAGATTTCACTGTATTCGTGCAATTGATCTTCTCCGGTTGTTTGTCTTGTAGTTCTAATAAATTCGTTTGCGTCGTAAGGTTGTTCATAATCTGATCGTATGGAATTTCTTTCCACAATAGGTGGTTTGTCTCGATCTATGCGCTGGTAAAAATCCTGCGATTGTAATTCGTCTGAATAATCATAACTGTTTACGTACGATTCATCATAATATTGCGAATAATCATTTTCAATGTCAGATGGAAAGTAAGAGTCTTCTTGATAATAAAAGTTGTCATAATCAACATATGATTCGGGTTCATAATGTTCATTAAAATGATGAGCTCTTTGATTCGGAAAATTCGGGTTTTTCTGGATAACAGAAGGTCTTATTTGGTTTTGTTGAATGGGTCTCATTTGTGATGGATTTTGATCGAATTGATTTCGTTGAAATTGTATTGGTTGTTGATTTGGAAATTGTTGTGTTCGAGTGTTCTGGTATACTGCTTGTGAGTTTTGGAATCTCTGAAAGTTTGGATTTGGATTCCTATTAAAATTTGGATTCGGATTTTGATAGAAATTAGGGCTTTGATAAAATTGGGGATTTTGATTTGAATGAGAAAAATTGGGATTTTGATTTCTATTAAAAGATGAATATTGGATTCGTGGATTAGTTGGTAATCTTCTTGGTTGAAAAGAAGTTGGTCCTTTATCGTTTGAATTAGATTGTCCGAATTTTTGGGTTTCAAAATAGGATAGTTGGAGTTCCTTTTTTATTCTAAGGGATGCTTCCACCATGTCTGTTGGGTTACTCGCACGAATAATATGTCCGAGTTTTGGTTCTAATCCGGTTAATAAGGTATTAAGTACCATTGATTCTATTAAATTGAATTGTGCCGCTTTTTGTGTTTGCGCCAAATTCGATTTTTGAATACACAAAGCATTTTTGCGTTATGTGTTTGTAATCTAGAAAAAAGTGAGTGGGTTTTTTGGATTTCCCTGTTTTATTCTTTGCAAATCTTGGATTAGTGATGTTAAATCTCGTGAATCACCAAAGTGTGCATTCAAAAGACTTTTGATATCTGTATACGTTTCTGGGTTTCGTGAATTTATCAATTGGGCTGCCTTTGATTTTAATTTATTTCTGATATGAATAGTCAAAAGAATTTTTTGTTGACCTATTGCCATACGTTGGGCATGATCACAAGAATTCAAAAAGGTACTTAAGGAGATTGGATCTCCGTCATATTCGGGTACAATTGAAAATATTTCTGAAAGTCTATAAGGTTCGATTTCGGGAACATTTTCGTCTTGGTCATGAACATTATCATGATCATTGTCATCAGAGATAGACATTGTGAATGGAACTTGAGTGAAATTGGGTGAAAATTGGGTGAAAAATGGGGTATGTCACTGTTTGGGATGGACAAAACAGAACTTTCTTAAAATTAATAGTTAGTTTCAGTTGTACTGCTGAATTTAATTCATACAGCTGAAATCTAATGACTAGGAAAGATGATTCTATGTTACTTACAATTATTTTCCTACTGCTAGGCGACAGAAGATGAAATCCTTTCTACTGTGTGAGCGTAGCTACCCTGGGATGAGCCTCGTTTTGCGTGTTTCTCAGAGC
This sequence comes from Gonioctena quinquepunctata, assembly GCA_018342105.1. Taxonomy (NCBI): domain Eukaryota; kingdom Metazoa; phylum Arthropoda; class Insecta; order Coleoptera; family Chrysomelidae; genus Gonioctena; species Gonioctena quinquepunctata. Next base: position 583,491 of record JAFIRS010000490.1, on the reverse strand, counting down.
CACAGAGACGTTTTTTTTTTTTTTTTTTTTTTGGTTTTTTTTTTTTTTTTTTTTTTTTTTTTTTTTTTGGGTGACGGAAGATGAAATCCTTTCTACTGTTAGCATAACTACCCTGGGATGAGCCTCGTTTTGCGTGTTTCTCAGAGCCACAGAGACCGTCTTCTCGTCTTGCGTTGGGTTCTTGCTTCTTGAAGGTTTGGAAACCACCACCCTGGTATTTCGGGGTGTTGTAGAAATCCTACCGACTGCGCCAATTTGTTAAAGTGGATTTGTAGAAAACTTCTTTTTAAAAACTTTTTATTTTATTATAATATAAATACAATTTTACGGGTATGAAAATACACGGACGACTAAGGGAATAGAAGTCAATTTTACGGGTATGAAAATACACGGACGACTATGGGAATAGAAGTGACGCTCCTCTGATCGGGACATCCTTTTATAAGTTCGGAAATGCTGATGCAGAACTGCGTCTTGTTTACGATTCTGGATGCTTCTTGGGGCCCAGGTGTCTGGATGCTGACTATGCTGTCCTTCTTAACCTTGCAACATTGTTGCATACTACGTCGCCAATAACTGCGTAGAATACGGTGATTTTTCGATATAACATAGATGTTTGTTTGTTTGGTGTAATATGTGTGTTCATTTATGTAATATTATATATGATTGTATATGTTTATATGTGTATTATATAAGTTTTGATACGATTTTTAAACAAAACTTTACACAACCATGTTGATACAAAATTCGACGATGAACTTTATAGTGTATGTTCTAACATTACTTTTCTCTAGGTGTTTTTATATTTACATTTTATATGTTCTAGCTTTACTTTTCCGTAGGTGTTTTCATATTTACATTTTATATTTATATTTATTTTTCACAAGCTTTGTCCACAAGATTTATTCTTAATGACAATAAAGTATATTATTATTATTATTTCATAATAATATATATATGTTTTCAAAATAGATACCATGCATTTTGCCACAACAATCAGAAAATAATGTGGAAGAGCACCGTCCTATTGGAACATCAAATGATTTTCATCATTTTCAATAATATCAGTCAATACAGGGTCAATAGCTACTTCCAATGATTGTATATACATTTTGCCAGTCAGAACCGGGTACAAAAAGTGGACCCACCAGTCGGTCACCGAAAATGCCAACGCAAATATTTTTGTGTTTTTATGTGTATGTATCTCCAGCGAAAATTCATTTGATTTGAATAAATAGCAGTAATTGTGTCGATTTACAGTCCCGTTTAGGAAAAAGCTGTATTCATCGACGAAGGAACTGCCCGCTCACTTATTATTTCGCAAAATTATAAACGGCGGTCAAAATCCCTTACGTTCCTGCACCAAATGTATTTTACACAGATGTAATTTATATCTCTCCAAGATAGTTTGGACACTAGTTCGATTGGTTCCAGACACATTTGCTAGTTGTTTCGTACTCAACTTAGGATCAAGATGAACATGTCCCAAAACTGCAACTTCACTAGCGTCATTAACTACAGGCCTTTCAATTTCCCGTTTTTTTGTTAGCTATAGAGTAGTCTCTTGAATATTTTCAACTAACTCCAGAACATGGTTCCTATTGACATGATTATCTTGATGTTGTTCATCAAGTAACTGGGCTGTCGTATTCTCACATTTATTGTTTGCAAAGTAAAGTGAAATAATAACCACCCTTTCTGCGATGAATAAGTCATGTTAGGGGATTTAATTTTCAAAAACACAATTGAACAAAATATCAACGTTTCGAAATGCGACATCACAATAATTTACTAATTTAATGTTAATTTGTATCGCGCCTCGGTATAGCTCCGCTGCTACTTACATGGCCAGAATGAAATTAACTTTAGGCAAGAAAACGCAGATATGTCCGACGTAAGGATTGAATATTCTGTCAGTACACAGTCTACAGTAGCGAAAACAAAATTTGCTTTTATTTTAATTTTGAAATTGCAGGAATTGTGGAGTTTTACGTTTGTTAAACACATAATTTCGGGTGTGTGTGATGTTTTGGTTCAACAAATGCGAATTTTAAGGGTTTTTAATAGTCGAAAATGGTGCTGAAAAATGACATTCGTTAGTCGACTGAAGTATTTTAGGTCAATCAATAGATATTTTCTGCTCTATTGATTCTGTGACAAAAATACTACCAGAAAACCGACTGTGTCATCATATCCTCTTACGTTTCCTACTCCAAACTGTCATTGCTAATTTTCTTATAAATATTTAAAAGCATTTTTTCTTATTTTTTATCGTTTTTGACTTGTAACTTGAAAACTCATGAAGCAATCTCAATACTTGCAATGAACGAATTGTAGAGAATTGAAATGCAAAAAATGGGCTTCAGCGCCTCTTGATCGGTTTATTAGTAACGGAAAAAAAACAGGAATACCGGAAAAAATCTGCATTTTTTTAAATTCATAACTTTGCCACTTGACAAGTTGTAGTGTAAGATTTCCACGGCATAGTAGTAATTAATATGTACTTCATGTGTGAAAAATTTGGGCATAATTGCAATCTGAATTTTTTACTTTATTGCAGCAGACTTGGATGCATCGTAGGTGGTCCGATTCCAATTTCTCAAAAAGATTTCGAGAGTAAAAGTATAGTACATACTACAAATCGTATATTCTCATTTTGCGTTAAAATGCTGCAAAATAGGTGAACAAACATGACCGAAAATGGACGAGTGCGTGAAAGCGGCTGAGTAGTGGGGGTAGAGCAGCAGACGCGGGGAAGCATATGTATAGTAATACAAGCGCGTTGCGCCAGTTATAAATCTGCTCTACTTCCACTCCTCAGTCGCTTTCATGCACTCGCCCGTTTTCGGTCATGTTTGCAAGTATTTCTCGCCTATTTCGCAGCATTTCAAGGCAAAATGAGAATAGTCGTTTTGTATACTTCAACTCTGGAAATCTTTAAGAAAAATTGAAATTGGGATACTTATGACGCATCCAGTGCAATAAAGTGCATTAAAAAATCAAACTGCAATTATGTCAAAACTAATGATCCAACAGTGCTTGAGTTTTTCACACATAAAGTACATATCAATCACTACTGTCGTGGAGAGCCTGCTTTAAAACTCTCTGCAATTTGTCCATTGAGAACATCTAGATTGCTCCATTACTTTTCATGTTACAAGCAGAAACAAAAAACAAAAATATTTTTTGCATTTAAATTTTATAAAAAATTAAGCAATGACAGGTGCGAGTAGGAAACATAACAGGATATAACTACAGACCGTCTTTCGTAAGATGGCACAGTCGATCTCCTGGTAGTATTTTTGTCACGAAAAAATCTCTATTGATTGGTCTATTTGAGCGGGTTGCGTTTTTACTCCGAATTCGTGAGAAAATACGTAAATACGTAAGTTGAAGGTTATGGAACTAGGAATCCAGCAGAAACCAAACAAATAGCGAGGTTCTGGTAGTCAATACATTTTGTTTCTGGCTTATTAAGGATTAATTTCAAAGGAAAACCTTTTTATTTTTGATGAGCAACTTGCACCCTGTATATGATGTTCTCTAAACTTCATTTCCCAATCAAGCATGCCTATCACGGTATTCCCATGAACATTACGGGAAAAATTTTCGTGAAACCGAAACTGAAGAAAAACAGCCATTTGTAATTGATCGTATCATAAATACTAGTACGCCGGTGGCTAAACGACATTTGTCGTCCTCAATATATTGAGTTACACGGCCCATACACACACGGAATTCGTGACAGTTTTAGCCGTACGTGATTGATCTGTTCAGGTAACCACGAGTGTGTATGTGGTAATCCTGAAGAAAAATATCCTGAACGGGTAAAGGCTGTCGAAGTTCGGTGATATTTTTGAATTTCGGGGTAGATTGTCGTGTAGCCAGCATGGATTCCAGTACAGTTTTTGTGAAAAAAAAATGGATCAGAAATAATTGTAGCGTCGTTGGTTGCTCGAATTCTGAGTATAAAATTCCTGAGCTCTGTTTTTATCATTTTCCGGAGCAAATGTGATGTGTAAGATCGGAGAGAAAAGTGGATAGCCGCTGTTCGCAGGTAATAGAAAATATTAATGTTCAGTAACAATAAACCTTAAATTGAAAAATTTATTTTAATTATAAAATATGGAAACTATGTTTCTATGATTGTTGGGTGGATTTTGTTCGTGAAATGTGAGTAAGTAGACACAGAAATATTTGTAGGTTATATTACATTCTGTGTCGATTAGAATTATGCTGATGAAAATAAAATGAGATCAATTTTTCGGAATATTTATAATTGAATTCCTGAATCATAATGCAGTGTAATACAATAGAGCTGATCTATTCCTCTAATCAAATCCAAATGAAATTCTGAAATATTCAATTATTGATTTAGCGATCATCGTTATGTTCTTCCATTATGAGCAAATAGTATAAGGCGTATCCGAATCATTTCATGTATAGAATCTTTCATAATATCTGTTATAATATCTGTTTCCAGTCATCAATCAATTTCCGTGTTTTTTATTCTGGTATAATTAGAAATGGAATAAAACGCACATACAATTTTTTTGTGGATGTATGAACCATCTAAGATTATTTTTATTCAATATATTCAGTACTTATCTGAACTTACCTCAACTGTGAAAACTCGTATTCGTTTTTGAACTGTGAGCTCCTGGAGATTTCCGCAAAACTCTTCCACATATCACAAAATTGTTATCAGCTAGTACGTAGACGTTGTCTATGTGGCAACTTTTCATACACCTTCCCCTTTTGCATGGCTTTCTTTTCGAAAGACATCCGTATTCACTTCTTGGAATCCACAGCGGGACATTTTTGAATGAGATTCACGACGTATAGGTTAGGCTATCTCAACGTTCAAAAGATAAACCGCTAGGAGCGCTGTGTGTTTCGAGTTACTTCAACTCCCCGAGCGCATCAAGTGTCACGAAAATCGCCTATTCTGACTATGAACTACATTTTCACGAAATTACGCTCTTGGCATTGGGATTCAAAACTACATTGTCTGGAGACAGTAAAATTATGCATTTTGTTGTCTGCAGCGACACCGTTACGAGTGTTTAACATCTGGTTGCAATTTCGAAGGGATGCCGAAAAACGAGGCGCCAGCCATTAAAGTACAACTTCTTACAATGGAATTAGGGTAGCAGGAGAATGACGGGTATAGCTCGTCCAGTATTGAAACGACCACTTTGGCCTTCCCCTACCTAACAACCAATTTTTCTCGAAGATGCCCGAGCCATTGTCTAACTGTGGCTATTAATAGAAATTCCATGGGCGTACCAAATTATTTAGTATAGGCGAAACACGAGACGTAGTTTTTGGCGGACGAGTTTTGTGATTATGGGCCGATTTTCATTCAAAATTGGTATGCGGGGGTTTTCGGGTTCGGAAATTATGAATTTTTTGTCAAAGTTGAATAAATAACTGCACTACCTATTTATTAATCAAACAAACCTTTCAAACTAGAAAAAATTGTGTTGAATACATAAAGTCTACATTATCACAACGAGAAGCATAAAAAAGTCTTGCGGCGAAATCCTGTGAGCAGCAGTGGCGGAGATAACTAATTTTATTTAGATATTTTAAGATTTTAAAAATACTTCATAAATAATGAAAAATGAAAAAAATATAAGGACAAGCTTTTATTTATATAAATACATTAAGAAAGAAAAATAATTTCTTTCATTGTTTGTTGTAGGTTATTATTATATCCTAAAACGTATTTCGATTGGCACACACCAAGACCATAGACGCTACTGGTTTTTAATCTTTCAGAGCTATTAAAACACAAATATTACGCATGATTTATGACCTCCCGTCGTATAGACACACCTGTCAGCATTGATGTCCGACTCGATTGGCCCAGACGAATCGGTTGTAGAACAGACAGCCGTCACTCAAGTCCACGTTGACTATCGGCTCTTTTGATCTACCGTTTGCCGACGGCGAATATTTACGAGTAGTACATATTATTTTTCGTTCCGTTTCTTCGCATATACGCTCGTGTTAGCGAAGTGAGTTTTCATTTGCTCCCTATAGAAACAGCTTCTTCAATTGATATTGGATGGACTATAGCAGGATAGTTGGTGAAGAGAGTCGGACGAGAGCAGTTGACTTCTTCGGTCCGAGCGGAAGGACTGTTTTCATTTTCCACTTCGTACTTCGAGTAATGGATTTTTGGATTTCGTAGGACGGATTGTAGGCGATTTTCTTCTCTTGATGGTATTTGAGAAGTTACTTCAGGCGTCGCCTGCGATAAGTATTCTTTAGAGTCTGATCATCAATAATAAATAATAAATTTTCCATTCCTTCGAATGGCAATATCAGTTTTTTTTAAAGATATTCAATAAACAATGTAATTTTGCAACTTATTTGTTGAATAATCAATTAAGCACACACCATACGGTTGGTAACTTTTTATATGTTGTTCCTAACATCATCACTAATGTTCAGTGAAAAGTTACCGCCATTCCCTAACTTTCTGAAGCTAAAATCTAAAATTACTCCACTATTAGCCATGTCTAGCACGTTCAGCCCCGGGTGACTCACACTTGCGTCACTTTTAAATATCCTACCAGTTAGCATGTAACATATTTTCATCACGGTACATGAAATCGTTTCGGACAGCGTAACGCAGCATATAGGCACAATACATATGCTATTCTTATGGGAAGTGAATGCTATTCTTATGGGAAGTATTTGCTGACTGGGTACAGCAAATCTACTTGCCAATTTATGGAGCATATTTTGATGAGACCATACATGAAATAAACAATATCATCTTATAAAAAAATATCTTTATTTCTTGTAGAAAGAGTTCTGTGTAAAAAACAAAAATGTAACCCAAAAATCAATACTTTCATATTTTATTACTTAGATAATGATAAAAATAATAAATACGCTTTTATTCACACAAATAAAAATGCAAAATACAAAACATTTATCACATTATTTGTGAAACAAAGCAAAATCCGATAAGTGTATAGGTACACACTTGTTTCGGTATGAGAAATATGAATGATAAAAAATAGAATATTTGAATAATAAACAGGTATAAAATATAATAATAAATTATCAGATACATAGTATAAAAGAGTAAATGTTTAAAAGACAATGTTAGTTCAATAAAATAACAGAATATGTAAAACATTAAATTGTAGGTATTCAAATATAGCGAGTTAAAGTTCTTCTATTTCAATTGTCGAAATAATGATGCACAGATCTACCAGTTTCGATTAGGTGATTCCTCAGATGACGTTTGAATTGGTTTATATTGATCAGTGATTTTATGTTTTTTGGAATACTGTTATATAATTTTGGTGCAAGGTAAGAGTAAGACCTTTGAGTAGCTGTTTTGGACATGAATGGAATGATATAGTGTTGTTTTTTTCGAGTGTTGTAATCATGTTCCGGTATTTGGGAAAATTGCTTGTGTAAGTGATGTCGCACCCTTGTGGTAATACAATTGCCTGATATCGAATATTTTCGTTTCAGTGTATAATGTAGGATTTGTTGGATACTGGGAGTTCTTCGAAAAAATTAATTTCAAAAACATTCTCTGTATGACTTCCAAGGTATGGAGAAAAGTTTTTGCAGCTAAGCCCCAAACGAGTATCCCGTAACGGAGGTGGCTTTCAACTAGGGAATAATGTTTTAAGGTAATTTTCAGGTGAGAGTTCTTTAAGTTTCCTGAATTTATACAATATTGCTCACAATTTCTCCAACAGATATGCTATATGTAAGTCCCATTTCATGTTAGTATCGATAATTATGCCTAAGTACTTAATTTTTGTTTCAGGGTATATGGTAAATGTCTTCAAATGAGAATTCACATTGAGCTGGTTGAAGGTCGGTCTACTAGAGGAGTTACAGGTGAAGTACAGATAGGTGGTTTTTTCCGTGTTTACGGTCAGTAATTTGGAATCCAGCCATTGTTCAATTCGTGAGAATCCAGCTTCCGCAGTAACTCTCAGATCATTCCAGGTGTCCGCCCTATAAAAGATAGCTGTGTCGTCGGCAAACCCTATGATGTCATCATTCTTTTCCAGAGAGTAGGACCAAGGACAATCCCTTGCGGAACTCCATATTCAATAAGCTGAGAGTATCCTCACAACTTGATGTCTGTTGGTGAGATAGCTTTCGAAAAACAACAATTCATTATTACGTATTCCAATATCTTCTAAGCAGTTTAAGAGCAGTTGGTGGCTTACTGTATCGAAGGCTTCCGATAAATCGACGAATAAACATAAACATGGGACTTTGTTTTATTTTTGTTGTTATGGCAATTACAGCATCGTGTGTTGATGTTTTTTCTCTGAATCCATATTGTTGTTGCGATAAAATTCCGAACTTATTCGGATAACTAACGAGGCGTTGTTTTATAAGTTTTTCGAAAATCTTCGATATATGTGTGATGAGGGATATTGGTCGATAATTATTAATCTTGTTTACATTACCTTTTTTGAATATAGGAGTAACGATAGAACTTTTGAGGGCCGTTGGGTAGATTCCATACCTTATACAAGTACTGAATAAATGGGTCAAAGGTTGCATTATGTCTAGACTGATTAGTTTCAATATTTCAGCTTTTATATTATCTATTCCGTTGCTTTACCGTTTCTCAGTTCAAGTATAGTTTAATATACTTCATCTGCCGTGATGGGTGCAAACACAAGGGAATTAGGTGTAGTTTTTCTTTCTATTCTGTAGTTTTCATCTCTCACAATTTCATCACCTAATGTTTTACCAATTTTGCCAAAGCCGTTATTGAATGCGTTGGCGATATAAATTTTTTCCACTAGTAATTCTCCTGTATCTTCACTCTCACTGTTTTCGATATTACCCTTGTGTTTTTACGTCTTATTTGCTGGACTATACCCCATACATTTTTTGAACTGTTCTTATTCCCAAATTTGTTTTTTGTAGTGGTTGAATTTAGCTTTTTTTATAAGCGAGAGTAATTTGTTACTGTACTTTTTTAATTTTTGTTTCAATCAGAGATCATGTGGATTCGTCTGTGCTTCTTTTATACATTTTATTCTTTTTGTTCATAGAGTTCGTCGACCAAGGTGCAATTTTATTAGATTTCCTGCGAAGAGGTTTTTTCTCGGTACATAAGTTTATATTTCTGTTACAATTTCAATGAACACTCTTGCCGCAATCTGTGGATCAAACCCATTGTATACTGGATCCCAGCAGATATGCTGAAATGTATGAATAATTTTTTTGTGTCAATAAAGTTTGTGAATCTAGTGGTGTCTGTATATTTTTTTTTATTTTCATCGAGAACAATTTGTAGAATTGTGGTATAGTGATCAGTGATGGTTGATTTTAGCACTATGGGAATAGTGTTTTCGAAATTGTTGATCTCAGTTTTAAGAAATATGTGATCTAACCATGAGCTGCAATCACCCTGTACCCTTGTCGGTTCGTTTATGGTAGAGATAAAATCAAATTCATTGAGTGTATTCTGATATTCCGCTGTCAGGTTCTCACTTGGTTTCAGTAAATCAATATTTATGTCTCCCAGAAATAAATTGTAATCACATGAGTTGAGAAGAAACATATGCACCACACGGTCCACAGAGTATTATATACTCTTTCAGACAACGAGACGCAATCGTGAGTCACGTTTTTTTGTGTGAGGAATTAGAGAGAAAAAAAGGTCGCAATTCACGGAAAAATATATATTTGGGGTGATAGCTATAATATCTTTCACATTAACTCAAAAAATGCTTCCGGTCCAGGGGAACCATTTTTTTTGAATACCGGGGCTGAACGTGCTAGAAAAGTCTGTCGAGAAAAACAACATTCTCGTTTCACAATTTTATATATTCCTATATGAGAGATAGAGTGAGTAGAATGACGACTAAGAGATGATTCTGGAAATTATTTCTTCCAGGCCCACGCCATTGTTCTCAGAGACATCAACATATTCCACACGATACATAAAACCATTATGATCATAATTATACTAATAAGTATAACTGAAGAGCAAATTTACTCGATTGGAAGAGTCAACAAACACTGGATTCAGCTGCCATTGTGATTGTTAATCTAGATGAAAATTCGTTTTTTATCATTGTATAAACACGGCTATAAAATATTCTCTAGTTGAAAACGTTACCTGTTTCACAGCAAATGAGTTCTGGTAGAATACTAGAATCGGGTACGCTTTACTTGCAGGTCACGCGACTGTGTATTAGTTATGGGTTAAGAGAATTATCGACAAAGGCACATCCGAAAGGAAATAATTGCATTGGGAGTTTTGGTGGCGCAAGATGTAAACAGCTCACGTAAGAGTTATTTTTATTTCCTGTTAGAAGTGATAAAGATTGTTATACGACGTACTATAATGGAGTATACCACTGTAATGACCAAAAACCTTGCTCTAAGACTGATAGGCCAATCATTAGAGATTTTTAGTGACAAAAATAGTACGAAAGACGAACTGTAGTTATATCGTTAGTTTTTCGCTTGTAACATGAAATCTAATGAAGCAATCTCCATGCGGATTATTAGTAACGGAAAAAAACCGAAAAAATCAGGTTTTTTTTTCATAATATTGCTATTTTTGAAGTTGTAGCTGAGGTTTTCCACGACATTGTAGTGACTCATATGTACTTCATGTGAAGAAAACTCAGGCGGTGTCGGATCATCAGTTTTTGCATAATTTCAATTTGAATTTTCAATGCACTTTATTGGAGCAAGTCTGGATGCGTCAGAGCTGGTCAGACTTCAATTTTGCAAAGAAGTTTACAAGTAGAAGTATTGTACCACAAAACGAATATTCTCATTTTGCGTCAAAATGCTGCGACATAGGTGAGGAATATATACAAACATGACCGAAAATACGCGCTAGCGTGTGGAAGCGGCTGAGTAGTGGAGGTAAAGCAGCAGATTCATAACTTGTGAGCAGAGCGCTTGTATTACTATATACGCATCCACGCGACTGCTGCTCTACCCCACTACTCAGCCGCTTTCACAACAGCGCCAGAGATTCCTACACATGTAGTACATATCAATCAATAAATATAGATTTATAAAGTAAAACAATATATTTATTGTTGTAGGCGATCCGGCTTTCAGGCTATAGTGCACAAAATTATCTTTTTATTTGCAATTCCCAAACGTTTTCAGTCAAACGACCATCTTTAGGGAAAATTCTGAAAAGTGAGAAAGTTATAGGAAATATTCTATTGGAGGAAGCTTCTGTTATACGACAATAAATTCTGTGAAGTTTTTAAAATTCAAATAACTCACTTGTCAGAAAAGTAGCTATATAAAATGAACTTGTTTTGTGAAACATTATGAATGTAGGAAATTATGATATGATCATATGTGAAAAATGAAACAAAGAAAATGAGCATCAGGAACAAAGAATAGGCTGGTGTACTCTTTGAGCAGGAAACATGAATTCGCAAGATGACTACTCAACAAATGAATAAGAAGGGGAATATGTCAATTCAGAATCAAAGAGCAACAAATTTTAAAGATAACAACTAGGAATGAATTTAGAAGAAGTAGGATGAGCGGAGAAGGAACAATTCTATTTATTTTCAAGCGATTTAAAAATAGGATTGAATGTGGTCTGGTTTGAATGAACTTTTATTCCTAGAAATTTCTGTGGATATTTCCAAATCCTCTAACAAATCAAGTTTGAGGTTATTGTTAGTGACACTAAGTTTTTAAGCCGTTATTGCTATCAAATGGCTGCCAAAACTAGAAGTAGAAGGCCTATTAGAGTGTTTCTTGATTCTCGTAGATATTTTCCAAGTAGTTTTATGATATAACCTGCATTGCAGTTGTTGCACATAAGCTTGTAAATGCCGCTTTTATCAGTGGGGTTGATTTTATCTTAAGTGTTCACTGGAAATAAAGCCAATGTATTGCAAGTTTTGGAGGATATTTTAATATTGGCAATTTTTGTTTGGAAAAAATTATAGTGAAAAATATTCAATATCTGAAGGTTTTTGGATGATAGAATAAACCATATTTCTTTCTCTTCTCAAAGATACTTTATCAATAAGATTAGTAACAATTTTAGGATTATAACCATCATTGAATGCAAGTTGTTTGAGAATGTTACCTTTTTTTTGAAAGTCCAAAGCAGACAAAGGAACATTCGAAAGCCAATGAATGTAAGAATAAAACGAAGACATCTTATACTGAGTGGGTTTTCTAAAGATATCAAAATTGAGTTTTTTTTTCAATTGTGGTTATTGCTAGATTTGAGAAGTTGAGTGTATTATTGGTCTCTACTTCGAAAGCGAATACTCAGATTCATTCAAACCAGACCATATTCAATCCTATTTCCAAATCGCTATAAAATGAATAGAATTATTCCTTCTTCGCTCATCCTAGTGCTTCTAAATTCAGTCCTAGTTCTTTGTTATTCTTTAAATTTGTTGCTCTTTGATTCTGAATTGACATATTCCCCTTCTTATTCATTTGTTGAGTAGTATAGTTCATGTTTCCTGATCAAACCAGTTTGGGAATTCCAAATAAAAGTCGGAAACATATTAGGATATAACTATGGATCGTTTTTCGTATGATGGCACAGTCGGTTTCCTGGTACTATTTTTGTAACAGAATCAAAAGAGCAGACAATCTCTATTGATTGGTCTATGAGCAAAGCATAGGAGAAAATTAAAATAATCTCAGTAAACATTTCAGCAAAGTTGAAATTTCTCTCTGCCTGCCTGTTTGTTTGTTTGTTTGAGCATCTGTCCGTATACTGCGTCATCATTGTGAATATATCCGTAACTATTTGATACAATACAGGGAATATTGCAGAAATCAAATGAAAGATGATTTGACTGCAATATTATTTTCAAGCTATGAGAAATAAATATGACCCAGGGCAGCTGTTTTATTGAGAATTATTGGTAACGAGAATTGTCCATTCAAACTTTTCAGAAACGAAAAAATATTTCCAAAAATATGGAGAAACTCAATTTAATTCAATATTTTTGAAGGATTTTACCAAATTAAAAAGTTGAAGATATTATGCGACAGCTCCGAAAAAGTGAGAGTTGGACTATGCTTTGAATGGATATATTCGAAAAACCAGTCGGAGTTACCGGAACCATGGAAATGTCGAACCCAAAAAGTAATCTTTCTCAATGTCCCTAAAGTTTTTGCAAAATATCGAAAAATGCCAAGAGAGGAATCAGTCATTTATTTCTCGTTCACCCTCTGAATTTTTACTAGTTAACCGATTCTACCACTCATAGCTTTGGGTTATCCGATTTGGATTATTTTTTTTGTATTGGGTATACTTCAGAATTGGTCATATTTGAATTTGGAAAGGAATAATACACCCCTGAGGGTTGAAAAATAGGGGATGATTGATTTTTCATCTGTGATCCGATTCTGTTGAAACTTGGCACACATATGTAGTTCTGATGACACTACAACATAATGGAAACCTCGAGTCAATTGATGAAGTGGATTAGTGGATTTTGGCCACAAAATTCTTTTTTTTACAAAAAATTAAACCAACGAAAATAGAAACTGAAAATCAAAGAATGAAGTAACCTTAGTCTCAATAATAACTGAGCTCCTAAACTAATGTGAGTAACTAATTTTGAGTTCAACGAAGTTCATTGAATTTTTTCAAAAAAATATCAAAACGCCGCCGTGCATCCCACTACCATCATTTTACGCTTTACCTAATTCAATTGTTAGTTTGTTTGGCGTTATATAAAGTGGCGTTGTCATATTGGCAAAACGCAGCACCTCTGATGATCAGATATACAGTTTTAATGATGATACTGGTAGTATGGAAGCTGTGGGTATTGTATTGAAAACGAGGAGCGATTGTTATGATCTGCATATAGAGCATGGATAGGAAAAATGAACTGATAGAATATATTCATTCATAAAGATCTTATTTAAACTATGGAAAAATCCAGTATTGATATATAAAGTCATATTACGTGAAAGTTATTCTATTCAAAAGAGTATTGAACTCAATGCAGCAAAAAATTCTAAAAATAACACCATATATCTGTGCTGGAGACGAAAATATGATGAGATACTGCACGTGGGAAGTCATGAATTTCGAAACAGGGGTTCCTAAAAATAAATGTACGAAGAAAATCATACCTAATTATGAACTCCAGTAAACTATGAGTTCATAAAAAAATAGATTACCTATTTATAATCGACTCTAAACAGAGAAGCGACACAGCTGCATCATCGTAGGAGAGACGGTGTAATTATATTTGAAAATAAAACAAAGCCAACTTGGGATTCATAATGGATTATAGAATTTTTCCCTGCATGTGGGAATACGAGGATATATAAACCGTTTTGTATCGATGAGAGTCATTCCATTCGGGTATTCATTTCACTTCAGTATGTAACTTATGATGCGCATTGGCATCTTAAATTGAGTTATTTTGATCAGATCATATTTCAGTCAGATAGATGAAAACTTCTTAATTGTACCTCAAGTCATATTCAGATACAAACAAGTTTGAAATGTATCAGTTATTAGTTCTCACACTGATGAGTTCCTTTAACAGTTCATAAGAAGCCAATCAACTTCAACATCGTAGCTACAAAGAAAACGAGTCGATCTACATATACCGATAGTCAGAAGAAGTCATCCGAAATTCATCATTTGCTCCAGAAGTAAATAAATAATTAAATACTTGACGGGATTTCTAAAGATTAAACTAAAAATCAGTTGAATAAAAATATTTGCAAGATAAAATACCGGAAAAGATTTTAGTGAAGTGATCTTCGTACCAAGTGTATCTACACAGGGTGAGACTACATATTTTTTCTCTTTGATTGTATTGTGTACCAGGTATATATAATGAACATTTTTCCACATTCATACTCTACATTCCTTAAAGTTTAATTCAACTACTCTGATAAATATTTCTTCATTTCATTAGATTTTGATAGTTGCTTGTTCTAGAAATAGGTATACTATGATTATTACTATTAAATGATTATAACTGAGAACTTTTGCTATTATGTTCCAAAGTCCAGCAAAATATTGAAGTTGTTGTTTAAAGAAGAAAAACAAAAACAATGAAAATTTTTTAACCCAGATAATTGACCTTGGTGTTTTAGATTTGTGTAATTGATAAATAAAAAAATTTAGAATATATTGATGAAGCATAAAAAGAAGTATTGAAATATATTGCTACGTTTGATTTTGCTACGATTGATTGAAAATATTT
Organism: Gonioctena quinquepunctata; assembly: GCA_018342105.1. Lineage (NCBI taxonomy): Eukaryota > Metazoa > Arthropoda > Insecta > Coleoptera > Chrysomelidae > Gonioctena > Gonioctena quinquepunctata. The sequence goes on along the minus strand of JAFIRS010000490.1, from coordinate 568,282 downwards.
TGTTCATGCCTTAAAATTATAGAACATTGTAACTGATATGATACTAATTTCTGCTATGGTTTTATTGCTATTTTTATACTCATATTTTCTGGTGAGTTTATATGAAATGGTTTAATAAGATATCATTGAATTAAGGATTTACTATATTATTATTTCTTTTTTTTTATAGCTTGAGGTATGACCGAGTACATAGGTTGAAATAAACCCCAATTATATTACTGAATTACTTGGATAGACCGTTCTCTGAGTACATTCCCGTTGTCAATTTTTTTAGTTGCACAACCCTCAGTATAGAACCTCTGACGACGTTTTAAAAGACACGCTTTTGTACTGGCAATTGTGTAAAAAAAGATTTAGTATTGAGTAGAGTGAATCCAAATAATACATCATTTGGCAGTAATCCTTCTATTGGGTTTTCTGAAGTGTTTTGGTAAAAGTAACTGTGAGGTTCGATAAACAATTGGCTGGGCAGGTGTGTGGTTTTTAAATAAATAACACCCTGTACAGGTTATAACAATGGCTGATCAGTTGTGGGGTCTTGAGGGTCTCCAACTGTCCCCAGCTATGACACGATCAGTGTTTATAATCGCACTTGATGAAAACAGATCAAACTGTTATAGTCGTGGTAGATCTGAATGCCAAGCTCATCAATCACAAATGGTCGAGCTCTGTGGCAACATAGGCCACGTTTATACCGTATGTGAATTTGGTAACCTTACCAAGTGTATGTGACCAAATTCAAACCAAAGGTTTCAGTAATCGTTGTTTTACATCGTGTTCTGTCAAATGATTAATTAACCAACTTGGTTCTGGTTTGGTATTTATTTAGTCATGTAACCAAGAGAAAGGTTTGAAACTCTGCTATCTAATTTGAAATTGTGTTATCTGTCAATGATAATGTCTGGATGTCAGTGAGCTCAGGCTCAGTCATTTTGAATTTCATTTGTTCAGCAGTTTCTGTAAAGCCCCTACCCAATATGTCTTCAAGGCTCTTGAAAATGTCTAGGTGTTTGAATTTTTTGCCATCAAAAATTGATATGATTTTCTTGTCCAGAAATATTTGGAGAAATGCACTGGTTTCTTCATCTGTCCAATTAATACCTTCGGCCTTTTTTCCTAGGAGGTTCTGGACTGCAGCAACTATTTCATATAAAAAATACTACCAAAAATATATAAAACAATTTCCGAGGTAATGATGCGGAAAGTAAGGTAAGGAATCACAAAACATATTTTTCACCAACTCTCTCTCGCTCTCTTTTTTATGGCTATTGTTTTTATTCGGTTCATTCCCAGTGCGATAACCACAACAGAACGCTTAGCAATCTTTCAAACCAAAATTTACAGACACGGTGGGTAAAACTCATCATACTGTTCACACCATCTTAGTCAACTTAGTATTATAGTCTGGTACACAAAAAATTCCGGTACCAAACCAAGCTAATTACTTGACCAAGTGCCCAGTTTATATCACACAGACTAACACAATTCGGTTGGAATATAATCATTAGTCTGCATACCAAGGCACGGTATAAACGTGGCCATTGTGACCAGTTTGAATACCAGGTGTTAGCACCTGGCGGCCACAGACCAAATGTTTTTGGAATTGTATTGATCAGAAATGGCTCCTGGAGATGGGACATTCGTATTGAGCTCGGATCATAATCCATTGATAGTATCGCTGGGTTGTGATCACACTCAGATCATCTGTGTAAGGAGGCAGACTGGGAGAGAATTGTTACGCTCGTGAAGACAGCGTATTACGCTCCTGAGTAACTGAGACCGAATAACATTACGGAGTAACTATAAAAAAATGCACTCGAGGACTCCTCCTTCAGGGAATAGTACGTTTACTATACAATGTAAGTATTGTTTGAAGCTTGTTTTCTGTGGAGGAATACTCATTCTTGATACTTTTCTTGGGATTATAACCTTCCACAATCTGAAAACAAAATTAAGGTAGTTGTCGTGCTACAAACAGTGTCAAAAATTAGGCTCGATTGTAGCGCGACGCGATACATGTTCAAACGCTGAATTAGTGGGATCTTTTTTAAGGGGACTGTACACTCAGAAACGCAACTAGCATGCGTGACACAGCAAATAAAATATGACTAGACTGTTGGCAACGTCGCAATCCAACGATCGCTAGCATTTAGTTGTTCAAGATACAGTGCAGTTTGCTTTGAAAACATTGGCGAACTATCGTTATTGAATATCAGAAAAAATTGAATTTGCAACGTAGTCATACGTATGCTCAAAGATACGATTTTGATAAGAAAAAGAAGAAGACTGTTGCTAACATCAAGAGAAAAAAAGTTGGGCATAGTTGATTTGATCAAAAAAGGAGATGTTAAGAAAATCGAAGAAAAAGTCAGAATGTGTAACATATCAACAAAACGTTGGAATTAACGAATTGAGAGCATCATCACTATTATTAAAAAACATCGAATCAATATCAATAAATTATTCCATAGTTTATTTTGATTCAGAAATATCTGGATTGTGCATGACTGATGACATTTCACAAATTGCCGCCAAATGTGAAAATAGAGAATTTTATATATATATGTTAGCCCTACGAAGCATCAATCCTGTGGCGACAATAATTGCGGGATGTACTACAATTTCTGGTCAATTATATTTGAATGATGTATAAGTCGATTCATCAAATTTAGTAGACTGTATGGTAGCATTTAAATAATTTTTAAATTTATCTACAACTCCAAATTTACACGTTGTGCATAATGCGAGATTCGATGAGATTACTAAGAGCAATCATTAATAATAATGTTATAGAAGATTTTACCATGATAGCAGGATTTGTGGATAGCTTAATTATTTTTAGAAAAACCTTCCCAGATTGAAAAGGGCCAGGAATGTTCGAGCTACCAAAATTAGCCAAAGATTCAATACCAAACGAAACGTCAGATAGTTTCCACGAAGCGATGTAGATGTAGACATTTTGCAAAAATTAGTTTGCTTCATTTTTAAAGAGTCAGAATTATCAACATACATGGAATCACCTAATTTAAGTACCTTAAAAAAATTTATATCACGGGAATTCTTGAAAAAAATTGCGCAACAAAATATAACATACGATTTTCTGAAATAAATGTATCACGATGAAGGAGAAGAATCTGTGATTATTCACCTAACTGAAAAATTGGAGAAAAGAAAACATAGAGTTACTAAAAATAGGAAATAATTTAATAAATTAATATTAAATAAATGTTTAGTCAATCAAGTGATTATTTTATATAATAGTTAGAAAAATAAATAATATTACATTCATTGTTGTTTATATTTTTTCTAGATTTATACGTTATATATTATTAGCCTGTTGGAAATCTGAATCATTTTTGTTTATGTTTAAAAATATCCGAATTATGTTATACGTACATGTATTGTACAAAAGTATGAATAAAATGAAGTTTATGCACTGTTGTTTGCCGTTATTGGCTAAAACTACATTTTATTCTATATCTATTCCTATTGTAATATGTTAAAAATGCATCAGTATATATTAACGCAATTATTCACAATTATTATTCATAAATATGTTCATTCCAAAACACAATTCAATTCAAAGCCCCCAAGACCCTCGCGCTCTCGCTTATTTGAATCACGATCGCTCGCTTGAGGTGTTGCCACGATTCTCAGCCTTCCCTCTCTTGCACTTCTCATACGCAATAATTAAGAAATTTCTTACAGCAATAACTAAATAACTGTATGGCTACGCGTGTTCAATTTTTTCTATAAAATTTGTAACTTACCTTTTAATAATATACTAGTTTTTCAAAAAGATCTGAATGGCGGGTTTTTAGTTATGCCTTAAAATGTGGTAGCTCACCATAGGGATTACGTGTTAAACGTTGCAACTTTAAAGCCTTAAATCTCGCTTTCGGTGTGGTAAATGATTCCAAAAATTTAATATGATACAGGTAATACTGTTAACTAAAAGTGTTATGAATATAAACGAAATCGGATTGGAAGTGGATTTCACGACAACTACCTTAAATGGATCAGTGAATCTATACAAGTGTAGAAGGGCAAAGAAATTACTTTGCCCCGAAAAGTTACTGTGTACACCAAATTATTTTTCACAAATTGAAAAATATACAATTAGTCAGTAACTTGTCGAATTATAATTTTTGCCTATCACAAAAAGTTATTGAATTTAAAGACACTTCTCTATATACTCTGGATATTTCGGGAACTGTATCCGTTCCCGTTTTCAAAAAATCTTCGGAATGTAGATAGAAATTCGTCAGTTTTTCTCGTTGTTTCTCTCGCAGTGATGGAACGTGGTCTTTTTTCACTAATGTCAAAAGAGTTCTGTCAAAAAAGATGATGAGACATTAACTTGTTTATTTGATGTATGGAGTGTTTTCCGGATAATGAAGTCAAACTATTATCGCTCTGCCAAATGCAAGACCTTCTTCCAGTAAGGGTTTCCACGTGTGATCCATATCAGAAGAGTTTGTTGTTATACAGTTATCACCAGATAGTAGAATGAATGCAGATTCTTTTAGTTTTCCCTTCTTGTTATTTGGTTCTTTGGCTAGAATTGTCGTTTCATTTCATTCTACCATGTTGTTGCCATTGGATTTCAAAACATGTTCTGATATTCTTGAACCTGCGATCTGTCGATTCCTAATATAATCTCGATGTTCGTCCTGGCGCACTTTTAATGTTCTTGATGTCTTACCAATATAACTTTTACGACAAGAACAAGGTATATTGTATTCACAATTTATTTATTTTCTGGTTTTGTTTGTGTTAGGATTGATCTTAATGTGTTAGTTGTTCCAAAAGTTGTTCTGATGTCATATTTGTTGCCAGTCCGTTCAATCCTTTCAGATAATCCGGGGACATAAGGTATTGTGTTATTTTTAAGATGTATCCGTGGTTGGGTCTGTGTTGAATTCATTATGCACGGAAAAAAACTATTTCCAATTCAAAAATGAATAGTATCAACAGGAGTTTGGCATGGCTATGGGATCCCCATTATCTCTCATTTTGTGTATTATTTTTATGAAACACTTTGAGGAATCTTACATTGAACTAATCAAAATAGTCCAAAAGTGTGGTGGAGATATGTTTCCGCCATCTGGAACCAGTACACAGATTAATTACCTTTATTTTTCGAACATATTAACAAACAGGACATATGCAAAACAGGACAATACAGTATTGAATGAATGTGGTTTTTTGTGGAGGAACAACGTTTCTTGACATGTTTTTTGGGTAACCTCCCACAGTCATTTCCAGACTGTGGAAGGTTACCCAAAAAACATGTCAAGAAAGGACAATACAGATTGTGAGAATAGTGACAAGGAAAACCACTGAGAGATTGAAACTGAAAGAGAAGATTCGCTAGAACATTGCAGTCTACAAGTCATAAATATTTTGCAAGAAAACGTTGGAAATATTGGAATGAACATTTCATAGAATTACAAAAAATTAAACCGACGAAATACGGAACTGACAGGTAAAAAATAAAATAAACCTTCTCAGTCTCAATAACTAATCTCCTAAACTAATGTAAGTAACTAATTTTGGCTCGGCGCCAAACAAACAAGCAAATGAATTAGATAAGGCGTAAAATTATGGCATCGAGTGGCGCGGTGACATTCTGACAATTTTTTTGAAGTAATTTAATGATCTTCGTTGATTGTTTGTTTGGCGCCGACTCAAAATTAGTTACTTACATTAGTTCAGGGGCTTAGTTATTGAGAATAAGAAGGTTCATTTTATTTTTTACCTTTCAGTTCCGTATTTCGTCGGTTTAATTTTTTGTTAAAAAGTTTTTATTTTTCAATTTTTGTAGCTGAAATCTACTTATTACTACCCAGTTGTTTTTGATTACTTCCAAAATACCTACTTTCCCACCTTACTTCAACTATTACCAGTTAAATAATATGATGATCTACTTTTACTATTTGTTGTAATATAAATTATTTTTGTTGTTCTGGTTAGTTCATTCCATTACTTCATATATCATTCCACCCTCTCATAGAATATAATTATTGTGACGGATGTAGGAGAACAAAAATAATGACATTAGCGATCTGTCATTGTCAACTACATATGTGTGCCAATGTTCACAAGGGAAAAATCAATTATATCCTATTTTTCTACCCGTAAGGGTGGATAATTCGAAATCCAAATACATCAACTATGAGGTATACCCTATCTAATAAAAAAAGAATCATCCAAATCGAAGAACCCAGTACAAAGTTATGCCTGATAAAATCGGTTAACGGACCAGAATTTAGAGGGTGAGTAATCAATATCCATCATTTTGCCACCCTCAGGGGTGTCTTTCATCTTTAAAATTCAAATGGGACCAACTTCGATGTACACCCTATCCACTGAAAAAAGAATTATCGGAATCGGACGTCTCAGTGAACAGGTATGCGTGATCATACATTAAAAAAAATATACGCGTCGACTAGAGAACCTCCGCCTTTTTGGTTTCGTCGGTTAATGAAAACCACTTTTTAGATAAGAAAGCACGAGAAAACGAAACGGGTATGAGGACGAGAATGATGGATGCCCACATGAGGCCATTCTCTGTACGATTACACTTGGTTCAGCTACTCTGTTTGATGGCGATGAATACTCAATATGATTTGAGAGGTTGTTGAGACCATTTTGAAAGTACGTACGTTGTAATCATGAGATAACTAGTAGTTTGGTTTCTGTGAGGGAATAATAAAACTTCTACGCTCATTTTTCGTGCTTCCTTATATACATATTTATTTGTACGCAACCCTCAATGCACGGATGAAACTCGTACTTGACCTACTTGGTTGCTATCAGCCTGGTATTTGATATAATTTTCGAATACATCAACATGGCATTCCGAAAGAAAAATTATTTTTAAATTTCATTAGACAGTGGAAGACCAAACAAATGGGTCACAACGATATCTTCGCAATATACAATCAAGATAACACGCTTGAAAGGCATTATTCTATTATTGCAGGTGCGACTATAATTTACCTGTTTCTTCGAAGCCATAAACAAAAACTGATAAATAACTAATTGGTATACACAAACTCACAAACCCAGAATAGTCATAATCGAAACATTCAAACACCTTGTGGTTCGTGTTTAAATTTTCATTAGTAAGTGCATATTTCAGTCGAATCATTTATTTTTTCTTTATTGATACATATTTCATGTAACCCACTGAGTGAACATTATAATAAACTTCGGAAATATTGTGAACATAATGTGGAAAATTAATATAAATAGTAAGTAGGTAAATTTATTCAGGTTAGAAGTTTATCTACAATATAAATTCATAACTAAAATTAGAAAAAAAAATTATGAATTACAGATTTTGGTCCAGGCTGATCTACCTTAGCAAAGCTTGTGTTGTAGTCATCAGCTTGAAGTTGTAAAGTTCATACATATATTTTGAAAAATGAAAATTGAGAAGAAAAAAGAGTTATATACAATGTGAAGATCAAATTTGTTGTGATGAGGGAGAGAGAGTAGGGTGTTCTTTTTTTTCTTTTTTTTTCTTTTCAGTCAAGTTCATACACGGTTTTTAGTTTGTTATAATTTAGGTTCACAAATTCTTTGAGTTTAGATTTCATTTTGAATTTATTAGGAATGATTCTGATATCTATAGGAACTAGGTTTAACAGTTTTGGCCCAAAGTATGATATAAATCTCTGCGTGTGGGTTAGTCTACAGAGAGGAGCATTTGTGTTCTGTTCAGATTTAGCACGTGTGTTGTATATGTGGCTTATATGAGAGATGGGATTGTTTTGCATCCATAGTAGGCAATGGTAGGTATATAGTTTTCTTACTCCAAATGAGCCAGATTCTTTGTAAAGGTCTTCAGTTGAGTATCTTCTATTTTTCTTAAAAATTATTTTTAATATAGTATTTTGCATAACTTCAAGAACGTGTAATAATGTTTTACTTAGACCACCCCATATAATGATGCAATATCTCAATATGGATTCAGCAAGTGAGTTGTAAATCATAAGTAGGAGTTTTTTATTATTAAGATTTCTAAGTTGATAGAATTTATAGACTAACTTATTAAGTCTTTCAACTGTAATTTCTGCGTGATCTTCCCATCGCAGGTGTTGGTCCACATAAATACTCAATTAATTTATGTTGTCAACTTTTTTAATTTTTGGACACGAACACTGCGTTGGCGATCGGCAGAGATGTTTATGAATAGTGAGTATGTTATTTAAGGGCTGATCTTTTTTTGTTGTGGTAAATGCAATAAATTTCGTTTTATCTAGATTCAGACTCAGAAGGCTCATATTCAACCATGAGAAAACATATTTGAGCCCTGTTTCAGCTTTCTTATAGACTTCATCCCAGGAGTTTCCTTCAAATAAAAGAGCAGTGTCGTCCGCGTAAGATATTATCCTGCAATTGATGTTCAAAAGTTTATGAAGACTGTTGATATAAATAAAAAATAAGAATGGACCTAATACTGTACCCTGTGGGACGCCCATGGTGATAGGTGGTGGGTCGCTGTGGAGACTATTTATTTTAACCTTTTGATGTCTGTCAGATATATAGTTTTTTAATAGATCTAGTGTAATAATAGTTTTTCCATACACTGTTGATCAGTTGGAGGAATATTGCATAGTCAGTTGATATGTGTTCTCTGAAACCAAATTGGCCTTCAAATAAGATATTATTCCTTTCCAAAAAATCAATCAGTCTATTTTTCAAACATTTTTCGAAAACCTTAGGAAAATTATTAATAATGGTTCTTGGTCTGTAGTTCGTTGTAAGTTTTCTGTCACCAGTTTTGAAAACTGAAGTGGTTGTAGATTCTTCGAAAGCAGCTGGTATATTACCCCTTACGAAGCATAAATTAATAATATGACAAAGAGAATTCCATAGAAGTAAATTGTGTTTTTTTATAAATTGCGCCGTTACACTGTCAGGGCCTGGAGAGCTATTGTTTTTCAAAGTAGATATTATTTTAATAATTTTATTTCTTGATACTGGGCTTAGAAAGAAAGAATTTGCAATATTACATTCAATCTCCGGGATAGTGTCATGTTTATAAATTTTCCTTGCCATCTGTTGTCCTATATTTGCAAAAAAATTATTAAAGTAATCTAATTTTTCCTTATCATTAACAATTATTTGTCCACTTTCATTTGTAATATTATATTTTCCTTTTCGTTTCAAGTTATTGTTCATCATTTCATTTAAATTTTGCCAAATTTTCCGATAATTCTGTTGGGCGTCGTGAATCTTATTTATGTAATTATTATTATTATGAGTTTTAATTATATTGTTAAGATAGATTTGTTGAAAATATAAACAGGATGTTCATAAAATCAGATGTGGAATCATCTGCGACTGAAAGATAAACTTTAGTCACTATCTTCCATCGTCAAGATAACCTCTTGTGGGGTATTCAAATTGTTAAGATAGTTTCTGTACTTTTTGTATTCTTTATTCAGTTCTTCGGTATATCGCCTATTCAATATTTTCTTCAGGTTGTCTCTGAATCTGATTGATGTTAGAAGACCTGTAGTCATAAATGGTTTCAGTTTTTATTTTATGGATTTAGTGTGAGTGGATAAAAGATTATATGTTTTAATATTGTCAATAAATAGGTTGTAAGCATGTTCTGGGTCATTCGATGTCAAGATTTCAAGATTTCAAGATTCAAGATTCAAAGAGGTTGGATATGGTGACCCGCAGGCAACTATCTTGTTAGGCCAATCAATAGAGATTTTCTGTTCTATTGATTCTGTGAAAAAAATACTACCATGAAACCGACTTTGCCATCATACGAAAGACGGTAGGTAGTTATATCCTGTTATGTTTCCAACTCCCAACTGCCATTGCAAAATTTGTTATAAACATTTAAAAACTTTTTTTTAATTTTTATATCGTTTTTGACTTGAACTTGAGAAGTAATCTCGATACTCTCAATGGACGAATTGTAGAAAATCTACATGCAAAGAAAATGAGTTCCAGCACAACTCGATCGAATTATAAGTACCGGAGAAAAACCGGAAAACAGAAAAAAAACAGCTTTTTTAAAAAAAAAACATAACTTGGTCACTTTTTAAATTGTAGTGCAAACTTTCTACGACATTGTAGTGAATACTATGTACCTTATGTGTAACTTAGGCGCTGTGGGATCATAAATTTTGGCATAATTGCAATCTGAATTTTTTAATGTACTTTATTGCAGCAGACCTGGATGCGTCATAGGTGGTACAATTAAAATTTTTCAAAAAGATTACGAGAGTAGAAGTATAGTACTACAAAATTTATATTCTCATTTTGCGTTGAAATGCTGCAAAACAGGTGAAAAATACATGATCGAAAATGGGTGAGTGCGTGAAAGCGGCTGAGTAGTGGTGGTAGAGCAGCAGACTCCTGGAAGCGTATGTATGGACTTGGAGCATCTTTGTGAGTGGCGCCGAAGGGGCGGAATCGGGCAACTGACTCCAGATGGCGCAAATTATTCGTATTTGCCTCTGTAATAAAGTCCTACACTTTGAATTTGTTTGTTACAAACGTGGAAACTGCAGTTGTATTGTGATTCGGCATGTATAACCTTTGAATTTAATTGAGCCCCGGTCTCGGAAATTGCCCTAGTAATGAAAAAAGTGCAGATTGAGACGAGTAGTCTGCGAACCGCATATAACCTACTGACACGTGCACTGCGAATAGCGAATACGTAATTCGCCTGTCCTCGTAGTGTTTACATTAAGATGTCTAAAAACATGGTGTATTCCCTTATACCTGTAAAATATTGGGACAAACTGGGGGACAACAGCCCACTTGATAAAGGGAGTTATCTAGAGTTTCAGATGGCGCCGACGTCGTTTCTTGTCATAATTCAGTAAACTGCAATTTCATACCACACAGGGTGTTTTTGTGATTTGTGTCTCCTGGTCCGTTCTGTGATTGTGCTTTTGTCGCCTTTGAGGTTATGTCAATTCTTAGTGGAATATTTTGAGGTCGATCGATCGATGTAACATATTTTAGAACCACCAAACTATTCCATGTACTTATGTCAGTGTTATCAGGGTTATTATAAGTTGTCGGTATTATATATATAATAACCCTGAGTGTTATATAGAATTTTCGAGAGGGTTCCGAAATAATTCTAATTATGAACCGTACCAATTTATTTTGTATGGTTAATTGTCTATTGATACAGCTCCACCGAGTTGGTACTTATGTATTTCTGTCCCTGTTTGTTCGTGATAAAAATCTTATGATGGAGCGGATAATGATCTTATGATGGAGCGGATAATGATTTTATGAAGTGCTGTAAATTACAAACAATTACTTAATTGAGCTTCCATCCAATAAAAGTACGGGAGATGCAATCTCTTTCTTTAAAAATTAAGGAAGTGTTTTGCGACATATCTAAAGCTGTTTCGTAAGCTTCATCTCTACAGCTTCATAAGACGAAGCTTCAATTGGTTCAAATCCTATCTGAGTGAAAGAACCTCTCAGCTTTTGGACAAATTAAGAGGTGTTCACTATTTTGGCAGACAACACGACTATCTTAGCGCAAGAACTCAAATTACTTTCATATAGCGGAGTAAAAATAGCTTAAAATCATGCATTATTTTGGAATCTCGGAAGACTCCATGCATTTTACTAAAACCTTCTGATATTACTTAGAAATTGCTTGCAGAAAAAAGTTATAAACTTATATTCGTGCACTGCTTGTTTATTAATTGTTTAAACAATGAAAAACAATTTTGTTAGGAAAATTTTACCCAAATTGATGCTACAGGGGTTTTTGAGGTCGCTGAACCAGAATATGACATTGAGAAAACGATTGCGTGGTCAGTAGTAAAGGTAGATTTCATGAATGATGATTTACAGCTACCTATTTGTTATTTATGTGTACATCTAAGAGAAAAAAACTCCAGGTAAAATTTGTGAGATCATGAAGCTCTATCAAACGACTTATAGTTTGCCGATATTGGGTATGGAAATGAAATATTGCGAAGTTTTTTAACAGCTGCCATTTTGAGACTATTGGACCATTTTCGCTCGTGGCGACGTGCTCCTCCAGCGCTGCACTTCAGAGTCGCCGCCACACATTTTTTTCGCACGTTAGCGAAAAAATTCTGCAGCTTACAGTTTTTATTTTAAAGAAAAATTTTATCTACCTTTTTCATGTAAATTTTTCCATTTTAGCGAGTGGCACCATTATTTATTCATTTTTTTTTAATATTCAATATACAATGTAATTTGGCAACTTATTTGTTAAATAATTAATTAAGCACATACTGTAAGGTTGGTAACTTTTTATATGTTGTTTCTTACATCATCACTAATGTACAGTGAAAAGTACCCTAACTTTCTGAAGCTAAAATCTAATATCATTCCACTACTAGTAAAATGACTCGTATATGTATGAATTAATTTGAATCTTCTCTGAACCTTTGCCCATTGGAATAATTTTTTTCATCTTGTGATTGTAATGTATCTAGTAACTAGTAAGTCAAATAATTTTATTATTACTTTTATATTTATTTTTTATGTTATATATTTTGTATACAATTTTTCCCATGAGATGACAGTCTTCTGACTAAAAGTATTGGAAAATTCTGAATATAGTGGATATTTTCTTCCAAAGAACTATGGGACGGTTCTGAATTCACTAGCCAAAATCAATATATCTTCATAGAATGAAAAGTCCACGCTTACTTTTGAAATTCATGTGTTTATTAAAAAGTGATAATCATCCTAATCATAGTCATTAGCCTTATCGATCTTGGGAGTGGGCCTTGTTCTTCCGAATAACTGCTTGGTTTAGATCACCCTCCTTCTCCGATTATCTCATGCGGGTGTTACTGAAAAATAAAAGAAAAGCATTTGATTATTTTTTTCTCCCCTCATCTTTGTTAGTAGGGCTTACCTTTTCCGGCGAAGTCATTCTAAGATAGCTGGAAGCAGCCTAGACTGTCGCACACATAGGTTGCATCGATTTCTCAACTTCATCAACAGATTTTATGATATCTACAATGAACTCTCTGATTTTGTTCATGTCAGAAGGTTGTTAGAGAGGTAATAGTCCGGCAGAGATGGGCAATGAATGGCTTGGTAATAGTTTGTATCGGAAAGTTAAATGGAACAATGTCATCGGGGACATTTTCCAATCCCCTCAATTTTCAAGTTAATTCATCATCTAGAGACATCAGTCTACTCTCCTACCTTTTCTCATTCCTTCGTGGAAGTTTCCATGATCCGAAAAAGGCCATTTTAGAAGAAATCACTTTGAAAAATTCGCCAGGTAGACCTCAAGAAAAATCTGATTTTTGACAGACAGATGTAAACATTGTAGTAAGTTTCGAGGATTTCATCTCATTTTCGCGCCAACTGTTCTGAGCGGGATCTTGTTCGTAGCACTATAATCTTTGTAAACGATCAATTCACAATTTTTTGCATGAAGTAATGTTGACAGAAAAATAAAATTTCATAGGTTTGAAGTTTGACATTTTGCGTGACACAAATAACAAATATTCCTTAACCGCGCCATCTACTAATGAAGTTCTAAGCAGAATTTAACGTTTTTCATTTGTTGTCCCCCAAAAATTCTAAACAAAATCGAATCAGTGAATACACCAGGGTTTTTAGGCATCTTAGTTTACATGTAATTAATTGTCAAGTTGAAAGGAGTTTTATATTCGTGATGGATCAAGTGCTGGTTGCAATTGGGTTTTTACCCATTTCAAGTGACATCGTTTCTGAGAATCAGTCTGTGAAACAAGGAGCCGCATTGGTGCGTTCGGGTCATGTGTGTCAGGTGCGGGAAGTAAAAACAGTTGTCAGTACTCTATCAAATTAGAGGTGGATAGATATTTCCACAAATAATTGATAACATTTTATCAAAACTTACATGTCTGATTTAGGAGTAAATTACACGAATAAACAAAAATAATAAAGAAATATTAATAAATACTGAAGAAATATAAAAAATTATACTGAAAATATATATGTATATTACACGAATAAAAATATGTTTCATGCATGTTTTTTAGTTTATTGTAATGATCTGTATACAAAATTTAATTGTTTATATCAATGTGAAAATTGCATTTGTCAATTGACTTCTTTCCTTTCGTAGATTGATTGTAACAGATAAGTTACAAAAACTTCCTGCACTCGCAGAGCGAATGCTTGTGGCGACTGTAAATACGTCTGCGCAGTATTTTCATACATAAACGCTCACCGAGGAACTTCCAAAACAAGAATGGGGCAAACCATCTGCCAGTCAACAAGCGTATGTATTCCAAACGTTTATAGGTCACGGTAGAAAAACCATAGAATTTCGTATTCGCGAGTGCATTTAAACGCGTGTTTTCGCAGCCTACAACACAGCAGTGGTCACCCGACCACTTCTTTTTTTCCTTCACGTCATTTACATTTGATTCAAGGTTATTAGCGGCCGACTCGTTCATTGCCATTCATTTATTTTGACATTGTGCCTCTCTTTGATAGGAAGCTTTTACCCGTTTTGACGTTTGCGACCGAAAAATTCGAACTATCGCACTTTATAGACAACCATTTCATCACAGCGGTAAATAGGGATAAGTGATACTGTCTGGATCCGTTTTTACAATTCCGCCACTGCGGCGCTGCACGTTAATATCTTCCCCCATGCTCCAAGTCCATAGCAATTCGCTGTTTGCAAGACTGGTAATGCCCTCTAGTGACTCGATAGCTGAAGTTTTCCTGGTTTATTTCCAATAATCACTATGTAACAATTTCAATTTTTAACAATTTCTAAATAATCTACCACGATGTAACAATTTTGTGCTCATTACTAGTTCCAGATGCATCGAAGTTTTTTTCTGTCAAAGAAAAATGTAATTAAATGATGAAACATATTTGTGTTGATACGATAGTTTACCGCATTTGGAGGTTATGCATGTCAAGTTATAGATATTTTGAATATCATAAAGAAATGCTACTTCTGTGTACTTTTTGGTAAGGCAAGTAATGTGCTTGCTCGTTAGTTCATTAAGGTCGCAGGTTCATAAGGTCTTGAGAACATAAAAAAGTGAGGGAGCCAAGTAGTTTAACAAATTAAAAAAAGTACCCTGGCTAGCTTCAACCTGAAACCCCTAAATAACATCAGATTCAACGCAAAATTATTTGATGAAATTCTCAAATAATATAATAATCAGAAAAGGAATGAGGTTCACCATTTCACTTGGATATGGGATCCCACTTTTATATATATATATATATATATATATATATATATATATATATAAATATATATATATATATATATATATAATTCCTTTATTTAGTTATATGAACTAATACAAATGATCATTTGAAGAATACACATTAAATTTGGTCATATAAAATAAAACTCATGATATATATATGTCACTCATGAAACTACATATTAAAATTTGGTCATATAAGATAAAGTAGAACCAATACAGACATTCCACTCATAAAAACTACACATTAAAATTAGTTGAAGAGAAGGGAGAAAAATAAGTATACCTGTGCAGAATATTGAAAAAGAATTACAAAAAAAAAATCTTTTTTCAAGCTCCAGCACTAGGAGAGTGAAGAAAAATGTTTAAGTCCTGTTTGAACTTGTTCAAGGAATCTAAGGATTTGATTTCTAGGGGCAGCTGATTGAATCTCTTCAGGCCTTTGAAAAATACAGATGTTTGTGTATGACTCTTTGCCACCAGTGGAATGTGGAAATAATTTCGTTATCTTGTATTGTGGGTATGCACATCAGAATTGAAATTAACAATATTTCTCAAATAACTTGTAGCAGTACCTGATTTGATCTTGAATATAAATATTAGAGTATTATACTCAAAGAAGTCATCTATTGACAACCACTGCATTTCCTTCAACATATGCCCAATGTGTGTTCTCTTTGAGCATGTGAGTATGCTTCTCATAGCTCGATTTTGAAGTTTCCTAAATCTGGACATTTCATTTTGGTTGAGTAGATGAAGTATTGTGGAACAGTAGGTAAAATGAGGTAATATTAGGGTGTTGAGCAGAATAGTTTTGGCCCATCTTGTCAGAAAAGTAGAACATCTATGTAAGTAGTTGATTTCATATGAAAAGATTTTGATCAAATTGTTTGCATGTTCTTTAAATTTGAGCTGTCTATCTATAATTACTCCTAAATATTTAAATTTCTGTACCATTTCAATTGACTCGTCACTTACAGTAATATTGAGCTGACTCTCGCAAAACAATCCGTAATTATTTTCGTTGCTGATTATCATAAATTTGGTTTTTTGTGTGTTTATCTTCAATTGGTTAGAGGAACACCACTTATTGATATTTTCCAAAGTAGTGTTAAGTGTTGTTACAAACTCTTCATCATCTAAACATGTAAAATATGTGAGGGTATCATCGGCGAATAGATGTATGGAACAATGTCCAGCTGCACTCACTATGTCGTCAACATATAAAAGAAATAACAGTGGACCTAAAACACTACCCTGTGGAACCCCTATGTCATTTTCGATTTCAAGAGACATCATTTTATTCATTGTTACTTTTTGTTTCCTATTTATTAAGGAATTATTGATCCACTCCAAAGCTCTACCTTTCACTCCAATACTCTCTATCTTTTTTAATAATCTCCCCCTATCTATTGTTTCAAACGCCCTTTTTAAATCTAAAAACACCGCCCCTGTAACGAGATTCTTATCTAAATTACTCTTCCAGTCGTTCAAAACACATTGTATTGCAGTTTCACAGCTATATTTCCCTCGAAATCCTGATTGCACACAGTTTATAATGTTGTTTGTCTCTACAAACTCTAATAGTTGTTCATATGCTACTTTCTCTATAATCTTCTCAGGACAACTGAGCATATTGATGAGACGCAAGTCAATGGCTCTGTGAGAGTTGCTTACTTTTGGAACTGGCACAATAATTGATATTTTTAGTTCATCTGGTACCTTGCATACTAAAAGAGATGTATTAAATTAACAAGTGGCAGAGCTAAGTTATTAAAACATTTCTTTGAAATTTCTATGTTTATGTCATCTGAGCCTTTTTTATTTGGAAGGTTAAAAACAAGTTTTTTCAGTTCATCTGTAGTAATAAGCTTAAAGTCTTCTAAGAATATGTTCTGATGTCTAGGTAAAACAGGAAAATCTGGACCAGAATCATCAATGTTGTTTATAATTGTTTTTATACTTGTTATGTAATAAGAGTTTGAATAGTCCGGCATTATATTTAGGTCTGAAATAATTTCATCATCAATTTCGAGCTGAAAAAAATTATTGTTTTTATTTTCTTTAGAAAGTAGTGAGTTCAATATTTTCCACAGTTCCCTAGAATTATTCCTATTTTCTGCGATACTGTTTTCAAAATGGTTCCGTTTTTCCTGCGCATTACTTTAACAGCAATATTTCACCCTTGCAAGGATGTGAGACCTTCCCCTAAATAATACAAACACGTTATCACCTCTAACACGTATAATTGTCAAGAAAATATTGCGTATTGCTTATACAGTATAATTAACGATGTTTACTCTTAGTACTTGAACTGCATTTCATTCAACATTAGTTCACATGTAAGGCCAATTGCTTCTGTAACCGAAACCAGTTGCTTTTTATCACCGTCCCACGGAACTTGGTTGATACTTTTACTGTCCACTTCTAGACGATCAAATGGAAAACGTAAAACATCTCAAATATTTATCGTATGAAAACCTCACATCCCAGAATTAGAAAACATATCTCTGCTGCAGTTTATGTGATGCCGTTGGAAATATATAAAATTTACACGTTCTATTTTTGGTACTATGTTTGCAATCAACTACACAGCAATAGAGGGGACTCATTGTTATTATATGTATTTTGTTATACTACTTATACTACCCAACCATGACCGTTGCCACTACGATATAATAATAATAATGTTCATTCATCTGAATATATAGAATATTTTTATGTGATTTGTGAATAAACGAGGAAACCACAGAAACTGAAAATTTTCAGCTTTTGCTTATGATAACCAGGATCATTACCTACTTCTGCCACAATGGGCGCTGTCATAGTTTCATCTATCGACAATACTGACTTCCGAACATAGAACTTCGCGGTACAAGCACCGAATTTGGCCTAGTCTGACAGACATAAAATATATACCGAGCGTACTGCAAAGATGTGAATATTAGAATTATAGTTAATTACATGTTTAAGAATTTGATTGAGAAATATTACTGGGAGTAAATGAGAATAATATTAAAATTGTTGAATTGTAGAATTATATTATATACTAACCTAACTTAATGTTAAATAAAAAAAAGGGGAACTCAACACAATTCGTCTTTTGAAAGTATCGAGAAGATTTCTCCATTAGTTTTCAAATTACGAGTCAAAAACGATAAAAGATAAGAAAAAATGCTTTTAAATATTTATAAAACATTTAGCAATGACAGTTTGGAGTAGGAAACATAACAGGATATAACTACGGACGTCTTTCGTATGATGACACAGTCGGTTTCCTGGTAGTATTTTTGTCACGAAAAAATATCTATTGATTGGTCTATGGAGCAATTTTTGTAAACATGCGTTTCGATAGTTTTACACTCAAGATGTCGGACGAGCATTATGATTTATGTTTCAAATCTATTCAAAATCAGTATATGGCAGATTACACTTTTTCTGTCCCGAATTCATTATGCGAATCATTGAAAGGAATTGAACAGATAAAATAAATTTTCAAATGCGATAATTGAAATACTTCAAAATACTTTTCACTATCACTTAATAAAATATTTGAATGTATGCTGCACGATATTCTCGAAATGTGTATTCTTGTGAGAATCTGTTATTTACCGATATAACAGTATAACTCATATCTCACATATATTTTTTCTGTTGGACATTAATGATGAGTATAAAATATTATGACAGTTTTTTTGGCCTAGTTGAAATCACTAACATAAAAAGGCTAGGCGGCTGGAAGTCGACCACTGTGTTATAGGTAGGGGTGTTTCGAAGACTCGGAAATTGACAAAAAAAAGATATGCAATAAAATATTGTCAATCAGTGATAATGCAGAAGGGGATACTGGTAGCAGTAAAGCTAATATATATATATATATATATATATGTGAACTGCATCAGATTATTGATAGTGACATCTATAATCTGTGCGGTGAAGCTTAAACCTAATATCGTGTAATTTTAATATCACGAGATTTCGTGCACATTAACAGGTCACCAACAAATGTGTCAGATAGGCACGATATCAATAGTCGTTCTCCTCATGCGTTTAACGCAAACAAATATCGAGAATGAGAGAAATCTGTTACAAATCCAAAAAACACACCATCCGTCTACAGCCTGTTTCATGGTTTCCCAATCATCAGGACGGCTTGTGGTCTCTTTCAAATTCGCATCAGATTTCTCGTTGGTTCATAGCCTTAGGCCAATACAAACATGTGAACTGCATCAGATTATTGATAGTGACATCTATAATGTGCGGTGAAGCTTCAACCTAATATCGTGGAATTTTAATATCACGAGATTTCGTGCACATTAACAGGTCACCAACAAATGTGTCAGATATCACGATATCAATAGTCGTACTCCTCATGCGTTTAACGCAAACGAATATCGAGAATGAGAGAAATCCGTTACAAATCCAAAAAAACACACCATTCGTCTACAGCCTGTTTCATGGTTTCCCAATCATCAGGACGGCTTGTGGTCTCTTTCAAATTCGTATCATATTTCTCGTTGGTTCATAGCCTTAGGCCAATACAAACATGTGAACTGCATCAGATTATTGATAGTGACATCTATAATCTGTGCGGTGAAGCTTAAACCTAATATCGTGGAATTTTAATATCACGAGATTTCGTGCACATTAACAGGTCACCAACAAATGTGTCAGATAGGCCTACCCACGATATCAATAGTCGTACTCCTCATGCGTTTAACGCAAACGAATATCGAGAATGAGATAAATCTGTTACAAATCCAAAAAAACACACCATTCGTCTACAGCCTGTTCCATGGTTTCCCAATCATCAGGACGGCTTGTGGTCTCTTTCAAATTCGTATCATATTTCTCGTTGGTTCATAGCCTAAGGCCAATACAAACATGTGAACTGCATCAGATTATTGATAGTGACATCTATAATCTGTGCGGTGAAGCTTAAACCTAATATCGTGGAATTTTAATATCACGAGATTTCGTGCACATTAACAGGTCACCAACAAATGTGTCAGATAGGCCTACCCACGATATCAATAGTCGTACTCCTCATGCGTTTACGAAATCTCGTGATATTAAAATTCCCCGATATTAGGTTTAAGCTTCACCGCACAGATTATAGATGTCACTATCAATAATCTGATGCAGTTCACATGTTTGCATTGGCCTAAGGCTATGAACCAACGAGAAATATGATACGAATTTGAAAGAGACCACAAGCCGTCCTGATGATTGGGAAACCATGAAACAGGCTGTAGACGAATGGTGTTTTTTTGGATTTGTAACAGATTTCTCTCATTCTCGATATTCGTTGCGTTAAACGCATGAGGATACACTATGATATCGTGGGTAACTATCTGACATTTGTTGGTGACCTGTTAATTGCCGATACTCGTGATATTAAAATTCCACGATATTAGGTTTAAGCTTCACCGCACAGATTATAGATGTCACTATCAATAATCTGATGCAGTTCACATGTTTGTATTGGCCTAAGCCTATGAACCAACGAGAAATCTGATGCAAATTTGAAAGAGACCACAAGCCGTCCTGATGATTGGGAAACCATGAAACAGGCTGTAGACGGATGGTGTGTTTTTTTGGATTTGTAACAGATTTCTCTCATTCTCGATATTTGTTTGCGTTAAACGCATGAGAGTACGACTATTGATATCGTGGGTAGGCCTATCTGACACATTTGTTGGTGACCTGTTAATGTGCACGAAATCTCGTGATATTAAAATTCCACGATATTAGGTTTAAGCTTCACCGCACGGATTATAGATGTCACTATCAATAATCTGATGCAGTTCATATGTTTGTATTGGCCTAAGGCTATAAACCAACGAGAAATCTGATGCGAATTTGAAAGAGACCACAAGCCGTCCTGATGATTGGGAATCCATGAAACAGGGTGTAGACGGATGGTGTGTTTTTTTGGATTTGTAACAGATTTCTTTCATTCTCGATATATATATATATATATATATATATATTTATATATATATAGTGAGAGGGTAGTCGTTGCTGACTAGTTATGTGTAACAATTGAGTATTGGGGTGTGCAGCAAAAGAAAAAGTGTACTCTTCAAAGTTTGTCCAAGCTTTCAGAATGTTTTATTTCCATCTTCAGGGATACTACAATGAAGAAATTGAACAATAAGTGTGTCATTCGGACCTTAAGGTACTAATAACTTACAGCTTTGTTGAGATTAGTTTCTATGTTGTTTATGAATGTTCTTCATGTAAAGTACGGTGAATTCCAAGTTCTGAATTTGAAGTTGGAGACACATTCTTCCAAATCGTCAATTAATTATACAGATTGAAATTTATTGAAACATTACTAATTAAAATATTAAAAATAATAAAGTCTGGAACATGTGTGCCTTGAAAAAGTACGATAGGTTATACATTGTGGGAAAATTATTTATTCACTTGTCATATGCTTTGACAGTTGATGGTACCAACTGAGGGTAGTACCAACTGTATGAAATAGTATGCCATGATTTGCCAGATTATTTTAGTAACTTTTCTTGTTGATACCAACTGAAGGTTGGGCCAACTTGATGATATATTAATAACTAATATTGAGTTCAGATTGATTTGAGGAAAATTCTGTATTTTCCATTGCTAATAAGAAGGAATAAATTTCACTTAGGTGATTGACATCCGTTTTTTTGTTCATATGATTTTTTTCTGATATGAAAGCCATTTCCAGAAAAGTTCTCTTAGCAGTGTGACGTTCATTCGTTAGTATTTCAACTTCATCATAGTTCATATGATGGTCAAATTTGTTCACATGATCTGCAAGAGCACATCTTTCTGGATGGTGCCTGCAATCACTTTTATGGGATATTAATCTCTGTTTTAATAATCTTGCAGTTTTACCAATATATTCTTTGTTACAACCCCTGCAAGGAATACAATATATAACATTCCTGCTGTCTAACATTGGAACTTTGTCTTTCACTTTGGAATATATAGACTCAATTGTAAGGACTGTTTTGTTCGCTATTTTGATATTATCTATGGTTTTGAAAAGTCTAGCAAGTTTTGGTGAAATATCTTTTAGGTATGGTAAAGAGGTAATATATATATATATATATATATATATATATATGAAAGATACATTCAATAAAATTTTGACAATCAGCGATTGCAGCAGTAAGGTTCCTGCTTCACTACAAAAACACGAACAATTAACATCAGCAGTAAATTGTACGTTTAATATTAAGTACCTGGGCGTGTTCTTTCGTAAAATCGTGTTTTTTCGGAGGTATTCATTTAGATAAACTTGAAATATTCGGATAATGTTATTACGCCTTCTCATATAGGTGTCTTTGCTGAAAAAAGGGGATTTTACACAAAAAAACATTTTTTTATAATCTAACCTAACCTACCGGTATTCCAGACGTCGCAGTTGAATCTGGTGGAATCGCTGATTCACCCGTTTTCCCAGACGTCGTTATTGAATCTGGTGGATTGGTCCGTTTGAACCTAACCTACCATAAAAAATGTTTTTTTGTGTAAAATCGAGTTTTTTCAGGAAATACACCTATATAGATGAACTTAAGGAGCATAACCCTATCCAAATACAAAATTTCATCCAAATCGTTAGAGCCATTTCCGAGATAGCCAAAATATATAGATATATACACAAGAATTTCTCGTTCAAAGATATAAGATATATACAGGGTGATTCAAAAATACTTTGTACGAACTGCAGGAGGTGATTCCCCACAATATTCTAATATGAATTGTCGAAAAATATTTATGTCCGGAAACGTTTCGTTTCCAAGATACAGGATGTTTAAACTTTATTTTTATTTTCGTTTTTTTTAAATAACTTTCGTAATACTGACCTTAATTGAACGAAAATTGGTATTGAGAGGTTTTTTGTAGGAAATTAAGGTAAGAGTCGCCTATCAGTCGATGTGGGGAAATATGGATCTGTTGAATGATCATCAAGTACCCCAAGCCATACATTTACGGAAAACTGTTGCTGAAAATGAGCTTCAAAGATTCCATGTGGATTTTCCTCAGTCCAGAGGCGATTGTTATGGAAATTGCGTATACGCTGTCGTCCAAAATTAGCCTCGTCAGTGAGCAAAACGCCATTCAAACAATTAGGAATTTGAGCGATTTGATGATGGCAAAAAAATAGGCGCGGAAAAAAGTCTCTAGGTAGTAGAGCTTGCACACGTTGAATATGAAACGGATATAATTGCTGTTCTTTAAGAATTTTAAATACAGTGAAGTTGCTTACATTCAGTATGTTGGCAATTTTTCGAGTACTTGTTTCAGGTGACTCCGCAATTAACTCGAGAACTGCTTCTTCTAGTTGCACAGTTCGTACTTCTCGGGGGCGGCCGCAGTCAGCCGTTTGTTTCTTAAATGTACCATTTTCGCGCAAACGTTGGTGGAGGCGAGCAAATATTCTTCAAAAAAATTTATATATATATATATATGTATATATATATATATATATATATATATATATATATATGTATATACAGTGCTTCTCAAAAGTCCCCTTTCCCCCCTCTTATTTTTGGAACGATTATACATAAACAAGTGAAATTTGGAAACTGAATATTAAGGGTTGTAAACTTCCCTACTAGTGATGATAGATGACGAAATCGTCAAAGATGACGTCACAAGGCCATTGTGACCAATAATTTTAAATGGAACCCTACGGCAAGCGACACCTATTTTAAAAGGTATCGAAAAAACCTATTCAATGATACTAATTTTGTTTGTGTTTATGGCAGTTTTGGCAACTCGCTTTTAAAAAACGCAAAGCTGTGATGAATTAAATCAGTTAATACTAAAATACCAAATTTAAGCTCCGCCTCTGGATAGTTGTCAAATAAGCTGACATTTTTGTTAGTCTCCCAAATTCGACGTTTTTGTAATTG
This sequence comes from Gonioctena quinquepunctata, assembly GCA_018342105.1. NCBI lineage: Eukaryota > Metazoa > Arthropoda > Insecta > Coleoptera > Chrysomelidae > Gonioctena > Gonioctena quinquepunctata. Next base: position 544,143 of record JAFIRS010000490.1, on the reverse strand, counting down.
TCCAAGTTTTTGTAAATTTAATAATTTGTATATTGCTGATCGGACGTTCAACTGTTTTAGCAGCTTTTGGTACTTTTAATATTTTTGTACATTTTAATAATTTGTTAAACTGTTGTGAGCCGAACGTTTAAGTGTTTCAAGAAGCGAAATGGTACGTGCTTTAGGTGATAAAGTAGCAGCGATCCTAATTCTTGGTGAAACTGGACAAAATATTCATGCATTTCGAAAACATCTTCGTAAGTTTGAAACAACGGGTAATATTAATGATGCGAAACGATCTGGCAGACCACAAATTTCTGATGAGAAAAAAATTGATATACTGGCAGAAGTAGTAGTTGATCCTACTTCTTCACTAACTCACGTTGCATCTACCTGTGGAGTCAGTCGAAGTATGGTACACAGGGTGTTGAAAAAAATAAATTTCATCCATACAAATTAAAAATGGTTCATCAACTCTCAGACGATGACCCAGACCGAAGACTAGAATTTTGTTAAAATATGGAAACTAAAATTAACCAAGAGCCAGACTATGTCAAAACAATTTGTTTCAGTGACGAAAGTACTTCATATTTAAATGGAAATGTAAATACACAGAATGTGAGGTATTGGAGTGACGCAAATCCTCACCTGTTTCGTGAAACACATACTCAATTTCCCCAGAAGGTGAATGTTTGGGCAGGTATCCTGGGGAACCACATCGTTGGGCCTCTTTTTTTAAATACTAATTTGACTGGTGAGGTTTATCTGGAGCTGATGCAAAACGCAATAGAACCGTTAATCCTCGAAATTTTGGAAGATAATCCAGATTAATTCGGCAATTTGGAAATAACATTCCAACAGGATGGTACTCCTCCACACTATTACGGTGCAGTAAGACGGTATTCGGATGAGGAGTATCATGGTAGATGGATTGGACGACGAGGTTCAACGGAATGGCCAGCTCGATCACCGGACCTCACACCTTTGTATTTTTTTCTGTGTGGGTACCTTCAATCGAAGGTTTACGCCACTGAACCTGACAATATTGACGTTTTAAAACAAATTATTGTTGCAGAATGTGAGGCTGTTTCCGCAGACACATTTGCAAAAGTACGAGAAGAGTTTAAAAATAGGATATTTCACTGTCAGGAAGTAAATGGAGGTCACTTCGAGCAATTTCTTCAAGTAGATACTGATTCTTAAACCTGTAATTAATATCATACTGAATGGAATTTAAATTTTAATGTTTACTAATGAGCCATTAAAACTGCCATAAACACAAACAAAATTAGTATCATTGAATAGGTTTTTTCGATACCTTTTAAAAGAGGTGTCGCATTTAAAATTATTTGTCACAATGGCCTTGTGACGTCATCATTGACGATTTCGTCATCTATCATCACTAGTAGGGAAGTTACAACCTTTAATATTCAGTTTCCAAATTTCACTTGTTTATGTATAATCGTTCCAAAAATAAGAGGGGGGAAGGGACTTTTGAGAAGCACTGTGTATATATATATATATATATATATATATATATATACTGTTATGTTATGTTATGCCAGTTGTAAATTTTAAAAGACTAAAAACCCACAAAAAGAATAATTACTAGATGGTTAATGGTTTCAAGAGTTTGTTTGTGAATAACTTTTGAAATTCTATGTATATTGTGAGCCTAGGTAGAATATGGATAAATAAAAATGTCAAAATACTACAAAACAATCAATTTCATACACTGTCAAATTTATTATTATCATAATTGCTCAAAAGACAATAAAAAGTCCAAATTTACAAAATTTTCAGGAATAAAAAGTAATCAACACATTTATAAATTTGAAACATACAGTATATGAAATTGTAGCTAACTAAAAGTAGCCAATGATAGAACAGCAAATGTCTTCATAAAAATAGCCAATCAGGGAATAGATGGTCAGGTGTAAAATTGGAAATTGTGGGAGAGTAGCAATGAGATGGAATCAGAAGCAATTATTATTGAAATTTGTAAATAATGATAAGAGTGGAAAAATAATTGTATATATAAATTATGCAATATAAATATAAACAGTGAAAAGTGACAATTTAGTGCACCAATTCAAAAATTCAAATGAAAAAACAAGGAGAAAAAGATGTATCTAGGCGATAGAAAACAAAGCTTCAAGAGGGATCTAAAATAAATTTCCAAGCGGATGCCACGCAAAAATTTTACTAAAAGAAAATTGGAATAATCCCATCATTTGGTAAACAAAACCAATATTACCTTAATGATAACATATCCACGGATACAAATGCTGATTTCCGCATCTATATAGTTCCTGATTCATGGTATTGCAGTCCTGACAGCGATTGGAGAGAGGAGACATCCTGATTCATGGTATAATTAGAACACCAACAGTTCCAACCAGGTATAAAACTTCAATAGTGCTCTTCCGGTCCTGAACTATTTCACAAATAACATATTTCACATTCGAAGAACTTTATGTCACCCTATTTTGAACAATAACAGAAAACGTCACTCTCACGGAAAAAGTGATGTTCTGTTTATCTATCCATGATCTGATTTATTATTATTATCCGTGAATATTTGTTTGATTCACTCTAGTATAAGTTATTTCTCGTAGGCCAGGTATTTTAAGTCTTCCTGAATAAAGGAGATAATTGCTTTATGATATTTTGTTGTTTGTTTTCTCACAATGATCAATAACATACCAAAGACCATTCAATAAACTGAAGTTAGCCAGCAGTGGCAGTGTCTCTATTGCCTTGAACCGGCCACATTGAGATAAGGGCGTACCAACTGTTGTTTAGCCGTGGTTAGGAAAATAATAATTGTTGGTAGCGTGACGAGAGAACAGTGACGTTCGCTGGCAATTATTATTACAGCATACAATACTGGGGCAGAAATATCTATTTATATCATATCAATTTGGCTCTTAAAGAATAACTGAAGATTATTGGCTATATCATTATTATATAAAACCAATTTATATTTTTCAATTCATCAAAACATATCAAATAGCGCCCAACGCGGTGCAAAAATATAATTATAATAATAATAAAAAAACAATATTTCCAAAATTCTCAAAACACAAAAATTATATATATATATATATATATATATATATATATACAGGGTGTTTGGAAATTCAGTATCAAGATTTCAGGGCCGTACTTTTCTGGTCAAAGTTAGACTTTTTCCATGAACATGTGTCCGCAAACGCTTCGTTACCGATCTACAGAGCGTTAAAGTTTCAAGATTTTTTAATTTTTTTCTTCTTAGCTCTTTTAGTTTTTGCGATATTAAGATCAAACATAGGTAACGTTTTAGGGTTTACATCATCCAGTGATGCCGAGTGATTGTAAGAATCTACAGGGAGATATTTTTCCAGGGGTCAAGTTTTCGCCACATAAAGTTTTTTTCTAACATATGAAATTAATTCTTTGTATTGTTTAAAAACAAATTGTTTCATGTAATGTTCACGCATCTGAGACCGTTATCGAGAGAAAAGTAAAATCATTTATTGTAATTCGCTAGATTAAATTTTTCAACGAAACAATGAAAAAGAGAATTAGTGGGCTTTAACTGCTATTTTCATTTTGACGTTTAGGTTTGTTTTGAAGCATGTGACATTATTCGGAAGTTGGTGCATGTCTCATCGTGTATTTGTTTAGCAGACAATCTCGACACCAGGAACAGTTCAGCGTAAACATATGGGCAGGAATAGTGGAAGATACTTTATTTAATTGGTCCTTTTATTTTATCGCGAATTTCAAATGGTGCCACATATTTGAACTCTCTACAGAACGAATTGCCTGCATTAGTGGAGGACGTGCCTTTACAAGTTCGACAACAAATGTGGTTTAGGCACGATGGGACCCCCCCTCATTTTCGAGTCATGTCCGCGATTATTTAGGTATTTTTTGGGGTAATGAATAAGGAAACTTTTAATTTAGATCACAAACCAAATAAGTAGCGGTTTCTGTTTTCATTGCTATTAAATGTAGCGAATTACAAAAAATGATCTAACTTTTTTTCTCGATAACGGTTGAATATGCGTGAAAATTAAACGTTATGAAGAAATTATGAAGAAAACAAAGAATCCATTACATATGTTAGAATCCACCAGCGGCGCACTACAAAAAAGTTCATGGAGCGAAAAAGGGCATGACCCTTGAAAAAATATCTCCCTGTAGATTCTTACAATCACTCGGCATAATGGATGATGTAAACCCTAAAACGTAACCTATGTTCCAAATTTTATCTTGATATCGCAAAAACTGAAAGAGCTATAAGGAAAAAATAAAAAAATCTCGAAATTTCAACGCTCTGTAGATCGGTAACGAAGCGTTTGCGAACATATGTTTATGGAAAAAAATTCTTATTTTGACCTGAAAAATACGCCCCTGAAATCTTGATACTGAATTTTATATATATATATATATATATATATATATATATATATATATATATATATATATATATATATATATATATATATATATATATATATGTGAACTGATGCGAATTTGAAAGAGACCACAAGCCGTCCTGATGATTGGGAAACCATGAAACAGGCTGTAGACGGATGGTGTGTTTTTTTGGATTCGTAACAGATTTCTCTCATTCTCGATATATATATATATATATATATATATATAATATATATATATATATATATATATATATATATATATATATATATATATAAAAAAAAAAAAATCCAAATTTTTTTTTGTGTATCTTTTTTTCCAACATATTAAAATATTCCACATTTTCTATTGCACTTATGTGGGCTATCAGAATATGTTCATGAATCTTTTATACAGGGTGTCATCTGACTTGGGCCACCTCCATCTTTGAATTTTTAAATACGGACCTGTATTTTTTGTTGTAGTTTTTGGATCGTCGACGTTCACTTCATACTGAGAAATTAAATTTAATTTTATATTTCGGGAAGTTTCGGTAGTATTTTATTATAATTGGGTGAATTATTCCCTTTTATATTACGGCCCTGGAAATTGGTTGACTGAGTTAAATAAAAACACAATAGCAACTTTTACGTCTCCCCATGTACCATAGTGTTTTTAGAGAGTATTTTTTTCATTTTTAGGTACCAATTCATATTTCTTCACATTTTCAATGCTCTTTGAGCGTTTTCTACAATGAACTTCGAATAGCAAAACCTTTCATGATTATCTGAAACATATCTACAACAAAAATAGATTATACATATGTATTTCGATAAGCTGAGAAAGAAATGATAGCAATAATTACATCCGAAACGAACACTATAATTGTAATGAAAATTGAAATGAAGTAATTTATATACACAAAAAAATTAATGGCGCAATAAATGTTCGATTTGGAGTCCTTCCATTTCGAGACATTTTTGAACTCGTTTTTTCATATTATTTATTGCCCTCAATACACTTCTCTGCTGCATTGTTGCGAAAGCATTCAAAATCCTCAATCTCAAGTCTTCCACATTTTCTTGCACCATAAGTGATTCTTGGAGATCATAACACCACATTTTCGCTAGTTACTATAATACTTACTATAAGTTGCTAATGTCTTAAGTTACCATGTTTATTACCGATGAAATCTCAGTAGACTATGAGAACAATTGTCGATAATATTTTGACATTTGTCATATTTGTTGTATACCTATTCGTTTAAAAATGATGTTTTCCGCTGAAGAACAACGGGACATGGTGAAAATTTATTATGAAAACCATAGAAACAGTTATGCTACAGCCCAACGGTATATGGAAATTTATACTGAAAGGCGTCAACCGCATGAAACTTTGTTCCAGAAATTAGATAAAAACCTCAGCGAATTTGGATCATTCAATAAGCCTCGCAAAAGTTATGGTTACAGAACTCCAGCCGAAATAGAGGAGAGTATTGTTGAAAAAGTTAGTTTATTTTTTATTTTAATAAACTCTCAGTAATATCACTAAATTTTAGATTAATGAAAATTCATCGAAATCATCGGTACAAATTGCAGATGAATTGAATTTACCACAAACGACAGTTTGACGCACTCTCAGGAAGCATAATTTCAAATGTTACAAAATTAAAACGGTTCATGAATTACATCCAGGAGATCCCGAAAGAAGAAGAAATTTCTACAACTGGTTGCGTAGACAAATCGTAAGAGATGGGAATTTTTTGAATAACATCATTTGGACCGATGAGAGTCGTTTCACAAATTGCGGTGTATTCAATAGGAATAATGAACATGTCTGGTCTCAGACGAATGAAAATAATTTCAGAGAAGTTCGTCCTCAAGTGCGATTTTGATTTAATGTATGGGCAGGAATTTTTGATAATAAAATTCTTGGGCCATATATTCTCCAGGAGACATTGAATGGCGAACGTTATTTGCAATTCTTAAGGACCACCTTCACTGAATACCTCGAAGATATTCCAATAGGTAGGTTGAATGGAATCTGGTTTCAACAGGATGGAGCTCGTCCTCATTGTACAAGAGAGGTTAATCAGTTTCTGAATACCACATTCAACAACAGATGGATAGCAAATAATGGGCCAATAAGATGGCCTGCAAGATCACCAGATCTTACTATTTTGGACTATTTTCTATGGGGGACATTGAAAAATAGGATTTACGCTGGCGGAGAGGTAGAAAATATGGAAGACTTGAGATTGAGGATTTTGAATGCTTTCGCAACAATGCAGTAAAGGAGTGTATTGAGGGCAATAAATAATATGAAAAAAACAAGTTCAAAAATGTCTCGTAATGGAAGGACTCCAATTCGAACATTTATTGCGCCATTGATTTTTTTGTGTATATAAATTACTTCATTTCAATTTTCATTACAATTATAGTGTTCGTTTCGGATGTAATTATTGCTATCATTTCCTTTTCAGCTTATCAAAATACAGATGTATAATCTATTTTTGTTGTAGATATGTTCCAGATAATCATAAACAGTTTTGCTATTCGAAGTTCATTGTAGATAACGCTCAAAGAGCATTGAAAATGTGAAGAAATATGAATTGGTACCTAAAAATGAAAAAAAATACTCTCGAAAAACACTATGGTACATGGGGAGACGTGAAAGTTGCTATTGTGTTTTCATTTAACCTAGTCAACCAATTTCCAGGGCCGTAATTTAAAAGGGAATAATTCACCCAATTATAATAAAATATTACCGAAACTTCCCGAAATATAAAATTAAATTTAATTTCTCAGTATGAAGTGAACGTCGACGATCCAAAGACTACAACAAAAAATACAGGTCCGTATTTAAAAATTCAAAGAGGGGGGTGGCCCAAGTCAGATGTATAAAAGATTCATGAACATATTCTGATAGCCCACATCAAGTGCCAATAGCAAAATGTGGACAGATTTTCAATATGTCTGCGAATGAAGAAGATAAAGGCAAAAAAATAATTTGGGATTGTTTTGTTTTTCCTGTATATCTCCAGAACCAAAAGAGCTAAATTCGATTTTTTCACATCATTGAATAGGTCTCCAAAATACGCAACTTTGCAACCGACACTCTATCTCTCATCGTTTACGAGATCCCCATGCACAGAAACGAATTTGAATAGCCAGGGTGGCCAAAAATTCGAAATCTTCGACCCCGAACACCCCCACATACCAATTTTGAATCGAATCGGACCATATTCACAAAATTCGTTCGGCATCTTGAATTTGTGAATTTTGAATCGAATCGGACCATAATCACACAGATCGTCGGCCATCTTGGAGCTGCCATTCTGTTTTTCCCTCTAACAAAAATTATATCATGCATTGTCACGGGACTTATGAACACCTGCCAAATTTCACCTTGATCGGGCAACTAGAAGTGGGTCAAATATAACTTGCAAGATTTGTTTACAGGCAGCCAGACAGACACCGGGACAGGTGAAACTAAATAAAAGCTTGTAAAAACGTATTTTCGAAAAGTTTTAAGTTCGACAGATGAGCAGATGGCTTCAACAGAAAGCGTTTTGCAACATTGTACACTCCCATTTCGAATATTCTGTCATGCTCTCAGACAATTGGGGGAATATTTATTCCATGTTAATTATGTGCTATTGCAATATTTACCTGCTATATTGCTAAATTATATCACTCCATATAATCATTGACTTGAAAGGAATGCAATAATCTATATTTATTATTGTTTCAGATTGTTTTCACTGCAATAGTGAAAGAATACGTCCTAAGAATCACAGTACCACTTCCTTTATCAAGTCCGATAAAAATCACCTGTTATCAGATTTATCTAATCGAACTGAGGAGGGCAACACTCGATAGCGGTTGATAATTATGAAGAAATATGACAAGCTCCACAATGTAGGTACAGCGTGTTTTTTTTCCAAGAGCACGTGTTTTCAACGAACTGATTTTTTTAGGATGGGGTTTGAACTACTTCTTCTGAGTGCTCTGATATTCATGTTCATCGTCTCGTTTTGTGGATTGCTCCAGAAGATCAAACAGTCACATGAACGGGAGAGGATTATTGCAGGTGAGTTATTTCATTAAAACTTTGTTTACATCTCCTCCACAGTTGGAGTAGAAAAAATCTACAATGAACGTTTTCGTACATAAATTAGTCACCACGTGGCACCATGATCAGGTATATGAAATTGAATTGAAGTTGTTCTACTGAGATCTCAAAAACCGCCCAATAAATTTGAACTGAACTTTTTTCCGATGAGGGTGGTTGAGGTTATCATCCCAGATCACCAGAGGGCCCTTTGGGATTTCGGAAGGGATGGAGATGGATTTTTCAATGAGGATGTGTATCCTGACCTAGACTATATTGTTCTAGCTTCCGGCAGCAATTTAGGTTTCTGAAAAAAACTACCCCTATTATGAAACAGGATATTTCTCAAAAAGCATCGAATCCAAAAAGGAAAAAACTACCCCTTGAGTACCCTAATTTGTATGTATGAAAATGTTAATTTGAAATAGGTCAAAACACTTTATTTTTATTTTATAATTAGGCAAAGGAGTTTTTATTTTCCTAATTTTGCACCCCAGGAAGTAAAAACTACCCCTATAATAAAACAGGTTATATTCTAAAGAGTATCGATAATAGAAGCATGGAATTCTGAACGAGGGTTACATTCCAGGGTTAGGTACGTACTTCATAAGAATTTTCCAAAATGTTAATCCTAAGGCTATAGAACTAATATTTTTTTGAGAAAGAATCACACAAAGTCGCCTCTATAACGTTTAATTTCTCCAGAAGTTGGGTTTCAAAACCAAACTTTTGATAAATGAATTTCTTCAAAAGTTGGGAATCAAGTTCGAACTCGTGATTAGATAATACATGTTTCAGACGTATATACGTCCATCTTCAGAAATTTGTTACGAAACGTGGTAAACTAAATGTGGTGGATGAAAATAAGAAAAATAAACTATAAATTTTTCCAATTAGCATCACTTCTATTTCTCTTGAACCAAGCCAACGCTTCATCTTTCAATTTGATTATTTCTTTTAGATGAGGTGAGAGCCATGGAGCATGTTTTTTTGTTATCCGGGCTGTGATGATGGGGGGTTCATGCTTCCCAAAAAGATCTAATATCAAACCACTGAAGACTGAAACCTTTTTGGTGATATTATTTACATAAACATTTTTATCAAAATCAATGCTCTCAAGATATCTATGGAATGAATCTTTATTTATGTTTTCAAAGTTTCTATACGAGTGGAATACTGGTTCAGGCGTATATACCTGCAGATCTATTGAACAACTAACACAAACGTGGTCCGACAAATTAAGTAGGTCGAATACCTTACATTCTTCGACATCTAAGTACTCAGAGCAGATGAACAGATCCAAGAGAGATGCACTGTTGTTGGTTCACTGTTGGTTCATCAATGATTTGATTCAGTCCGAAGCTGTCTAATATTTTGTGAGGTGCTCCCTTCACTGGAGTTTCACCCCTCACTGTATAGAGTGTGATTCAAAAGTACTTTGACAAACTTCAGGAGGTGATTCTTCACAATATTCTAATATGAATTGTCCAAATAAATATATGTCCGGAAACGCTTCGTTTCCTAGATACAGGGTGTTAAAGTTCTATTGTTATTTTAGTTTTTTTTCATAACATTCGAAATACTGACCTTAATTGAACGGAAATTGGTATTGAGAGATTTTTTGAGGTCTCGAAATCGAACCTGATGTTATTATTGCTCTTACTCGTAGGGGGCGCCACCTACACGTCTTTTTCTTTTTTGAAGATTCACAACTTTTTTGAGCGTCCTTGTAGCACATTTCTCAGTCAAAAAAATCAATTCCTCTATCATATCTGAAAAAAGCTACCCTTGTTACAAGTCGCTATAAGCAACTGTATTCTTGATATTTGGACTTGAAAATTTCAAGTCGATTATTTGATAATCGATGCGTGTTGAAGTAAATTTTTTGCATTTCCCACAAGAATGCTTAGGAAATGAATTTGACGTTTGAGTAAGTAGTTTTGGTAATTACATATTATGTGACAGTTAAACGTTTTGTTGTTTTGTTGAAGTTTCTGTAAGTTTTGGAACACTAATTTTGAAAAAATGGATTATTTAAACAATAATGCTCATTTAGCCGATATACATTTCGTTTATGGCCTTGCGGATGGCAATGCGCGCGAAGCAAGACGTATTTACCAGGAGCGATTTCCTAATCGAGTACTGCCTTCAGCTCCAACATTTACCTGTCTCCACCGTCGTTTGGCAGAAACAGGTAGCTTTGAGAGGGCAGCTGATATTATTGGAAGACCACGAGCAGTCCGAACCCCAGAATTGGAAGAAGCTGATTTGAACGCTCTCGAGGAGAATCCAGAAACAAGTACAAGAATAATTGCTGAAGCTTTCAATTCTACTCAGTCCACAGTTTGGAGAATTATCCACGATCAACAAATTTATCCATACCATATTCAAAGGATATCTTTTGCCACGAGACTTTCCCCAACGCATTACTATGTGTCAGTGGTTTTTGAGAAAATTGGCTGGAAATCCTCAATTTTTAAGATATTTTCTCTTCACGGACGAGGCAAACTTCTCCCGAAATGCTATCACAAACTTCCATAACAAACATGTTCGGGCTCTGGAAAATCCACACGCAGCTAGTGAAAGACATTATCAGTATCAATTTTCCGTAAATGTATGGGCGGCAATAATTGACAATTACTTGGTAGGTCCTTTCTTTCTTCCGTTCCGACTGAATGGCGCAACTTATAGAGACTTTTTAGAAAATGAATTGCCGGGACTACTTGAGAATGTACCATTAGAAATTCGTATCCGCATGTGGTTTATGCACGATGGGGCTTCGGCCCATTTTAGCGTTTTAGCCAGGGAATTCCTTAACACTGTATATCCAAATCGATGGATCGGTAGGGGTGTAGAAGAACCTAACCAGGCGTGGGCACCAAGGTTCCCAGATCTAAACCCGCTAGATTGTTATTTTTGGGCATTTGAAGTCACTAGTTTATGAAACTCCAGTAGCGAACGGGGATGATCTAAGATTCCGAATAGTAGACGCCTGTGAAACAATAAGAAACACACCAATAATTTTTGAGCGGGTACGAGATTCAATGACTAAATAGATAAGATAAAGATAAGATCTTTATTTTCCAGTAGACAACATAACATCGCATAGGAAGAGTCATACACTTAAATCTAGGTAAATATAAAAACATAGAAACACATAGAAACACACAACAATTCCAAAATTCAGAATTTCAATTCTCAGATAAAACCAGAAAGCTGAAACCACAGGTTTGAAGTAAAAATTATCAACCTCAATTGAAATTGTCCTACGAACATTCTAAAAGAAACATGACGACATCTCAGAATAAAAGCATATAAACAAAACATTACGGTTCTACGACATAAACTATTCAACACTATACAGACACTTTTCAAGTAAAAATTCTCGCAATTGTATTTTGAATATTTCAATACATATACTTTCTTTTATATATTTTGGCAGTTTATTAAATACCCTGGGCGCCATAGAGGGAGGAGAGTTGAATGAAACGCTAAATTTATTAAGAGGTACATGAAGGTCATTTTTTGTTCGGGTATCAAATTGATGTCTGACTTTATTGGTACTGGATAAAGTACATCTACTAGAAGACTGAAGGGCCTGTATCTTTGCTGAAGGTGGACAGTTTGAACAATTTATTTGAATACAATTTAGTTTCCTTTATTTTATTTTATTTTATTCTACATATTCAAAATTTCTTGAAATAAATTGTTGATATTTCTTGCAAATTTTATCAAAACAAATACAGATTTTGCACCCTTGATACAAAAATAACTATTTCAAACGAGTAAAAATAAATAGAATAGGTGGCGCCCCCTACAAAAAACCAAAACTACTTACTTAAACGTCAAATTCATTTCCTAAGCATTCTTGTGAAGAATGCAAAATAATGGTAATAACTTCAACACGCATCGATTATCAAATAATCGACTTGAAATTTTCAAGTCCAAATATCTAGAAAACGGTTGCTTATAGCGACTTGTAACAACGGCAGCTTTTTTACGATATAATAGAAAAATTGATTTTTACTGAAAAATGTGCTAGAAGTACGGTCACAACAAGTTATGAATCTTCAAAAAAGAAAAAGACGTGTAGGTGGCACCCCCTACGAGTAAGAGCAATAACATCAAGTTCGAATTCGACACCTCAAAAAACCTCTCAATACCAATTTTTGTTCAATTGAGGTCAGTATTTCGAAAGTTATTGAAAAAAAACGAAATTAAAAATAAAACTTTAACACCCTGTATCTTGGAAACGAAGCGTTCCCAGACATTTATTTATTTGAACATTTCATATTAGAATATTGTGAGGAATCACCTCCTGAAGTTTGTCAAAGTACTTTTGAATCACCATGTATACCACAACTAGTTTCTTCCTTGATCTTGGTGTTCACCACTTTTTGAGATATTTCTTGGAATTTAACGGTTTATCGTAAATGAGAAATCTTATTTGGTTATCTATCAGAAGGCAAAATTCGCTAAACCTAAACTTTTCCTGAAATCCCATTTCCTTGACAATATGTAGATTCTTGTCAGCCCAGAAATGTTTGATTCTTCCATTAAAATGCCTTCCCTGGAAAATTTAGCTTCGTCTGTTCAAATTATTGTATTTGAAAAGTTAGGATCTTCTTGGGTGCATATTTTGTTTTGATGATCTTCTGGTTTCATTGCTTGAACGTTCTTAAATTTGTATATTAATTTAAGCTATGATTTGCACAAAAAAAATAAGGAAATTAATTAATTTTTCAAAAACTGATGGTGATAGGTATAGGGAAGTATCATACAAAAAAATCGGAAAGCAATAGCAAAGCAAAAAATGCAATAATATACAAGTTGTCTCGTTCAAAATAAAATAATAATAATTTTTATCTTCCAATAAGACATATAAAATGTATAGGAATAGTCAGTATATATTTCGAGCGCTGAAGCAAAGTATAGTCAGTGGAAATAAAAATATAAAGCTCAATATATATATATATATATATATATATATATATATATATATATATATATATAAATAAAACCAAAACATATATTATTATCAACTAACAATTAAAATTCCCCCCAAAAATTTTTTATCAGGAATTGTTTCAGGCAGCTACTGAATTTTTTTTAATATTCGATTTTTTTTTAACTTTCAGAAAAATGATTGAGTACATACAGACCTTGTATTTTGTAGAAGGAATGTGGTATTTTTATCTTTGGCGTGTATTTATGGAGTGGAAGTCTCCAATTGAAATAAATTTTTGTCTATTCTTAAAAATAAATATCAAAGTTGTTGCTACTTTTCAATATAAGAAGCAACGTCGTAGTGCTGAAAATATTTAAGATCGATAGAGCAAAATAAATTTTTCAAGAAACCAAAACTTTAAAATAATCCTATTTTCCGTTCTCCGTGAACGTTTAACCTACCATTCACCGTGAGTGACCTTTCAATGAGTTACTGTTAAATTATCTCCCAAAATCTGCATGTATTCTGAGAGGAGTTCCGAAATGTTGAAAGTACAGAAGTAAAGTGTTTTGGATTATTTGTCTTCTAATGGATATGCTTGTGTGAATTTGGTTAATTCGCATATTATAGTTAATATATATTTTTTCACTGGTATTTCTAATATGTTCATTTTCCCAAAATTGTTTTCGTAATAACCATGGCATTTTCTAAGTTTTCCGACAAATTTTCGTTTTCTGACAAATGTTACGTTCTCTTATGGATTTTTCAACATCTTCTCTCATTACTGTCATTAGACTAGTCGAAAAATGAGTTTCCTGCGAAAAATTGTTCCAAGTCGCCAAGAAATATGAGCAATAGCTTATTCGATTTGGGATGCACTTCTGAGAAAGACATTTTTTTGTTTTTTTCTGCTGAAAAATTGCAATTGTTATTAACAAAAAACAATAAAAAAAGGGGTTTAGTTTTGTGGGAATAACTCAAAAACTATAAGCAATACCGAAAATAGGAAAAAAGATTCTAAAAGAAAAGGAAATTTTAAATAAAAAAGTTTGGCATCCCGGAACTTTATCTTTATTATTTATAATTTTAAATTAACGCTGAAAATATTTTTTTTTAGGATCAAATATCAATTTAAAAATTTGAACAAACTATTGTGTGTTTTTAACACTTGAAAGAACTAGATCACGTCAAAAAAGGTCATTTTTTAACAAGTTAGGCATTTTTTGGACCTCGGTATTCTTAATGCCATAAATGTTTAAATAATAGCTCTAAAAATCTTTCGCTTCTTGGAGGATATACTTAACAAGATCACTTTATGAAAGTTTCGAAAAGTTATTTATATTGTTTATTATGATTTTTTAAAGTAAACAAAAAATGAAAACACTTTTTTTATCGTATGTATTTTTGAACAAGGAAGGCATTTAAATTATTTTTTAAAAAAAAAAATAAGGTTTTCTTATCAATTTTCATTGAATCGATTGAGCATATTTCTTGGAGACTTGGAACTATTTTTCGCAGGAAACTAACTTTTTGACTAGTTTTTTTATATATCTGTCTGATTCGGTGAACGGTCCCGTTGATTCCACGCTGTAAATTAATTTTTTCATTATGAAATTGATCACGTATTAAAGCTATTTGATCGTTGTCTGGGATTGTTAGAACGTTTTGACAAATTTTAAATTTAATTTCTTCACTGTCCGACAAAATAAAGAAAAGCATTTCTTGTATTGGTAAATCTTCTTTCTACTTGAATAATTCTTGAGGATTTGAATATTTCTTGGTATTTGTATAATGAACTGAACAAATATTCAATTGCATTTTCTGGATCACAAGGTAATGATATATTATAATATTTAAGTTCCGTGGGACGGTGTTAGCCAGTGATAAAAAGCAGATAACGACTTGAACTGTGAGTTCGGGAACGGTGTTGTGAACAGATCAATCATCCTTATGAACAGAGGACAGAGATACTTTTGATGTATATCCGAGTTGTCCATCATACTCGGCATTCTATCAGGACCAAGTACCTCCCAGAATTTGTGTTTTGATTTTGACGAACTGGTTTCGGTTACAAAATCAATTGGCCTTACATGTGAACTAATGTTAAATGTAATGCAGTTCAAGTACTAAGAGTAAACATTGTTACTTGTACTGTATAAGCAATACCCAATATTTTGTTGACAATTATACGCGGAGAGTGTTGAACCTGTTTGTATTATTTAGGGACCGTTCAATGTTCTTACATCCTTGCAAAGGTAAAAGTGGGATCCCATATTCAGGTACAATTGTGAATCTCATTCCCTTTCTGATTATTATATTATTTGAGAATTCCATTAAATAGTTTTTCGTTGAATCTGATGTTATTTAGTGGTTATATGGGTACTTTTTTTAATTTGTTAAACTACATGGCTCCCTCACTTTTTTATGTTCTCAAGACCTTATGAACCTGCGACCTTAATGAACTAACGAGCAGGCACATTACTTGCCTAAAAGTACACAGAAGTAGCATTACTTTATGATATTCAAAATATCATAACTTTACATGGATAACCTCCAAATGCGGTGAACTATCGTATCAATACACATATTTTTTATCATTTACTTACTTTTTCTTTTGACAGAAAAAAACTTCGATTCATCTGGAACTAGTAGTGAGCACAAAATTGTTACATCCTGGTAGATTATTTAGAAATTCTTAAAAAATTTAAATTGTTACATAGTGAGTATTGGAAATAAAACAGGAAAACTTAGCTATCGAGTCACTAGAGGGCATTACCAGTCTTGCACACAGCGAATAGCCACTCGAGCCCGTTGGGCTCTCGTGTCCATTGCCTGGCAACAAGTTTTCGAAAATATGTCTAATTATTTTCACTTAATTCTCACTCTCTTGTGGTATTACAACTGAAAATTTGTTTCTCCACATATGTCTTCAAAAATCGTAAGTCTGAGGCCTTTTTTTTCAGGGAAAAATTATATTATGTCATCATGAGTCTTGTACAATAGTTCAACTAGAATTTAGAGATTTGGAGATTCCGTTTTGAAAAGCCGGAAAAGTTTGATAATTCTTCCAGTATTGTTTCTGGGGCAACTCTGTATCTGAAATTTCCGGTTAATAATTTTCAGTAGTAATGGCTAATATTTTCGAATGACATTTCATGCATTCTTTGAAATGATTTATTTTGATGGTCTATAAATTACATTAAATGGTCCATAAATTATATTACATTGATATTATTTTAAACGCCATCTGGCTAATCTACTGCCAGGGTCTTTAATCGAAAATAGCCATGTTAAAAGTCGATGGTCTACGATAAAATTGAATTTTCTTCCGTATAAGTGAGGTCGAAAATTTTTTACTGCTCAAACCATAGCTAACAATTATTCTCGTTCTATGATCGAGTATAATGT
Organism: Gonioctena quinquepunctata; assembly: GCA_018342105.1. Taxonomy (NCBI): domain Eukaryota; kingdom Metazoa; phylum Arthropoda; class Insecta; order Coleoptera; family Chrysomelidae; genus Gonioctena; species Gonioctena quinquepunctata. Next base: position 527,288 of record JAFIRS010000490.1, on the reverse strand, counting down.
TCTATAGTAGAGGCATACGCAATTGGTGAATCTTTTCCAATTGATATCACAAGGACCTGATAGCAAAATTAATAACGTGTGACGTTAAGTATGAGGGAATTTGGATATATAAAGATTATACAAAATCTAATTTCTCGAAAAGTTTTATTACATTCTGAAGTAAAATTAAAAATAGCATTATTTCGTTCCTGTGAAAATTCAACAAGTTAATTTTTCTATATGAGATGGTTCTTGAATATCAATTGGTTCTAGAAATAAATATCTTCATTTCACATTTCCTTGGTTAAATAAATTTTTTCAAGAATGCCTATTTTCTCGGAGCAACTTCAGACCCCAAAATACGCTAATCGAGTAGTTCAGTCCGTTGTTAAGCAACGAACTTTCCCGGACCGAAAACGGGAATTTTTTCGTCGGCCCAGGCCTTCAAAATCGGTCCCTACCGGTTTTTTATATATATTTTAGACAGTATATAAATACACGCAAACAACCAACTCACATTAAGAACATTTACTGAACATATTATTACACATATGGAACGTCTATTATAACAAATTTTGTATATTTATAGTTATGTTGCAGTTTGTACAATTAGAAAACATAGGCTGAATTCTACCTGAAAAGTCATTCTCTTTGTCACTTCCCCCTCTAAATGTATCTGTTATGTTACCTGAATAGTCAGCAACGTTATTGCTGTTTTCTTCTTCGGCAATAATACTACTAGTATTAGCAGATTTTTTTTTGTCCCTTCCTCCTCTAAATATTTTATCTGCTATGTCTACTTCATTTGTGAAAGATTCCTCTATATATCCTTCGGCAACGGTTGAGGATTTACATCCCACATGCCTCTTTAACGCAATTAAATCTGCCCTAGCAGTAACCAAAATTGTCGCAGAGGCCGACGGAAACAATGTCCTGTGTATTCATGTACATATGGTAAATTTAAAAAAAAATTGCGACAATTTGAGGCATTTTGCCAAACTGATGTATTCCCACTACTTTTCTGCAACCTTTCCCATTTGAATATTTGAAGAAAAAGCGCCAACTTTCAAAATTTTCTGGACGACATGCAACATATTCTCTATAGAATGGCATATAGGTTTCGTTTATCACAAATGATCTTGGTTTATACGTTTTATTATCGTGTATTTTAATGAAAAGCTAAGATCCAAAACCTTCTGTCATTCGAATTCAATTGATATAGTTCATCACGGCGACATGCACCGGCAACATCAAATATTAAGGCAACCTAAAAAGTGAACACTATATAAATATCTAGGTAATTTTAAAATTCTTACATTCTAAACGTATCTTATTCATTAAGTATATACAGTGTTCATTTCAAAACTTCCCACCCCTATTATTTCTTTTAGCAGGGAAAATTTCCTGTAGGGAAAAACACGTAAATTGAGATATGGAGGAAGAAGTTTAAAACCAGTGCCAGTTGTATTTTAGGTTGAATCCCCCTACCCCTAGCTAATAATTTTAAATGGCACCCCCACACTTATAACACATCATTTTAGAGATCTTAAAAATCCTCACTCAACCCCGTTTAGAAAACTGGAATTGGTTGATCCGTTCTCGTAAAATAGAGCAAAAATAAAATAAATGATAACAAAATGCAAAATAAATTAATGAATGTATGGAACCGCTACCACTGACTCAATAACGGTATGTGTATGTTTCTTTTTTACACAGAGTTTTTTGCGTTAGCTGAAAGTGAGATAAGGGCACACAGTTTCTGCTTGGCTTCAGTTGAAATTAAATGGTGAAAACACGTATCAGACTTAGTTATTTCTGATTTCAAACTGTTTGTCAAGTTGTGTCAGTTGCACTGACAGTAATACAAATCGTAATGGTGTACACTTTACAAGAAAGAACTGAAATTATTTTTATTTATGGTGCTGAAAATAGGTGTGCTCGTATGACAGCCCGGGTTTTTGATGAAATTCATGCAGGCCAAAATGTGAGTCATCGATATGTTCTAGACCTTGTTCAAAAATTTGAAGAGACCGGTTCTGTGTGCAACAAAGCAGTAAAGCAGCCGAGAGTTCTGACTGAAGCCGCACAGATTTAGATTTTAGGCCAATTCGCCATTGAGCCGACTACGTCAATTTCGAAAGTCGCTAAGTTAGTGAATATTTCAGTTGGTTCTATACACAAAGTTTTAAAACTAAACAAGTTTTTTCCTTACAAAATGAGTGAGTATTCATCAGCAACTCAGTGAGGATGACTATGATAGGAGAATTGAATTTTATGAACTAATGACTGCGAGAATTCAAAATGACCCGAATTTAATAAAAAATATTTGCTTCAGTGATGAATCAACTTTTTTTCTTAATGGCTTTGTAAATAAGCATAACTGTAGATACTGGGATGATGAAAATCCACACCTGTTTCGAGAGGATCATACGCAATATCCACAAAAAATAAACGTCTGGGCTGGAATTCTGGGAAACGAAATAATTGGCCCTATTTTTATTGAAGAAAATTTAACGGGTCAATTGTATTTAAACTTATTGGAAAATGTAATCGATCCACTCATAACACAGTCCGTGGAAAGCCAAGTTGATAAAGGAGACAACCTGCTCTTGGATGAACAAAATTTACATTTTCAACAGGACGGCGCACCGCCACACTACGCATTGCATGTCCGACAGTGGCTCGATCAACGGTATCCTGACAAATAGATTGGCAGAAGAGGCGCTCTGGAATGGCCGGCGAGATCTCCGGCTTTGACGCCATTGGATTTTTTTCTCTGGGGTTATTTGAAGACAATGGTATACAAAACTCCCCCGCAGGACATTCAGGATCTAAGACACAGGATTACTGCCACATGCAGACAAATTACTAACGAAACATTTACAAACGTCCGACAGGAATTCGAGAATAGAACGTACTTTTGCTTAGCTACCAATGGTGCACATTTTGAACACCTAATAAAGTAAGGTACATTTATTTCATTGCAATAGCTATTATTTTATTTTTTATTATAATTCATTTTCTTTTTGCCCTTTTTACGAGAACGGATCAACCAATTACAGTTTTCTGAACGGGGTTGAGTGTGGATTTTTAAGACCTTTAAAATGATGTGTTACAAGATAGGGGGTGCCATTTAAAATTGTTAAGTAGGGGTAGCTAGGGGTAAGGGGGTTAAACCTAAAATACCACTGGCACTGGTTTTAAACTTCCCCCTCGATATCTAAATTGACGTGTTTTTTGCCTACGGCAAATTCTCCCTGCTAAAAGAAGTAACAGGGGTGGGAAGTTTTGAAATGAAGGCACTGTATAATCTGGTGCTTGAGTACTAAACGTTTCAATTTGTTCATCTGACAAAACTTTTGACTTCTTTGGTTTATAGTTGTCACTTTGACGTTTCAGGAAAGCACGTAATTTCGAATATTTTGTAATATCAATATCTTCTTTTGTACCAAGTGTAGCTTCAGCATGGAGTAATTTGACCATAACGTGGATGAATCGGAAAAGCATGCAATCACGACATTTTCAGATTGGTGGTCGCCTTTATATTAGCTGCACTTGTATGTTTGTTTGTAACCGACTCCTTTGGGCGCGATTTTGACCCACTTTAAACGGTCAGATTTCATTCAAACTTTGTAGATTTATCGAGGACCGATGACAATACACTAATTTGATAGGATTATTCCATTTTTTGTTTAAAAAAATAAAAAAATAAATTAAAAAAAAACTAAAAAAAAAACGCTTTTATAAATAAACCAAATTAAAAAGTAGGAAATAAATAATAGTTTAGAAAAACTGAAAAAAACATGCTTTTATAGAAAACCAAACTAAAAAAATTTAAAATAAGAAAAAACGCGTGGGGTGCATGGTATCGCCTTGGCCAAAAATTACCTGTGATCTGAGAAATTTCTTACTTTACTGCCCTAGGTGTGTAATGTACTATATAACTATTGATACCATGCACCCCACGCTTTTTTTTAAATAAAATACTTTTATTTCTTATTTTCTATTTTTTTAGTTTGGTTTTCTATGAAAGCGTATTTTTTAGTTTTTTCAAACGATTATTTATTGTTGGCAATAATCCATGAAACGTTTGTAAGCGTATTCATATTTTGCCTTGGATTCATTTGGCAATAAATTTAAGATGAAATTTTCAGCAGCATTTTCAGCACCAATTCTGGTGGTGTCCCACACACCTGGACATCATCATCACTATCCATTTGAAATATTTTTCAGTTATAAGTAGAAATTAAACCGAAATAAGTAGGGAATCTCTGACTTTTGTCACAACAATAAACAAACAGTGATTGTCAAGGAAACGATTTCATAGGCAATGAGATAGTAATCAAAAATTGTTATGCATTTATAAAGAATCCATAATTTATGATGGTTGGTTGGTTGGTTGGTTTGAGACTGACGAGCCAGAGACAGGGTTGGCACTTAGCTTCCCTTGACACTGCGACCAGCTAGGGTCTATTGTATCACTCTGTCGTCAGTGGTTCCTCATTCAAACAGGTTTGTGCCTTTAATTAGGTTAAGAAGCCTGTTGATAAGGTTCTTCGGATTCATGCCTGTTTCCGGGCTGATCTCTCCAAAGGTTCTGTGTCGCCTACTACTTAGGGCGTCACAGTCGAAGATGATATGAGAGGCTGTTTCCTCCTCTTCATCACACAGCCTACACTCCACGGTTTCCCTGCGTACTCCCATGGTGTTTAGGTGTTTTCTTAGGCCGCAGTGTCCAGTCAACAGACCTATTATTATACGAGCCTTCGTTCTGTTCAGGTTCAGAAGGTCAGCCGTCAGGGTCCGGTTTGGATGCCCTACCATGACTTTGCTGTGTATTTGCCCGACAGTTTGATCCCAATATTGTTGGTGTCTTCTTTTTATCCACTCGGCGATCAGGGTCCTGCATCGGTTTTTGCTAATCCGTGTGCAGGTTCTGGCCTGTGAATAGCGTTTCAGATGCTTGTCTAGCTAGCTGGTCCGCTTTGACGTTGCCTTCAATGCCTCTATGACCTGGCACCCACATCAAGGTGACCTTGTTGTGTTTTGCCAGCTCGGTGAGGTTCTGGAGGCAGTCCCAGACCAGTTTGGACTTTATCTGTGTAGAGTTGAGTGCTTTGATAGCACTTTGACAGTCAGATAGAATGTAGATGTGTTTTTTCCTATAACCACTTTCTAGATTCTTCTGAATGCATACCATGATAGCATGTGTTTCAGCTTGGAATATCGTGGAGTATTTACCAAGTGGTATTATGTAATCCCTTCTTGGCCTTACCCCATGTATTCCTGCTCCCGTTCCTTCAACTGTCTTTGAACCGTCTGTATACCAGACTATGTCCGCAGTTGATTGTGATTCTATACTCGGGGCCCATCCAGATTCATCAATTCGTGTTTCGAATGGTTTTTCGAATGAGTATAGGGGTTGCATGTAATCTGAAATCATTTCGAGTACTTCGATGTTGGTTACATGAGTGATTCTGGTATGTCCAGTTGTTCGGATTTATGATAATGTTGATTGTGATTTCAGGAAAAATAGTATGGTGTACCTCGTATTGAAAGCATATTCCTAGACTTCAATGCTTGTTGGCCTCGGCCAACAATTTACATTGTCGTCCGGGAATGTATTGCTTTTACTATTAGATACACAATGTACTATTTCAGGTGGTCTACCTGGAGGAAGGTTTTCCTTTCAGTAGGTCTATCTGATTTATACAAAAAGGTTTTCCTTTCAGGAGGTCTTCCTGATTTATGTACAAAGATATTTCTCTCTGGAGGACACATAGCAGGTTCAATGTTTATTTTGAGTATTTTGCACATTTTTAATTTTTTTCATCAAAAGAAATTGCAGTTTTTACCTTAATTGCTTCGGCGTTACTTGAATTTGATTCCAATTCAGAGTCTTTCTCTATTTTTTCAATTTTAACAATTACATTTGGGAGTGTTGCTTTCTCATAACAGTATAGCTTCTCTATTTTTCAATTTTGATTTAACTTATATACCTACTTGGTCCAATTTGTATTTCATTCTTAATCTCGGGTTTCTTTTGAATATTGTTTGCTGAATATGAAGAAAACGTTCAAAATTGATATTTGATTTCCAATGTCTACTATTTCATCGAAACGTTGAAGAAAATCCGTTCCCAAAATACCATATAATTCGATATCTAAATCATAAAGATAAACTTTGTGATACACTGTATTCTATTTTATTCCAAAAGGTAACAAAACTGATTTTTATGTCTGTAATAACTATCATAGGAATATTTTCTGGGTGTCTTTCTGAATAATGTTCTACTGTTCTTTTCTTGGAGATAGATAATGCGGCTCCTGTATCAATTGAAATACCGAAATTGCTTGGACTTGCGATTTAAAATAAATTGCTGAAGTTTGGGTTTCTAGAAACTGTTGGTCTGATTGTTTGTCTTGATCGTTGAAGGGTTCAAGGATTTGACTACGACTGCAAGGTTTTCTGTTATCTCTAATGGTTGAGTTATTTATTAATAGATTGTCCATAAAGGATTTCTTGAAATTGAGGATTGGAGTTGTTTGATTCATGATGAACTCTATAGGTGGATTGTTCAAAGATATGGTATGGTGAAAATCCAAATTGAATTGAGCTGTATCAATTTATTCATATTCATTTGGTGGTATGAGGTTTTCACAGTATGGATTTTGAGATTGATTATTTTCGTTGTAAAAATAATTTGTTAATAAAAAAAAAAATCTAGCTAATAAAAAATCTGCCAATAATTGATTCGATCAATGTGGACTGAGTAGCTTTTTGTTCGTTTGTTAAATTAGATTTTTGTACACATGAATGCATTTTGGCATTATGGTTCTGTAATCGTGAGAAAAATGCAAGCGCTGTTCCCTTACTATTTTGTCTGATTCTTTGTAGATCCTGTATTCGTGAAGTTGAATCTCGGGAGTCACCAAAGTGAGAATTCAGTAAGCATCTGATTTCTACATAGGTTTCTGGATTTCTAGAATTGATTAAAAGAGAAGCTTTTCCTTTCCTTTTATGAATTTATTTCTAACAGGAATTTTCAATGAAATTTGCAGTTGGTCTACAGCCATTCGTTCTGGATAATCACAAGCAATAGAGAAATATTCAAAAAAAAATTGATCGCGTAAAATGACTCCCGCGTGTTTTTTGCAATTGAAGAGATTATCCACAATTCTCTGAGACTTGGCTTACGGTTCTTTCCTCTTGAAAGTCGGAGACTACCGCTGTTAAGGCTTGACTTTTAAAAAAAATACTTTATTTCTATAAAAAATACAATTAATCCGAAGTGTGAATGACTTATACAATATGAAATATCATTCAAATGCAAAAAACAGAGTTTGTAGAATGTCTGCCTCGAATGGCGTCCGGCGGCTATTCTCGAGTTTCAGGGAGTAGAAAACCCAAGAGAAAACAGTGACTTTTCTCTTTCATCGAACGTAAGTGTAGTCTTGAAATTGTTTTCTGCCAAGAGAAATCACTCCCAGATATTTCTCCTGCTATTTCAAGGGAATAGTAAGGAAATATAGATCTGACAAGACTTTATTTAATTATCATTTTTCTGTGCACTCCGAATGTATTCATTCTCAATTATTATTCTGTAATTCATGAGATGCGTATGTGAAATGGATTAAGTTAATCGACGATTTGATAGTCGATCAATTTTTAATAATATATTGAAAAAAGGGAACTGAAGTAATTCAACGAAAAACAATTTTTCTGAGGCTGCAACAACAGTGTTTGTGTCTCTTCCAATTCCTCCAATATATTCTCCTCCATTTCTATCTTCTTATTCATAAATGATTCCTTATTTTCAAAATGGGTTTCCATTATTTCAAATTTTTTGGTATAATAGTGCTCTTGAATGTTAAACCGCATCTTATTTGTTTCTAATAATTCAACACAATTTTTCATAGTCTTGCTCCTTTGGTCGATAATCATTTTACATCAACAATCGGTCCCAAAGCGGAAACCATTTTATTCCATGGTGTCATGTTCCGTAGTTTTTTTATTCTGCAGCGAAACATCATCAGAATCAATGAAATTTACGATTATTTTAAGTTTTCACTTCTCTGAAGAGTTCATCAATTTCTTTTTTCAATTTCACATCCACTGCTATCAGCCATTGGTTTTTGGACTGAAAGATCAATATAAGATATCATACAAGAATAATAATAATACAGGGTCATTCTAAAGTACTTTGACAAACTTCGGGAGGTGATTTCTCACAATATTGTAATATGAATTGTTCAAATGAATATATGTCCGGAAATGCTTCGTTTCCAAGATACAAGATGTTGAAGTTTCATTTTTATTTTCGTTTTTTTTTTATAACTTTAGAAATACTGACCTCAATTGAACGAAAATTGGTATTGAGAGGTTTTTTGAGGTGTTGAATTCGAACCTGATGTTATTATTGCTCTTACTCGTAGATTCATAACTTTTTTGAGCGTACTTTTAGCACATTTTTCAGTAAAAAAATCAATTCCTCTATTATATCTACGTAAAGAAGCTATCCCTGTTACAAGTCGCTATAAGCAACCGTTTTCTAGATATTTGGACTTGGAAAATTTCAAGTCCATTATTTGATAATCGATGCGTGTTGAAGTTATTACCATTATTTTGCATTTTTCACAAGAATGCTTAGGAAATGAATTCGACGTTTAAGTAAGTAGTTTTGGTAATTACATATTATGTGACAGTTAAACGTTTTGTTGTTTTGTTGAAATTTCTGTATGTTTTAAAACACTAATTTTGAAAAATGGATTATTTAAACAATAATGGTCATTTAGCCGATATGCATTTCGTTTATGGCCTTGCGGATGGCAATGCGCGCGAAGCAAGACGTATTTACCAGGAGCGATTTGCTAATCAAGTACTGCCTTCAGCTCCAACATTTATCGGTCTCCACCGTCGTTTGGCAGAAACTGGTAGCATTCGAGGACAGCTGATATTATTGGAAGACCACGAGCAGTCTGAACCCCAGAATTGGAAGAATCTGTTTTGAACGCTCTCGAGGAGAATCCAGGAACAAGTACAATAATAATTGGTGAAGCTCTCAATTCTACCCAGTCCACAGTTTGGAGAATCATCCACGATCAACAATTTTATCCATACCATATTCAAAGCGTACAAGCTCTTTTGCCACGAGACTTTCCCCAACGTATTACTATGTGTCAGTAGTTTTTGAGAAAATTGGCTGGATATCCTCAATTTTTAAGATATGTACTCTTCACGGACGAGGCAAACTTCTCTCGAAATGATATCACAAACTTTCATAACAACCACGTTTGGGCTCTGGAGAATCCGCACGCAGTTAGTGAAAGACATTATCTATATCAATTTTCTGTAAATGATAATGGCAATAATTGATGATTACTTGATAGATACTTCCTTTCTTCCGTTCCGACTGAATGGCGCATCTTACAGAGACTTTTTAGAAAATGAATTGCCGGGACTACTCCAGAATGTACCATTGGAAATCCGCATTCGCATGTGGTTTATGCATGATGGGGCTCCGGCTCATTTTAGCGTTGTAGCCAGGGAATTCCTTAACACTATCTATCCAAATCGATGGATCGGTAGGGGTGTAGAAGAACCTAACCAGGCGTGGGCACCAAGGTCTCCAGATCTAAACCCGCTAGATTTTCATTTTTAGGGACATTTGAAGTCACTTGTTTATAAAACTCCAGTAGCGAACGAGGAAGATCTGAGGCACCGAATAGTAGACGCCTGTGAAACAATAAGAAACACACCAATAAGTTTTGAGCCGGTACGAGATTCAATGACTAGAAGACTGAATGCCTGTATCTTCGCTGAAGGTGGACACTTTGAACAATTCATTTGAATACAATTTAGTTTCCTTTATTTTATTTTATTCTCCATATTCGAAATCTCTTGAAATAGAATGTTGATATTTTTTGCAAATTTTATTGAAACAAATACAGATTTTGCACCCTTGATACAAAAATGACTAGTTCAAACGAAAAAAAATAAATAGAATAGGTGGCGCCCCATACAAAAAACCAAAACTACTTACTTAAACGTCAAATTCATTTCCTAAGCATTCTTGTAATTATTCTTGTCCTTTTTTCTGGATTCTCCTCGAGAGCGTTCGAAACAGCTTCTTCCAATTCTGGGGTTCGGACTTCTCGTGGTCTTCCAATAATATCAGCTCCCCTCAAAAGCTACCAATTTCGGCCAAACGACGGTGGAGACTCGTAAATGTTGGAGCTGAAGGCAGTACTCGATTAGGAAATCGCTCCTGGTGAATACGTTTTGCTTCGCGCGCATTGCCATCCGCAAGCCCATAAACGAAATGCATATCGGCTAAATGAGCATTATTGTTTGAATAATCCATTTTTCAAAATTAGTGTTTTAAAACATACAGAAATTTCAACAAAACGTTTAACTGTCACATAATATGTAATTACCAAAACTACTCACTTAAACGTCAAATTCATTTGCTAAGCATCCTTGTGAAAAATGCAGGATAATGGTAATAACTTCAACACGCATCGATTATAAAATAATCAACTTGAAATTTTCAAGTCCAAATATCTAGAAAATGGTTGCTTATAGCGACTTGTAACAGGTGTAGCTTTTTCACGTAGATAAGATGGAGGAATTGTTTTTTTTACTGAAAAATATGCTAGAGGTACGCTTAAAAAAGTTATGAATCTTCAAAAAAGAAATATACGTGTAGGTGGCCCCCCTACGAGTGAGAGCAATGATAACATTAGGTTTGAATTCGACACCTCAAAAAACCTCCCAATACCAATTTTCGTTTAATTAAGGTCAGTATTTCAAAAGTTATTTAAAAAAAACGAAAATAAAAATAAAACTATCAACACCTTGTATTTCGGAAACGAAGCGTTTCCGGACATATATCTATTTGGACAATTCATGTCAGAATATTGTGAGGAATCACCTCCTGAAGTTTGTCAGAGTACTTTTGAATCACCCTGTATAATAATAATCGTCTTTATTCATTCTCCAAGAAATGGAACAGAAAAAAAACAGTATTACACAAATTTCCAAGGTGAGCAAATGAGGCGAAGCTTAGCTTACGCTATCCTTCACTTAACCTCATGAAGCTAAATACTAAAGTAATTCAACCAAATTAGTCCAAAAAGAGGAAAAACACAACAAACATAATTGAACCATTTTTTTCATTACTTTGTAAAAGACACCTAATCTTAAATACTCCACCCGTTTAATATGTGTCTTCTGACTTTATTATGTAACTTGCCTGATAGGAGTTTCAAGTTGGTCAGGTAGCTCGTTATATTGCTTTGGTGCGCAGTAGCTGAAGCCTTTTTGGAACATTGCAGAGCGGTGTTTTTCTGAAGAGCTAAAGGGTGAGCCGCACGAATACAAATTCTATGAAGGTTACGTCTATGGTTAGGAGAATTCTTTCTGTAAGAGGGTTCAAAAGTTAGTAATACTTCATGAATGAACTTTAGAAGATGCAGCTCCCTCCTATTAGACATAGCTCCCTGAATTTCACGCTGATGTTATTATATTTCCTTAAATCATGTATGAACCTACAGCAAGAATTATATGCACGTTGGATACGTGTTCTATCATTCGAAACTAAAAAAGGACCATAGATGAAATCTGCACAGTTAAAGTAAGATAGCATTGACTTTTTACACAGGTTTTTTTTCATAGTGGCATTCAAGAATTTTCTACTACTGTAAGGAATTTTCATAGCAAAGTAAGATTTTTGAATAAGTTCATTAATATGTTTTGTAAATTTCAATTTGTCATCGATGATGACACCGAAATTCCGTGCTTCCGAAACAATTTCAATTTTACTATAATTTATTTTCAAATTATTATATTTCTGTAATATAGCTTGCGACTTTTTATTACCGAATACCATAACTTTGGATTTAGAGGGATTCAGTTTCAAATCATTACAATTTGATATTTCATAAAGATGGTCAAGTTCAGAGTTGATTATCAGCTCTGCCCGATTGTAGTCTCTCGGTTTAAAGGAATAAACCAGTTGGGTGTCATCGGCGAAAGCATGGTAGTGACCACAAGTCAGTGATTTTATTATGTCAGCAGGTTAAATTACGAACAGGAGCCGATAACTTAACCTTGTGATACACCAGCATGAATTGCAGTTTTATTTGATAGTAAATTGTTACAGTGTTACCTTTTGACTAAGATCTGTTAAGTAACTTTTTATAAGATTTTATGTAGAATTTGAAAAGCCGTAGAAGCGCAATTTAGCTAGGAGCACCTTGTGGTTGATCGTGTCGAACGCTTTCGAATAATCCAAAAGTAGTATAGCGGTATAGCCACTTCACCTTCATCAAGGGCTTTAGTTATACGACTGGTGACATCTACTAATGCTGAAGAGGTACTGTGAGCTTCGCGAAAACCAGACTGATTATGAGGAAGGATACGATTAGTTTCGAAAAAGTACATCATTTGAGGGCACCTAATCTTTTCTATGGTTTTTGATAAGGTGCATAACACACTGACCGGTCTGAGATCGGATATAGCCGTCGGATTAGGAATTTTGAGCAGCGGATTATTAATGGCATGTTTCCATTCTGAAGGAAAATAGTTGGAAATAAAGTAACAATTGATTATACAGTGCAGTCCATGAGTATGGAATAAATTCATTTTTGGCGTTCTTATGTATTTGTTTAAAAAAACCTGAAACAGGTGGAGTTCTATTGTCAATTTAACAATTTACAGTACGAAAATATTACCCCCTTCTTGTACCCCCTCTGAATTATGAGTACCCCCTCAAAAAGAAGGGGGGTCGTGTGGCACCTTATTCTCTGTTTAGCAATATTAAGTTTTTCAAATTTGGTGCAATCATAACTGAGAAAATTTATTTTTTAAATGTAAAATTTTGATACTTCACGTAGAATGACGGAAATAATGTTTAGGAAGTATATTTCAATTTATTTTACAATTAAATTAAATGTTCAAAATGACCATCATTCACTTCTTGACAATAAGCAACTCGATCTTGGAATTCTCGTACAACATTTTGTAGGACCTCAGGGGTTATGTTGTTAATTTCTTCCGTTATCCTAACTTGTGAATCTGCAATATTGTCTGGTCTATTGAAATATACTTTCGATTTTAAATAACACCATAAATAATCAGGTATTTTCTTATCTGTTTTGCTAAACGTCAGGAGAAAGTCGTTCAAGACACCAAAAAATTATTCACAAAACCCACATAATTATTGTAATCTCAATGTAGTAGACTACTGTTATTTTGATATTTATAAGTTGCTGACACACAAAAAATATTTGTGTGTGTATTTCATTCAACTATGGCTCATTTATCCGAAACTCAAAGATTCGACATTTTAATTATGATTGGATGCGGTAATAAAACAAGAACTCGGAAGGAAGTTTGTGAAAAGTTTAATAATGAATACCCTGGTTAATACGTCTCACAGTCTACAGTTGGCAAAACAGAAAAAAAAATCGTTAAACTAGACATATAAAAACTATTCAAAAACCAGGTCGAAATGTTAAATTGGATGAGTATAAAAGTCAGATGTACTGTCAGCGATTGAGGAAAATCCGCATATGACAAGTAGACAACTTTCCGCCGACAATGATATAAGTAAATCATCGATATTGAGAGCTTTACATAAAGAAAAATACCATCCTTATAAAGTTCACTTGGTACAGGAGTTAAATGAGGATGATCTTGATAGAAGGCAACAATTCTTTGAACTGATTATGGACAGAATGGAAGCAGATTTGCAGTTCATAAACAATTTTTTTTTCTGATGGAGCCACTTTTCATTTGAATGGAACGGTGAATAGACATAACTGTAGATATTGGAGCAGAGAAAACCATCATTGGATGTGTGAGGCTCACACACAATATCCTAAAAGAGTTAACGTTTGGGCTGGTATCATTAACAACAAAATTATTGGCCCTTATTTTCTTAAAGGCACAGTTTATGGTGAGGTTTATCTAGATTTGTTGATGAACTTTTTACAGCCTACATTGAAAATACTTTTTCCTGATGTTAATGATCCAGATGCAATAGATAGATCCATTTGGTACCAACAAGACGGAACTCCACCGCATTACAAAAGTATTGTAAGAGATTATTTGAACCAAGTTTTTCCCAATAGGTGGATTGGAAAACGTGGAACGATTGAATGGCCGCCTAGATCACCCGATTTGACTCCTCTCGATTACTTCTTATGTGGTTATTCAGAATCAAAGGTATATTTCCATAGACCAGACAATATTGTAGATTAAAAAGTTAGGATAACGGAATAAATTAACAACATAACCCCTGAGGTCATACAAAATGTACGAGAATTCCAAGATCGGCTTGCTTATTGTCAAGGAGTGAATGGCGGTCATTTTGAACATTCATTTCAATTGTAAAATAAATTGAAAAATATTTCCTAAACATTATGTGACATTATTTCCTTCATTATACGTAAAGTATCAAAATTTCACATTTTCGAAATATAATTTCTCAGTTATGATACCACCAAATTGTAAAAATTTAATATTGCAGAACAGAGAATGAAAATTCCTTTCGAACAAGGTTCCACACGACCCCCCTTCTAGTTTAAATTTTTTGAGGGGGTGCTCATAATTCAGAGGGGTGCAAGAAGGGAGTAATATTTTCATACTGTGAATTGTCAAATTGACAATAGAAATCGACCTTCAGGTTTCTCTGAACAAATACATAATAACACTAAAAATTAATTCATTCCATACCTATGGACCGCACTGTATGTACAATGAGCTTATTTTAAATGGGACTGCAATATTTCAACATCGCAATTGGAATGTTATCTGTGCCATATGCATTAGATTTCAGAGCACTTAATATATGATGGATTTCTTCCTCAAATGGTGATAGGAGATGGAAAATGATGGATGGAAATAAGTATCAGTTTGTGAAAAGCAGCTTATATTTGACCTTGAAAAAGAATATTTCCTGGAATTTCAGCATTTGAACTCGAATAACAAATCATTCTTTTTTCGACGTTGGGTTTCTAATTTAAGTCCATGGTATAATTTTCTATCATCAATTTTTCGATGACAATAACAGTAGTAGAATTATTCTGAAATTATTGCGTGGTTTGTTATAATAAAAAATACATGTGTAAACAATAAACTTCTATTTTCTGACAAATGTCGAAATTGGAAAATTATCATGTCATCAGTCGTCTGTCGATTACTGGCAGCGCCTCCTTGCGCCGTACCAAAAACTTGGTGGTCAAGATCGCCAATATTTCAAACAGTCTCTTTATTTTTAATTTGTCTATGCTCTGACCCTACGTACTGATGCGTGAATGTTAAATATATCAAGCATGTAAGTACTGAAAATATGGACTTTAGAGTCAATTTCAGGCTCTCTAACAACATATCAATGTTATATCATGATCAAATGTTATATAAAGGTGAATTGTTATATATATATATATATATATATATATATATATATAATTGTATATATGTCAATTTCAGGCTCCCTAACAACATATCAATGTTATATCAAGGTGAATTGTACCAGAAATATATATTTTCCAAACTGAAGGGCTGGGACTTGTATTTCATACTCACATTTCTTGTTTTCAAATCAAACTCTACTATTATTTGATCTCCAGGTATTATAATTTGCAATTATTTCGCTTTGGTATCATCTAAAATATCTTGAACTGATGGAACTTCACCTGTCGTTTCTCAGGATTTTCTAGTTTTGTCTAATTTAGATTTTGTATTTTTCTTCATATCAATCCAGCACTAAATAAACGTCAGTCATCAGAAAAAATATATTCTTTAGTTATTTGTGTCATAAATACCTTCCTTCATTGGTGCCACTTCTGGCTGGCCCCCACGGTTTCATACTTTTCTCGTTCGTATACATGTTCATCAGTTTTCCACATAAATGAAACCTCTGAGCAACTCCTTTTGTTTCGCAGTGATATGACTGACCACTCGTTTTCGTGTTCATTATTGTAACAATTAATAATTTGAATCACTTGCTCGCGAAGTTCAAAATGGAATTGTCAGTGTGAAATATGTCAAATTATAATCGAATTGGTGCATTTCGATTGGCTGAACATTTCCCTGGCTTTTCCCATATCTGGAGAATACGCACCCACTAGAGTCCTGTCCTGCATAGAACCGGAGACGCTGTGCTTCATATCGCTCCGCAAATAATTGCGAATCTCCAAGTGTTTTCATACTCCGAAGTCGCCTTGTGCCCCGAAGAGTGGAGGAGCAACCGTTAGAACCCACCCCACCGAAGATCCCATATGAAACCAAATTCTCAGTAGAATTGGACGAGGCCTCTGAAAAAGGTATCCTGGCAAGCAAGGAAGCTGTGCTGGCAGGGATCGGTTCTCTCCCGAGGGTCGATCTCCTGGAAGTGCTGAGCACCCTACTCGCCTCGTTGGGAGATGATCTTTTAAAAATTCCTGCCGTAAGTGCATTGATAAGTTCTAAATCGACTGATTCCGATGCCCAAAATGGACGTGCCCCTGCGAAGAGACATAAAAAGGAGACATTCCTGGAACTTCCAGTGCCTAAAGATAATTCAAATCCCTCATTACCTACTCATGCTTTCCGTAGAAGTAATAGAAATGTCATATATAATAGCCCTGTTGGAAAAAATGCGAATTATGTTGTAACTTCCAATAAGTATGATCACTTGTCAAATCTGACGGACGATGACATGCACGTTCCCACGTTTGAAATGTCTACAAATCCAGGGTCGGAATCAGCCAATATGAGTTCAACCGAATCCTTCACGAATAATTCAAAATCCACCGTAAACACCAATAATCATAATAATATTATTCAAAATTCCACTAATGACGACACAAACATGTACCAAACTAACGAGACTCCTGTACTACCCACGGAACAGACTCCACAGACAATAAAACGCCAGAACGTACCCCCTATCACTGTTAGGGACAAAAATATGTGGACCACGGTGGTTTCATTGTTCAAATCAAACAACATTAAACCAACCAAACCTGCTAAGAATGTCTATGAAGGCATAAAAATTTTTCCCGACTCCCCTGATGACTTCACAGGGAAATTAGTAGCATTTTTAAGGATCAGAAAATTCCCTTCCACATATATAGTCTCCCCGAGGAGAAAAAATTGCGAGTTGTTCTCAGATGTGTCCCAGAATGTATTTCCTGTGATGACATCAAAAACGAGCTAACTGAGAGGGGGATCGTCTCGGAATCAGTGGCGCGCATGCACAAAAATGATGCCAAAAAGACTCCAATTCCACTAGTTTTAATTCTCCTGAATAAAGACCAGAAATAAATTTTCAAAATTACAGATTTACTGAATGTCCAAATTACGGCTGAACCACAGAGGCCCAGAGCCTCTGTGGGTAAATGTCACAGATGTCAGCGGTTTGGCCACTGCCAGCTGAACTGCTGCGCCACCCCTGCCTGCGTCAAGTGCGGGGATGCCCATATCACTCGTGAATGTCCAAAGCCTAGGGAAGAAAAAGCTAGGTGTGCGAACTGCAGTGGGGATCATACTGCGAACTATCGTGGATGTCCCAAATGTCCACGCATAAGGCGCAGGGTGGACTTCGCTTCAGTATCGCAAAATCGACGATATTTTCCCGAAAACAGGACACGGGCGGGGGTGTCGTATGCGGCGGCGGCCCGGGACGCTTCCCCTCCTCAGCAAGCTCAAATTTCAACGGCTAAAGACATCCTTAGCACTTTAGACCAAATGAGGATGTTGTTTGCGCAGTTCGCTGAAACTGCTGCAAAGTTCTCAACAGGTTTTAATCCCAATTAATGGGTGAACAACAGCTCCCGAATTTCATCAAAGCGGTGAGTTGGAATTGTAATGGACTTCTCCAGAATAGACTTGAGTTTCAAGAGTTTCTTGCAGGAGACTCATCTTAATGGGGAACTTGTTAGATTTCCTGACTACAAAGTGCTTAGAAATGACCGGATTGGACGTCCGGGTGGCGGTGTTGCCATTTTGGTCAAGCGTTGTCACTCGCATGTTCAGTTTGGCATTTTCAATGATGATACCCATGGTATTGAAGCTGTAGGTATAATTTTCAACACGAGGAGTGGTCCTTTGCGTTTAATCAGTGCTTACAACCCTCCGCGGAATCAAATACTTCCTGAGGCACTTGATGTGCTCCTGATGGAAACAGACCAACCTGTTTTGGTCATGGGTGATCTGAACGCTAAGCACGTGCAATGGAGTCGTGTAACCAACGTCAATGGCAGACGTTTGAGGCAACACAGTGACAGGTATGAATACCAAGTGTTGGCTCCAGATGAGCCGACACACTTTGGTCCATACAGGCCCGATGTACTTGACATTGCCCTGGCCAGGAATATCACCTGGAACTGGGATATACACGTCCTCACCGAGTTGGGCTCGGATCACAAACCGGTGATCTTATCACTGGGAGGTGATCCACCGCCCCAGACGGATCGCATGTGTACCAAGGTGAACTGGGAGAGATTCCGTTCGCTTCTGGAGACAGGTTACTGCGCTCCTGAGAGAATAGATTCTCCACTCGAGTTGGATGAGGCCGTAGCGCGCTACGAACTCACCATCAAAAATGCTTTAGAGGATTCCTCCCACAAGGAACCGTCTCCTAGATTCCATGACGAATTCCCTTTGAGGATTAAAAATATTATCCGCGAGAGAAATCGCGCTAGAAGAGCGTTTCAAAGGAGTCTGTTCCCTGTGGACAGATTCCGAGCTAATGAATTAAATAGGGAGGTTAGAGAAAATATATCGGAATTTCGGAACGAAAGATTTGGCATAACCCTTCAAAATTTCGAAAACTGTGACCAACTTTGGAAAATTAATAAAAATTTAAAACCAAAAAAGACCGATCTCCCCCCTATTCATGGTGAGGCCGGAATGTGCTATGACCCAGTGTCCAAAGCTCAAGCTTTTGCAGACTCGATGGAAAGGCAGTTTAGACTGAATGAGTATCCTGACGATGATCTGGATCGTGAAATTTTGTTGGAAAATCGGGTTCACCGTACTCTCAGGGAACCCAATCATGACGACATTCGTCCAGCTACGTTGGATGAACTTAAGGCCCATATAAAGGGACTCAATCCCAAAAAGGCGCCTGGTTACGACGGAATGACTAATCGAATAATTAAGTATTTCCCGGATAACCAGGTGCAGTCATTATTGAATATTATTAATGATTCACTGCGCCTTAAGAGATTCCCTCGGAGGTGGAAGCATGCCGTTGTGGTTATGATTTTGAAACAGGGACAAAACCCGACCTTTCCACAAAATTATCGACCAATCAGTCTGATTTGCAGTTCGGCTGAGCTGGCTGGAAAAATCGTACTAGAAAGGCTTGACGAAGAAGTGTAGGATAGAAATGTCCTACCCAACGAACAATTTGGTTTTAGACGTGCTCACTCCACTGAGCTACAGGTGATGAGGCTAGTGGAGGACACTATTTCATCCTTAAACTCAAATAACAGCGCTCACATTGTTTTACTTGATATTAGCAAAGCCTTCGACAGGGTTTGGCATGAAGGCCTTCTTGCTAAGCTAATAGATTTCCACCTGCCCCTGAGTTTGATCAAGTGGATCAAGTCGTTCCTCTTTGGTAGGACATTTCAAGTCAGGGTCGACAATTCCCTCTCGGATTCGGAAGAAATTGAGGCCGGCGTTCCTCAGAGGGCTGTACTGTCTCCTATATTATATGCCCTCTACACGTCAGATATTCCAAGAAGCGAACATGTGAAGGTCTCTCTGTTCGCCGATGATACGGCTTTGCTTTTCTCTGCAGCTGACCACCTGATGGGTGTCGTTTACTTGCAGAATGCATTAGACGACCTCCAGCAGTGGTATCTGGAGTGGAAGATAAAGCTAAATCCTGAAAAAACACAAGCGATTTTGATGGGTCGCAAGAGGAGCAACCCGGAGAGGGGAGTGACTATCTCTGGAATGGAGATAGAATGGTCAGAGCAGGTCAAGTACCTGGGAGTTACTCTGGATCGCCGGTTCACCTGGAGACCACACGTCAATATTGTCAGAGACAAAATCGTCAAAAAGATCTGTGCACTATATCCCCTGATTAACAGGAAGAGCAAACTGTCCCTTAAAAACAAAGTCACGATTTACAAAATGATGTTCAGGCCTGTCATTTTGTATGCCTCGGCCGCCTGGGGCCCAATCTGCAGGTCTAGCATTGGCATCCTGGAACGGGCGCAAATGAGAGTCCTGCAGATGAAAACGAACGCTCCGTGGTACGTGCGGAACGATCGAATCCTCGAAGACCTAAATCTGCCTTCTATCAGAAGTATCATTAGAGAACGCAATCAGAAAGTATTTGATTGTGCAATAGCTCACGTGAATCCGCTCGTGAGGCAAGCCACCGATTACATAATAGACGACCTTCCGCGTTTTAAACGTCCCAGGCACTCTCTGGAGTGATGGGTTACCTACTAATCCATACAGGGTAGCGAAGCTGCATCCTCATTAGAAATTACTATTTTTTCAAATTTTTACGATCGGAATTCCCTCTCGGTCATTGTTCGAGATACACCATCATGGCAAGGACTAGAGACCGGTCTCTAATTCTTGACCAACCAAATTCTAAATTCGTGAACGGCTGTGGCCCACTCATTTGATGTCTAAAGAGTAAGAGCCTCAGGGCTACACTCGGCTTATTAACAGTGATAGGAGATCCAGATATACGCACCCACTGCGTCGAGAGAAAGTTCAGGAAGTATTTTCGACAGGGAGGTCTCCTTTCTAAATAGCCCCCCTGACTGAAAACTTAGTGGCTGAGAGCCGTGGATTTGAAATTTCCAAACAAAATCAAATTGACGGAACCTCCAACGAAGTGAACACTTGAAATAATAAATTTCATCGATTCTGATCATGTTATGTTGCAGAATGAAATCACTTCAGAACATAATACCATGGAAAAAATTGTTTTCGCTGTGGGGCCGATGATTGATAGGAGAAAAAAAGACTGAACAAAACAGCTAAGACTGAGCTATTCTATGAAAAATATTGATGAGTTATTAAAAACAAATAAAATGCGGTTAGACATACAAGAGGACTATTATACAAAAAAATCTAAAATAATGGAAACTTATGTTAAAAATAAGGAAACATTCATGAATAAGAAAAAAGAAATAGAGGAGAAGACATTGAAGGAATTGAAAGAGATAAAAACACTGTTGTTGCAACCTCAAAATGAATGAAAAATTTATTTTTTGTCGAACTACTTCAGTTCCCTTTCAAGTAATTGAATTGCACTTTCCCTTAATTCATATCATTCGTGTTTATTATTACCATTCACATGCTGGTTTTTCCAATAAAATACATTCAACCCATTCGTAAGTTATTTCAGGTGAATTTTCCAAGGAAGGCTCATACAAATGTAGAAACAACTCTCAAACTTCAATTTGTGAGTCTGCTATATTTGTACATGTTGTCCGATGAAAAGCGAATTTATTTATATATTTATATATATATATTATATTATTCAACATAAAATACAATGATACATAAAATTACAATTAAATAAGAGAACAGAACTTTTATTCAGCAAAATTGAAAATCTTCAATTGAAATGATTTCGAATTATATTTCTCTGCAGTCTCCTAGCATTTGTCAAATCTGGATTCACTCTATTCAAAATTTCTTCCTCGCCAACATTGTCTTCGTTCAGTAATCCACAATCTAAATCCTCAATTCCATCTTCAGGTGGAACGTCCAGTTCATTATTCTCTATACACATATTGTGAAGTACACAACAGGCATTTATAATCAATCCCGCTTTATCTGGTAGATAATGCAACACACGATGATTTACACCATTGCATCGTTCAACTAGACTGCTTGCCGATTTCAATCTCCTGTTGAACCTATCTTCCGGAGTATTTGGTGGTACATTTCTCATTGAAGTCAACAGCCACGGCCAAAGAGGATACCCTTCAATCAGAAAAGAAAATTGTTTGATAACCCTGTCCATTGTAATCGTCAGCCAAATATCTCACCGGAATTTCCGAGAAGAAAAAAAATTGATTTCCTGGATGTTGCCTGTAAATCTGTTCCATAATCACAGATATTCTGCTTTGCCTCCATATATGGGCATCATGAGAACATCCTGGGAACCTAGCATTAACATTTACAATTTTTCATAACAGATCTGTGAAACCCAAAAATACTTAGAACAATTGTAAAATGGAGGTGAGCTCATATCATTACCAGTTGAACGTTGATAGAATGATAGTTCTTTCTGTTTATATAAATGTATTCTGGGTAATTGGTATCCTCAGTCCTAGGAGCTGTGATTGCAACATGAGTACAATCTATTATTTCTACTATACCCGGGAATTGGTATTCTTGATAAAACCTAAAATACATACAATTGAGATATATCACTGGAGGACTGTATTTTGAGTAGTTAGAATACCGACCTATTCCTAGCAGCCTCCATTTCCTCGATATTGCGTGAGAACCGAATCCAACTATTGAATATATCTGGTGAAGTCAACGCTTCACATTCTTCTGTGATGCTCCTACTCACACTAGCTTGACTAAAGCCATTGAAATGATTTGTCCCGGTTATTTCCTGATAACTTCCAAAACCCAAGAATCGCAATGTAACGAATACCTGAGATGCAGATGCAGTATTCCAATTCAATCACAAAACTAGAATTATTCCTTACTTATGTTTCTACTGTTAGAGCTACTCTACGAGTGGTGTGTCTGAGTAGTGGCCCCAAAACTTCTATTAGGTTCCTGACCATTATTTTCAAAAGACTGAACACACTTTTGAACTGTGAGTCCGACAGATTGAATGGATTTTCCTTTCTCCGAAATATCATGCGTCCCTCAGCCTGTTCTTGAGCATCGTCCTCATCATTAAATATTTGATCGGCTATCAAATCATCGATTAACTCATCCATTTCACATGAATTACAGAATAATTGAAAATTAACACATTCGGAGTGTACAGAACAAAGACAATAAAAAAAAATCTTATCAAATCTATATTCCCTGACGTTTCCCTTGAAAATAGCAAGAGAAATATGAGGGAATAATTTTCTTTTGTCTGATAAGAGAAAATAATTTCAAGAATACACTCACGTTCGATGAAAGAGAAAAGTTACTGTTTTCTCTTGGCTTTTCTACTCCCTGAAACTCGAGAATAGCCGCCCAGGCGTCTTGAATCCTACTTTATAAGTTCGGGAATATTCTATTTTGTTTGTTTATATTTATCAAATAACCACCAATCAAAGAACACCCACGCCCATGCAAAGCCTTATTGAAAATAGTATATGTGAAACTGCGTCCATAGTTGTATACAGGGTGAGTTAGAAGTACTTTGACAAACTGCAGGAGGTGATTCCTCACAATATTCTAATATGAATTGTTTCAATGAATATATGCCCAGAAACGCTTTCCAAGATACAAGGTGTTGAAGTTTTATTTTTCTTTTCTTTTTTTTTAAATAACTTTCGAAATACTGACCTATGTTGAACGAAAATTGGTTTTGAGGGTTTTTTTGAGGTGTCGAAGTCAAACCTGATGTTATTATTGCTCTTACTCGTAGGGGGCGCCACCTACACGTCTTTCTCTTTTTTGAAAATTCATAACTTTTTTGAGCGTACTTCTAGCACATTTTTTAGTACAAAAATCAATTTTCTTATCATATCTATGTAAAAAAGCTACCCTTGTTACAAGTCGCTATAAGCAACCGTTTTCTAGATATTTGGACTTGAAAATTTCAAGTCGATTATTTGATAATCGATGCGTGTTGAAGTTATTACCATTATTTTTCATTTTTCACAAGAATGCTTAGGAAATGAATTTGACGTTTAAGTAAGTAGTTTTGGTAATTACATATTATGTGACAGTTGAACGTTTTGTTGTTTTGTTGAAGTTTCTGTAAGTTTTAAAACACAAATTTTGAAAAAATGGATTCTTTATATAATAATGCTCATTTAGCCGATATGCATTTCGTTTATGGCCTTGCGGATGGCAATGCGCGAGAAGCAAGACGTATTTACCAGAAGCGATTTCCTAATCGAGTACTGCCTTCAGCTCCAACATTTACCAGTCTCCACCGTCGTTTGGCAGAAACATGTAGCTTTAAGAGGGCAGCTAATATTATTGGAAGACCACGAGCAGTCCGAACCCCAGAATTGGAAGAAGCTGTTTTGTACGCTTTTGAGGAGGATCCAGAAACAAGTACAAGAATAATTGCTGAAGCTCTCAATTCTACTCAGTCCACAGTTCGGAGAATTATCCACGATCAACAATTTTATCCATACCATATTCAAAGGGTACAAGCTCTCTTGCCACGAGACTTTCATCAACGCATTACTATGTGTCAGTGGTTTTTGAGAAAATTGGCTGGAAATCCTCATTTTTTAACCATGTTTGGGCTCTGGAAAATCCGCACGCAGTTAGTGAAAGACATTATCAGTATCAATTTTCTGTAAATGTAAGGGCGGCAATAATTGCTAATTACTTGATAGGTCCTTTCTTTCTTCCGTTCCGACTGAATGGCGCAACTTACAGAGACTTTTTAGAAAATGAATTGCCGGAACTACTTCATGTACCATTAGAAATTGGTATCCGCATGTGGTTTATGCATGATGGGGCTCCGGCCCATTTTAGCGTTGTAGCCAGGGAATTCCTTAACACTGTCTATCCAAATCGATGAATCGGTAGGGGTGTAGAAGAACCTAACCAGGCGTGGGCACCAAGGTCCCCAGATCTAAACCCGCTAGATTTTTATTTTTGGGGACATTTGAAGTCACTAGTTCATAAAACTCCAGTAGCGAACGAGGAAGATCTAAGAAACCGAATAGTAGACGCCTGTGAAACAATAAGAAACACACCAATAATTTTTGAGCGGGTACGAGAATCAATGACTGGAAGACTGTATCTTCGCTGAAGGTGGACACTTTGAACAATTTATTTGAATACATTTTAGTTTCCTTTATTTTATTTTATTCTACATATTCAAAATTCCGTGAAATAAAATGTTGATAGCTCTTGCAAATTTTATTAAAACAAATACAGATTTTGCACCCTTGATACAAAACTAACTATTTCAAACGAGTGAAAATAAATAGAATAGGTGGCGCCCCCTACAATTAACCAAAACTACTTACTTAATCGTCAAATTCATTTCCTAAGCATTCTTGTGAAAAATGCAAAATAATAACTTCAACACGCATCGATTATCAAATAATCGACTCGATTGTTTCAAGTCCAAATATCTAGAAAACGGTTGCTTTTAGCGACTTGTAACAGGGGTAGCTTTTTCACGTAGATAGAAAAATTGTTTGTTTACTGAAAAATGTGCTAGAAGTACGCTCAAGAAAGTTATGAATCTTCAAAAAAGAAAAAGAAGTGACATCAGGTTCGACTTCGACACCTCAAAAAACCTCTCAATTCCAATTTTCGTTCAACTAAGGTCAGTATTTCGAAAGTTATTTAAAAAAAACGAAAATAAAATCAAAACTTCAACACCCTGTATCTTGGAAACGAAGCGTTTCCGGACATATATGTATTTGAACAATTCATATTAGAATATTGTGAGGAATCACCTCCTGAAGTTTGTCGAAGTACTGCTGACTCACCCTGTACATGCATAAATTTTAATAATCATATAACTTAATATTTACTGCTTATTCCGTGACCAAACAAGTTTATTCATGTATTTATTTATATCAATGTAATACATTCATATTATTTGGAATAAAAATTATCCCTTCTAGACGAAAATGGATATTCTTCGTTTAAATCACGTCGTTGAGGCTGAGCCCACAACCTAATGACTCAAGACTTTTACAGTATCGTCTGTACAACCAATGAACAAACTGTCAATATCAGTAGGTATTGTTTTGTTTATAACCACGTTCAGGACAGACACTATTCAGATTCGGTGCTCGATATCGGTTTGAACATTTTTATTTGTCAGTGCTATAATTATTTTATCACTATTATCTTATCGAGTCCAGTAACGATTACTGTTCGATCGCTGAGAAACCGATCACGGTCAAAATGTAGTAGATCCTAGCTGACAGTTTTAATCTTGAATCTTGAAATTAATTGTGGATTTACAATGGAGTTCGAACTTATTGTGGTTTTTGTTATGATCATATTTTTCGTATTTTCCTTTTGTGCGTTGATCTCCAAGATGAAAGCAGCCTATGGAATGCAAGAAATGATTGAGGCAGGTGAGACATTGAGTTGCGCAGTATTTTTCACTCGTAAAAATATACATATATATATATATATATATATATATATATATATATATATATATATATATATATATATATATATATATATCTATATTTTACATATTTTCGGGGGACATAAAGAAATAGCTATACCGGGTTATTCACATTATTCGACACGAAGCTTTATTAAAGCATTTGATTTAAAAAAAAAACTCAGGATTGAAAGGGGTGTTTTCTTTTTTTTAACCAAATTAATGCTAGAGGCTACTAACTGAACAACTTTCATATTGCGCCTTGTGAAATATTCAATAACTTTTTCAAGATGTGTAAAAATTGAGGCAAAATAATTACAATCTTCAAATGGCAATAACTTGTTTAATTTGAAAGGAATGCCCTTTATTATATGTCAACAGCAGTTGTCGAATTTAATTGTCTATCGAATACTAGAAAACATTCCTTCACGTGTTCAAGTAAAATGCACATTTTAATTTTGCAAACTGATTAAAAAAAATGTATTATTTATCAAGTCGCCTATGGCGTTTTGACGAATCAGGATTGATTGAAATAGACACCGAGATCTAATAATCAATGCGTATATTTTTCAATATTTCGAATGTTATTTATTAGTTTAACTATGAAGAAAATTATAAAAAATGGTGGAAATAAAACAAGCAATATTTTATATCAAGTGTTCAAAATGGCGACCATCAAACTCTAAACACAAACGTATCCTCTTTCTAAAACTTTCAGCTTCTCTGATGCGCTGTTTCATATTGTTGGAGGTGTATTATAAGATCCCCATAAGAAGAAATAAGGTGACGTCAGGCCGGGTGACCTTGGGGGCCAATTTTGGAGTCCATTCCTTCCAATCTATCAATTCATAACCGATCTCATTGTGTTATACTTAATAATGAAAAGTCAAACTCACTCATTCTAAAAAATGGTGTCCCTCAGGGATCAATATTGGGCTCCCCTCTCTTCGTCTTCTATACCTCCTTACGTTACACTTCAATGCATTGTTACGCAGACGATACACAATTGTATTAAGAATTCGAAGAAGACTATCTCAACTATGCACTCGAACAAACGAATTCTTTAATAACGATCTCTAATAAATATTGTCTAACTGTTAACGCTTCCAAATCTCATGTTATGATTTTTGCGAGAAACCGTTGCAAGAATTCAGTAAGTGTAGCCGTGGATGGTGTCCAATTACCCACTACGAAAAAAAAAAATAGGATTATACCTCGACAGTGCTCTCAGATTTAGGACACACATTACTCATATTTTTGAGCGAGGGTACATGAACCTTAAAATTATTTATTCAAATAGAAATATATTAAACAAGAAAAGTAAACTCATGCTTAGGTGATGCATTAGTGCTTTCACATGCTAATTACACAGACGTAGTATATAACCCGAGACTATTGAAATAAGAGAGAATGCGGCTACAAAAACTTCAAAATTCATGCATCAGACTCATCACAAGCACAAGAAGACGGGAACATGTTTCACAGCATCTTAAAAATCTTGGTTGGCTCAATATGGAGGCTAGGTGCATACTGCAATCTTCCACAAAATTATTACAACTGGAAAGCCACCTTAGTTATTTAGAAAGTTATCTTTTAGAACAGATATACACAATCTGAACTTGAGATTTCGGAATAACCTGACAGCGCCTAAACATAGAACTTCTTTCTTCCGTGGCTCCTTCTCGTATCAGATTGGTCGCTTATACAACCGTTTACCGACTGAATTTAAATAATTTTCACTCAATACTTTCAAGAAAAAGCTGAAACAATATTTCATCGAAAACAGCTTCCCGTATATTGAAATATGATATAAAACGAACATGAATTGGCACACCTCTGTTTTCAACTTTCTAGGAATATTTTCCTAATTAGTACAAAAAAATTATCGAAATGAATTTCCTGCAATATTTTATTTTATATATATATATATATATATATATATATTTGTTGTTTGGG
The DNA here is from genome assembly GCA_018342105.1 of Gonioctena quinquepunctata. Lineage (NCBI taxonomy): Eukaryota > Metazoa > Arthropoda > Insecta > Coleoptera > Chrysomelidae > Gonioctena > Gonioctena quinquepunctata. Next base: position 499,090 of record JAFIRS010000490.1, on the reverse strand, counting down.
TTTGGATATATTTTTTATTTTTTCCTATTTATTTGTTTATTTTTTGTCATGAATATATTTTGATGGTTGGATGGAAGTTTCATGCGCAGATATTGAATCCTGTCTTTTGTTAGGTTCTATATACCGAGTATGTAACCTTTCAATAAAAGCATTTATTACTATTATTTCGGAAAGGAACATTTAAATATTCACGGACTTAGTGATGGAAATGTGCGGAAGCTCCATCCATTTGAAGCCACATCGTTCTTCTTATGTGTGAGGGAATGTCTTGTAATAGGACTGGAAAATGATTTGTTGAAAATTCTTAAACCAACATTCCATTTAAATGTCCTTCGAAAAAATGAGTACCAATCAAATATTGTTCCATCATTCCGCCCCATACATTCACTGACAATCTGTGTTGATTATGGATAGTTCTAAATTGATGTGGATTGGAATCTGTTATCTATGTCTATTAATAGTACCATTGTTATGAAAAGTGCCCTCATCACTAAATAGAACTGAATTGAAAAAGTTTTCATCATCTGCAGCTTTATCTATTACCCACATACAAAATTCAACTCCCTTTCCATAATCGTTTGCTGAAAGTTCTTGGTGAAGCTGGATTTTATAAGGATGGTAACTATAGTTTTTGAAAACTCTTGATACGCTTGCTTGACTAATGCCGATATTTTCCGCAATTAGGTTTTGACTTGTATGGGGATTTTCAATTACAGATGCAATCACCGCAAATTCAATATCTTCGTTTTCTGTCACAGGTTTCTTTTCAATGGGTTTTTTTATACTGAACACTTCCAGTTCGTCTAAATAGTGTCAACAATCTTTCGAATGCTGCTTTATTTGGATGATTTCTGTTGAGAAATCTTTCAGCGAAAGTTCGTGATGCCAGAAAATAGTTTTGAAGATATTCTCCGAGTATAAAAATCATGCCGATTCTTTCTTCTTTCGGATAAACTGGCATTTTTTATAACAAAATAATGATCACAAACTACTGCTATCACTGATAGGACGATTTGGAATCAAACACTTATAAATAACTGACAACCACAAGAAAATAATAATACAACTTGTCAAAACGCCATAGGCGACTTGATAAATATTTTTTTTAAAATCTGTTTGCAAAATGAAAATGTTCCTTCTTCTTGAAAACTTGGAGAGTTAGCTATAGGAATGTATACTAGTATTCGATAGACAATTAAATTTGACATCTGCTGTTGACATAAAATACAGAGCGTTCCTTTAAATTAAACAAGTTATTGCCGTTTAAAGATTGTAATTATTTTTCCTTAATTTTTACACACCTTGTATGAGTTAGTAAATATTCCACAAGTGCGATATAAAAGTTGTTCAGTTAGTAGCCTCTAGCATTAATTTTGTTTAAAAAAAGAAAAGACCTGTTGACAATTTAAGCATTAAAACTGACTTACATTTTCACAAAATAAGAGATATTTCAAAAACCATAAGGTTTAGGTGAATTACACCTCAATGAAACATGGCTTTATTTTGTTCGTAAAATCCGAAAATGGAATGATACATAGGGTATTCTGTTTACATAAGCTCAAAATGATACATATTTCTAGAGATATTACCGCCTAGAAAATTTTAAATAAAAAACATCCGAAAAAAGTCTGGTGGACTTTGGCTTGGGTAAATATATTTCTGCTCCTACACCTTCTTTGGTTTTTGAGTGGTCAGTGTAGCAGGCAATTTGTGCATTAATTGAAGGTCCTCCCATTATGGGGTCGGTTTCCAGCTCTTTGTATAGATCGTTATACACTCTGCCGTACAGTCTTCTTCGCCTTGTATGTAAACATGGAGTGGTGGAAGGTTCTTCAAGAATTCTAAGGCGGCTGTTGGGGTGGTCCTCATAGCTCCCGGATCGCCCCAGCCTGCTGAGTCTTTGGCCACAATGTCACCATGCTATCATGGGTTTGATGACCCTGCTATACACCCAAATGATCATTTTCGGTTGTAGCCCCCAGTTTTTTCCGCACATTCTTCTGCATAGATATTATATAAGCTCACCACTGTATTTTTGTTAGTAATACACTCAATATATTGAAAATATTTTATATGAATATATCTTTAGCAGAGCTTAGAATCCGATATTTTATATCTTAAAATTTAAATAGCTGAATTTTCATAGAAATTGCCAAGAAAATGGAGCAAATATACAGTTTTGTAACCTTCTAGACAAACCATATGTATCCGTAACAATTTGAATGCCATTTGGTTTTATCTTAGTTTTATGAAGGTTTTGTGGGGAGTTTGATGCTGCTTTGATTTATACTCATTGCTCCAAACACTTTCCCAAAAAAGAAGATTTATGGGCAGATTTCAAATCAGCCCTGAGTACTGAAATATTGTATCATTTGGCATTCAAGTATATTAGTTTTTATTAGGGTTTTGTGCAGGCCATCTATGAATCCATGATAATTCTTTATGGTGTTAAATTAGTCTACATTTGTTATATGTGTTCAAAAAATTTTCATAGCGCTCTAAAGGTCCATTAAAAAAAACACAATAAAACTGGTAATGCAGATTTCTTTCAGATTGTTTGCGAACTCATGAGAACTCTGAGGGAATCAAGGCCTCAAAACATTTCATCTTTATTGCCAGCTGCTCTTGTGAACGACAATAATAATCCCAATTAGTGCAGAAGTTTAATGGGATTACTCAAACCAAAAATCTACTTTGAAGTGATATCTAACGTCAAAAATATACTGTCCTTTCTTTGGATTGCAGAGGTTTCTGGAGAATTCGATAGAGAAATATACATCCATTCCAGAAATTTCTCAACAAGCTACACACTTGAGAATTTTATCGTCTAATTGTCATACAAAAGTCTGTCTGCCCAGTTGAAATCCAGATGGATCGATAATAGGTTCAAATGTTCTTTTACTTCACTCCAAGTAATGCAACGTTATCACGATAATTTTGGTTATCGATTTATACATCAACGGTTTGCTTATTTTTGATTTTGGGGAGGGGGTATTGCAACTCACTGCTAACGTTTTGACGAAAACTATTTTCTTCTTCAGGGCCATAACATAAAAAGGATATATATGAATACAGGGATGGAAATCGTGTACATATGAAACACAACTAAGTATATAAAATGCAAGGTAACCAAAATTGAATATAAATAGACATATCAACAACACAGAAACTATACTAGAATTACTATTGTTACAATGTGTTTTCAAGTTGACACATTTCTCATTGCTAACAATACGAGCCATTTTAAGAAATAGTATTTTTTCAAATACTTTTCCCTATCTACAATGGTTATAGAAAAAAAGTCCAACATATTGACAACTTCCAAGTGATGGGAGTTCATCAGTACTCTGTTGTTATTTTTATTACTATTTATCTGAGTGTAATCAGATTGATGTTGTTTCGGTCTGTGTTTTATCTGTCTTATGTTTATCAAATCATCATCATCAAATGCATAAAAATTATGTTGATATTGGTCATAAGAGGTGTTTTTTCTTTCAATTTTGATAATATTAGTGCTGTATATGTTTCCATTTCTGTATTCGTATATATCTTTTGAGGTGATTTCATAGAAATACTTTCATAGAAAAAAAAGTTTGGTATATCTTCGTCGATAATGGTCCCCAGAACCCATAAAAAATACCATATATATATATATATATATATATATATATATATATATATATATATATATATATATATATATATATATATATATATATATATATATATATATTTTGTTTGATTGATTTTATTGATTGTTTCCAAGTCGAGCTCGAATTCTTAGACATCACCTGAAGATGGCAAATGTGAATTCGCCGAAACGTCGGGAATCGGAGGACTGAAGATTTACAAAGAAATACTTTATAGGGGATCGTTTCTGCATATCGAAAAAACTAAAAATAGAATTTGAAATATGTCACGTGTCCACCAATATGGCGACACTTTGAAAACCTCATTGCAAATGGGCAAAAAGTGGTAGTAGTTTTAAAGGTTGCGAAAAAAGTTATTTGAAAAAGTTGTATACGATTCAATTTTAGGCGAAATTTGAAATATCTATCTGAAATAATTGAAAATTTTAGTTGATTGAAAAACGCTGTTTTTTTTTCTTAAATAACTTTCAAGAGTCATTATAAACGTATTTAATCATTAAAATAGAACTTCATAGGTCAGTTGTCGGTTCCCAAAAGCTAGTGCAAACGTTTAAAGACTGGTTTTTACTATGAGTCTTGCTGTTGCAATGGTTCATCATAACTTCGCCCAATTTTTTTATAACTTTTCGAATTCAAAGAGTCGCAATGGAAAGAGAAAGAAAACAATATGAATCCCGCAGTACAACTTGGAAACTTGATATATTCTACTTTGGCTACTTTTATTATTTCCTCAGAAAATATTCTCCTTTTCATTTCCGTCAAATAAATGATGTTTTTTTTTCATTTAAGAATCAGAAGGGTCATTAATGAATGGAACACATTAGTAAAATTAAAAAGAAACCAGATATCTGTTAGACTGCTGAGGGCTAGAATCCTACACTAATCAGCAAATCAAAATCATTTTTCAATTGTAATCATTGAACAATTATTACTTAAATTCTACATGCCCACCTTCGCGCTCCATACATAACATTGTCAATTCACTGTTTTTAGAAAAGAAGTGAAATTAGCCTTGAAATAAACAATTTTTTTTACGCTCGAATGATAGATTTGTAAATGTCAAATTAAAAATCTTGATTTGTGTCAAAAACTAAATAGTGAAAAGTTTGCGATAATTCCACTTTCAAAAAGTAAACAGTAAGACAATATCTTAAACAAAATTCCACCTACATCTACGAAACAAGATCAAATTAAATTGATTTTTATATGAAAGTAGTAGTGAAGCTGCCGAAATATTCAGAGACATCCAGACAAGAACTTTCATTATCCTTTTGTTTCAAGAGTTTTAAGGAAATTCAAAGAAACTGGTTCTGTCGATAATTTATAAAAAGTTCCTCATGAAAAGACCGTTGCCAATGAAGAACATTAACAGTGCATAATACTTTCCATATTCATGTCACAATTTTTACGGCAGCAGGGGTTTTCGCTCAAATTATTTGCATAATTTGTAATTTCAGGTGGAGTATTATGAAATTCCATATCTGCTTAACTCGATTTTTCACTCGTTATTTTATCTAAATTGAATCTTGTCTGAAAATAATTATGATTTACATCTGACACTGACAGTTTCGAAATCCATGGCAATCTATGTAGTTTGGTTCGATTACGGAATATTTATTCTGTACCTTGTTATAGAATGAAAGTACATGCAAAACATATAGGAAGCAAGTGTCTCAGAATAAATATTCTAACTCAAGAGTAAGTATTTTTACAATCTATTATTGAAAATGATTTCGGAATTATTACATTCACTAATCGTCGTGGAGAAAGACAATTTCCGGCACAGAGTAGTATAAAGGGTGTTTCATAATTAAATGCTGATCCTAAAGGGCGATAATCCTTGGATGATTTCAAGAAAAATTCTTCATATGAACATAGGTCCGCAACCGCTTTATTTCTGAGATACAGGATGTGGAAATTTAAAAGAAAGGTCAGTTTTTCCCCAATATCTGTGAAACCGCTTTGGCTTTTTTCTCAATTTTAGGACATGCAAAGTAGGTACGCATAAAAATAAATTATTTTCATGCTAAAGGATTTCTTAATTTTCATCAGTGGCGCCCCTGTTAACATGCCCTTTCATATTTTTGATCAAAATAATGATACGCCACTGTCTTTTTCTCAAATAAATATTATTTTTGTAATTGTCCTCTGTCTTCTTATGAAAATGGTCTCTTGCGTTTTTTCGTACGGCGGACGGTTTTCGATTTAAAAAATAAAATACATTCATTTGCTTATCCCTATTCGATTTTTTCTCTTAGTCTTAATTTCACAATTGTGGTAACCAAAGGATCTAGGCAAGATTTTTTAAATTTTGTAGTAACAATTATTTAGTTTTTGTATTGAGTGCGCATAAAAATAATTTTTTTTGTTTTTAAAAACATAACTATTATGAACAAAAAATACCAAAATCAAAGTAACTGTTCAAAATGTCCGCCTACTGCAAGTATGCACGCTTCAGCCCTCCAAAGTCTTGAGATGTCCTCAAAGAAAATAATCAAGACTGTTCAATACTGGGGATCTAGCTGGCCATGACTCTATTCCCCCACGACCTACCCAGCGATTATAAAAATTTTGGTTTAAATAGTCGCGTGCCAGAGCACTAAAATGAGCAATATTATTATTATGAAAATTTCTGATCCTGTATTCAGTAAAACTAGCTTCGTCCGTGAATAAAATTTCCCTGTCAAATAAAGGATTGTCGGTAACTTTTTGGAGGAACCATTGGCAGAAATTCCCTCGTAATGGAAAGTCTCGAGGAAGTAGAGCCTGAACCCTTTGAATGTGATAGGGAAATAATGAATAATCATGAAGAATCTTCCATACTAGAATATGGGCGATATTCAAATCATTGGCAACTTGCCTCGTACTTATTCCAGGATTTTAGTCAACTGAATTTAAAAGAGCTACCTCAATTGCTGGAGTTCTTGCAGCCCGATGTGTTCCTTTCAAGTGATGATTTGGCTCAAAACTTCCTGTTTCACATAACCTTCTGTGGGTGCTTGAAATCGTTCTAGCATCAGGAACCATTCTATTTGGGAAGCGCTCTTGATAAAGTCATATGCGTTTCCGTCAGCAAGCCCATACAAGTAATGCATGTCTGCTAATTCGGTATATGTAAAATTTACCATGTTTTTTTTAATAAACAAATTTTTATAACGTAAATAATATCACGTATCTAGCTAAAGAAGTGTCAAAACTGTTTATATTGATAACAAAGGAATGTGTTCTTAGCATACTAGATGTTTCTAGACCACAAGACACACTACTACTCTTCAACGGCTGATTTCGCATAGGGACAAGCAAATGAATGCATTTCATTTTCTAACTCAAAAACCGTTCGCCGGGCGGAAACAAGGCAGGAGACCATTTTTATGAGGAGATAGAGGACAATTACAAAAATAATGTTTATTTGGAAAAAGACAGTGGCGTATCATTATTTTGATCAAAAATATGGCAGGGCATGTTAACAGGGACGCCATTGAAAATTAAGAAATCCTTTATCATGGAAGAATAGTATATTAAAGTATAAGTGGATAAAAAGGGCTTTAAAACATGTGCGATTTTTCGAGCACGACGGCGCAGCCGGAGTGCTCGAAATAGAGCAAGTGTTTTTAAGACCAGTTATCCACGAATACTTTACGCTATTTTTTTTTATTGGTGCACTTTGAAATCATATATACTGGTATTATCACTACAAAAAATAGAAATGAGAACTAATAATGCAAAATGGTTGAATTCGTGATGTGACATCAGTATACCTTTCGTTGTCATGGAAATGAGGAAAACAGATATCCATTTGCAATTCGTTCAACCTCATTGCGTTCTGAGAATGTTAACAGTATTAATTTGAATTCCATTTCCTCCGATTTACAAAATCGAAATATTAATATATCAAATAACACCAATTGTACTTTCAATTTTCATTTATAAATATTAATTGTTATATAATGTTTGAATAAAGTTCTGCATTTGTTAGTAATATTTTATTTGACCTTACAAGGTACTCCTGTCAGATCAATAATAAAAAATTTGTCATTTAGACTTCACGTTTCTCGATTTGTTGATGTTGCCATGGTAACTTTAAAAAACGCGCGTTTTTTAAAGTTTGATTTAAACACGCTGAGGCGTGTTTTAAATGGGTATAATGGGGCACCAATAAAAAAAAAGTATTTTTTTGCGTACTTTGCATGTACCAAAACTGAAAAAAAATCCAAAGCGGTTTTAGAGATATTGGGGAAGAACTGATTTTTTGGTTAAATTTCAACAAGCGGTTGCGGACCTATTTTAATATGAAGAATTTTTCATAAAATTATCCAAGGATTATCGCCTTTAAGATCAGCATTCAATTATAAAACACCCTGTATATATTATATAACAAGGTAGAATGAATAAATTCCATACGAGTGGAAAATTACGAACGCGAGCGTTAGGGAGCGTGAGGAACCACTCGTATCGATTTTTTTCATTCTTACCGAGTAACCGACTATGTTTTTTCCACGACCAGAAAGTATCAATCAAATACAATTAAATTGAATCTGAACGAAACAAGTTATTTTTCGAGACATTTGTATTGCATTATATCAATATTTATAGTGTTGGTACAATTACTGAAATTAAAAACTGCTGCATTGGAAATAGTTTCCGTAATATTCAACAGTGCATAATACTTTTCATATTCATGTGTCGATTTTTGTGGCAGCAGGTTTTTGCTTGAATTATTTGCATAATTTGTAATTTCAGGTGGAGTAATATTAAATTACATATCTGATTCACTCGATTTTTCAGTGATTATTTTAATTAAATTGAAACTTTTCTGAAAATAAATATAACGACGCCGCCTTTTACATCTGACACTGACAGTTTTGAAATCCATGGCAATCTATGTCGTTTAGTTCGATTACGGAATATTCATTCTGTGCCTTGTTATAGAATGAAAATATGTACAAACAAAACACATGAGAAGCAAGTGTTTCAGATTAAACATTCTAACTCAAGAATATGAGTTTTTACAATCTATTATTAAAAATTATTTCGGAATTATTACATTCACTAATGGTCGTAGAGGAAGACATTTTCAGGCACAGAGTAGTATATTCTGTAACAAGGTTAGAATGAAAAAATTCAATACGAGTTGAAAATTCCGAACGCGAGCGTTAGGGAGCGCGAGGAACCACTCGTATCGAATTTTTTCATTCTTACCGAGTAACAGACTATATTTTCTCCAGAAAGTATGAATCAAAAACAATTACATCAAATCTGAACAACACAAGTTACAAGTTATTTAGTGAGAACATTGTGAGAACATTGTATAAATATTTATATTTCTATGATTGCGTCCAAATTAGTTATATTTGAGGGATTGCAGGGTGTTGGACAAAAAAACTGTTCTACGTCTTCGCTAACGTTTCGCGAGTATATTTCTCGCTTCTTCAGAGCTACAAAATAAAAAAAAGAAATTCTGTTAGTTCACGACTACCTTGGAACAATGCGATTATAGTTCCATATGTAAAGAAAGTCAACCTACCTTAGGCGTAATCAATCGTACAAAGTACTTCGTTGAGGTTGTTCGAGATATGCATTGTTGCAAATAGTCGTTGAACTTATGTCAATGGATCTATTGTTAAAATTCATAATCTAATATATAAAATGTTCAAAAGAGGAACGTCCTGCTTAACAATTGGCATTCAAGTGTGATCTAATATATATTTTCCGAAATATTAACAGTGCATAATACTTTTCATATTCATGTTTCGATTTTAGCGGCAGCAGGTTTTCGCTTAAATTAATTGCATAATTTGTAATTCCAGGTGGAGTATTATGAAATTCCATATCTGATTCACTCGATTTTTCACTCATTATTTTATTCAAATTAAAACTTGTTTGAAAAAAATTATAACGACGCCGCCATTTACATCTGACACTGGCAGTTTTGAAATCCATGGCAATCTATGTCGTTTAGTTTGACTACGGAATACTCATTCTGTACCTTGTTGAAGAATGAAAATACATGCAAAACACATAAGGAGTGTTTCAGAATAAATATTTTAACTCAAGTGTAAGAATTTCTACAAACTATTATTAAATAAAATAATTAATAAAAAACCTTTTCAAAGACAATCTTTCATTCAAATGCACTAAAAAGTAAAAAAGAATTGCTTTGGATGGGTGACGTAGGTTATTCCGTGAGTTATAGATTCATAAGCTTGTCGCGCAAAGTTTTCAGTTCGAATACAAAAGCGGCAAGCTTTTGATTCTATAACGCACGGAGAAACCTATGTCCCACATTTTAAGCAATTAATTTTACTTTCTAGTGCATTTGAATGGAAGCTTGTCTTTAAAAAGGTTTTTCATTAATTGTTTTATTTTGTGCTTTTTAGTACTTGAGGACGCCTTAATCTATGCATTTTTGTTGAAGCATCGTTATTATGAGGCCTTTTTCTGTAAGTTCTCAGCTATCTAGTCCTTCGATGAGGAGACTATCTGAAGATTAATTCATCCGCCATCTTGGAGTTGCCAACTTCAATTTATGAACTTGGGCTAAGAATCAATAATCTTTGACTAAATTAATATTTCCCGACCCTAAAAACCCCGACAGACCAATTTTGAATCGAATCGGGCCATAATAGCAAAACTCCGCAATCATGGATTTGTGAACTTTGATAAAAAATTCATAATCTGCGACCCCGAAAACCCCCACATACCAATTTTGAATAGAATCGGACCATAAACACAGATATTATCGGCCATCATGAATTAAAAAAAACATAATTGTCGACCCTGAAAACCCCCAAATACCAATTTTGAATCGAATCGGACCATAGACCTAAATTTCGTCCGCCATCTTGGAGCGCCATTTTGTTTTTTTTGCAACAAAAATTCCATTAGCCGCCATTTCAATTTCAATTTCATATATTTTGGTAAAAAATTCAGAATCTCCGACTCCGAAAACCCCCAAATTTTGAATAGAATCTTACCATAATCACAAAACTCCTCCAGCATTTTGGAGCCACCATTTCGAATTTATAAATTTTTACAAAAAATTCATAATCTCCGACCCCGAAAACCCCCACATACCAATTTTGAATCGAATCGTACCATAATCACAAAACTCGTCTGCTATCTTGGAGCCGCCATTCTGTTTTTTCTCTGAAAAAAATTTCATAATGCGTTGTCACCGGAATTATGAACACCTGCCAAATTTCAGCTCAATGGGATGTCGGCAAGTGCTCCAAATATGAATTACAAATTTTGAACCGGAAAGACATACGAACGAAGCAAGTTAAATTAAAGCTTGTAAAATGATTTCGGAATTATTACATTCACTGATGGTCGTGGAGAAATGTCACTTTCCGGCTCACTTATGTCAAATTTCAATTATTGTGAGAAATGATCAAGTTTGAGAACGTAAATCTATGCAGAAAAGTGTCTTTTGAACTATGGTTGTAGAAAAATAGTGTTACCATTATGGTAAATGCATTGTTTTTCTTCAGTTTGGCATTTGAATCATGAACGTTAGATGATGTTCATTCCGTAGTTTTCAGTATACATTATGGATAATACGATCCAAAATGATGAATTGAAGAACATCAAGATATTGAATTTTAGACCGTACTTCGTTGATATAGTTATTATTGCGACGATTTTATTGCAAATCAAACCATTGCTTTTAGAATTCCGTATGAGAGGTATATTATTTTTCATGTGAATATTTACGCGTTGATTACGATTGATTCGATGGACTCTTGTTGCTTATTCTATTGTTTTGGTTCTGGGAATTTGTGTTTGACTCAATTTTCAAGTAGGTACCTATATCTTATTATTCAATGACTGCGAGAATGGACCAGTACATAAACTGCTCTTAACACTCCGATGCACGACGGTGGTCTATCAGTCTCGGCAAAATACAATAAACGTTGATATGTTTAAAATACATTTTATCTAGATCTGCCCTCTCATGTACCTGTCAAGTAATCAAAAAGGTATACTTTATTTGACAGTAATATATTTTTTTGTATATTTGGATTTCATACATTTGTCCCAATAGACGACGGTCGACCGCATTTGTAATTTTATTTAAATGATGTTTTCATCTAGCGGCGAACGGAAAATGTTTGCTGGGTTGTTATTTTATAAGAATTATTGGCAGATGGCAGTGACAGATAAGACATATGTTTGAAATGTTCCTAAATAATTGTAAAAGCTGTTATAGTCTTGGCGAATATGTGACTTTGGACGAAATGCTTGTTGCATTCCGCAGTAGGTGCAATGTCCGCGTTTATATTCTTAATAAACCAAAGAAATATGGCACCAAAGTTTTCGCAACGGTTGATGCCAGAACATTGTATATGCATGATTTAGAAATACATATACGCTGGTGTGCAGCCTGCTGGGACATATCAAGTAGATAACAGTACCTCAGCAGTCACGCTTCGGATGTGTCAAGATGAGTTTGGATCTGGGAGAAATATTACTATGGATCGAATTGGATTGAAAACAGAATATAGACTCACTTTCGTGGGTACAATAAAAAGCAATAAAAGAGAACTACCGCAAATTTTAACACATACTAAAGATCGTCCTGTAGGCTCTTCTGTTTTTGGGTTTGGTGTTCACATGATGGCATCTTCCTATGTGCCAAAAAAGAAAAAGAATGTGCTGATGATATCTTCGTTCCACAACAGTCGATCCAATAACTGGTAAACCAGAAGTTATTTTATTTTATAATAGTACTAAATGTGGAGTCGATATCGTGGATAAAATGAGCTCCAGTAATAATGTTGCAAGGAATACGAAACGATGGCCTGTAGTTGTGTTTTACGGTATTTCGAACATTGCTAGCATGAATGGATTTATACTTACCAGGCACAACGACCCAGATCAGAATCATAGTAAACAGAGAAGATTATTTATCAAGATTTTGGGTTTAGAGTTAATAAAAGACCATTTGCAGTCCAGAGCTGCGATGTCAGGTTTACATTCCTACATTCGAAATGCAATAGCTAAACATACTGAAATCGACACTGAAGAAAAACCTGACCCTCCACCCAACAGAAGAGGGCACTGCAAGTATTGCAAAAAGAAAAAATCTCGTTATTTGCAAATTTTGTAAAGCTTGGCTCTGTATGAGTCACATAATATCGAGTTGTAGAGAATGTGTTCAGCAGCGGTCCTGAGTCCGGTAGTGTCAATTCGCGTCAATGCAGTTTCTGCACTAACGCAGTAATTTTCAATTTTTTATTAAAATTTTGTTTTTTGTTCTTTTATTTTTCTATATGTCTAATAATTTTATCTCTGTTTTCATTATTTTTTACACGCTTTATATTAGCTTCACTTGTATGTTTGTTTGTTTGTAACCGACTCCTTTGGGCGCGATTTTGACCCACTTCCAGACGTCCGAATGATTTGAAATTTGGCAGGTGCACATAATTCCGGTGACAATGCATTGAGAAATTTGTGTGAAAAAAAAAACAAAATGGCGGCTCCAAATGGCGTACGAGTTCTGTGATTATGGTCCGATTCGCTTCAACATTGGAATCTGAGGGTTTGCGTGGTCGGAGATTATGAGAAATTTGTTGAAAAAAAAAATCAAAATGGCGGCTCCAAAATGGCGTACGAGTTCTGTGATTATGGTCCGATTCGCTTCAAAATTGGTATCTGGGGGTTTGCGTGGTCGGAGATTATAATTCTTTTGTGAAATTGAAAAATTCAAGATGGCGGCTCCAAAATGGCGGACGAGTTTTGTGATTATGGTCTGATTCTATTCAAAATTGGTATATGGGGGTTTTTGGGGTCGAATATTATGATTCTTTTGTAAAAATTGAAAAATTCAAGATGGCGGCTTCAAAATGGCGGCCGAGTTTTGTGATTATGGTCTGATTCTATTCAAAATTGGTATGTGGGGGTTTTTGGGGTCGGAGATTATGATTACCTAATATGATAAGATTATCCCATTTTTTAATTTGCAAAAAAATAATGAAAATAATAGTTTAAAAAAACTAAAAAAACACGCTTTCATAAATAAACCACACTAAAAAGTAGGAAATAAATAATAGTTTGAAAAAACTAAAAAACACGCTTTTATAGAAAACCAGACTGAAAAAAATTGAAAATAAGGAAAACATTTATTTTATTTAAAAAAAAGCGTGGGGTGCATGGTATGAATAATTATGTAGTACATTACACACCTAGGGTAGTAAAGTAAGAAATGTCTCAGATCACAGGTAATTGTTGGCCGAGTCGATACCATGCACCCCACGCTTTTTTTCAAATAAAATAAATTGTTTTCTCATTTTTTATTTTTTTTAGTCTGGTTTTCTATAAAAGCGTGTTTTTTAGTTCTTTCAAACTATTATTTATTTTTTTATAAAGGTTTATAGTAACAATAAAGCCGAAAAGCATGGATTTTGCAGTCAGTTTTTTTGGGTTTACTATCAAAACTAAATATCTTGTTCCATAAATTCATTGAAATATACTGAATCAACTAACTTTTTAAAAATTTAAAAAAAATTGGGGTGAAAATTTGTTATATTTATGTTGGTCCTAATAGACCACCCTCGTGTATGGATGTTAGTCCGGCTGAGGTCGTGCATCGGAGTGTAAAATTGAAATAAATACCTTAAAACAGCAAGAAATAAAGGAAACTTGAATAGAAGACTTCAACAAGAATACTCTTGGTACAAAATATGGAAATATCCTAACATAGGTATTGATGTTTTTCAATCCTCTTGCGAGCAAACTCAACATTATTCGATTATTTCTCGTACCGTAACTTGTAGTAATGAATTTGAATAATTCTTGGTTACTTTTCAATGTTTTGATATATCTTCAGCTAAAAATTTTGATACGCTCCTGTTATTCCCAAACAGTCATTGAAAATGATAACTCTTATCGCTTCCATTCGTTCAGGTGCAATTATAAATATTTATATTTACAACTGAACATTCACTCGCGATTTTATGTATTATCTTCACACATGGAACCGCAACATTTTTTTCTGTGTTGGTCAGTGACTGCCCTTCTTCTGCCTGTCTTCTATGTGATCTATAGGAGCAATCTCTGCTGTAATTGTGCGTTCATCCTGAAAGGTGAGGGATTTGTGAATTAGAACTATAATAGTTGGTCATGCAGCTCATGAAGAAACACTAGAAGGGTAATAACGCAGTAGGAATAGAATTTTATTTTTCTATGCAAAATATTATTTTTCTATGTGAATTGGCTCGTTCAGAAACTTAACTAAAATCATAAGAAACAACAATATAAAAGTTGCAAAATAACGAGAACACATTTCGATACTGTCACTAAAAACGAAATATCCGCCCAAGAACAATTTCACACGCGTATTCTTCCACTCTATTCACTACCTATGAGTTCGTCGTACTGCATGAGGATTTTCTATTGCCCAAAAATTAACCTTTATTTCGTGTGTGTACTTTTCGATAAGGTTACGAACGGAACTGCACCTGAACACTTTAAACAACCCGCATCACACATTTGAACTTTCACAAACTTCAGACATTTTTCAACGGAAATCTATGGGCGTTAATTATTTTCGTGAATGTGTTTGAGATTTACATAACCAAAAACAACTAATTAAATAAGATATACGACAGCCCGCTCATGCTATGGTGAAGTGTTTTTCTGATTAGCTGTTAATGGAACTCCTCATTTTCATTGGGCTGTGAGAAACCTAACATAGCCTTCACACAAATATTTGTATTATCACTATGTATAGATCTTGTGTGCATGGGAATTTACAGATATTTTTTCTACATTTCAATAATCTCATGGATAAGCTTTTCGCAAAATACAATCAAATCATTATACTGGGTGATTTCAACATAAATATTAAAAAAAGTGACAAATCAACGTTGGAATGGTCAGAAATTATACAGTCCTTTGGTCTGAGATTCACAATCGACGAGTATACCAGAGTGAGCTCTAGATCTGCCAGTTGTATGGACAACATTCTAACAAACTTAAATAAATCCAGTTACTCGGTGGATATAGTCGATCCGGGACTCTCAGACCACCGGGCCCAAAAAATACTCTTCCAGCAAAAAACTTCACAAGAAAAATAAATGAAATTGGCCTCGGTAAAATGAAGGAATCACTTACGGACCTGGATTGGACCGTTTTTAATTTACCCCAAGAAAACCAAAAAATTTGTGTGGTCTATGTGGCTTGACTTGAAACTGAATTTTGATTTGATTTTGATCAACACATGACCAGTAACAATTGAAGCTGAATTCAGGGGTTCCAACTGTTGGATTAGTACCAGATTGTGATTGAAATTACTTTGTTGCCAATTTTTGGTTTGATGTCTAATGACAGTTAATAGCACTAAATGTCACTCAGATGTTTAATATCTGTATTTTTGGGATAATGCAGTTTCCTTGGGTAATGAGAGCATTTCTGAGAATGTTGGTTGAATGTGACTCTTCCGCTAACACTTTCACTGCCTCACAATTCTTCTGATGGATATAATTATTTACATGTTCTGCTAGAGCGCATCTTTCGGGATACAGTCTGCAGTCGCTATTGTGATAAATTATTCTGCTTGATAATGATCTTACCGTTTGACCAATATATCGCTTATTACACCCTTGATAAAGTACATTTGACATTGACGGCAAAGGAATTTCATCTTTGACTTTAGAATAAATTGATCTGATCATTCGAACTGTTTCTGACCTACGAAATCAAAAAGAAGTTTCTCTAGTCGACGCGTATATTTTTTTCAATTATTTTCGATTATTCTTCTTCCATTGGGTGTACTTCAAAGTTGGTCCCATTTTAATTTGAAAAAAGAATCCACCCCTAAGGGTAGCAAAATGGAGGATATTGATCGTTTACCCTCTGAATTTTGGCCCGTTAACCGATTCTATCAGGCATAACTTTGTATTGGGTTATTCGATTTGGATGATTCTTTTTTATTTTATAGGGTAAACCTTGAAGTTGGTCATATTTGAATTTGAAAAAGAATAATCCACCCCTAAGGATAGAAAAATAGGGGATGATTGATTTTTAACGTGTGTACCGATTCTCTTCAAACTTGACACACATATCTAGTTCTGATAACACTACAACATAATGATTACTTCAATTGTTAATTGAGAAGGTAGTAATTAGTAAAAATTTTAGAAATAAAAACTTTGTAACAAAAAATGAAACCGACGAAAAAAGAAACTGAAAAGCAAAAAACAATCCTTCTTAGTCTTAATAACTAAGCTCCTAAACTAATGTAAGTTTCCAATTTTGATGTGAGCTATTAAAAGTATTAAGGATCTCATTAATCCCATCATTTGGTAATATCATCAACATATTTTTTTATGGCGTTAAAATAAATGATAAAACCGGAGTAACATTGTCTAACAAATCATCCATAACGTCGTACGCTGCTAATATGGGTGAAATGGAAGCCCCCTACAGAGATGCTGAAAGTTTGTTTATACATTTTATTATTAAATGAAAAATATGTATTGCCAAGGAAGTGACATTTTTGAACTTCTTCACTTTCTTTTTTTGACATTACATATTCTTCATTAAATAATAAAATTAATAAACAAACTTTTGGCAGCCCTGTGGGGGCTTCCATTCCACCCATTTGAGCAGCATATTTGCTAGACAATATTATTATTGTTTTATCTCTTTATCTTAACTTCATATAAAAATATGTTGATGATATCATAGTAGCATTACCAGATGATGGGATAAATGAGATTCTTGGTATTTTCAACAGATACGATCATCACATCCAGTTCACAATAGAAACCGATAACAACGAAAATTCCGTACCATTTCTTGATACCGAGATTATACGAACAACAGAAAACAGGCTACTGGTGGATTGGTAGATGAAACCATGCAGAATGGGCATATACCTGAATTATCACTCATATCACAAACATTCTATGGAAGTGAACTCTGAAAAACTATAAAAATCAGAGAACTTAAAATCTCAGACCTTAAATTTTACAAAAAAATTTTAGATGATCCATACCCGAAAACTTTACTCAGTTACATATTTTTCAATGTTATAAAATGCATTTTTGCCTAAGAAAAATTTTTGTCTCCTCTTAATTGCTACATTTTCTATCAATCTAATGTTATTTGGCAGCTTATTCCATATTTTCAGCAAACTAAACTGCAAATGTTTTTGAATATACGTAAATTTAACTTTGTCTTTTCTTAAATCAATTTTTTTATATATATACATAGCTATAAATAAATCGAAATATATTCTCACATACTTTTACTCATACACACACACAACACACTCTTATAGACCAACATTAGGTATCTGCATACACAATTATCACAGACTTTCCATATCATGTTGAAAATATTCTTCAATGTTATAAAATGCATTTTTGCCTGAGAAACATTTTAGTCTCCTCTTAATTGCTCCATTTTCCATCAATCTTATGTTATTTGGCAGCTGATTCCATATTTTCAGCAAACTATACTACACAAATAAATATACGTAAATTTAACTTTGTCATTTCTTAAATATTTTTTTTTCTTGAATTGTGTTTGAGTTACTTCTCTATCACTAAACAGGTATTTATTATTCAGAACAAAATTTATAGACTCATATTTATACAAAGAGATAACCGTTAAGATATTATTTTTTATATAAAGGGGTTTGCAGCTCTCCCTTCGAGCAACTTTGAAAATTTTTCTCACACATTTTTTCTGAACAATAAGTACTCTTTGAATGTGGGAAGAGTTTTCCCAAAATATTATTACATAACGGAGTTTGGACTGTATATATGCGTGATACGATATTGAGGCAGCATGCACAATAATATTTTCTGAGAGAACATATAAAGCATATGTATATTTTGATAAGTCTCGAGTCAACTGATCTATATGCTTTCCAATCTAAACGATGATCTAAAAGATATATAGATTGATGTATCAACTACTGCCTTGTCAACCACTATGTTTTGTTTGTTGTTTTGTCTATCAAAATGCATGATTTGTGTTGTGTTTATTTTCTGAGAACCAGCCATTCAACTTTTGCAAGTATTCATTGACCGTAGCAGTAGATAAAAAGTTATCTTCATTGATAATTAGAGACGTTTCATCGGCGTTCAATATAACAGCTTGTTTAACTATTTCCGGAAGTTCATTCGTATATAAAATAGAACCCTGTGGTACCCCTCTCTTTATCACATCCTTCTCTGATTTGATGAGGTTTCCAGTTTCACCCTTTTCTAGTACAAATTTTTGGCTATTAAATAAATAAGATTCAAGCAGCCTATGTGCCACTCCCCGAATTCCATATTTTTACATTTTGTCCAGTAATATTTCGTGTTCCACACTATCGAATGCTTTTGAAAGATCTAAGCACACTGCTAATGTGCATTTGCCATGATTTTGCGCGTCACGAATTTGTACCGAGCCTTGATAAATTGCCTATGCTGTTGTTCTTCCCTTTCTAAATCCATTTTGGCATTCCGTTATAACTTTATTTTTTTCTATAAAGTGCATCAGTCTTTTATAAATGAGTTTTTCTGGAATTTTGCTCAGATTGGGAAGCAGAGATATAGGTCTGAAGTTTTTGAAGTAATGTTTTTTTCCTTTTTTGAATATATGTTTTATGCGAGCTATCTTTAATTTTCCGGTAAGATCCCCGTTTAAAAACTGAGATTTATAATATGTGCCAAAGGAATGGCTATCAAATCTGCTACATTCTTCAGAAGTGCAATAGGAATTTCATCAAAGCCAACCGATTTTTTGTTTTTTAAGCTTTTTATACATTCAATTATTTCTAATTGGTATTGGATTTGGTTTCTACCTTTGGACATGCATTAAAATAATATGGGTTTGCTTGATCTAGGATACTTTTTTATCGCAGTCAAAGTGATTGAAAAAATTGTTTTTATTGAATTTTTTTGTTATATTATTTATCAAACCCCAGGTGGCCTTTCCTTTATTTTCTGCTGTCTGTATTTGTTTCAAATTATTCATCGCTTTCGCTTCTTTAATGACCTTTTTTAGAATACTGCTGTGTTTTTCATAGTTGGTTACTGTGTTTTCTATAGTTGGTTACTAGTCCTCTACTGAGTTTTTCAAATAATATTCGTTTATTTTTGCATGAAACTTTGATACCAACAGTTATCCATGACTTTGAACTATATTTATAAGGAGAATATTTCCATTTTGGCATGATTCTGTCCATTACTCAAGTAATAATATTTAGAAACAAGGAATATGCCTCATCAACATCTGAATTTTCATGAACTACATCCCAGTCTTCAGACTACAGCTCTTCCCTGAAATGTTTTAATTTTGTTTCAGAAAATATTCTCTAAGTTTGATCAGTGATTTTTTTATACGTAACCTTGTGTTCCAGGTTCACTATTTGACCATGGTGGTCAGACAAAGCTGTAACTAACACTTCACTCTCGACGTTCTCGAAGTTTACAAAACAGTTATCAATAAGGGATGCCGTATTTTTGTCACCCTTGTTGCCTCAAAAACTGTTTGGTGGAAATTATAGGAAAGAAGTAACTCTAAAAATTCAATAGATGTGTTGTTTTTTTGAAAGAGGTTAATGTGGAAATCTCCACATAGAACTATTCTATGATCACGAAATTTTGTAGTCAAAACTTTCCATTAAAACATCTATTCCACCCAAATTTGAACGGTAAAAACATAAAAACATTTTAACAAAAAATTAAACCGACGAAATACAGAACTGAAAAGTAAAAAATAAAATAAACCTTCTTAGTCTCAGTAACTAAGCTCCTAAACTAATGTAAGTAACTAATTTTGAGTCGGCGCCAAACAAACAAATGAATTAGGTTAGGCGTAAAATGATGGTATCGAGTTGCGTGGTGACATTCTGATAATTATTTTGAAGTAATTTAATGATGTTCGTTGATTATTTGTTTGGCGCCGACTCAAAATCAGTTACTTACATCAGTTTAGGAGCTTAGTTACTGAGACTAAGAAGGTTTATTTTATTTTTTACTTTTCAGTTCCGTATTTCGTCGGTTTGATTTTCTGTTAAAAAGTTTTTATTTTTCAATTTTTTATGGTAAAATATTAATTGCTACCTAGTTGTTTTTTTATTACTTCCAAAATACTTACTTACCCACCTTACTTCAACTATTACCAGTTACATAATATGATTATCTACTTTTACTATTTGTTGTAATATAAATTATTTTTGTTGTTCTGGTTAGTTTATTTCATTACTTTGTATATCATTCCATCCTCTCATAGAATATATGGATGTGGAACAGAAATAATGTCAGTATCAATCTGTCATTGTCAACTACGTATGTGTGTGCCAATGTTCATAAGTGAAAAATCAATTATCCCCTATTTTTCTACCCGTAAGGGTATATCTATATATAAGGTATCTATTAAAAAAAGAATCATCCAAATCGAAGAACCCTGTACAAAGTTATGCCTGATAGAATCGGTTAACGGACCAGAATTCAGAGGGTGAGTGATCAATATCCTTCATGTTGCTACCCTTAGTGGTGGATTTCATCTTTTAAATCCAAATGGGACCACCTTCGGAGTACACCCTATCCACTGAAAAAAGAAATATCGGAATCGAACGCCTCAGTAAAAAGTTATGCGTGATCATACATAAAAAAAAATGATGGAAAAAAAATATACGGGTCGACTAGAGAACCTCCTCCTTTTTGGTTTCGTCGGTTAATAAAATTACCAATTTCCTCTTTCTGCATTGCACACAAAAGTATTCAATATGTCCTTCTATAAAATTTCAACTGGAAACATTCAGACTTTCAAAATTGCCTTCTCTTGTGTAAATACAAGTACCGCCAGTAATCATATCCTTCCCTGAAAATGAAGACAATAATTTGTATCCTGTCAGTTTAGTGAATTCTTCTTCATCTGGCTTCATCCAGTGTTCAGAGGAGCATTGAAAATTGCGATTGTTATAAACAAATTAGGAAATAGAAAAAGGAGAGGTCTTAACCTTAAACCAAAAACTATGAGCCGAGCAGTAAAAAAAAGTTCCCAAAGGGGAAGAAATTATCAATAAAAAAAGTTTTGTTAATAAGCGCATAATTGTTCGAATTGTACGAAAACTTTGCCTCGTGGAGCTCTTCTCATATATGTACTTTATAAGATTATATCGTTAATTTTTTTTCCAATTAGCGATTAAATTTGTTAAAAAAAAAAATTAAAAATCTAATTGAAATTACTTAACAAATGATCCGAGATTTAAAAAAAATTAAATGTTTCTCAAGAATAATTTTATAACTCTTTTTTAGTTTCCTAGTTGTTCAAACAATATTTAAAAAAAACATTTCTTCTTTAAGATTCATTATTTGCAATTATCTCTGTAACATAGAAAAAATACGTTTTTGTTGGTAATTAAATTGTTTATTATCAACTGACAATTGGTATCTTACACATTCATGCCAGTCATCGCTGCCGAAGTCTAATAACGTGTTCAAATTGATGCCCACCATGGTCGTCTTATCGAAGCTTTCAACTCTTCCACATTCTCAAAAGTTGAACTGAACACTTTGTCCTTGATGAAACCCCATATCGCATAACCAAGAAGAGTGAGGTCGGGCAAACGCGGTGGCCATTTGATAGGACCGTTGTTTCCTATCCATCTTCCTGGTATGGTCCTATCGAGAAATGTTTTACAAATTCATATGCGATGCGGTGATGCTCCGTCGTATTGGAAATATTCATATTTCTTTAGTACATTCAGAGGCAAATCTTCCATAAAATCGCCCAGAGTTTCTGATAGGAACTTAAGATACAAGTCCCCTGTCAATGGCGTTTAAAAAAGGTAATGATTTTGGTTTTCAAAACACCAACCCAGATATTAATGCCGAACTTCTTTTCAAAATTAGTAGCTCTATGTAAATAAGCATTGTCCTGGCGCCAGTGATAATGAATATTCCTGTTGAACCATCCATTATTTGTAAACCGACTTTCGTCGCACCATAAAAATTTTCTACTAATTTCATCATCTTGCCCAAGTCTCTAACTCAAATGCTGTACTTTTCTCACTTTGTAGGGTTCCAAATTGTGTTTCTTCCAAATGTTCCTCGTTGATGAATGTTATACCACTATACAACAGATTCTTCCTCATTCTAATTTCACTTGTACTCCATAAATCCTGATTCAAATGATCATTTTACTATGTATGTGTAACATGAAACTTCGAAAAACTTACCTAAAATGTCGATTGAATATAGTTGAGGGTGGCTCTTGAAGAACAAAGCAACGTATTGAAAATCAAAGTACAGTAGATCAAAGCAAAATCGAAATAGAGAAAACAGTTTCTTGAACACATTTCCATATCCCTAAAAATGGAGGCGCTAGTGCTGATAAAATAAAACGGACAAATTCGGTTTTAAAAACGTTTCGTGATGTTTCCGATTTGAAAACATCGTTTGATTTTTCCCTAAAATAGACAACTTTTGCCGATTTTAAGCAACTTCGTAACATTTATCGTTTTCGAGATGCCAATGGTGGTACGACATAAAAATACGGCCAACAAATTAAGTGTTGGACATTTGTTTTATATTTTGTATTGTTTATATCTCGTAAACTATTAAAATTACGGCTACAAACTAGGACACTCTTATTGATTAAACTTTAATATTATTTCCTGAATAAGTAACTAATTGTAATTGTTCATCAAACATAAGTATTTATTAAATATTTATCATACTTTTCATATTTTTGCATCTTTTAACTGACTATATTTGAGAAAAACTATAAGAGAAAATGTTTTTTCATCATATTATGTTCAGTTTATTTTCAACTATTTATTGACAATCACTGCAACTTTTGTTATTATTAAGAAAGTAAAGAATCCGAAAAGATGAAAAAATCGACAATTCTCTACTTCGGGAATCTTTTTAAGAATTACTTTACTCTACGGCTGATCATTTTCAAGTCATTGAAAACTGAAGCCTCTAATTTTCTCTTGATTTGTTTAAAATCATCGCAGTTTGTAATAGCGGATTGAAAGTTGAGAACTTTATTCTCGTATGGTAATTACGAATCGAATGATTAATCGCTCATATTTTTAGGAGAATAAGAAATATTTCTTGTAGGAAATCAACTTTCTGACCAGACTAGTATATGTTTTTATTTTTGATTGGTTAGCAAGAATAAGGATTCTTATCAGCTTTATCTAATCAAGCTTATAAAATAATAATAGTTCAAGAATTCAGAGCTCTCGATGTAGATGTTTGAGTAATTCGCAAATGGCGATGGGAACTTATTTACTTCTGTGTTGTGCGATTTTCCTTTTTGTTTTGTCCATCTTTTATTTGCTCCACAAGATCAGTACCACTTACAACCGTGGAAGAATCCTGTCAGGTAAGACATTCGTAGAATTTTGCACAGGTAGATAGATAGACGTTTATTTGACAACGTTATGTGAAAATACATTTGTAGCAAGTCCGAAACTTACATTTCTTGAAGTAAAATCTAAAAATTGTTAGGTTAGGTTGAATAAAATCAATGTTTAAAATTGTGCATATCCTCACATACCTATACATAAACACTACACCAACTATCAATAAACTCTGTCCTTTTTTCATTGGCAGCACGACTTCGTGGTCTCAGGTATAAAATAAACATAAACCATAGGCGTTACATTTCTTACCAAAATATAAGACGGAAATTCAATGATACTTATAACGAATGAATATGGATTTACTTGAGAGAAAGTTATGAGAATATGGTTAAATACCTACAAAATGAATATATAATAATACTAATACCTATTCCTCTCACCACTTGTTATTATGAAGGAATTGGGGTAAATATTTGAGCACAATTACTATAGTAAATAGTCTGGTCGATATAAAATATTTAGATGGAAATTCCCGAGGTACACTTTAACTGTACATTCGTTTCTGAGAATCGGACACTATTACAAAATGAGGGTTCTTAGTTAATACCTCATAGTTAAAATTTGCTTACTTCTTAGGTAAAACAATTCGGAATTGTTATTATGAAGGGTAATGAATGCAAAATGTACCTGCCCCATTATATGCTCATTAATTGGTATTAATAGCAAATAAATAAAGGAATTCTGGGTTTTCCCGTCGGTTAGTTTCTACAAAATACAATAGGATACTGTTTTGCTGTGGAGGGGGGTCCGTGACGAGCTACCGCTCATTCTTAATCTTTGAGTAGTGTTTATGAAAATGGCATCGGGTGCAAACTTCACTCCAGTTGAACCCAATACATTTGTTGCATACTATGCAAGTGAAAAAACTATAGTGCTTAATGTGCATGGTGCACTTGTTTATCAATAACCCACGAGTTCCGTTCGCCAAAGAGTGCCTACATGTTCTAATACGACGGGAGAGAGTGAAAGAACAATTTACTGGTTTTTAAACGAGAGGGAAAAGTGGAGACATTAGTGCACCAAAACAAAATTCAGGAAGGAAGTCACTATCAATCGATGACTTTGATAAGATTGCCATCCGAAAGAAAGTTCACTATTTTTATAAAGAGATACCAACTATAGACAAAGTTCTACAGTCAATTCAGGAGGACGACGATTTTTCACAAGTAGGCCGAACCAAATTATGGAAACTTCTACGCGAGATAGGCTTTTCCTGGGAAAAGCAGAATAGAAAGTACCTCCTTATAGATAAAGACGAAATTGTGCGTTGGAGGAGAAATTATTTAAGGAAGATCAGGAAGTAAAAAAAATAATTATTATCCATTGCGAGGCAACACAAAGCAAACTACGAACAGTAAGTGGTTGACGAAATGGCTAAAGAACAAAAGATGGTTGTATTACGATTACCTCCAAACCATTGTGAGCTCAATCCTATGGAGCTCATATGGGCTCAAGTGAAAGGAGACGTTGCTAGGAACAACACTACTTTCAAATTGGATGATGTACGTCAGCTTCTTCTAGCATCGTTCTCCAAAGTGACAAGCGACAGTTGGAAAAATGCTGTAAATCATGTATTAACAGAAGAACAGAAGATGTGGGATCTTGATAATTCAATTGACCAAAGTGTGGAATCTCTAGTTATTTCAATAGGACCCGAAGATTCATCGGATTCGGATACCGATGATGACTGTGAAATGGACATTAAGGTAAGTAACTACATACATTTATTACCATCATTATTTGCAAACATTTTATACTGCGTCCTGTGCGCGACTTCGGCATCGCGCACAGGACGCAGTTATAATAGTTTGACAAGTGTAAATTTGATACATCCAATAATCGATGAATTGTCAATTATTACTCTGAATTTGATATTATTATAAACATGTATTGTTTCTTGGAAAGTTTTATAAATAAATAAATAAATATAAAGACATGGTTTACCGAATGCACGTCACTGATCAGTACTTTTACCATCGATGCTTTGTAATAATTTCATCGTTCTATTGTTATTAGAGATAAAACAGAATTAGAGATATACCTTATTGGTTAGTGATACTCAACATGTCAAAATATATATCAGAAGCGGGATCTATCAACGCAAGAACAAAAACTGCCTATTCTTTAGCTGAAGTTTCAGTCTCTTTTTGAAATTACTTAGTGTGTACAGTCTTAATTCATTGGGTTACTGGTTGTACAATTTGGCAGCATTGTATGAAAAATATCTTGTGTAAATAGTGGAGTGACGAGGAATGACAAGAATGTGTCTATTCCGTGTTCTGAAGTCTTAAATTTTCCATAAAGGTATTTAGGAGTTTTCGTTATAAGAACTTTGTGGGTTATTGATAGTAGGTGTAGATTTCGAAGATCGTTCAACCTCAGCCAACTAGAGTTATTGAATTCCGTACTTATGTGGTCAAATTTCCGAATACCGAAGGAGAATCGAATGCACGAGTTTTGTATTCTTTGCAGACGATACTGGTCAGACTTCAGGAGGGCAGGTCCGTAGATGCTATCACATTAAGACAGTTTGGGCGTCATCGATGATTCGCATAAAGAAAGCTTCAAGTGCTTGGAAAGTATGTGTCTGTTAGGAAAGAGTTGTCTGAGGATGTTGAAGGATGCCTGGCAAAGATAGCTCACATGTTTGGTGAATCTCAGCTCAGAGTCGAGCTACAATCCTAGATTTTTACATTCTTTGACTATAGGCAATATATCACACCCGATTTTTATTTTCATATCATCACGAGCACTTTCCACTTTCTTTTTCGAACCGAATAACATGATCTGTGGTTTTTTTGAACTCAAGCGTGAATTATATCAAAAGTGAGATTATTAAATGTGGATTGCATGAATGGCATGTTCCTTGAACTATTCGGTACAACAGTCGAATTTTCTTGTGTTGAAATAATTTTTCTTTTTTGCACTGTCACATGTTCTAAACATTTTATTAGCTATTTATGACCTGTGTGCTACCGATTCATGAACATACACTCTTCAGCGACCGTTGATGACTTCCAACCACCATGTTTCTTAAGTGTCACCAAGTCTCTCCCAGATTCAACTGAAAGGGTAGCAGACAATATTCGAAATGAATGACCGGTATATGAGTTAGCATTTTCAAGTTGAAGAAAATTAGCTACTGTTTCAGGTACCTTATAAAACTGATTTTCACCCACAACCTGATTGATACATTTTCCATTGCGATATGCATAAAACAGGCAATGATTCTTTGCTGCTGCTGGACGGAGGGCTATGTACATTCGGTAAAATTTAATAGATTCTTCGGTAACTACAAATTTCCTGTTTACATCATTCTTTGTTTGCTTGAGTTCCACAATTGATAACGTTCCCGAATTTTCAATATCATCTTATTTTACCTGGCTGATTTCACAAATTCGACAAGCTCCTGCAACCCCAAATACAACAACAACCTTGGCCATTTAATGAACTTCATCGGAAGCATTATTTAAAAAATCACTAATTTGTGTACCCGTAGAAACCGCAGCTTCTCTGGGGGATTAAATTTGGTAGTTATCTGAGAGGACCGTCGCGAAACAGACTAGTTTAAATTATCAGAACACTCCCGCGAAAGTTAAACACCTCATCTCGATACGAAACTAATGAATTTTAATTTTTGCTGGTCCCCAAAAAAGGAACTCCTGACTTGAATAAAACTTCTGATAGTTAGTTTAACCCGGGCCACGACAAAATATCAACTAACTATTTTTCTGCGAGAATTTTCCATGTAGAATTTCTCTTACTATCGTTCTTTGAGAACACCCCACTTGAGTCAAATCTCGACAAATAAAAATAATTCCAACCCCTATTTACAACTAATCCGTACTTTGGGGTGGGATTTTGAAAAACTGTAAGCAAAAATGTAATGACCCGGTCGACCAATCAAGATACGAGTCGTGGGTGGAGCCATTGCTTGATCTCCGTCACTTGAGAGCTGGCGCACCCACGAATTTGAGCGGTCCTACTTGGAACTATGGAATTCTTTGCTGCGACTCTAGTATTATTTTTCAACAATTTTTCCTGAGTTCCTCTGAATCAACTGACAATGCCGAATGGTGGTCATAACTTTACAAAAAGAATCTTCGATGAATCAACTTCTTGGGCCACTTAATTCTAAATAAAAATAATTGCTCATATGAGTGCCAATTAATTTCGCCAACAACTAATTCTTCTATTGCTTAAGAATTTGTCACAATTTCCCGCTTTTGGCAGTGAACCAGTGAACCAAACTCCCATATCTCAAGGGTTCTATTCCGTACATGACGAAGACAATACAAACTTTTCACAGCTTTGTGGAATTCTCGTTGGGAATTAAGGGTAACAATGTTTTTTCTCTCTACAGATGTGTTCACCGCCAGGCCAATTGGGCCCGCTTCAAAATGTTCTTATTCTTCGAGATTGTTGACAAACCACCGGCTAGCAGATGTTGAGATTGCTACGAAAATGATAATTTTGGCAGTCGGATCTAATGGCATACGGAATCTAGAAATTATGATATTTTTCGTCCCGAAAACGGTCACTTGAAAATAACAGGATCTCATTTTGGACCTGGATATAAGAGTCTATTTTGAAATCCGGTGATATATTCTTACAGGGTGGCTCCTAAGATTTTGTAACAGAATTATCAGGGAAAGCTAAGAGGCATCCCATAAGGATTCCAAAAATGATATAGTATACGGGGTGTTCCATTTGAAATAACAAAGTAGCTACTAAGCGGTAACACTGTATTGATGAAAATATTTTAGACGGATAGAGATACTCCAGATACTTCTAATGTTCCATCTACCATGAAAGATCCTGTATAATAGCTATTATTGAATAGTTTTCTCTCAGTTTGCCATTTCCACTACTGATGAGTATGAAATCTATAGAACCATCCTTTCCATCAAATCGAAAGCACTTGGTGTTGATAAAATCAGCATTGAAATGATTATCCGCTCATGTCCTATTATTCTGCCAATAATATGCCATATTTACAATTTTTGCTTACAAAATAGTGTCTATCCCATCACTTGGAAAAAATCATTCATCTTACCTGTCCCACAAGTGTCTAATCCTACGGGATACAAAGATCTCAGACCAATTAGTATTCTTTGTGCTTTATCGAAGCCATTTGAAAAAAGTATCTTGTCACGTATGAAATATTATTTAGAAGTCAAAACTTGATACCACCTCATCAGTCTGGCTTCAGAGCAAATCATAGCTGCATCACGGCGCTATTGAAAGTAACTGACGACATCATGCTAGCTACTGATAAGAATGATCTCACACCTCTAGTTTTACTGGATTATTCCAAGGCGTTTGACAGAATTAATCATAGACTACACTTTATTGGATTTACTTTTGAGGTGATTGAACTCCTAGAGAGTTATCTTTTGAATCGCCTTCAGTCAGTTCTTATTGATGACTGTCACTCAAACTCTCTTTTAGTGGAAAGCGGTGTTCCACAAGGCTCTATATTAGGACCAACGTTATTCATTGTGTATACACATGGATTTGGAAAACAAATTGAATTTTGTAAAAGTCACTACTATGCGGACGACACCCAACTTTATTTCTCCTTCCCTGAATCAGATTTGTTAATGGCGAACTCTAGAATAAATTCCGATTTAGAGAAAATCTTAGACCTATCTAACAAGTTCTGCTTGAGTATACATCCATCAAAGTCACTCGTCATGCTATTCGGTAGGAAGAAAGCAAGAACTCGAAATTTAGATCTCCTAAATATCAATATAAATGATGTAGCGATCCCAAAAACGGAATGCGCGAAGAATCTAGGACTCTATATGGACTCATCGCTCAAATATGACCAACACGTCAATATCGTCATAAAGAGGGCTTTTTGTAATCTGAAGTTAATCTATTCAAATAGGAAAATACTTGATAAAAATAGTAAAATAATTTTATGCGAGGCACTTGTTCTCAGTCATCTTAATTATGCCGACGTAATCTATGGTCATGCCATATCGAAGTCGAACTTGCATCGGCTACAACTCGTTCAGAATTCATGTGTTCGACTTATTTGTGGTTTGAGTAGAAGACATCACATAAGCCAACATCTGAACGACATTGGGTGGCTGAATATAGAAAATCGAATGATTCTTCACTGTTGCAGTTTATATCACAAATTAATCATAACTGAGAAACCGGCATATCTTTTCGATAAAATTTCCTTCAGAACAGACGTTCATCATCTGAACATTCGCTTCAAATCACGTTCAACCCCTCTTCGCCACTCCACAGCCTCATTTCAGTCGTCCTTCAGTTATATGATAACCAGGTTTTACAATAGGATTCCCGACGAAATGAAACAAACCAAACTACCAGAGTTAAAAAAAACTGAAACAAAAACTATTTGATGGCTTCATACATTTTTGAACTATCTTTCCACTCGATTTGTTAATTTCATTTCCCTAAATTACATTTAGTTCACTTACCATTTACCATAGTTGATAATTTATTTTTATATGAGTATATGTTTACGTTTTTATTTCTTTTTTCCCCTTTAAGGGTGAGTGTAAGAGAATGCTTGTTCATACTCTCATGTACGAGCAAGCGTTAACTCTGCCTTTTGGCTGTAGGATTACTGAATTGTAACAACCTAGATGTAACCTCTCTGAAGCCAATAAAATCATTTATTATTATTATTATAATACATCAAAATTATCAGTCCGAATTTTCAAAGTAACTGGAATTGATAATCCTTATCATCTTCACCCAATTGAGAAAAATCAATCAGTGTGATATAGAAATTGTAATATCGCGATATGAACGTTTCTCCCGTTTGAAAATTCAATTTTTTGTGTTAACGATGATCAAAACGAATGTGTTTATTTTGTTATTTACGATTTGTTTATTCATTTGGTCCGTATTTCGAGTATGCCGTAGGATAATTCGGAACCACCAAAGCATTGTAAGAGGTGAGAAGTGATAGTGGAAATCGTGAGTTAGTTTGGAATTAACGCACCCTTTTATGGCGTAAATGGTATAATATTGATATTTTGATATCAATTTGAGAATAAAAAATGTAACTGAAAATGGGAGCAGATTTCATTAATGTTCTTGCATGGAGCTCCCTGAGTTCCTCAACTTTATTTCAATTTGTTCTTCTCTAAGATGCACACACGAACAGAAAATTGCTGTAAGTTACCGTTGATGTATTTTAATGAATTAATAATTTTTGATTGCCCTGTATGCCCCTTTCACAAGATATCCTTTCGCACGTGTTACTTTTTCGTCTTCTTCATTGACAGACACAATTAATCAGCATTCTTCTTTCTTCAATTCAATATTATAGAACAGCTGATACATGAAAAATAAACAATCTGTATATGTCAGATCGGAATGTCATTCATTTGACAATAATATCTAGGAAGAAAAGCCGCCGGAAAAAAGTCGCAGGTAAATGTATCTTATTATTATTAGTCATTATTATCACACAGAGTAACACAACATGTAATCTATTTAATTTGGGCACATCCTTATGTTGTAGCTAATGGCTGATAAAAACAGTTCCATATTTCTCCTGTTTTCTACAAACTCCATACAAAAGGCTTTCAGTCTCATTTGCGTTGTATCATAGGTTGGCCTCTTCTTGGAAGTGGTGGTGGTCTAGTTTACAGCTGTTCTATCTTGGTATAGTCTACCGCAAGTTCTTGCCCAGATTGATGCATAATTCATTCCCACTGATACTAATTTTGTTTGTGATAATGGCAGTTTTGGCAACTCGCTTTTAAAAAACGCAAAGCTGTGATGAATTAAATCAGTTTTTACTAAAATTCAAAATTCAAGCTCCGCCTCTGGATAGTTGTCAAAGAAGCTGACGTTTTTGTTAGTCTTCCTAATTCGACGTTTTTGTAATTGTCCAAGTTTTTGTACATTTCATAATTTGTGTATTGTTGATCGAACGTTTAACTGTTTTAGCAGCTTTTGGTACTTTTAATATTTTTGTACATTTCAATAATTTGTTAAACTGTTGTGAGCCGAACGTTCAAGTGCTCCAAGAAGCGAAATGGTACGTGCTTCAGGTGATAAAGTAGCAGCGATCCTAATTCTTGGTGAAACTGGACAAAATATTTATGCAGCAGAACGCATTTTTAATGAGAGGTTTCGTTTCGAGGACTTATTTAAGGAAGCTTCTTCGTAAGTTTGAAACAACGGCTAGTATTAATGATGCGAAACGATCTGGCAGACCACAAATTTCTGAAAAAAATTGATATACTGGCAGAAGTAAAAGTAAATCCTACTTCTTCAACAACTCATGTTGCATCTACCTGTGAAGTCAGTCAAAGAACAGTACACAGGGTGTTGAAAAAAATCAAATTTCATCCATACAAATTAAAAATGGTTCATCAACTCTCAGACGACGACCCAGACCGAAGACTAGAATTTTGTGAAAATATGGAAACTAAAATCAACCAACAGCCAGACTATGTCAAAACAATTTGTTTTAGTGACGAAAGTACTTTCTATCTAAATGGAAATGTAAATACACAGAATGTGAGGTATTGGAGTGACGCGAATACTCACCTGTTTCGTGAAACAATTTTCCCAGAAGGTGGATGTTTGGGCAGGTATCCTGGGAAACCACATCGTTGGGCTTCTTTTTCAAAATACTAATTTAACTGGTGAGGTTCATCTGCAGCTGTTGCAAAACGCAATAGAACCGTTAATCCTTGAAATTTTGGAAGATAATCCAGATGAATTCGCCAATTTGAAAATAACATTCCAACAGGATGGTGCTCCTCCACACGATCACGGTGCAGTAAGATGGTATTTGGATGAGGAGTATCGTGGTAGATGGATTGGACGACGAGGTTCAACGGAATGGCCAGCTCGATCACCGGACCTCACACCTTTGGATTTTTTTCTGTGGAGGTACCTTGAATCGAAGGTTTACGCCATTGAACCTGACAATATTGACGTTTCAAAACAACGTATTGTTGCAGAATGTGAGGCTGTTTCCGCAGACACATTTGCAAAAGTACGAGAAGAGTTTAAAAATAGGATATTTCACTGCCAGGAAGTGAATGGAGGTCACTTCGAGCAATTTCTTTAAGTAGATACCGATTCTTAAATCTGTAATTAATATCATACTGAATGGAATTTAAATTTTAATGTTTACTAATGAGTAATTGAAACTGCCATAAACACAAACAAAATTAGTATCATTCAATAGGTTTTTTCGATACCTTTTAAAACAGGTGTCGCTTGCCGTAGGGTTCCATTTAAAATTATTGGTCACAATGGCCTCGTGACGTCATCTTTGACGATTTCTTCATCAATCATCACTAGTAGGAACGTTTACAACCTTTAATATTCAGTTTCCAAATTTTACTTGTTTATGTATAATCGTTCCAAAAATAAGAGGGGGGGAGAGGACTTTTGAGAAGCACTGTATAATGGAAATGCATAATGATGTCAAATGGTTTGGAGAAAGTGACATAATAAAGGTACCTTATGTAATTATTATTAAGAATGTACCAGTAAATACCTAATTACCTCGGTATTTCTAAAACGTGCCAAAACGTGACTATAAAATCTAATAAACTTATTGTTCTAATTGTTCAAAATGATTACCATGCGGATCTCGGTAAAAATGTACTTTTTTCTATTGTTGCCCTCACTACGTTTCGTGGTTGCTCTGCTGTAGTTCTATTAATAGCTGCTCGTACTTTAATTTCTAATTCCTCTCCTTTAGCTGATACACCTTTTTTATCGTACCCCATAGGAAAAAATCTAAGGGCGTTAGTTCCGACGATCTACTCAAAAACTAAAATCACATTAAAACACTTTGAATTACATAATGTAATTTTTTTGGGATTCTCCGTACAGATGAAACACTGAATTCACATCGCAGAGCAATTTATCTCACGGATGTGGTGTTCTCTACTTGACTTCATCCTAACTTACAATGAATTGGTTTCGGTTACCATCTTCGGCCTCAATTCGAAGTTTTTGTTCCATTTTTGGACAATAATGACGAGTGGAAAGTCGTCTGTTGGGTAATCTTTCCGCATAAAAACGCGCTGCAACGATGAAATTTTTTCTAGCTTCACCGTAAATTAATAGCAAGTCAATTTTTTCATTTGTAATGTAATTTCCGATTTCCTAATTTGTAATAACGAACTGATTATGGAAAATTTAAACTTGAACGGGAAAACTTAAAAAACAAAAAAATACCAAATTCCTAGGAATATCCTTAGACGAGAAACTGAAAATTGATTTGCATGTTGCAGCTCTTACAAAAAAAATTAGCATCGGGATGTTATGCCCTCAGAGTTGGTACAAATGAATTGAGTTCATCTACAGCAAAAATGGTCTATCATTCTCTGATAGAATCTCATTTGAGATATGGAATTCTGGGGATATTGTAGCCAACAACTGCTCCATTCAGTGTTTGTTCTGCAGAAACGAGCAGTAAGGTATCTAGGCAAGGTGGGTGTGCGAGAGTCATGTAAACCTTTGTTTTTAAGCAAGGGAATTCTCACTCTGACATGTTTGTTCATATTAGAAATGGCATGGTTGATTCACAAAGAATATATGACGGAGACTACGGTACAAACAAATCATATGACTCGACAAACAACAGAGAGGAAAATGGCTTTACCCATTCCAAAGTCCACTGTGACAAAATGTTCATTGTTTTTTTAAATAAAAAAAATATTTTACCATGTACCCACTGAACTGAGGACTATAAATGATTATAGAAAATTTAGAAAACTTGTGAAATATGCCCTATTGAAAAAAGCCCATTATAATATTGAGGAATTTTACAATGAAACTCTGATATGACCTTATATAAAATGTTGTACTATGTATCTATATTATACTGATCTGCTATGAATTTTGTTCACTTCTAATTTTAATGTGCACTGTTTATGGTTCTTTTACATTTTTTTATAACCTCATTCTGTATATGTACATTTAGTTATACAGTGCTTCTCAAAAGTCCCCTCCCAACCTCTTATTTTTGGAACGATTATACATAAACAAGTGAAATTTGAAAACTGAATATTAAAGGTTGTAAACTTCCCTACTAGTGATGATAGATGACGAAATCGTCAGAGATTACGTCAAAAGGCCATTGTGACCAATAGTTTTGAATGGAACCCTATGGCAAGCGACACCTCCTTTAAAAGGTATCGAAAAAACCTATTCAATGATACTAATTTTGTTTGTGTTTATGGCAGTTTTGGCAACTCGCTTTTGAAAAACGCAAAGCTGTGATGAATTAAATCAGTTAATACTAAAATTCCAAATTCAAGCCCCGCCTCTGGATAGTTGTCAAATAAGCTGACGTTTTTGTTAGTCTCCCTAATTCGACGTTTTTGTAATTGTCCAAGTTTTTGTACATTTAATAATTTGTGTATTGTTGATCAAACGTTTAACTGTTTTAGCAGCTTTTGGTACTTCTAAACTTTTGGACATTTTAATAATTCGTTAAACTATTATGAGCCGAACGTTTAAGTGCTTCAAGAAGCGAAATGGTACGTGCTTTAGGTGATAAAGTAGCAGCGATCCTAATCTTGGTGAAACTGGACAACATTTTCATGCAGCAGAACGCATTTTCAATGAGAGGTTTCCCGATCGCCCCGTTTCGAGGACTTATTTGAGGGAGCTTCTTCGTAAGTTTGAAACAACGGGTAGTATTAATGATGCGAAACGATCTGGCAGACCACAAATTTCTGATGAGAAAAAAATTGATATACTGGCAGAAGTAATAGTTAATCCTACTTCTTCAACAACTCACGTTGCATCTACCTGTGAAGTCAGTCGAAGTACAGTACACAGGGTGTTGAAAAAAATCAAATTTCATCCATACAAATTAAAAATGGTTCATCAACTCTCAGACGACGACCCAGACCGAAGACTAGAATTTTGTGAAAATATGGAAACTAAAATTAACCAACAGCCAGATTATGTCAAAACAATTTGTTTTAGTGACGAAAGTACTTTCTATCTAAATGGAAATGTAAATTCACAGAATGTGAGGTATTGGAGTGATGCAAATCCTCACCTGTTTCGTGAAACACATACCCAATTTCCCCAGAAGGTGAATGTTTGGGCAGGTATCCTGGAAAACCACATCGTTGGGCCTCTTTCTTTTAATACTAATTTAACTGGTGAGGTTTATCTGGAGCTGTTGCAAAACGCAATAGAACCGTTAATCCCTGAAATTTTGGAAGATAATCCAGATGAATTCGGCAATTTGGAAATAACATCCCAACAGGATGGTGCTCCTCTACACTATTACGGTGCAGTAAGACGGTATTTGGATGAGGAGTATCGTGGTAGATGGATTGGACGACGAGGTTCAACGGAATGGCCAGCTCGATCACCGGACCTCACACCTTTGGATTTTTTTCTGTGGGGGTACCTTAAATCGAAGGTTTACGCCACTGAACCTGACAATATTGACGTTTTAAAACAACGTATTGTTGCAGAATGTGAGGCTGTTTCCGCAGACACATTTGCAAAAGTACGAGAAGAGTTTAAAAATAGGATATTTCACTGTCAGGAAGTAAATGGAGGTCACTCCGAGCAATTTCTTCAAGTAGATACTGATTCTTAAATCTGTAATTGATATCATACTGAATGGAATTAAAATTTTAATGTTTACTAATGAGCCATTAAAACTGCCATAAACACAAACAAAATTAGTATCATTGAATAGGTTTTTTCGATACCTTTTAGAAGAGGTGTCGCTTGCTGTAGGGTTCCATTTAAAATTATTGGTCACAATGGCCTTGTGACGTCATCTTTGACAATGTCGTCATCTATCATCACTAGGGAAGTTTACAACCTTTAATACTGACACTGCGACCAGCTGGGGTCTATTGTATCAATCTGTCGTCAGTGGTTCCTCATTCAAACAGGTTTGTGCCTTAAATTAGGTTTGTTGATAAGGTTCTTCGGATTCATGTCTGTTTCCGGGCTGATCTCTAAAGGTTCTGTGTCGCCTACTACTTAGGGCGTCATAGTCGAAGATAATATGAGAGGCTGTTTCCTCCTCTTCATCACACAGCCTACAATCCACGGTTTCCCCGCGTACTCCGATGGTGTTTAGGTGTTTTCTTAAGCCGCAGTGTCCAGTCAACAGACCTATCATTATACGTGCCTTCGTTCTGTTCAGGTTCAGATGGTCAGCCGTCAGGGTCCGGTTTGGATGCCCTACCATGAATTTGCTGTGTATTTTCCCGACAGTTTGATCCTAATATTGTTGGTGTCTTCTTTTTATCCACTCGTCGATCAGGGTCCTGCATCGGTTTTTGCTAATCCCATGTACAGGTTCTGGCCCTGTGAATAGTGTTTCAGATGCTTGTCTAGCTGGTTGGTCCGCTTTTACGTTGCCTTCAATGCCTCTATGACCTGACACCCACATCAGGGTGACCTCGTTGTGTTGTGCCAGCTCGATGAGGTTCTGGAGGCAGTCCTAGACCAGTTTAGACTTTATCTGTATAGAGTATATGAGTGCTTTGATAGCACTCTGACAGTCAGATAGAATGTAGATGGGTTTTTTCCTATAACCACTTTCTAGATTCTTCTGAATGCATACCAGCTTGAAATATCGTGGAGCATTTGCCAAGTGGTGTTATATAATCCCTTCTTGGCCTTACCCCATGTATTCCTGCTCCCGTTCCTTCAACTGTCTTTGAACCGTCTGTATACCAGACTATGTCCGCAGTTGATTGTGATTCTATACTCGGGGCCCATCCAGATCCGTCAATTCGTGTTTCGAATGAGTATAGGAGTTGCATGTAGTCTGAAATCATTTCGAGTTCTTCGATGTTGATTACATGAGTGATTCTGGTATGTCCAGTTGTTCAGATTCTCCAGTTTTTTGTTTGTTTCAGTCTGTATGCACTCATCCTGGCCTCTCCAATGACATGTGAGTCAAGGGGTTCGATGTTCAGGATGATTTCCATTGCAGCTGTTGGAGTGCTATTCATTGCACCCGTGATACAGAGACCTCTGGATTTTCCCAAGGTTGGTATTTGCCTGTCTTTGATTTGTTTTTGGCCACCATAAGAGTGAGCCATAAGTTATTCCTGGTCTCATCACCGCTGTGTAAGGCCAGTGCATGGCTTTCGGTTTGAGCCCTCAGGTTTTTCCAAAAGCTCTCCTGCACATCATGAAGGTTATCTTGCTTTTATTGGTTACATGTTGAAGATGCGGGTTCCAGGTTAGTTTCTTGTCAAGAATCAGCCTTAGATATATCACCTGCTCTACTACTACTACTTCTTGTAATGTTTCACCGAATAGTCTGGGAGGTATGAGATCCCCCATGTTTCTTTTCCGGGTGAAGGGAATTAGTGTTGTTTTGTTCGGATTAGCCCTAAGGCCATCTCTGTTACACCATTCCTCTACTGTCCTCAGTGCATTTTGCATTAGCTCTGAGGTTGTTGACCAAGTCATCTTATACCTTTGAGAGTAATACCCTTGGTTATTCAGAGAAATTAGCAGTTCATCTACAACCATGTCCCACAGAAAGGGGAAGGGTATGCCCCCCTGTGGGGTACCTCTGGAAATTTTAGCCTGCTCTGTTTCCTCGAACATGTTGGCTTGGACCAGTCTATTGTGAAGCATTAAGTGTATCCACCTGCAGGTGGTTTCGTCAATGCCTCTTCGAGTGGCCGCAGAGACCATACTTTCAAAGGAGGTGTTGTCGAAGGCTCCTTCTATGTCTAGAAAAGTGCATAGTGCAATTTCTTTGTTTACTAGAGACTCTTCAAGCGTTGAAACAAGCTGATGAAGTGCTGTCTCGCATGATTTTCCTGTTAGATAGGCATGTTGGTTTTGATGTAAAGGCCGTTCTACAAGAGCGGTTTCCCTTATGTCTCTATCTATCAGTTTTTCTAAGCCTCTCAGAAGAAATGACGATAGGCTTATTGGTCTGTATGCCTTTGCCTGGTCGT
This sequence comes from Gonioctena quinquepunctata, assembly GCA_018342105.1. NCBI lineage: Eukaryota > Metazoa > Arthropoda > Insecta > Coleoptera > Chrysomelidae > Gonioctena > Gonioctena quinquepunctata. The sequence goes on along the minus strand of JAFIRS010000490.1, from coordinate 460,118 downwards.
ATGAGTCCCGTCCAGGTTTTGAAATAAAGACCACGTTTACAGTTTTCCAGGTTTGAAGTAGCCATCCCAATGCTGGGGCTCAGTCTGTACAGTCTGCACAGTTCTGGTGCTAGATATTCAACTCCGCTCTGAAGTAGTATGGGAAATACTCCATCTGGGCCCGGAGACTTGTAAGGTTCGAAGGAGTTTATTGCCCACACTACTTTTGAATGAGTTACCGTTCGTTTAGGTTTGCAGGGATTTCATATCTAGGGTTTTGGTTTGTGGTGACAGTGGATCCTGGGAAGTGTGTATGGAGTAAGAGTTCTATAGTTTCCTTCCCAGTGTTGGTGTGATTTCCGTTGGGTTTTTTGAGAGTCCTCATTGGATTGATGGGGTCTTTGGAAAGGATGCGGTGGAGGTGGAGGTTTCTGAGGTTTGTTCTATGTCCTCACAGAACTTCCTCCATGACTTTCTTTGTTCCCCTCTAATTTTTCGGTTGTATTCTGTGAGAGTTTTGGAATAATCCTCCCAGTCACCAGTTTGTTTCGCACGAATAAATAGTTTTCGCGTTTTGTTTCCAAGATATGTGAGTTCGGTGTTCCACCAGCTCACTTTACCTTCAGTGGTGCTGCGCTTTTAAGGGCAGTGGTTATGAGATGGAGTTATTATGGCCTCCTGTAACATTAGGGATGTTTGCTCTATTTCATGAATCGTATTTGAGTTAAATTTGACATTTTTGAAATTTGTGAGATTTGCCTTGAGCTCCTCCCGGTACTCCGGCCAGTTGGTTATTCTGGGATCCCGACACATTACTGCAGGTTCATTAGCATAGCCGATATCCACATGTATGTGTCGGTGATCTGAGTTTGAAGGTTCCTCAGATACTGCCCATTTGCTGACGTGCCGAACCACCAAAGAAGAGCCCAAAGTGATGTCAATGATTTTCCGTCTGTTACGGGTTACGGAGGTTGGCTCATTGCCTCTATTAAGTACTTCCAGGTTACTGGAGACAATAAATTCAAGCAATGACTCACTTCTTTTGTTCGTGTCGGTGCTCCCCCACACTGTATCATGGGCGTTCGCATCGGCTCCGATGATAAGCTGGAGTTTGTGGTCCTCACAGTGTTTAACCAAAGCCCTCACTTGTTCTGATGGTGGAGGGCTTGTAGAGTCATGAGGCATGTAGACGGAGGCTACTATGTTCCTCTTTAGTCCGTCCTTGATGTAGGTCGTTTTGATTGCTGTTATGTCCCTGTAATAGAATTATATTAGATTCAAGACGTTCAATTCATTCCTGGCAATAATGCAGGGTCTGGCGTTTTCACAGTTTAGATTATGAATAAGCTTACCCTTGGATGTTCCGAGGCCTGATACTCGCCCTTTGACCAGCCATGGTTCTTGTATTAGGGCCACGTCGGTGTTGCCCTGTGCAAATATTCTACACAGGGTTGCAGTAGCAGCCTTACTATGCTGCAGGTTGGCTTGAACTGCCCGCAGCATCAGGAATGTTCCTGTTTCGGCTAACTTGTTCGAAGTTTACCTGCGTTAGCCCCAGGAATGTTTTCATTCCCCTGGCTTGCAGGTTCCTCAAGGAGGTCTCGTCGATTTGGAAGACAAGAGTTAGACTCAAGGCCTCCTCTTGTCTCTTGATGACAAGTTATTCTTCAGTATCTATCCCCATGTTCTGGGTTTTGATGAGCTGAAGAATCTTTTTGGTTTCCATTTTACCAAATGGCTTTGGAATCCATACCACTACCTTCGAGGTATTCAGGATGTCCTTGGCTAGCCCTATTTTTAGGACAGCCCCCTCCCAAGGTATCAGTTTGGGGATACTTTCGAGTAGCCAGAATTTGGTGGTTTCATCCGAGCATGTCAGGAACAGCACGCCCTTGTGGACGTTGCTGTTCCTGAAGTTCGGAGCCTCACCCGGCTCACACTTGAGGATTTTCCCGGTAATTGCTTCGTGCAGGAGAATCCCTTGGTCGTCTGATAAATGGTGATCTGGATGACTCTCCAGAGCAACATCCATCTTCAGACCTCTTGTAACCTCCCTATAGCTGCCCTGCTCAGTTGGGTCGACTTGGGCAGAGACAGCCACTGGTTGGTCAGATCTAGGTTTCTTCACCCTTGCAGAGCTCTCCGTGGAAGAGGGTTGACTTCTCTGTGAGCAGTCCCTCTTCTTGTTCGAAGTTTCTGGCTGCCTGCTGCTTCCAGTGATGCTGGGAGTTCGTTCAGGGAAGCCAGTTTTTGTTCGGGGTGTGGATCGCGTCGGTTGCTTCGGCGTTTCCTGGGTTTAATTTCTTCCCCAGTGCCTTGCCCCGCCAGCCTGTCTCTTGGAACTTTCCGCGCGGTAAACGATTTACATCTGACGAGACGTGCCTTAGGCCAGGTGTTTCTGGAGGTTTAGCGGAACTGCCACTGCCTCCAGAGAGTTTCCTGCTCTCTGTTTCCGGGAGTTTCTCAGTAGGTGTTCGACCATCTGCTGATCCCTCCTCGGTTGGGTTTGCGGTTTCTGGTGCGAGTGCGATTCAACTGGAATCTCCTCGACTTCCATCTCCGCTAGTGGTGTTGGGTCTTCTTCAACTGGAAGTTACCCAGGGTTGTTTTTCGTATTGGTTTCCATATTGTTCCCACGAGTGTGGGGGAAAGGGTCGTCCACACCTGCGGTGCCCCCTGCGCAGGTGTAAGGCAGATTGGTTATAGTTTTTACTTTAGATTTGAGTGAGATATAAGGAAGCGTTTAGAGAGATTTGAATGCATCTCCAACTTCTGATCGTAGAGTTTACACAAAAATATGTTGTTTGCGTTTTCCATAGAAAATATGTTCCATTGTTCCATGATTTGTAAGCTTGATTGATGGCAATTTCAGAATCAATGAATCAATATACAGGGTGACCCAGGGGTGCGTGCCAGCTCCATAACATTTTTTCTATCGACTTTATTTTTTTAATGAAGCACATTCTAAAAATATTTCTATTTATATGCAGAATGTCCCAAAATAAGATACACAACAAAGTTCTGTTTTTTCAATGGCAACCCTTTATTTTTGTTACATTTTTATCGATATGACGCACTCAAGTTTCTGAGACTTATCTGCAATACTTTTTCACTTATGTGAATTTATGGGTCAAAATAACGTCGTGCATGGACCCACAGAAAGATTAATGACCAGAGAACTATTCAAGAAAGCTAAATCAACTCAATTCCAGACGATTCCTTAGACTTTAGCGCATGTTCTCAGATGTTCCATCGCGTACTACGATTTTTTGAAAATAACAAATTGCAATAACTCGATTTTTTTCAAATGCAACACACTAGATTTTATTGGATCATAACATGGCATTATTTTGAAGACCTTTTTGTCGATATAGAGTTAGTGGGGTCTACTTTTTAAAGTTTGCGAGATTTTTTGCAAAATAAGAAATGTTGATGGTTTTTTCGAAAAAAAAAGGAATCGTATAGGCTGCTATAGGTCTTGGAGAGCAGTTCAGAAGAGAGTCTGATAATAATGTTGGTAATGATTATATTATTGTTTCTGAAGATATGGAGATAAATGTTCTCATGAGAGTGGAAATCGATGAAAGAGCATCTCTTAAGGAGATCGCTTCCGAGTTGGATACCAGTCGTGAAAGCGTCAGAAGAATTTCGAAAAAACATAAGTATCGATCATATAATTATCAAATACATCAACATTTGTACGGAGACGATAGTATAAGAAGGATGGAATATTGCGGGTGGGTACTTCGCAATATTGTACAGCCAAAAACTGTGTTTCTGTAAACAAGTGCATTCTCCGATGAGTCAAGATTCACCAATTTTGGTTTATTCAACAAACAAAATACTCGATATTTGACGCAAGAGAATCAGCATTTATTGGGGCAGGGGAATTTCCAAGAACGTTTGGGGTTTAATGTATGGCTAGGGGTATTTGGAGATCGAATAATTGGCCCCATAATATTTGATGGACCTTTGAATGGTGGTAGATACCTTAGTTTCCTCAGAAATGAAATTGAATAATATTTAGAAGATTTACCGATGAATCTGGAAAATCGACTGTCATTTCAGTAGGATGGTGCACCTCCGCACAATAGTAGGATAGTGACGGATTACCTTCGTGGCCGATTTGGGAAAATGTGGAGCTGAACACATTGTCCTATTCGGTGGCCTGCAAGATCACCCGACTTAACCCTTTTACACTTTTTTATTTGGGGTCACTTGAAAAACATCGTTTACAAAATATACCCAACGACCCGCGATGACCTAGAATTACGCGTTAAACGAGCCATTCAAAGTATAACGCCTCAACAATTGAACAATTCTATTCGAAATACGAGCTCAAAAATGTTTGGATATTGGTGGTGGACATTTTGAACAGCTATTACAGGATATCTTTGTTTTCATTTTGTTTCGTTATCAATTAAATTGTTATTCCTTTGATTTCATTGCCATTTGAACCTACAATCCGTAAAATAAAGGCGTGTAGGAATTAACCCTCATTTAATATGCAAAATCCAAAGATTATGGGTTTTTTCTATAGCAGTTCGTACCTATACCTACCTGGATTTAATACGATAAGCGGTTTATTACTCCATGCCTTCATTTTACGGACTAAAGGCTATGAGCCTTCGAGCTTTAGGTGCTCTATCGGTTGTATGAAATATTGACCAGATCTCCGTAAAATAACTCATTTCTATTATCAATCCGATCAATTCAATAATTGGTCAGTGACTAACTGACAATTACAGATTATCGAAACGTCAGGATGTGATTTGTGTTCCATAGCCACCTTGATGAATTATTGTTATTGAACCGAGGAGATATTTAAACTTTTTTCAACTACATTATTGTGTTCGTATTGGTTATACAGAAAAAGAGTTAATATGTATATCCCATCGATGGTACTCTCGAATGACCATTACCATTATGGTACCATTTGAAAAAATAGAGTTTCGAGTAAAAATCGTTTTGTTTTAAATTTTTTGGCACGTATTTCGATCCATAAAACTATTTTAATCGAAAATGCGATAGTGTAGCATTATTTTGATTATTTGGAATAATTTTGGTGTATTTATTGCTCTCTAGATCAAAAAATGAAATTGGTGACAAATGAAATATCAATTATAAGGTACCAGTGGATTCAGATTATTACGAAGATTTCAAAAATGTAATAATACACAGGGTGTCCCATTTGAAAATAGAAAGTTGATGTAATTTCCGGAAAAACCGGAAGTTTTCATTCCAAATATGTCAGAAAGTGCCGTCTAGTGAGCATATTCAATGTTCCAAATTTCAGAAATATAACCAGAGAAACAAAGGAGAGAAGGGGGTGGTGTCCATGAGTCTGTGGCACACATATATGGGCGAATGTCAAATTTGAGATATTTGGACATATAAGAATTTAAAATAATAGAAAATGAATGGAAAACCACAAGTGAATCTAATGTATAAGGATAGGAAATACCTGACATAAATGTTTCCGATCCGATGTTTTCGGCTGAACTCGAAGGTTGTGATAAGAATGGTAATCCTTATCTTTATCTAATCGAGAACTGATCACTATGTTTCCTAATTCAGAACTTGTTATTTAGTCATTGAAGTTTCGAATTTCAAATGTTTTGTTGTGAATTATGGTGACAGATATGTTAATTTTTTTCATTGCTATATTTGTTTTCATTTCCTCCATCTTCTACTTGCTTTATAAGATCACATCTATTCATAAACGTCAAAGACTTCTGGCAGGTAAGAACATTTTGGTATTTGGTATTGTATGCAACCATACCTAATAACTAGTAAATAGAAGGTACTAATAAGTATTAAGTAGCCGCAGATACGAGATACTGAAAACTGCAATATTTATTTTACCCACAGCTGGCTTGTTATAAAGTCATAATGATTCTGTTTACAAACGTCTTATGAAGTGAATAAAACACTTATTAAGTCAATTATTTATTTTTTATATTTACATATATATTTATATCAATAGACACATTTTTCTTGTTATTTGTAACATCCTCAAAATTACGAATGGAGTCGATAAACAATCTAAACTCACATGATAAACAAAACATTTGTCATACAAACCATATCATAACCTTCACGAACAACACATTTTATAAATTTTCAACAACTGCGCTCTCGTAGTGCTTTGTATAAGACACCCATACAATAAATAACTATTAGGTCTCTTCTCAGTTCTTGGAAAAATTCTTAGTAATTTGCTTTTCAGTTGATTTTTTCGTCGGTTTAATTTTCTGTTGAAAATTTTTATTTTTCAAGTTTTTAATGAAATTTCAGCTGGCTACCGCTATGTTACAGACTTGAAAAATAAAAACTTTTTAACAAAACATTAAACCGACGAAAAAATCAACCGAAAAGCAAAAAAATAATGATAATTAAGCTCCTAAACTAATGTAAGTAACTAATTTTGAGTCGGTGGCAAACAAACAATTAAGGAAGATCATTATATTACTTTGAAAGAGTAATCAAAACGCCGATGTGCATCTCGCTGCCATCATTTTACGCTTTACCTAATTCAATTGCTAGTTTGTTTGGTGCCGAATCAAAATTAGTTACATTAGTTTAGGAGCTCAATTATCATTAAGACTAAGAAGGTTTATTTTATATTTTGCATTTCAATTGATTTTTTCGTGGGTTTAATTTTTTGTTAAAAAGTTTTTATTTTTCAATTTTTCGTGGCTGAAATCTACTAATTACTAGCTACTTAATGTTTGATTTCTTCCAAAATACTTACTTGAGTAAGCTAGGTACTTCAACTATTGACTGTTGAATAATATGATTATCTACTTTAACTATTGATTGTTATATAATATAAATTATTTCTGAAAGTTCTGGTTAGTTGATTTTATCACTTTGTATATAATTCCATTCTTTCATAGAATGTAATTGTCGTGACGGATGTAGGAGGATCTGTCAATGTCAACTACATATGTGTGCCAATGTCAACACACTGTGACTGTATTAATTGAATTGAATTGCTGTTGATTTTAAAGCAATAATATATTTATTTGCAATTATCTAATTCAATAATTTGGACGATTGCACGAAAAATTGTGTGTATGCCATGGCCGCGAAACTTTTTTGCGACCTCAAGATTATCCTGCCTCGGCCGTAAGCGGCATCGGCGATAACTTTTCTTTCGGCACGCTAAAAAGCTATTTCGCGGCCTTGGCATACAAATAACTATTTTCGACACCAATTTTGATAGAATGTTTCTATACTAGATAAGTAAGGCACTGGTCTCTATTTCTTTAGTCACCGTTAGTCTTCTAGGACAGAGATACGGCCTTCGGCTTAATATGCGAGGTCTTTTTTGAATGACTTTTCTTATCAACCAGTAGAATAATAACATTTTTCTATTACTGTCTTGAATGACTTTTCTTCAAGTAAACTTTCTCTTCTGAGATATATTTATCAAAATCGAATTAATTAAACTTTACTTCTCAAATAAAATGGCCTACTCTCAATGAACTCAATTTATCTTTTTCTCAACTATAGCTGAGAAAATAATACACGAAAATAACTTCAATACATCTATTAACAAAAAAATATCAAAAATATATTACAGCTCGACCCTTGTCAGTAAAATAATTTCGACCAGATAATAAAATGTCAAAAATCAAATCATTTCTATTTGAGAATAATAAGTAACATCCAAATCAATTCGAATGATCCTTTCATCATTGAAATATTGAATTTGTTGTCCCCGTAGAAAAACTCAAATTTTATTATTACCCGTGTAACTGACGTCCGCTTTTATTCTAACCCTTATATTTTATGTATTCCGCAACTGGTCTCAACTTTAGTAAATAAATATCCCATGCATATTGTTATGCATTAGGTGATGTGCATGTAATTCACCCCACAACCTAGTAATCAAAAACTATGCCAAAGTTGGTTTTTCCAATTTTTCTTACAAGCCTGCAACGTACCCGTCGTTTCACCTAATTCCAAAGATACTTCTCATTTCCTCTTTCGAATTCAATGGAAAAATATCTCTTCACACCTCTGATTTTTACAAGCAAGGCATCAAAATATCCGAATGACTATGAAGAAGGGGAGAAAAAGATCACTTCGAATCTGAAGTTAAACAACAATTTGACAGTTTTGACATGGATATAAGAATATTCCAATATTTTTCCGGTCGGGGATCTCGTTTACTTCACGTAAGAAATAAAAAAACTGTGGGTGTGTATGTGGGTGTGTGTGTGTGTGTTACAATGCCTTACGAATGATTTTTTGATAATTGTGGTTTGTTGAGTGCTTTGAAGTATGCTGACTTTATCTGCTAGTTAGGATATAACGAGGTTCGTTTGTTTCCATCAGTGAATAATTTCCTCCGTACATATTTTCCTGTCAACACTCGGTACAAATGACGTATTCGCACCTATCCCCCGAACTGGCTTACAAAACAAGGTTTCAATACCTTTATTTCCGATTGAATTATACGGTCCCCGCGTTGTGCCAAAACTGACCATGGAAAACGGTATTCGACGTCGGCTAGGTGATCAAACCACCGAGCCTCGCGCAGGGCGAGATTAAATCAATCCCGCCTGTGGACTTTTCGTCTCCAGTACCCACGAATAACTGACTGTCTTATCGAATCCAAATTCCTTCGAAACGACGCCAAGCTGCACGATTAAATTTCCGCAAAATTTTCTGATTGACTATGAAAATGGCTTGTCCTCACATCTCACGATCCAAAGCGCTAATTTTATGATAGATCAACACTTTCATGCCCACACACGAAGTTGTCAACGGTGCCATGTTAAGAGCCCCAGACGATAATATTCTTAATAAAGTTGCAACATTGTATCAATATGTAAATGGCAACGACTTCGAAATAAATAAAATATTCGTTCGTGTAGAAATATATGATCTTATCCAATTTTCTGCATTCGAAATATAAACTCTTTTTAACGTTTTATTTTCATTCATAAAATTGAAATTTATGAAACACGAAAAAAAATTGCAACATCTTACCCTAGGACCATCCTAAAAAAATCAATAATACCTATAGGGTGTTCTATTTCATTGGTAAACTCCATCGATAAAACAAAGGAAAGTTTCTTATTCCTATCTACCATGTGGTCAATTTATGAAAATATTGTTGACATATCTCCACCAAGCATCAGGACATTTTTGGTGGGTATCTATAAAGTTTTACATTATATTGGAATGCATATATTTGGTGATACAAATTTCATGAGAATGGAGTAAAAAATTATAACTATTCATGTCTTATGCGCATTATCTCGCCAAAATATATTCCAATGATATTCAAGTTAATGGAAGGTTCCAGTGTATTGAAGATCATCATGAAAAAAATATCTACTACGCACCTGGTGACTACTTTGTTGCAGTAAAATATGACAATTGATAGTTCATTCTGCCGACCGCAATTTCACTGCGTTAATTTATATGTGCCCATTTCAATTAGGCTTATCACTTTTATCTTATCACTAGATGCTAACCTGATCGATGACAACGTTCACATATGACGATATTTGAGATATTTCACGATGTAGGCTAGTAAGCTTGTTTTAATAATTTCGTAACTCTTGACTACAAAATGGCATTTGAAGTTATTCTGTTTTTCGTTCTGGTTACCGTTCTTCTCTATTCCTTACGTTTTTTGTTCTACAGAATTCAAACCACGTATGAGCGCCACAGGATGGAGGCAGGTAAATCACTGTTTTTATGTTATATATAGAATTAGTGAAGCGGGAAAGAAGTTATTCCAAGAACATGTGAAGTATTCCAAGAACATGTGAATATAATAGGAAGCTTAGAAAGAAAACATCATAGTAAAATTGAACATAAATTGTCGGCGTCAAATTTCAACTTTCTTTACGTCTCGATATATGGTATGGAAGGTGGAAGAGGAAGAGGGAAAATAAAAATATAGTAATTGTACTTTTCTGGAAAAAAGTAGAATACAAGAAACAAAAAAATTATAGAAGAAACCTTCGAAGGCGATAATATTAATGAAGTGGAAACCAAATCACGTAATGATGTCGAGGAAATAAACATTAAAAATATATGATAAATGAGGCTCATTTTCAGTTGAATTTGACTGAAGCAGTTGATTGTATGATTTTTTTTAAATCGATATTATTATCTCAAACATATCGAACTCAATGGAAACATATCTCTTTACAGCTTTGATTTTCACAAACTAGGCATCAAAATGTCCGAATGGCTGGAGAAGAAGAGAGAATGATCACTTCGAATAGAAAGTTAAACTCACGGGAAATTTGACAATTTTGACATGGATAAGGATATTTCAGTATTCTTTCGGTCGGTGGATCTCGTTCACTTTTCGTCCGAAATAAAAAACTGTGGGTGTGTATGCCTTACAAATGATTTTTTGATAAATGTGGTTTGTCGAGTGCTTTGAAGTATGCTAACTTCATCTACTAGTAAGGATATAACGAAGTTCGTTTGTTTTTATCAGTGGATGATTGACGTTATTGCAGATTGAATACGTATCACCGATAGCCTACAACGAATGCTAATATAAATTCTCAGACTCCCTTTTTATATTTCTCGAACAAATTTGGTTTTTTTTTATTTTTTTCAATTTCAGATTTTTTCTTTTGATTTTCCAGAATATCTATCAGATGTAGTTCAATGTCCAGCGTGGCTTTAGCCGGGGAAGTAGTTGTTTTCTGTTGTACATTCACAAAAAATAACTTCATTTTAATCGTGGATTTTTCAATTCACAGAAAAATCTTTCTATCAATATTCAATTGAGAATGTTTCTCTTTTCAACTCTACTTCGTTATAAAATGGCATAATACATCCGGCATTCACTAGGGTGCAACAAGTTATATAAAGCTCCTAGTCCTGTATACAGGGTGTTTCTTAATAACATGCTTATATCTGAGGAAGTTATTCTTGGCCTATTTTGAGAAAAATACTCCATATGAACATATGACCTGAAGGTCTTATCTTTTGAGCTACAGGCTGCTAAAGTTTTGAGAATTTTTTTTTGTGAAACGTAGTATGCATCTTCTATGCATCAAAAGGCGTTTTGTGCTGTACAACATAATTTTTTATTCTTGCCAGTTGTGTTCGTGCGGGATTTGCACTGAATCATTTTAAAGAGAAAAGTGATACGCCACTGCTTTTTTCAAAGTAAAAATTATTTTTGAAATTATCATTCCTTGACATACGGTTTTCGCATAGAAAATAAATTTTGAATTAGGTATCTATGAAATGTCATGGAACATGTCATTATGAAAATTCGGCAATCAGTGCATTAATAATAAAACGTTTGCGCGTTCATTACCGAAAATTTTATCTGAGAAGAATTTGTGGAAGTGGAATGTTTCCTGGGTGAAGTCATGGTGGTAGGGATGCTGAACTGTTATAAAAAGAAGATGAAAAATATTTAAAGTTCACGACTGAGGGTAGTAAAAAACAAAGTTTGCAACAAAATAAAGTGACACTTGCCAATTGCAGTCGTCTAAATTTTGGCGTTCAACTGCTGCGACGTTCAAAATATGTCAATAGAACGGACCCAAAAAAAAACTGAGAGTTTACTACTGACAATTGAAGGGATTTTACCATTTGCCTTCAAACAATATACATTTCTGCCGCCACTTTCAATTCAATCAATCAATCAATCAATCAATACTTTATTTTCCTGAGCATTTTACAAGCATGGAAATCGTAAAATACACAAGTAAAAATAAGAGTTGAAAAATCAAGTGATAAAATATGGAATATACATGTGAGAAAAAAGTATATATATATATATATATATATTGAATGTACATAAAAAATAATTCAATAGTAGTGGTAGGAGATAATGATAAAAAACAATTAAAAAAATAAATATATATATAGTATACACAGTAAAATAGTAAACAAGCAAACAGTCATGATGTCAAGCAGTCAGATCAGTTTGAAAATATTCATCTAGTGAATAAAAGGCATTTTTGAAGAGAATGCTATTAACGCTATTTTTGGAAATTGATGGGATTAGACATTTTGGACATATTGGAAGTTTATTAAATATTTTTATAGACATAATATGAGGTCTATTTGATACAGATGTTAATTTGTGAACAGGAATTATCAGATTATAATTTTGTCTAAGAGTATAACCAGCGGCTATGCGGATAATATCCCTTTGCTGAAACTTGTGGTAATGATTCTTAATGTAAGTGACACAATTCAATATATACATGGATATCACAGTTAGAATTTGTAATTCAGTGAATAACTGCTTACAAGAATCATCATATTTTTTAAAACACATGGTTCTTAATATATTTTTTTGCCAAATCAACAGATCATTCAATCTACTGCAGTTACCGTAGCAGACTAAGCAATAATTAAGACTTGAGTGGACATAGGCATAGTAGTTCCTTGATAAAATATTAATGGGGACAAAATTCCTAAGATTCCAAATAACGAAACAATGTTTGGATAATTTATTAGAAAGAGAGTCAATATGATCATTCCAGGATAATTGGGAGTCAATGTTCAATCCTAAGAATTTGACTGATTGTTTCTGTACAATAGATTTAGTATTTGCTCTAACAATGGTATTTGTTTTATTGCTATTTAGTGCGAGGCCGTTTCTGGAGCAGTAATTAAGCATATTTGCATTTGCAGTACCTGCTTGGTCAGATAACCCTTCACATAAAGCAGAACTCAATATGAATGACGTGTCATCAGCAAACTGTACAGTACAATGTTGTTGATTAATATTGGAGATGTCGTTAACGAATAAGAGAAAGAGAGTAGGACCCAGGACACTACCTTGGGGAACACCTGTTAAGATGTTACGATTTTCAGAATGATATATTCCCGATTTGAGTCTAACCTTAACAGATTGTGACCTGCCAGTCAGATAAGTCTCAATCCATTTGAGACTTTGGCCGCGAACTCCAATGCCATAAAGTTTATCGAGGAGAAGTTGATGACTGATGGTGTCAAATGCACGTGACAAGTCAAAAAGAATACTGATCGTTTTCAAATTTGGATAGAACCTGATTTACCAGAGAAATAGTAGCATCTTGGGTTGATAAACCAGCTTGGAATCCATATTGGCTCTTAGAGAGCAGGTTAAACTTTTTACAGAAGGATACAAGTCTGTTTAGATAGGATTTTTCGAAATTTTTTTGAAAATAAGACAACAATGCAATACCTCTGTAGTTGGAGATTAAGTGCTTATCATTTTTCTTGTGAACAGAAACCACAATAGCGTGTTTGAGACACGAGGGAAATGAACCCTCAAGGAATGACAAATTAAGTAAGTATGTAAGTGGTTCGATGATTAGTTTAGCAACAGTCAACAAGGCTCTACCAGGCAATTCATCTATGCCGCTAGAGTTCTTAGACGATATAGATTTGATAAAATCAAGAAGTTCAGTTTCGTCAAAAGGATGAAGAAAACAAAAGTTTGTTTTTATATCATGATGATCTTTACCAGCAGGCTCAGTATCATTGATTAGAGATTTTACAGAGTCAACAAAAAAATCATTAAAGACTTGAGGAATTACAGGGCCACCGTGAACCCGAGTTCCATCATCAGTTTCAAAATAATTCGGTAAACAATTGCCCGCATTATTGGATGACGTATTCTGTTTAATTATATTCCAGGCAACTTTAGATTTGTTATCAGCTTCAAGAAATTCGTTGCTGAAATACTCTTTTTTTTAATGATCAATTTTTTTTCTATGATTCCTCAACAGGATTTTATATTGCTCATTAATGACTTCATCAGATTGGATTCTGTTCAGATTGAAAACATCACGAAGAATTATACCATAATTGATGAATTCATTGGTGATCCAGGGTTTACCTTTTGGAAGTTGGGTGTTATTGATTTTACGTAGAACAGGCGGAAACGCTTCGTCAAATAGATCGAGGAATAAGGAGTAGAATTTGGAAAATTTTGTGTTGAACTCAATGTTGATTAGACATACAAAGTCCCAAGATTCACATGACAGTAAAGTTTTGAAATGATGAATGTTTAGATCACTGAACGTTCGCTTGAGAGTGTAATGGGGCTCATCAATAGTGCAAGATTTAATTGAAGGTTTAATAATTTGGAGTGCATGGTCGGAAAAATCTGGATGAATGACAACTAGGGAATTTGGCAAGGGGTGGACGAGAAAATATTATCGACTGTAGACCTACTGTTCCCCTGTATTCTCGTGTAATCAAAAATACATTGATTTAATCCATATGAAGCTAGTAGATTGCGAAGGCACTTTGCGTTTCTGTCATTGGAATTTACGTGAAAATTGAAATTGAAATTGAAGTCACCACAGATAAATGCCATAGATTGATATTGCTTTCCAAGGAATAAATCTAAAAATGCATCCATTTTAGAAAGGAACATTTTACTGTCAGTAGAGGGAGGTCTATAATGACAGCTGATGGGAAATTTAGAATTGTAAGCAGTTATTCCAGTAGCAGCATATTCAAAAATATCTTTGACTTTATCAATATTTAAGCGAGATATTTAAAGTTGTGATAAGATTTGACGAATATGGCAACTCCACCACCATGTTTGTCATTTCTACAAAATTAATCAGTGAGGATATAAGAATAGAGATTTACTGAATTAATTGGATGAAAGGGCGCTGGGCCCTCTGATTTTGGAGAAAATTTTGCGATTATTTTATGATAAGTGTACATTCCAAACTCGTTGGGCCCATCGCCCCTCCGCCCCATTGAAAATGACTGCAGAAAAAATTTAAATTGTTTAATGGCAAATGGTAAGATCTCGCGAATTATCAGTAGTAAACTCTCAGCTTTCTTCGGGCACGTTCTATTGAAATATTTTGAACGTTGCAGCAGGTGAACGCGAAGATTCAAACGACTGCAATCGAATGTGAAGTGAAAGGTCCCAGAAGGGGTCAAAGGAAACGAAACAATAGCCGCATGAAGTACAATTCAACGATGATTTTAGTTGACCAACAAAATTATCAACAATTTTCGAGTTGTCCATTCTAAGATATCTTGACCAAGACCTTTTCATGGTCACTAAATTTTTCATCAATTTCTAGCAAGATGGTTTGGGCTTTCCTGTCACTCTGTTTACATCCTCATGAAGACCATCCAATAAATATCTAAGGAATTCTTGAGCGTACCCCATGAAACAATGTGCAAATCTTCGTATCTGCCTTTTCAAAGAAACAGTATTCACCACCCTATCAGACCTTATCTTCCGACCAAAGCTCTTTTATCACCAACACAAATGAAGTCGCTTTATTTTATTGTAAACTTTTGTTTTTTTCTACCTTCAGTAGTAAATTCTCAATATTTTCACCTTCTTTTTATAACAGTTCAGCATCCCTCCCACCATCACTTCCCCCCCGAAAAAATGTATAGTGGGCATGTCTGTAGCATCGTCGACATCGACACCACAAGTTTTCGTGTTCAGTGTACGTAAACTTATGATGCGATTAAAATGTGACCGGGCTCTTGGTCTATATCATGTTTCCGAAAAACGGATGCTTGTGCGGCGTGTAATATTTTTACGTTTTATTTTTTCATTCAGAAACAAAAACGTTCAAAATTATTACCTTTGTTGGGATCCAATGCTGTTGTGTTGTGGCATTGTCGTAGTGCCGTTTGGGTATTTCATTCGAGTGGAATTGAATTATTGATGGATGATGATGTTCAAAAGATTTTTAGTTGTTCCGTACATTAGGTACCAATGTCGTGAACACGTTTTTCCATTACATCTGCAGTTACTGATTATTCGTGATTCGATTTCTCCATTCTTTTGTAACTGTATGATGAAAATGAAGTGGAAGCTAATAACTATGCAAATAAAGTTTCGATAAAATTGTTCATTCTTCATGTTCAATGTGATCAAAATAATAGCAAGAACACGCAGAAGGTTCAATGAAATGTATCCCGATTTACAACCAATGAAAGAGAGAAAATGTGTACGATTATGAAATAATTTCATCAGTTATGGGTCAAAACTGAAAGCGAAACTAAATTTTCTAAACTGATAAAAACAATTTTCATTATGTGGAATAACAAATCGGTTGAACAGCCCTGAACAATGTTAATACAATAACATAATATGCACATTTGATTACTATCGTTTCGGACGTCCATTGTCTTAATGTATTTAGAAGGTTTTCACGACGTTTCGAATGCTTGTATCTGCAATCGTCTTCAGGTGGATACAAGTTTAGGTGCTACTTACCAATTTATATGACTATCGGCGCAATGATGCGTGCAATTCCGCCATGTGCAGCGGTGCGTGTAGTTTCGCGCGGTGTGGTGGTGCGTGAAGTTTCGCGCCTCTGCAGCCCGCCAGAAAGAGCAATCAGGGGTTTCCATACGTTCTTGATCTCAACGCTTGGTTGACTAAAGGCGTTATTGGCTTCGATGTAGGCGGCGTCTTTGAACTTTCGTTTAAACCAATGCTCCTCTCTATGTAGAACACTTGCGTCGTTCCATAGAACTCGATGGTGCTCAGTCCAGGCGTGGTCAGCGATTCCCGATTTTGATGTTTCTCCACGTTGAGTCCATTTCTTGTGCTCATCCAATCTTACCGATAACGGTCTCTTTGTCTCTCCAATGTAGGAATCTCCGCATCCACATGGAACTTCATAAACTTCACGCACCACCACACCGCGTGAAATTACACGCACCGCTGCACATGGCGGAGTTGCACGCATCATTGCGCCGACAGTCATATAAATTGGTAAGTAGCACCTAAACTTGTCAGTATTCACCTGAAGACGATCGCAGATACAAGCATTCGAAACGTCGTGAAAACTTTCTCAATACATCAAGACGATGGACGTCCGAAACGATAGTAATCAAGTTACCACATCGTCTACAACCTTCAAACAAACATAATATGTATAAACATTTAGAAAACGTTCACAATAGCTGTTCAAAATGACCACCGTTGGTTTCCAAAATCTGGGTACTTTTAGAAAGATTTGCAGCCCTCTTCATCTCATTGGCATCTAGCTCGTCGATGCAAGTGATCACTCGTTGGCGCAGGTCTTCTTTACTGGGGACCGATGTCATGTGAACTTTCCTTTTCAAATATCCCCACAAGTAAAAATCAAGTGGCGATCTTGCTGGCCAATTCTACGATCCTGAATATTTAAAACAGCGGTCTTCGAACTTATACTCCTCTAGTGTCCCCTGACCTTTTCGAGATATTTCTTAGAATTTAAGGTAAACCTGCAGCAAAATGTCACCGATTTTGACGAAATGTTCACAGATGCTATAGAACACGAGAATAAAAGTAGATCCATCGAAATTTTTCCGCGGAAACGGTTATTTTAGGAATTATGGCCCTTGATAGATTCAAAAAGGTCTATTTTCAATCATAATTTCCACTTACTTGGGACGGCTAAATTTCTTCATTCCTTCACCAACACACTATGGGGAACCCTCAATTTCTATTCGATACCTCCTTCAATACAATACATATTTTTTTTTCAGGTTTAAGATAATAGTTTGACATTTCACGTTATACATCTCATCTGTTGAAGATAATATTTGCATCTGTTTTCTACATTGTTGCCAATTCTTGATAAATAAACTTTCATATAATCGGTAAGAGCACTCCTGCTCTCCGAAAATAGCTGAACGACTTTTCTCACGTGTTTTTGCCCCCTGAACACGAATCCGGTGCCCTCGTACCCTTTCTTTGATCCAGCATGTTTTCTCGCGCAAAAATCACTCACAATGCCTCCTTTTTGCAATGCAAAGACAACCTTTTATGTAAGACATTGACTGGATTTTAAGAGCAGACCGAGACACGCCGAAGAATGCCCCTAAACTTCATTTTACCATTACTCATGACACATTTGCTGAAATGCTTGCTCCCAATGAAACCTAATTCGGTTTTTTTTCATCTCGCGACTGACTGTCACTATTGTGCCCAAAAACTTATTCGTAAGAAACGAGAAAAATCACCGCTACCGAAGTGCCCGCAAGCGAAGCGAAGCGTGTTCTGAAAAAGTTGATTGGCTGGCAGTCAACTTGGATAGCAAGATTAGCCAAGTTAGGTTATGTTGTGTTCCCTTCTTCTACGTAAGACAATGACTCTTAAAATCCCGTGAAATTACCATTACTTATAACACATTTGCTGAAATGTCTGCTCCCATTGAAACGTAATTCAGTGTACATGCATCTCGTGACTGACTGTCACTGTGCCCAAATAATTATTCGTGAAAACGAGAAAAATCACCGCTATCGGATTGCCCGCGTGCGAAGCGAAGCGTGTTCTGAAAAAGTTGATTGGCTGGTAATCAACACCGATAGCAAGGTTAGCCAAGTTAGGTTAGTTGTGTTCCTCCTTTACGTAAGACATTGACTGGCTTTTAAGAGCGGACCGAAACAGGCCTTCGGCCGAAGGCGTGTCTTGGTCCGCTCTTAAAATCCCGTAAGATTAGATTTATAGAGCAGCCCGAGACACGCTGAACTTATAACGCATTTGTTGTAATATCTGCTGCTATTAAAACATTATTCAATGTACTTGCATCCCGCCACTGACTGTCACTATTGTGTCCAAATAATAATTAGTAGAAAACGAGATAAATCACCGCTACCAAAGTGCCCACGAGCGAAGTGAAGCGTGTATTGAAAAAGTTGGCTGGCCATCAACTTGGATAGCAAGGTTAGCCAAGTTAGGTTAGGTTGTGTTCCCTTCTTCTACGAAAGACTTCTACAGGATTTGGTTATGTTTCATGTGAAATTGTGCCAAATATGAATGATTTGGTGGTCGTAGTTAATGCTGGTGAAAAGAAGGAGGCATTGTGAGTGATATTTGCGCGAGAAAACGGAGCTTGAAAAATACATGTTCTGGATAAACAAAAGCTATCTAACTCGCAATGGGAAGAGAGGGCCGCGTTCTTTGAATCGGAGGCAAAAACAAGTGATAAAAGTCTTTCAACTATTCTCGGAGAGAACGAGTGCTTTTGATGGATATTTACCCAAAATATTTTCGCGTAAACGGTTATTTTCGGAATTATGGCCCCAGAAAGGTTAAAAAAAAGTCAATTTTCAACTTCTACTTATTTGAGGAGGCTAGATTTTTAATTTTTTCAGCAATACACTGAATAAAACCTTTAATTCACATAATTTTGATTATCACAATAAATAATTTAATTGAATGATTGTTAACTCTTCATGTCTATCGGACATTTTTTACATTTGGCAACATTGCATTTTTAACATAACTCATGAATGACAATTGTCATTATTGACAATCATCTCAAATCTTATTGCCTGTTTACTCAAATGAAAACACTTTCAAATAGGAAAACTACGTTTTTATCCAAACTTTCTGCGGGACATTTAAAACATATCTTCTAGTATCGCATTTATAAAGTCTAGTTTAGAGTGCTTGTTTCGTGAAAAATTGTGAAATAATCCTTTTTAGTTACAACTGTTCATTGATACCTACACAACAAAAAAAAATATTTCCGACTCTTTCCGCAGAAAAATTTTGGTTGCTCAACGAAGTTTAGAGCATTCTGAAGCATCTGTAAGAATTTCGTCAAAATCGGTGACATTTCACTTTGCTGCAGGTTTTCCGTATTTAACAGTTCATCGTGAATGAGAAATCTCATATGGTTATTTTTCAGAAGGCAAAATACTTTAAAACTAAACTTTTCCTGGAATGCCATTTTCTTGACAATATGTAGATTCTTGTCAGCCCAGAAATGTTTGTTTCTTCTATTAGAAATACCTTCCCTGCAGAATTTAGCTTCGTCTGTCCAAATTATTTTCTTCATAATAGGATCTTCTTGGCTGCGGATCAGAATGGTTTAACAAAAATGTATGCTATTTTGATGATCCTTTGGTTTCAGAGCTTGAATTTTCGTAAACTTGTATGAGTGCATATGATTATGAAGGATCCTTTGAACTGAAGCATGAGTTGAGCCTAAATCTTCTTCTGCCCTTTTGATAGAAGCTTTTGATAAAAGCGAGGAAATAGGCTAATACATTTATGATGTCTTCTTTTGAAGTTACATGCTTCGGTAAATTTCGTTTCGCTTTCAGTCTTGACCCATAACTGATGAAATTATTTCGTAATCGTTAAAATTTTCTCTCGTTCATTGATCGTAAATTTGGATGCATTTGATTAAACCTTCTGCATGTGCTTGCTATAATTTGATTACATTGACCATGAAGAATGAACAATTTCATCAAACCTTCATTTGAATAGTTATTGAATGATTATCGATTTTTCATAATGACATGTTCCATGACATTTCATAGCTACCTAATATAAAATATGGCAAAAAATCCGATTTTTATATGAATTTGCTTTCATGCCGTAAACCTGACTATTTGAGTATAGGAACATGCATCATTTGAAAAAAACTTCAATTGTTTTTCAAAATTTAAAGGAGTTCCACTTAAAAAAATGCACTGTCGGTAAAATCACAAATTTTGAACAATCCTGTAGAACAGAGAACAAATTTTCCTTGACATTAATACACAGGATATTGGTAAACTACAACCAAAATTTCAGCTTTCTACTAATTCAAGAACCGCAGTAACAAACATTCAGTTAAAGCTATGTTTTGCACAAAAAAATAAGGAAATCAGTTAATTTCTAGAAAACCGTTGGAGATAAGTATGGGGAAGTATAATACAAAAATGATTGGAAGAGCAATAGCAAAGCAAAAAATGCGATAATACACAGGTGTCTCATTCAAAATATCAAAGTTGTTGCCACTTTTCAATATAAGCGACACAGCCGCAGCGCTGAAAATAATTTCGATCAATAGAACACCACCAATTACCCAAAAAACCAAAAACATTTTCCTGTATATGGAGTTAGGTTTGTGATCACTGATCTCTTTTTCAACCGACGAAAAAAAATTCAATTCAATTCAATTCAAAGTATACTTTATTGTCATGAGTGAATAACCCTTGTTGACAATGCTTGTTAACCTAAAACTTATAAAAATATACAGAAAAACAATACAAACTATCTACATATTGAAGAATTCAACTATAATTATAACATTACTATATAGGAGTATAATACATTATAGACATCTAAAAACATTTAAAAACATTTCCAGTTACATATTAAAATCTTGGATAACCCATTTGGTGACAAATTAAAATCTATGTAAAAAATATTCATCCAAGTTATAAAATGGGGTTTCTGTTAATAATGTCTCAACATGAAGTCTGAAATTTCTGCTGCTTGAATATATTTTAGTTTCGTTCGGCAGGTGGTTATATATCTTGATTCCGGTATATATAATTGAGTCC
Organism: Gonioctena quinquepunctata; assembly: GCA_018342105.1. NCBI lineage: Eukaryota > Metazoa > Arthropoda > Insecta > Coleoptera > Chrysomelidae > Gonioctena > Gonioctena quinquepunctata. Next base: position 438,869 of record JAFIRS010000490.1, on the reverse strand, counting down.
TAAGTCATAGTAGTGCGGGGTCTTATCAACTCCATCTGACCAGTCTGCCTTGTGTTGCATTGAGACGATACAAGTAGCAATGTTATTTTTATGAATTAAACAAGCCGTTTCCAGAATGTACAAACAAATTACAGTAAGGATGCCACATTTCTTGAATAATTCCTTGCAAGGGTCTCTTGGCTTTGCTTTACACATGTATCTCACGGCTCTTGCAAAATAAAACCCCTCTGGAATAAAAGGTTACTGCATGTCCCCCAAAAGGCTATTCCGTATCGTAAGTGCGATTCAATTAGGGCAAAGTATGCTGCTCTGGCAGAAACATAGCCCAATTCAATAGCAATGTTTCTGACAGCAAAGCTTCCAGATGCTAATTTTTTGCACATATTCATTACATGATCACTAAACATCAGTTTGTTATCAATGTGTAAGCCCAAAAACCTTGTTGTTGTTTTATTTACAATCACTTCATTACCAATGTCTAAATTGGGGATATTGCATTGAAAAGAGAATACGTTTGTTTTCTCAATATTGAGGAAGAGGAGGTTTGATTCACACCAATTTTTAATAACCTTGGATGTCCTCTGTAAGGTTTATGTGTAACCTGTTATAATTCTCTTCTTGCCATAGTATGGTGGCGTCATCAGCAAATAATGTGATGAAATGTGATGAAAAAGGGAGGAAGTTCTCTAGTCGACACGTATATTTTTTTTTATGTATGACCACAAAAACTTTTTACAGAGTTGTCCGATTTTGATGATTCTTTTTTCAATGGATAGAGTTCCATTTTGATTTGAAAAAAAAGGTCCCACTAAGGGTAGGTAAATGGGGGATGATTGTTGGTTCACCCACTGAATTTTCACTTCTCAACCGATTCTACCACGCATAACTTTGTACTGGGTTATCCGATTTCGATCATTCTTTCTTTATTATATAAGGTATGCGTCGAAGTTGGTCCTGTTCGAATAATATCCCTGAGGCAGAAAAATAGGACATGATTTATTGATTGTACACCTGTGCACCGATTTTGTTAAAACTTCTCACACATATGTAGTTCTGATGACACTACAACATATGGTGGCCCAGAGTTAATTTGATGATGGAGACGGAAGACAGTCGAAGGATCTCCTCAATGGTTCACAGCAGCTACCTCTTATTTGGGGTAATATGTACATATATAATTACATGTCCTGACTAACTGATTCAGTGGTGGTCCTCAGAGCTAAAATTTTGACACCATATATTTTTGATATTCCCTTCTTAAAGGGGTGGAAACGTGGGTAAGAAGGAGGGTGGAGTGAAAGTACAGTTGGTTTTGAAATTAGAGTCATGGAAGTTAGTATTTGGGCTCTTCTTCACGAATGAAGATACATTTGTTTCAGGGTTTGTGAAAATTCAACTCTAAAGGGGTAAAAGGGGGGTTGAAATTATTAGTTTCCAAGTTCGGGGCATAGAAATTGGTATTTAAAGTCTTTGATACAAATAGAAGAAATATGTATTTTAGTGTTTTTATAAGTTCAACCACCAGAGGGGTGAAAGTTTGTAATGGGTGTTCCGTTAGTTTTCAAATTAGGGTAATAAAAATGAGTATTTTAGGTCCTTGTTAGGGATAAAGAAATACAGGTTTTGATGTTTTCATAAAAGCAGCACCTAGGGGCGTGAAAGTTTGTGTAAGGGTTCCGCTAGTTTGGAAGTTGAGGTCATACAAATTGGTATTCAAGGACTTTGTTACAAATGAAGAAATACATGTTTCAATATTTTTAGAAATTCCGTTTCCAAAGGAGTGAATGAATTTGTAATAGTCGTCACAAAAAAAAACAAAGTTCAACGCGGACGAAGTCGCTGGTACCAGTTATAGTATATAACAGATTATAGTTAAAGTAAGGTGGATAAGTAAGTATTTTGAAAGTAATCCAAATCAAGTAGGTAGCAATCAGTAAATTTTAGCCACAAAAAATAAAAATAAAAACTTTGAGACAGAAAATAAAATCGACAAAAAAGAAACTGAAAAGCAAAAAATAAAATGAACCTTTCCCCAAAATTTTTTTCAAAAAGAAAAAACCGAATTTTGAGACGGTGCCAAACACACAATCAACTAATTTAAATTACTTCAAAGAAATTATCAAAACAAAATAACATAAAAATGCAACGTGCAATCTCCAGCGGTAAACAATAACGTTCCAGAAAAGCGCCCTCCGCACGACCACTCGTATAGACATGTGCCCTCACAAGTGTACCCGTTCGGGTAGATGTCTCGCTGATAATGTCTTCGAGAACGCTCGGCAATTTCCAGCGGAGGGACGCGCCGTCGCCGCGCACTCCTCTGCCATCATTTTACGCTTTACGTAATTAATTTGCTAAACACACAAGCAAATTAATTACTTTTGGCGCCGACTCAAAATTAGTTACATACATTCGTTTTGGAGCTTAGTTATTAAGACTAAAATGGTTCATTTTATTTTTTGCTTTTCAGTTTCTTTTTTCGTCGGTTTTATTTTTTGTTTAAAAGTTTCTATATGAAAATCTCGTTGGTGGGTTGAGATCCGGTTTCTCACATGAAATCAAAATTCCCGAAGTTATTTGAAACCGAAATTGGATGGAAGTTTGTGACGATGCCTTTATCGCCATATTTGATAAAAACTTTTTAACAAAAAATCAAACTGACGAAATACGGAACTGAAAAGTTAAAAATAAAATAAACCTTTTTCTCAATAACTAAGCTCCTAAACTAATGTAAGTAACTAATTTTGAGTCGGCGCCAAACAAATGAGCAAATGAATTAGGTAAGGCGTAAAATGATGGCATCGACATGCGCGGTGATATTCTGATAATTTTTTTAAAGTAATTTAATGATCTCCGTTGATTGTTCGTTTGGCACCGACTCAAAATTAGTTACTTACATTAGTTTAGGAGCTCAGGTATTGAGACTAAGAAGGTTTATTTGATTTCTTACTTTTCAGTTTCGTATTTCGTTGGTTTAATTTTTAGTTAAAAAGTTTTTATTTTTAAATTTTTTGTGGCTGAAATTTACTAATTACTTATTTTTTTATTACTTCCAAAATACTTACTTCACCTTACTTCAACTATTACCAGTTAAATAATATGATTATCTACATTTACTATTTGTTGTAATATGAATTATTTTTGTTGTTCTGGTTAGTATATTTCATTACTTTGTATATCATTCCATCCTCTCATAGAATATAATGATTGTGACGGATGTAGGAGAACAAAAATAATCACAGTAGCGATCTGTAATTGTCAACTACATATGTGTGCCAATGTTCACAAGTGAAAAATCAATTATTCCCTATTTTTCTACCCGTAAGGGTCGTTAATTCCATTCGAAATCCAAATATGATCAACTATACGCTATCTAATAAAAGAAGAATCATCCAAATGGAAGAACCCAGTACGAAGTTATGCCTGATAGAATCGGTTAACGGACAGAATTCAGAGGGTGAGTGATCAATATCCTTCATTTTGCTACCCTTAGGGGTGGATTCAATCTTTTATATTCAAATGGAACCAACTTCGAAGTACACCCTATCCACTGAGAAGAGAATTATCGGAATTGGACGTCTCAGTAAGGAGTTATGCGTGGTCATACATAAAAAAAATATATACGCGTCGACTAGAAAACCTCCCCCTTTTTGGTTTCGTCGGTTAAAAATAGGTATGAACCGAGCAGTTTGCCATTTCCAGGTATGAGTTCCAAATCCGATGATTTCGTTGTAGCTGATGAGTACGGGCGCCAAGAAACTGACTTTGAATTTTTTCAGAAAATACTGCAAATTTTATGAGAATCAGGTCCTCTTTTAGAGACCAATTCTCCAATAAACTCCATCACTATACTTGGTCGAAGATTGAATATGACACCATTCTCAGAAGCTGTTTTTTCATAATAATACTCAATATGGGGTAGTGATGATTTGTTTGATTTCTTTTTGTTACAAAAGAACATAAAACTTTTGATATTGTCTTCAATACTTGATTTAGTTTCCTCAATATATGATTGATTTCACGTTTCACGTTTTTGTGCAATTCGGAGAATTCCCTATATTCGGATTGAGAAAAATATTCGAATCTCCGTTGTTTTTGCAACTTTTGTATTGAATCCTGTTGAATAAGCCCCAACTATGAAAACAACCTGTAGATGAAGTTATATGAAGGAGGGAATTTGGAAATGGTTTTTCCCATTCGATGAATAGTTCAATTTTTTTTTCAGATAGGATTGCACGAAGACATGAAACTGCGTCCACTAATTCGGATTCTTTCGTCAATACCACGTATGTAGAGACTGAATCAACGAATGGAATCTTCCCAGGAGCACCTCCACCATACTCACGTAAGTAGAAGCGTAGTTTTTTCGGTGAGAACGATTCCTGAATAGTAATACAATTGATTGTAAGAATCCCTATACAAAAGCTGAGGTTCAATGAAAAATAAAATAATTAACAAAAAACGTCTTAAAGACAAGCTTTTATTCAAATGCACTAAAAAGTCAAAAATAATTGTTTTGGATGTTTGACGTAGGTTATTTCGTGAGTTATATAGATTTGAACTCACGGAATAACCTACGTCAAACGTCCAAAACAATTATTTTTTTACTTTTTAATGCATTTGAATAAAAGCTTGTTCTCAAAAAGTTTTTTAATAAATATTTTATTTTGTGCTTTTTAGTACTCAAGTACGCCTCAATTTATACATTTTTGTTAAAGCATCGATACTATGTGGCTTTTTCTGAGGTATCTAGCCCTTCAATGAGGAGACCATCTAAAGATTAACTCATCGCCATCTTGCAGTTGCCATCTTCACTTAATGGAAAAATCAATAATATTGACAAATTTATAATCCCCGACCCCAAAAACCCCCACATTCCAATTTTGAATCGAATCGGGCCATAATTACAAAACTCGTCCGCCATCTTGAATTAGCGAATTTTGATAAGAAATTCATAATCTCCGACCTCGAAAACCCCACATACCAATTTTGAATAGAATCGGACCATAAACACAGAGATCATCGGCCATCTTGGAGCCGCCATTTTGATTTTATACATTTTGAAGGAAAATTCATAATATTCGACCTGGAAAACCCCCACCCACCAATTTTGAAACGAATCGGACCATAAACCTTAATCTCGTCCGCCATCTTGGAGCGCCATTTTGTTTTTTTTTTTCTGTCAGGCCCCATAATTACAGAAAAAATTTCCTTCATAAGGAACAACACGATATTACTTGATACGAACTTTATAGCCAGAAAACAAATTCCATAGGAATGAACATACATTCTAAATTCAAATACACGACCAAAGCTGATAAGCACCAGTTAAAAATATGTCGTTATCTGAAGACAATTAAATGCACTGAAGAATTTCTATAGGAAATTACCCCTTTTACACATAAGTCATAAATAACTCATCACGTCCGCTGATCGCCATATCTAGGAAAATTAACGAGGAAACAAAAGTATAAATTCAGAGTTTTTTGACAGCTCGCCTAATCGCATTGCGCTATGAAATATCATACAACTGTTTTAATGTATTTAGGACAACAGAAAAACGCTATAAAATTATTGATTATGACAGCCCATTAGATATAATTCAATCGCAAGAGAGATAAACTCCCTCGTTTTCATCCATTCGCGTTGACAAGATCAAGCCATTAATTATGGAGCCGCTGACAAGAGGAAGATAATTATGATATCAGGAATGTTTGCCCGCGGCGAGCACAGTCATCACGTGACTGGGTAACGGGTTATAGAAAGGCGCGATTTTTCGGATCAACAAGCTCTCGGTATTCAACAGAGAACCAAAGAACATGTACTTCATTCGGTCATAACACAGTGAAATAACAATGAGAAGAGTACGAATATAGTCGTCAAGTAGTGATCCTAAGAAACCATTGAGAATAATTAGATTCAGATCAAGTTCAACCGAGTAATGGTCGCTCCAAGTGAAGGCACGAGTAAACAGTATTTTTTCCAAAAATAACCTATTTTTCATCAACGCTTCAAGACCGTGAATAAGTCAACAAAAAACCTCAAATCGATATTTCAAGACCTCATAGAAAACCGTTTTCATATAACGATACTCAAATGTACCGTGCGAGTTAGAAATGAAATAAACATTTTGGGAGGAGTTTATCGAAATAATAATAGAATTAAACTAATGGTCATTTGAAAACCTTCTCCAGTGAACAGTATTGGCTATGCTTAGTTGAAGTAAGTTCATATGTAGTTTTCTGTATTATGGCTTGGCAAATTGAATCATTTATGTTGGAAAAGGGAAACATTCTCAATTGAATATTGATAGAAAGATTTTTCTGTGAATTGAAAAATCCACGATAAAAATGAAGTTATTTTTGTGAATGTCTAACAGAAAACAACTACTTTCCCGGCTAGAGCCACGCTGGACATTGAAATACATCTGATAGATATTCTGAAAAGACCCTAACTCAGAAGAAAAAATCTGAAATTGAAAATTTGCATTTTCATTCAGATAGTTATTTGTTTTTCTATTCCAGTCTTAATTAAGAACTCATGAAGATGAATGAGGCAAAGAAGAATGTTTTCCAAAAACATTTTTTCGACGAAAATCTATTTCACGCTTCCACGATCATCAGGAAGACCGGAAGAAATGGCGAACACATTTTCAAGAAGCAATCTCACTTTGTAAAGATGGAATAAGTTAGAATCATTTCTTTTGGAGAGACACTTTGAAATTAGTGTTTTCTGACATTTAAACCTGTCTTTCAGTCGCAGATGATTCCACATCTGATTTCATGAATATCCTGTTCATATTTTCAACAAATGAATCATTTATAATGTGCACGTGTCCTTAAAGTTATCTCCATAATTTCATGTTACCAAAGTTTTCGAAGGATAATTATTTCCAGCCGTTCTTGACAATTGATGTCACTATTGTGTTTCAGTCAATCTATTTAATTTGTAGATTGATGTAAAATTAACTTGAAGTAAACTACACTCTAGTTTTTCTGAATATTGTCTCATATTATCCGTTTATAGAACGGATGAACTATTATTGTCAACTTTTATTAAATATATATGTCTATTCTTAACATTTTTATGAGTGCATTATTATTTTTTATTATTATTTTTCGAATCTTTCTGAAATCCGGTACGCACTTCCTGGATAAACAATTCACGCCCAAGCACGGAGGAAAAGGGGTATTTCCTGTAGACCGCTCCAGGAACATAATCTCAGTTCGACCATCCTCAGATAGTCGATACTCTCGATGCTTGTTTTCTCAATCTAACAAAAAGTCTGGTGTTACAGGTGTGTTGTGTTGATTCATAACACCCTGTATAGTCAGGGCGTATCATCTCTAACAAAAATTCCATGAGCCGCCATTTCAATTTCATAAATTTTGACAAAAAAATCATAATCTCCGACTCCGAAAACCCCTACTTACAAATTTTGAATAGAATCGGACCCTGTATATATATATAGTAGTTTTGAGTTTCTTGAACCAGGCATATACAATGAAGTTTGAGTTTCTTGGGGTTTCGGTTCTTTTTGCGAATGACAGTCTTCTTTTAGGAGATGAACATTTATTTTTTCGACGTTTCAACCGTGTCCACGGTCTTCTTCAGGAACTAACAATAATTAGCTGGACCAATATTTCGAAAAGAGGGAAGTGTAAAGGCAGCAGATGATTTATTTTCCATAATTATACAATTTTTTTCCTCCTCTTCATTATGTATGAACAACCGGGAGACTTTGTTGTTGTTCTTTTTATTAGAAATCAAACGTGAGCAATCTGATAGAGAGAGAAGAGAAGAGGAGGAAATAAAATGTATAATTATGGAAAATAAATCATCTGCTGCCTTTACACTTTCCTTTTTTCAAAATATTGGTCCAGCTAATTATTGTTAGTTCCTGAAGAAGACCGTGGACACAGTCGAAACGTCGAAAAAATAAATTTATCTCCTAAAAGAAGAGTCATTAGCAAAAAGAACCGAAACCCCCAGAAACTCAAACTCCATTTATATATATATATATATATATATATTATATATATATATATATTTTTCAAGTCAATTAATCAATTCTTTTTTCCAGGCAAATTTTTAGTTGAATATAAAGTCCGACTGATCTAAAAAGTCAGGCATACAAAATAAAGATCCCATTTTTTAACACAACCTAAATGTTTTTTTTTGCAGAAATGGATTCTCCACCTAAATACGAAGACATCATCAAGAGCGAAGTTGTAGTCACAATCGATAGGCCCCCCGGGGTGGTTAGGAATCCACCTTCAGAAAGCGGAACCATCCCTGCTGCGCCACCGCCATATACCATATCAATTTGAGAGAAAGTGATGGAATGTTATATTTATTAATTTTTGCGATTCATCAGTTGCAGTTTCTTTCATTATGAACATCACTAGTACTTCAACATAGGGAAAAATCCAGTTCAAAATTGGATACAGGAAAAAAAGAATTAAATACAGGGTGTCCCAAACTCGACGGCTTATTAGAAGTTTCTGGAAAACGGGACACAGGATAATATAAAAAATTTGGTTTCTTGGGTAATTAGTTCTGTTCTATCAATCTAAAATATTTTCAGAGCTGCGGATTTGCCGCCTCTATTGAAAAGTAGCAACAACTTTGAGATTTTGAATGGGACACCCTGTATATTATTGCATTTTCTGCTTTGCTATTGCTTTGCGATCATTTTTGTATGATACTTCCCTATACCTATATCAAGAGGATTTTGAGAAATTCATTGATTTCCTTATTTTTTGTCCAATACATAGTTCAATTAAATGTTTATTACTGCGATATTTGGACTCGTTCAAAGCGGAAATTATGGGTGTAGTTTATCAATGTTCTGTGCATCAGTTACGTCTAAAGGAAATTGTTCTCCATTGTACAGGGTCTTTCAAAATTTGTGATATTTCCGATAGATACAAAAAAGGTTGAAAATACATTTTTTTGAATGGAATACCCTGTATATTATCGAATATCCTGGAAGACAGTTGAAATTCCATTCAATAAAAATTATTTAATATGTATTATTACCATTTTAAAAAATCATGAAAATCACTGCTTGTCAAACAAATGTCTTGCTCTTTTCTGGTCACGGCATACTTTGTTCATATTTGAATTGAAATTTCAGCTCACTGTTTTTCTCGGTTCATGAACTATTAGTTTTGGAAAAGACTGTTGTGAAAAAATACGAAATACCAATATACAGCAAACAGTTAGAAATAGATATGGGACATACTAGACAAAATTCATCAGATTGGGGAGTATGAGCAAATATTTATGAACGTTTTTCTAAATTGCCAACAGATGTTTTTCAGGCACCTTCTATAGTCGACTCATTAATTTCCAGAAGACCTTTCCACATGAATCAACTATTTATCAAATTTGAGTCCTGTGAAGATCCTTCGTATTGATTTGTACTCATTTCGATAGCCGATAGAGAAAATATAAAACATTTACTATTTAAGAAACGGTAGGAGATAGGTATAGGACATGTTTGGTGGAAGTTATTGGTATTTTTCAGTAGAATCCGAATATGGCATAATATATTCAAATAAAATGACTTATGGTCGTGTTTCGTAATCATCTACAAGAATATGTTTTTCTGACAACCTGTATAAAATATGGTCAAATCATTCGATGTTACTGAAATTACTCAATATTTTCTGGGTGAATGTTGAATTTGAGTCTTGTGTGGGTAACAGATAAGGAGGTATTTGGATTCAAGTTGGTCCCATTTTGGTAGCAAAACAATTACAAAATAATCAATATTGAATAAACGGTAGAGATATGTATACGACATGTTCAGTTAAAGTTATTTGTATTTGTCAGTAGAATCCAAAAACAGTATGAAATACTGGGGTTCCATTTGAAATTCGAAGGTTGATATTAGTTACACGTACATGTGGCAACACTGCAACCGTGAAAATATTCTTAAGGACTGAATCGCACTCTCTTATCGTGGAATAAAAAATTCGATTATTTATATCTCAGATCTCCAGAAACATCCAATGGGCCATCGAGTTTGGAATACCCTGTATCACAATCAGTTCGTCATCTTATTATTCATACACTTCAATACACTGAATGAATGAATTTCTCGGAAACGCTTGAGATAGGTATAGGGAGTAACGTACAAAAATGATCGTAAAGCAATTGCAAAGCGAAAAATGCAATAATTTACAGGGTGTTTCATTTAAAATATCAAAGTTGTTGCTTCTTTTCAATATAGGCGGCAACGCAACCCAAGAAACCAAATTTTCAAAATAATCCTGTGACCTGTTCTCCAGAAACCTCTAATAGGCCATCGAGTTTAGGTCACCCTGTATATCCTTTATATTTATGTTACCTACACCATGTTGAAGATCACATTCGGAAGTACAGTTTGCAGCAAAAAACAATAATGATTTTGTAATTCTCACATCTGACCCATATTGAAATGAAATTTGACGCAAAGAATCTCAGTGCATCATCACCAATTTGGAGTGTTCGGGTATCCTAAATTATCCGAATAATAATGGTTTTGACCCTATTGGAATTTTTTTTTTGTTACTGAACAGAACACATTTGTTTCATTCGGTCTGCTATACATACTACATACATACATACATTTGAATTAAGAAAATGTCACATTCGAGAGTAGTCCAAAATACCAACTAAAAGTTTTATTTGTTAAATTTTGTAAAAAATTAGTTCTAGTTGTTCATAAATGAAATTATAAGAATTGGAAGTTTATAAGTTGATCATATAAAGACCGTTCATAACGCATGACTAAATATCAACCCAAATTATTTAGTTAGAGAATATATATACAGGGTGTAATCTAACCTCTTGCACACATATTATAACGAATTACAGTGGTTGAAAATCCGAAAAAAAAAAGAAATAATGTTTTGTTCTTTGTAAAATTCGACAAGATTTTGGGAAGCCCCGCTCGCCTAACCTCAACTGTCTTGATCAGAGCTGTAAGTTAACGCAATTGCCGATGCAATGAACATTAAAATAATGTGGAATGTTGGATTGATTGTGCGGTAAATGTACAGAAAGAGTACATTGCTTGCGATAGATATTCAATAGATAGATATTCAATTCCAAAATGATGAAAACAAACGAACCTAGTTTTTGCCAAACTGGTAGATGGAGTCAGAACTAGTAGACTTATCAAATCACAGATCACAAACACCCACACACACAAAAGACACAGTATTAAATTGTTTTCAAAATAGTATCGGCCATCATTGTGACCTAGTGTGATTGAGAATAACATGTGAACACTGTTGCCAACTACTGTTTCCCAAGATTCTCTGGTTCTTACAACTAAACACCGAACTGTTCCGTACGTATTTTGAAGAGTGGAAGACAAGATTAATTACTCGTCGCATGTATAAAAGAAGTGGTGAATTTCAATTCTGGTTGGTTTCTGAAGTCGCTAATCACGAGTCAGGAAAATACATATCTAAAATGAGTAAACGCTTCGGGTGTTTCCGTACTAGATATATTAAAATAATACAATTATTTTTATAGAGTGACAAATTTTCAGAATTGAGGCTCCAAATTGACTTGGAGAGATCTACAATTCGTTTCTTTAGAATTGCATGATTCATTAGTGGTAAGCTTTGGCTTCAACATGCAGTCGAAGAGTTTTACATACCTGCTACAGGTTTATGTTTTGTGATTTCTCATATTATTGAATCTGAAATAAGAAAGATGGAATCAAGGAAACAAGGATCCATTATAACATCGGCGATTAATCAGATAACTATGTGCCACTAATGCAAGGATTACGTCTGATTAGATTATCAGGATTGAAGAAGTTATCTAATTCATCGCCGATGATGTGATGGATCCTTCACAATTGTATATGAATATTAAATAATTCCATTTTCTTATTTCAAATTCAATAATATGAACAACTCACAAAACATTATAGCAGGTATGTGGAACCCTTTGACTGCATTTTAACGCCAAACTCACCACAAATTATTCATGTAATTAAAAAAAAAAGGAATTATAGATCCCTTCAAGTCAATTTGGAGTCTTTATATCGCGATATGATTTAAAAAAATTGCCATTCTATGAAAATATTCAAATTAGTTAATATCTCTATATGAAAATGCCCGGAAGCGTTTACTCATTTTAGATATGCACAGTATTTTCCTTACTCGTGATTAGCGACTCGAGAAACCAACCGGAATTGAAATTTACTACTTCATTCATGGATGCGACGATTGATTTCTCTTGTCTTCCACTCTTCAAAATACGTACGTAACTGTTTGATGTTCAGTTGTAAGAACCAGAGAATATTCGAAATACTAGTTGGCAACAGTGTTCACATGTTATTCTCAATCAAACTAGGTCACAATGAAGGCCGATCCATTTTAAAAACATTTCAATACGCCTTGTACTTTTGGAAATTTGATTTGATAAGTGCCTCAAAGCTGTATTGACTTCTTCTACTAGTTCTGACTTTATCTGCCAGTTTGGATATAACGAGGTTCGTTTGTTTTAATCACTTTGAAATTGAATATATATTTATCGAATATCTATCACAGGCAATGTACTCTTTTTGTACATTTACCACACAATGAATTCGACATTCCACATTATTTAAATTTTTATTGCATCAGCAATTGCCTCAACTTAAAGCTCTCATCAAGATAGCTGATGTTAGACAAGCGACGCTTCCCAAAATTTTGTTGAATTTCACTAAGAACAAAACAAGTTATCAATTTTTTTTTCGGATTGTCAACCACTGTTATTTGTTATAAATTGGCATTATACACGCGTTATTCACACATATATATATATATATATATATATATAATTTTTATATTGTTTTTTAACTATCAACAATCAGAAAACCAAATATTTCTTCTCAATATAAAACATGTATTACTGAATGAGAAAATGAGTGAAAATAATTACGAATTGTCGAAAATTGAAACAGTGAACGACTGGTATAAAATAAATTTCTCTTTCATTAACCTCTATATTTTATTAGGTATTTCTGGAAAAATTTCGCAAATGTTCGCTAAAAAGTCAGGTTTTATTATTTTATTTGTATGATTGAATTGTACTCTTTGTGTTCCATGGAAAATCAATGTACATTTTAATAATCTCAAAATCAAAATGATTTTTACAAATATTTCAAGTTCATTTAAATATAATGAATGAGCACTGATGAAATCGAAAATAGAGATTTTTCAGATTTGGTAGACTTGCCGATCGAAAACATCTCTATCTAGTCTAGATTATACCAAATGAATTTCCCTAGCTACTTATGATGGATGATAGTGTGATTTCAATTTTTAATAATTGTTGGTTATATAATTTCATTGATTATCATTATAAAGATAAAATTAATGTACTTATGTGTATTATTACCATAGGTTAATGAAACAGTTGTGTGATACTTGTAACAAAGATTATTTGCTATTCACATACAATACGTATTACTTAATAAAAAATGTGTGCAAAAATGTTATTTTGGAATTAATTATGCTCAGTATACATCTGAATATAAACAAGTTTTCATTTGGAAAATTACCATTTTCAGAGCAATATGGAATATACGATATTTTTTAAATTTGTCTCATTTCCATTCAGTAATCATTTGATCCCATTTTTTATGTAGATAAAATATGAGGTGTTTCGTCATAGTAACTGTACATATCCTTGGTGTTCTGTAAAAATTGGCGAATCCAACAATTTACTACTTTTTAGGAGAGCATATTTTGTAATTTTGTGGTCTGGAAAATTCTTTTTGGATGGAAAACCCATAATATGTTTACATTTTACTATCAATGATTATTTCCAGTAAAATTATATTCATTCTAAACTGCAAATTACGATAGCGGGAGACACATGTGGACATTAGTATTTTATAGTATTTATCGAAATTGTGATGCAAGTATGACAGCATTCATACAAATTTAGCTAGTACTGGGTACCTTGAGAAAGCTGAAATCCAGCAAATAAGTAGGGTATGTAAGTAGCTTGATTTGGAAAAATATCAGCTATTCAGTTATTTGTAGTCGCCATAAGCGATACGATTCACTGATTAAAATGAGAGATACATATTTGAATCACAGAAAATGGGCGACCAAGTTTTGCCTCTACTAGAGGAGTAGTATGCCTGTGACGACACCTCTGGGTAAAGTGCAGGTCCCCTCTCGGTAACATGGTAGCGTGCTTAGTATAGCTCGTCCAGTATTGAAACGACCACTTTGGCCTTCCCCTACCTAACAACCAATTTTTCCCGAAGATGCCCGAACCATTGTCTAACTGTGGCTATTAATAGATATTCCATAGGCGTACCAAATCAATTGGTATAGGCGAAACACGAGACGTAGTTTTTGACGGACGAGTTTCGTGATTATGGTCCGATTTTTATTCAAAATTGGTATGTGGGGGTTTTCGGAATCGGAGATTATGAATTTTTCGTCAAAGTTGAATAAATAGCTGCACTACCTATTTATCAATCAAACAAACCTAACCTTTCAAACGCTGCATGACAAGCCACTGGTGGAGATTCGCCGTAGCATAAGCAGCCACATCAAATCGTGTCCACTCGGGTTTCCCCCCTCTCCTACCGGTCGTTTCAATATTGGACGAGTTATAGCTTCGGCGAACCCTCACGCGTTGGACTCTGGGAGGCGTGGTCCAGGTGATTGTATTCCCTGCATCAACCCGCTCGGGTACTGACATCCCAGAGCCAGTAGATTGTCGTATCAAGTGGCCCCACCGTGGCTGAGCTATAACGGTAGCTCGTAGTTGATCCGGCGTACAAAGAAAAAGAAGAAACGGCAGCCTAGGCATTGGTGAATCGCAACACCATTTAAAAAGATACTTTTGTACAGTGGAAGTGGCTTATTAGAGGAACTTCATAGTGAAGATAGTGGACATTTAAGAAATTTTTGCAGAATGACACCCGATATTTTTAATACATCACTTCCCCTCGTATTACCAAAGAATTGGAAAGCAGAATACAAATTACAGAAGCGATAGACCCGCTGAAGAGAGGCTTGCATCAACACTTCATTTTATGGCAACTGGAAAATCATATTCACGTTTAGCATTTACATTTAAAATCTCGAAACAGTCTATATCTAGTATATTATGATAAAATGCCGAAAACTACTCCACGAAAACAAGCAAGCAACAAATCCCGTCCAGACCAAATCAAACATTCTTTGACGTACCACTCAAGGAGCGAACGCAACCGAACTCCAACGCCAAGCGTGGAATCGGTTGGGTAGTGTTCGATCGCGCCGTACACACCGGCCTTGGTTTGCGTTGGAATCTTGGTCTGTACGCGGCTTAACAATTTCAAAAGTTTCTTATATTATTAATGATTGATGAGAAATATAGTTTTGAGGATTGTGCTAGACAAATTCGAATCAGAAAATGAAAATGGCATACAGGATGTATCAAAACAATCGACTTAGGAGGAGGCAACAATTTATCGAGGCATATTTATTAAATCTTGAAAATACGCACAGGGTGTATCAAGAATTTAAGAACTGACTGGCAAACTCTACAAAAACTCCAGGTATCGCATATAGTGCTTCTCAAAAGTCCCCTTCCCCTCTGATTTTTGGAACGATTATACATAAACAAGTGAATTTGGAAACTGAATATTAAAGGTTGTAAACTTCCCTACTATTGATGATAGATGACGAAATCGTCAAAGATGACGTCACAAGGCCATTTTGACCAATCATTTTAAATGGAACCCTACGGCAAGCGACACCTCTTTTGAAAGGTATCGAAAAAATCCATTCAATTATACTAATTTTGTTTGTGTTTATGGCAGTTTTGGCAACTCGCTTTTGAAAAACGCAAAGCTGTGATGAATTGAATCAGTTAATACTAAAATTCCAAATTCAAGCTCCGCCTCTGGATAGTTGTCAAATAAGCTGACGTTTTTGTTAGTCTCCCTAATTCGACGTTTTTGAAATTGTCCAAGTTTTTGTACATTTAATAATTTGTGTATTGTTGATCGAACCTTCAACTGTCTTAGCAGCTTTTGGTACTTTTAATATTTTCGTACATTTTAATAATTTGTTAAACTGTTGTGAGCCGAACGTTTAAGTGCTTCAAGAAGCGAAATGGTACGTGCTTTAGGTGATAAAGTAGCAGCGATCCTAATTCTTGGTGAAACTGGACAAAATATTCATGCAGCAGAACGCATTTTTAATGAGAGGTTTCCCGATCGCCCCGTTTCGAGGACTTATTTAAGGGAGCTTCTTCGTAAGTTTGAAACAACGGGTAGTATTAATGATGTGAAACGATCTGGCAGACCACAAATTTCTGATGAGAAAAAAATTGATATACTGGCAGAAGTAATAGTTAATCCTACTTCTTCAACAACTCACGTTGCATCTACCTGTGAAGTCAGTCGAAGTACAGTACACAGGGTGTTGAAAAAAAACAAATTTCATCCATACAAATTTAAATGATTCATCAACTCTCAGACGACGACTCAGACCGAAGACTAGAATTTTGTGAAAATATGGAAACTAAAATTAACCAACAGCCAGACTATGTCGAAACACTTTATTTTAGTGACGAAATACTTTCTATCTAATTGGAATTGTAAATACACAGAATGTGAGGTATTGAAGTGACGCAAATCCTCACTTGTTTCGTGAAACACATACCCAATTTCCCCAGAAGGTGAATGTTTGGGTAGGTATCCTGGGAAATCACATCGTTGAGCCCCTTTTTTAAAATACTAATTTAACTGGTAAGGTTTATCTGGAGCTGTTGCAAAACGCAATAGAACCGTTAATCCTTGAAATTCTGGAAGATAATCCAGATTAATTCGGCAATTTGGAAATAACATTCCAACAGGATGGTGCTCCTCCACACTATTACGGTGCAGTAAGATGGTATTTGGGTGAGGAGTATCGTGGTAGATGGATTGGACGACGAGGTTCAACGGAAGGGCCAGCTCGATCACCGGACCTCACACCTTTGGATTTTTTTCTGTGGAGGTACCTTAAATCGAAGGCTTACGCCACTGAACCTGACAATATTGACGTTTTAAAACAACGTATTGTTGCAGAATGTGAGGCTGTTTCGCAGACATATTTGCAAAAGTACGAGAAGAGTTTAAAAATAGGATATTTCACTGTCAGGAAGTAAATGGAGGTCACTTCGAGCAATTTCTTTAACTAGATACTGATTCTTAAAGCTGTAATTGATATTATACTGAATGGAATTTAAATTTTAATGTTTACTAATGAGCCATGAAAACTGCCATAAACACAAACAAAATTAGTATCATTGAATAGGTTTTTTCGATACCTTTTAAAAGAGGCGTCGCTTGCCGTAGGGTTCCATTTAAAATTATTGGTCACAATGGCCTTGTGACGTCATCTCTGACGATTCCGTCATCTATCATCACTAGTAGGGAAGTTTACAACATCTAATATTCAGTTTCCAAATTTCACTTGTTTATCTATAATCGTTCGAAAATAAGAGGGGGGGAGGGGACTTCTGAGAAGCACTGTATATTGGATGACATAGATGGTAACAAAAGTGTGGATCCATGAATCGTAATACCAGTCAAACATAATGATGAATTATGTAGATGTCTCATAAGAAAGATAATTCAGTGGGTTGTGGTAGATGATTTAAAATAAAAAACAACACATACAAGTTGTGTCAATTATTGACAGCATAGGTGGGACAAAAATAATGTAGTTTTATCGTGAGCAGCATAAATTACAGGGAGTATCGAAAGAGGAGAATAGTTGTAATTATTGGTAAATAATGGGTGAATCGAATAGTGATAGATGTTTCAGAATAATATAAAATATCGAGCCATAATGGTTGAAAGGGATATTTGAAAATGATCAATTATTGTGAACTTTTTTTTCAGGAATATTTCTATGTCCTGTGACAATGATGGGCATGTTTCAGTTTCATCATAATTATAAAAAAACTTACGATTTTTATGATAAATGAAAATGGTTCGGTGAACTTAACAAAATTGTTAGGATCGTACATATTGGCTGTTGTGAATGTTTCCATGTATTTTTCAGAAAAATGGCTCCGACTTAATGACTGCAGTGAAACTACCTGGGTCAGTGGGCAAAGTACAAAGGGTCGAATTCAGATAATCAGTAATCGAGGGTATTATGGCCAAATTTGGCATACACAATGGGATCGACCAGGTAGTTTCACTGCAGTCATTAGGCCAGCACCATTTATCGTGAAACAAACTCTAGAGATATAATTATATATACAATGTGACCCATTTAAAATGGAACCACTCCTGTAGAATACGCATTTTT
The DNA here is from genome assembly GCA_018342105.1 of Gonioctena quinquepunctata. Lineage (NCBI taxonomy): Eukaryota > Metazoa > Arthropoda > Insecta > Coleoptera > Chrysomelidae > Gonioctena > Gonioctena quinquepunctata. Next base: position 420,558 of record JAFIRS010000490.1, on the reverse strand, counting down.
CAATCAATCTGAAATTTTTCAAACATCAAAAACTGATGCTCCCATGGGGGTGCCAAAAGTTTGTTTGTAAAATTTTACAAACAAACTTTTGGCACCCCCATGGGAGCATCAATTTCCCCTATCCCAGCTTATGTCATGGATGATGTGTTGGACACAGTACTTACGGTACTATCTTTCAATATTCATTTCATTAAAAAATATGTGGATGACATAATTGTTATATTACCACAGCATAATATCACAGAGACTCTAGATACTCTTAACAGCTTCGACCCACATATTCAGTTCACAATCGAGCTAGAAGCCAACGATAATTCGGTACCATTTCTGGATACCAAACTCATACATACTCCTATTAATACAATATTAGTTCGGGCAGGTGCATCAACTATGAGTCGTATCACAAACGCTCCATGAAAGTGAACTTGATTAAACAAATGAAGAACAGAGTAATCAGAATCTCGGATAAAACTTTTCATAAAAAAAACTTAAATATTCTTCTTAATCTTTTTGTAGACAATGCATACCCGCCAAGCTTAATAAAAAGTATTTTGTACAACACACCTTCCAGTTTAGAATCATTAAACAATATTATCACTCCACCCATTAATGTGAATGAATCCAATGCTACCCCTACACTACCGGTTTACACCTCACTTCCGTACATCAAGGAGATTACACCCAAACTCACTAGACTTTTGTGCTCGGTAAGCAATTGTAAAATTGCCAACAAAACAATTTTAACACTAAAGTCAATTTTCTCCAAAAGTTATAGATAAGACACCAATAACATCAATGTCAAAGATCATATATAGTATTCCGTGTCAAGATTGTGATAGGCAGTATATTGGCCATACTTCAAGAACATTAAACAGTCGTATCACCTCACACAAAAGTGATAGCAGGTTATATCCAGAAAGATGTGCGCTAGCACTTCATGTTAACACACACGATCATCACATGGACTATGGGTTAGTGAGTGTATTAGCAAGCGAGTCCCATTGGGCTAAAAGGGTATTTCTAGAAATGGCGTTCATAGCTCAAGATAATAACTGTATCAACAAAAAACTGATATCAATCAATTGAGTGAGATTTATGCGTATTTACTGTCACTAGACATGAACCCAACTAGATCAAACTCTGTTACAATTACATTATAAACTGAACATTTTATCCATTATTGAACTTTATTTTTTCCTCACTGCAATATAAATATCATATTTTTCATGTCCAACATTCATTAAAACCTAATCACAGGAAATAGTAAACCACACCAGTTGGTACCACTCTCGCAGTTGGCACCCTGGATGACATAAATATTACTAGACATGTGTCAATGTCAATGTCATATACAACTGTCTAGTGTGAATTTAATTTCTAACCTGTCAGTTTTGATTCCAACCACATGGTTGAAAATATTTTAACATGTTTTATGTATAATTTTTAACATATAAGTGTGGTAATTGAACATTAGTTCATTTCTCTGTTTTACATTTTCATTATTTTTTACCATAATGTCAAAAGACAAAAAATATTTTTTTACTGAACATCGAGTCAAACATTCTCACCTAAGTTGTGAGAATTATCAATTCACTTAACGATAATCTCTCATATGTAATATTAAAAAAAAATGTATTCCCTGATAATGGAATAATCAATTCCGAAAGCTTGAAAACTTACAAGAGTTTTCTTTTGATATTCGCATTCCCCACTATTAACTATTTATATATATATATATATATATATATATATATATATATATTATATATATATATATATTTACAATATAATTTAACAGAATTGGAGCTGAGGGAAAATCAGACCATCTGAAAATGAAAATAAAACGCATTTCTGGTTGATGAATGCGATAGGTAGTTGTCAAATGACTGAATAACAAGTATTTTCATGTTTTCATACGCCCAGTGAGTAAAATTGTGAATATGTACTGAAAAACCGCTTGAAAAGATGAAAAACATTTATTCTTATTTTTTGGGGGTAATATTATAATCTTCCCAAAATGAATAATTATCATAATAATGTAATAAACAAATAATAGTCGATGAAACTCTAGAAATAATACATGTTTAAACAGAAAATATTATCAGACTGAAGATTGTTTGAAAATTGGATCAAAACACTGATAACTGGCACGTTTTTTGAAAAATTATAAATAACTTTCAAGACAAAATATAAATTTGAACATGGATATATTAATAAAAAACTCACTACATTTTTAATGCTTTTTCGTTTAAATATTTCTGTCATTGCTCCTTTGTCTCCCTTTCAATTTCACCTTTATGTTTCTCTAGTTTCAATAAGAATCAGCTTGAATCTATTTTTAATGCATTTTCAATTAAAAAGATACAAGATGTTAATATCATGTTAGACTGGGCGTAATTGACCTGTAAAATTTGCTTACATTCCCAAATCATAATTAGCTTAATCACCAATGTTGTTTTGTGCTTATAAGCCGGCACAAAATCCCTTTGTTGGATATTTCAGGCAATTGGATAAATGGTTGCTAGTCACGAATTTATAATTATACCTAATTATAACAAAAGACTTATTATATTCTGTCACGGTTTTAATTTGGATGTATCCCATCAAATAGAAGAATAAATATAGACAGAGCCGTATTAAATTTGAAACTATACCCCATCTGAGAGAAAATCTTCCAAAACCTCTCGATAATTTGAAGAATAAAAATTATTCCATTTTTTTCAGTGTGTGACTTTAGTTATTCTTTCATATATAGTAATGAAAAAAAAATTTATAATATCTTTTGTATTCAAAGATTTAAACACTTCCACTAAGTTAGGTTAGGTTAGGTTAGGTTAGATGTGTAACAAATATTTATTTTCATTTACCCAGTCATAAAATATGTGTGTCAAAACGAGATGATCTCGTCTTCGACTCGGGATAATTTTCTCAAAATATTCGTGAACGAAAAAATATCCAGGAATAATTTACGGTCGTGTGGTATTCGGTAAAAACATTTCACACCAAAATTTAGAATGAAATTATAAATGAAACATGACATTTTAAATAAATTTCACTAGTTGCGAAGCCGGCCAAGGTATTGTTGTTGTTGACATGTTGATTTGTCATTTTTGTTCAAACGGTTCTGTCACAGTAGATGCCAATTACTAGTTCGAAGTGTATGTACGTTGAGTTTAATAAGTGTATACTGAAATGTCGCGATTTGGTAAAGAAAATCAACAAGTTATTAGACAAGAAATTCAAAACCTGAATCCAGATATCACTAGAAAATCGAAAGCAAGTGTATGGAAACAGGTTGTTGAATTTTGAAACGAAAAGTCGCATAATATTCATGAGTGGATGAGTGTCGTACAGGTGGCCAATATACTGCAAGACTACGCGTTTAATTTGAATATTTTTTTTTATGTTAAAGTTATGTGGAACTCCACTGCTAAGCAATTACAAGAAATTTATTACGAAAAATACAAAATAAAATTTAATCCGTCTTCTGATGTGGAATTTGCGACTACCAGTGCTGCTCGGGATGCTAAGCGCAAAAAACTACAGCGCAACCTATTAAAAAGAAAAGTGAGTGCCTCAGCCTTAACCAGTGACGAATATAAAAAATCATTGAAATCTGGGATGAAGATACTCGAAATGGCTTGCAGCGTAAATTTTTCCATATAGTTTCACATGAGCTGGCATGGATAGGAAGAGAGGGATATTCTGCCTGCATCCAATATTTCAGAGAAGAAGCTGATAATTTGTTAAACCCAACTATTTCTTTAATTGGAGAAAATCTCAGATAGAGTATAATCTAATATTATCTAAAAACTACACAAGGTGGTTCCAAAAAACTGTCAGATAGTAAATGGTTGATTAGGAAATTCGACAATCCACAGATGTGTCCCGTTCGATTATTTAAGAAGTTGATTGAAAAAAGGGGGAATCTTATTAAGACCGACTGATTGGTCTTAACTCCAGATCCATACAATACACAACATTTCTAATCGAAAAAGTATATGAATAACATGCTTTTGACGCAATCAGCAAACGAAGCAAATTGTCAAACATTTCTTTTGAGCATTTGCGTTAAAAATTCGAGAAAAATGGAATGCTTTGAAGAGTAGTTTATCTAAATATCGCAGAGTTGAGCCATGTGCAAATTTGCCATCATAATTTGATATCATTAACGAATTTAATCAAAGATTGTGAACAGAGAGTGTTAGAGTTGAATGGCTTGTTTAGGAAAATATAAGAAAGTCTGCTGCAGATATCAAGTAAATATGGCTCTATGCCTAGAATGAATTTGAAAAAGTGTTTCAACATATTACATATATGTCTCAAAACACAGACATCTAATTGATTGATCACGTTCCTATTCACCATTAAGAAGGGAGGATGTGTGAGAAGAATTCAAGGGACATTTAAATATTGATTTGTTTGAAAATATGAATAGGATGTTCATAAAATCAGATGTGGATCGTCTGCGACTGAAAGACAAACTTTAGTCACTATCTTTCATCGTTCAAGATAACCTCTTGTGGCGTATTCATTTCGAAGAGGGAAAATTCTCAATTGAATATTGAATAGAAATATTTTTCTGTAATTGAAGAATCCACGATAAAAATTAATTTATTTTTTGTGAATGTCCAACAGAAAACAACTACTTTCCCGGCTAAAGCCACGCTGGACATTGAACTACATCTGATAGATATTCTGAAAGGACCCTAACTCAAAAGAAAAAATCTGAAATTGAAAATTTGCATTTTAATTCAGATAGTTATTTGATTTTCTATTCCAGTCTCAATTAAGAACTCATATATATGAATGAGGCAAGAAGAATGTTTTCCAAAAGAGAGTACCCACTCACCAGAAAACATTTGTAACATTGACGCAAGAGAGGCATCGCATTCACTAGGCCTTCAATACATTTTTGTCGACGAAAATCTATTTCACGCTTGTTATGTACGTTAATCCTACGTTTCAAAGATAATTTGTTGATGCACAATTAAACAAATTGTGCAGTTTCTGTTTTATGTTAAATTAAACTTTATAGGGAATAAAAATGTTAATTCCTAGAAATCTCGTATTATTGACAAGTACATTATTTGGTGGTTGTAAAGAAAATAGATAAGATGGCAATTTGTAGATCATATATGTTTACCTTCTCAACTGTTAAAAATGCTCACTTAAATATCGCCTCGCCTCGAAAAAATTTGCGGAAATTGTTCTGGTTTCCATGGTAACGAGTGAAAATGAAGTTATCTTATTGGTTTTGAAGTGGAGATGTGAAATTTTTTATGAAATCTATCTGTAATATAAAAATTGGAAAAAATGAAGGTGAAAGAACTGAAATAAATTAATCGCAACGTTCCTTTTTTTTAATGAAGTAGGAGAATATAAAAAAATTTCTGTTGTGGGCTTTCATCCAACATTGCGGCTTTAAATTATATTTTTTATAACAAAACTGGGGTCCAGTTTTTGGATTGAAGATATATATTTGATGCAAGTATCAAATCAAATCAAATCAAAATATGCTTTATCGTCGGAAAAATAATTTTTTGTTGACAAAGCGAGTACTTAAAGGTGAATATGTAAATATATAAATAACAATGTAAATAGGAAAAAATATACATATAGCGTCACAATCGCGTTATTAACATTCGTAGTCACAAAAATTGTTAATTAACATAAGAAACATAAAATATATAAAACATATCATACATATAAAATATATAAAAACATATAAAATATATTATAAATAGTCACAATTTGAAATAATTTAAGATTTTATGCTGATATTCCTATCTGAGTAGAATTCGTCTGATGAATAATAGGCCTTCGATATCAAAAACTTTTTTACTGATTTTCTAAATTTAGTGGAACATGTTTCACCTTTAATTTCATTTGACAAGTGATTAAACATTTTCTTGCCGTTGTAAATGAACGATCTCTTAATTTTTGGAGAAATTGGAATTGGTAAACATATATTGAACGTATTTCTAGTATGACGTCGAGATATAGTGGAAATTTCATCTTTGTATTTTTTTTTGCATTAGGCATACCATTTCCAAAATAAGAATGCAAGGCAAGGTCAGGATATTATGGTTTTTGAATAAGGACCTACAGGAGTCCCTAAATCCTGCCTTACACATATTTCTAACTCCTCTTTTTGCAGTACAAATACCCTATCAAATAAATATTGGCAAGATGTTCCACAAAAACATATACCATAGCGTAAATGGGAATCAATCAGATGGCCGACATAGTGCCCAATTCATTTGCTGATACTCTGACAGCAAAGCAACCTGAAGAAACTTTCTTACAAAGATTAGTTATATGATTTGCAAAAACCAAGTTTTTGTCTATTTGCAATCCTAAAAATTTTGCATACTCCTTGTTTTCAATTAATTGAGTACCTAGGTAAATTTCCAGCGAGGACCACTTGAGTGTGATCATGCTAGTCTTCGCGATGTTGAATGATAAAAGGTTAGCATCATATCTTGGCTAATCCTTTGCTGCAGTTGCATCTCATTATTGCTGTGCCAAAATAATGTAGTGTCATCCGCAAATTGAGTTATATTTGCAGATATATCAATGCAAGCTAAATCGTTGATATACAGCAAGAAGAGAATTGGGCCGAGAACCGACCCTTGTGGAACTTCACGAGTTACTGTCTGGTTTCGTGATATGGTGCCATGGAGTGTGACTTTTTGAGTACGTTCTGATAGGTATGATCTGAACCATCTCAACAATACGTCTTTAAAGCCATATACTTCTAGCTTTTGCAGCAGGATTTCGTGATCCACACAATCAAACGCTTTCGAAAGATCACAAAAAACCGCTGCTGCCATTTCTCGATTATTAAGACGTAGGTATACCTCTTCTAACAGATGGAACATAGCATCTCCCGTACTTTTTGAGCTTTGAAATCCAAACTGACTGGAACTAATAATATTATTTCTATTTAGAAAGGACATAATTCTTTTTTTAACAAGTTTTTCTATGACTTTCGCGAGGGTAGGTGGCATAGAAATAGTCCTGAAGTTAGCAGGATTGCTGGTGTCACCACCTTTGTGTAAGGGAATAACAATCGCTGTTTTTAAACATGCTGGAAATATTCCCAATGTAAAGCTTGCATTTATAGCTTCCGCCAGGGCAGTGAGAGCGGAATTTGGTAAATTGGAGAATATATTTATGGTCATGTCATCCCAATCGGATGAGTTTGTATTTTTGATTTCTTTAAATTGTAAATTAAATTGTTTAAATTTTTTAAAATTGTTTAACCCTTTCTAGTTGTTTGACAACCCAGTTAATGAAAACTTGTACAGTTAGATCACGGGACTTACCTTATAGTGGAACGACCACTCTTGGGACCTTGAAAATTTTTCACCAGTGGAATCCGCAGGTGGAACAGTGACAAGACCGAGTGGTCCATGAGCCACGCCCGTAAAGATTTGCTTAATTTCTGTAGCATCTGTAGGCATGAAAAAATGTCTCGATATGGATCTGTCCTTGAGAAAACTTAATGGATGAATATTAGATTTTATTTCTTTTGATAAGTTGTATGCCACAGTGCAATAATAGTTATTTATAAAATCAGAGTTTAGATCAGTTTTTAGTGGAGCCGTATTGTTTTTCCCTCTGAGTTCATTTATAATTGCCCAGCTCTCTTTCTGTTTGTTTGCAGATCTTTCAATTATTTCACTATAGTAACGCTGTTTTGCAGTCTTTATAGTATTTCTATCAATACTTTTATACCTATTGTGAAAGGAGTTCAAGGCTGCATCGTTACTCAAATATTTACGAATTGAATGTAGGGATCGTAGATTTTCGCTGATATTTTTGGATCGTAGGTTTGGAAATGCACTAGTAATACATTTGACATTTTTTCATGGAACCTTTCCAATGGGTCATTATTATGAAGCATGAAATCATCCCAGTTTGTATTGTTGCATATATTTATAAATTTATCGAAGTTTTTCCTGCTGTAGATCCTACCAAATCGTTTCTTAGATTTCAACACTTTTTGGTCGCATTGGAATTTAAATAAAACAGACTCATGGTCGGAGAGTCCAGCACTCACAACTTTACAGCTGATTCTGCGGGTATTTGAACATACATAGTCCAAGATCGAACTAGAATGGCTGGAAATACGTGTAGGAGAATCGACGTGCATTGTAAGATTAAATGTGGTCAAGATGTTTTCTAATAATAATGTTGATGTGGAGAGTTTATTCTCAAAATTTATATTGAAATCACCCGTAAATATAACAAATGCCTTGGGAGGAATTTGTGATAATAACATTTCTAGTCTCTCCAGAAAGGCATTTACGTTACATAATGGTGGCCGATAAAGGCAAAACATGTATAAATTGTAATCCTTACAGTAAATCACTGAAAATTCAAATTCTTTTTCGACCAACATACAATTATATTTATCAAACTTGATAAAATTAATAGTTTCACATATCCTTTTGTGAAGAAGGATCAGTGTTCCTCCAGGTATAGAGCTGGTTCTAGAGTATTTTGATACAATAAAGTAATCTGGTATATAAAGTGGTTCACCCTCCTCCAGCCAGTGTTCAGTTAGCATAACAATGTTAGGAAAATTTTGACTCTCCAAAAAAATGTACAGAGGGTTTCTCCCTAAAAAATCATAGTCAGCATCATCATTAATTGAATGTGCAGTTGAATTCGCGTTATCATTACCGAAAGGAGTGACTGGAAGGACAAGTTCACCCTTAGTATTAGAAAGATAGATCCATATCAACAGTTTTTAAATTTACATTATGATATGATTTGGACTGCATAATAAATTTTTTTACAGAATCAAGTATGTACCATTTGCTTGATATACTTTTCAATAAATTTGAAAAAGGTATTTCTCCAAAATTTTTTTTTAGTGGAAGAAGATTTTAATGTTCCTAATGATTTTATATTGCTTATGTTGTTAGTGCTGTACATTACGATAATAAAGACATATTGGCCATATTGAATAGTTCTCTGGAATACATCACGAGTAACTTCTGCTAGTTCTCCTCCCGGGTTGATACATTCCTCATACGAATGTAGTTGGTAACTGAGTAGTTCCCCAAAAATGCTGAAATTCAGCAAATAAGTAGGGTATGTAAGTAGGATGGATTTGAAAAAATATTAGTTATTCAGACCAAAATGATGACCTATCAATAGAGAATATATCATTTTGGCTAAATGGTACCAAATTATAATACAACACATCCACCTTTCAGTCGCCATAAGCCAGATACCGATACTCACCGATTAAAATGAGAGATACATATTTAAATAGTGATCTAATTTTGCTGCTCTACTGGGGAAGTCGTATGCATGAAAAATGAATTCCAGGGTATTGAAAACCCAGTCGAGTATAATCCCCCAACTAGAAATCTACTTCAAACCGGCCCTGGCGAGACCAACATTAATATTTTAGCAAAGGAAACCTATAAATTCATGACCTCTTCATAAATTTCACTAGCGAAATGGTTCGCGAGAGTATCATACGCAGATCTTTCAGATACAATATACTCATAATGAAAATCTTTGGAATCTATCCGTGGGAAAATTGGCCAAAGATATACAAATTCTATGCCTATTTCGTCTACGTTTTCTTCACGGCTCCGATACCAATTTTAGCAGTCACTCATATTATTGTCAAGGAAAAAGACATGGAAGAAATATGCTACGACGCCTTTTTGGTAGTTCAGTTGGGAGTTTTACTAGTAAAATTGTTGCCCTTCAAAATCAACCCTGAGGGTATTATAAGGACCGTGGAACGCTTGGAACAAAACATCTTCAATTCATATTCCTTAGACCAGGAGAAGCTTTTGGGAGATGCTATTAACGAGTTCAATTTTATATTTAATGGTTTATTTACAGCAAGTGTGGCAAGCATTTCCACTTGACATTTGGTTGCCCTTCGAGCCATTTGAAGATACAAGGATTTATGTCGCAGTACAAATTTATTTAGTTTTCAGTAAGTTGGATATATGTTAAGCGTATTATCTTTCTAGCAGGAGACATCTGTACTATCTTGATATATCCCGGGTACAAAAGCATTTGAGGGCCACAACGTTTTGTTTTCCATTTTTCAGACTTTAAAATCAGAATTTCCGACTCACAAGTCGGAATTTCGTAATTCCAACAAGTAGTAATTTTTAAGTCGGAATTTTGTTTTTTCAATTTTAAACTCGAGAATTCCGACTTCAAACTCGTAATTTCCGACATACAAGTGGGAATTTTATAATTCCGAATTCAAAGTCGGAAATTGCGACTTCCAACTCGGAAGTTCCGACCAATAAGTCGAATTTTATTTTTTCGACTTTCAAGTCGAAAATTGCGATTTCAAAGTAGGAATTTTTAAGTTTCAACTGGATATCTCAGTAGGTGTTTTAAGTTCCTTTGTTTCAGTCAAGTTACACATAAATAGTTGTTGTTGTTGGTCATTGTTACCAAAGCAATTTCTATTGAATATGAACAATCTAATGATTTGAAAGTGGAAAACGTCTTCTTTCTCAAGATAGCTCACTACAAATACCTATACAATAGGTGTATGTTGGTCGTACATCCATCAGAACACAACTATTTTCCTGACGGATGTCGTGAAAATGCGTGTTGCGGAATGGATAAATATTAACCACTTCACTTGGGCTGACCACCTTAGACCGATTTCGGGGTATTTACCCCTCATCAATACAGGGTAGGTCGAGCAAACAATGATTAATTCCTGCGAAACCGATTGAAACGATCAAAATCCATCCATTTATAAGTTTTCGTTGAGTTTGTTCGCATCAAGAAAATGGTAAACGCTATCTCGACTCAGCTACTGCAACTAACATTACCAACTCGACATATCCTGAATATCAGGATAGAAATATGTAATAATGACAGAAGTCAATAACACATCTAGAATTTCATTGAAAATGAAAAATGTCTTTTTTTTTCAAGATAGCTCACTACAAATACCTATACAATAGGTTTATGTTGGTCCATCAGAAAACAACTAAATCTCTGGCTAATGCCTCGATGGATGTTGTGGCATTAGGTAATGGTGTTTCCCTTCAACCGACGAAAAAAGGTGCAGGTTCTCTAGTTGACGCGTATATTTTTCATTTTATTTCATGACCACTTATAACTTTTTACAGAGTAGTCCGATTTCGATGATCCTTTTTTAATTAGATAGGATATTCCCGAAGTTGGTCTCATTTAAATTTGATAAAAAAGTCCACCCGTAAGGGTAAGATAATAGGGAATTGATTGTTCACCCCCTGAATTTTCACCTGTTAACCGATTCTACCACGCATAACTTTGTAGTGGTTTATCCGAATTATACTCTGTCCTTTTTTCACTGGCAGCTAAACACCCTCATTATAAATGCAAATCTGCGAAGAGTTGTTTACCGTCGGCTCAAATAAATTTCATGGTAACAAACACGTTTTGATAGGACTTCATGTGTTTTCGAGTTTACTTTTCTAGTCCATCCTGTTTTATCTCTAATAACAATAGAACGATGAAATTATTACAAAGCATCGATGATAAAAGTACCGATCAGTGACGTGCGTTCGGTAAACCATGTTTTAATATTCATCTATTTATTTATAAAACTTTCCAAGAACAATTCATGTTTATAACAATATTAAATTCAGCGTAATAATTGACAAATCATCGATTAATGGATGTATCAAAGTTACACTTGTCAAACTATTACCCATGCGCGACTTCGGCAGCTCACCTAAAATGTTTTATTTGCAAATAGTGATGGTAATAAATGTATGTAGTTACTTACCTGAATGTCCATTTCACAGTCATCATCGGTATTTGAATCATATGAATCTTCGGTTCCTATTGAAATTACTAGAGATCCCACAGTTTGGTCAATTGAATTATCAAAATCCCACATCTTCTGTTCTTCTGTTAATACAGCATTTTTTCAATTGTCGCTTGTCACTTTGGAGAACGATGCTAGAAGAAGCTGACGTACATCATCCAATTTAAAAGTAGTGTTGTTCCTAGCAACGTCTCCTTCCACTTGAGCCCATATGAGCTCGATAGGATTGAGCTCACAATGTTATGGAGGTAATCGTAATTCAACCATGGTTTTTTCTTTAGCCATTTCGTCAACTACGTACTGTTTGTAGTTTGTTTTGTGTTGCCTCGCAATGGATAATAATTATTTTTTTACCATGCCATTATCATGTGGGAGATCTTTCTGCTGTAACCAATCAAATATAGCTGGGTTTTTTTCATTTTGATGTGGGCAACGCTTCCTTAAGCCTGGAATGGTAGCTAGCATTGTCCATGACAATAAATAACGGCATTCGCAGGCAACAGCTCTATCATTTGTGAAAACTAGTCCTCAAACACATCCGCACTCATCTCCTCGTGGTAATCTCTTGTTGATTTCGGAGAATTACCAAACCACCATCGACAAAACCATGCTCATTTCCAATATGGGTGATAATTAACCTACGCCCTTTTCCGATCGGTGCAGGTAACCCAGTGGAATATCCTTCCATGACTGCTTGGCGGAAAGTTTTTATGTTAGTGTCGACCCATGTTTTCTGCACAGTATGTCCATCGTTGAGCCATGTTTCGTCCAAATAATAAATTGTCCTTCCTTCAGATCGATACTTCCTGATCGTCCTTAAATAATTTCTTCTCCAACGCAAATTTCGTCTCTATGTATAAGGAGGGACTTTCTATTCTGCTTTTCCCAGGAATAGCCTATCTCGCCTAAAAGTTTCCATAATTTGGTTCTGCCTACTTGTGGTAAATCGTCGTCTTCCTGAATTGACTGAAGAACTTTGTATATTGTTGGTATCTCTTTAATTATATAAAAAGAGTGAACTTTCCTCCGGATGGCGATCCTATCAAAGTCACCGATTGATAGTGACTTCCTTCCTGAATTTTGTTTTGGTGCACTGATGACTCCACTTTTCCTCTCGTGTAAAAACTTGTAAATTGTTCTTCCACTCACTATCGTCGTATTAGAACAAGTAGACACTATCTGGCGAACGGAACTCGTGGGTTGTTGATAAACAAGTGCATCATGCACATCAAGCACTATAGTTTTTTCTCTCACAGAGTTTGCAACAAATGTATTGGGTTTGACTGGCGTAGAGTTTGCACCCGATGCCATTTTCATAAACACTACTCAAAGATCACAAATGTATCAAGAATAAGCAGTATCTCGTCACGGACTCCCCTCCACAGCAGAACAGTATTTTGTAGAAACTAGCCGACGGGACAAACCCAAGAATTTTTTAAATTTTTTGCCTTTAATACCAACTTATGATCCTATAATGGGAATGGGAACATGTAATTTGGTTCCCAGATTGAGAAGGGTTCGAAAAATGTGTAATTCGGGTCCCGATATTCCAGGGATTACCTAATTTTCATATGTAATTTGATTCCCGTAATTTTTGTTTCCCTGGTCTCTAAGTATAATTTGGTTCCCGGAAAGAAAAATTATTTTAACCAATTAATTTTTATTTTATTTCTCCATATTATGAAAAAAAAAACTTTTCATTTGTTTATTAAATCAATAATTTTTTATTTTTATATTCACCCAACATCACAAAAGCTTCTATCGTTCTATACTTCTTTTCTACTTCTAATAATAAAAATAGAGTATCAAATAGTTACAGCACAGTGAGAAGAAACATACTTGATAAAATGATTCTTTATAAACATACAACATATCACATAGCTTCTATCGTTCTATACTTCTTATCTACTTATAATAATAAAAATATAATATCAAATAGTTACAGCACAGTGAAAAGGAACACACTTGATAAAATATGTTTTTATAAACATATATATCACACAAGCTTCTATCGTTCTATACTTCTTATCTACTTATAATAATGAAAATACAATATCAAATAGTTACAGCACAGTGAAAAGAAACACACTTAATAAAATGTAGTCGACTAATTTCATTTCTAGAATAATATTCTATCATTTTTGCTATAAACTTTTGACGATTTTTTACTTTACTGTTATGTATTTTAGCCGTTATATTGATGCTTTATAATTTTACATAAGTTTCAATTTGAAATTCTTGAAGTTTTTCCAAAAAAATTTAAATGTTTGATGTGCTTTATAAAAAGACGCATTGAAATGTTTATGAAAAGATTCACAAGCATTAGTGGTTCGTGTAAGCTCAGCTGGATTCTCAGCCCAAAGAAAGGGTGGATAAAGAGACGCTTCTGTTATATAATTATCTGTTGAGTAATCGGAATACTTTTGAATTTTTTCATATATTGGTGCTAGCGCAAGCAAATCAAAAACAAAGCATTCCAAGTAAGCAAATTTTAATTATGAGATATTAACTAATTCTGTAATAATGTCCGATTCTCAGAAACGAATGTGTATCTCGGGAATTTCCATATAAATATTTTATTTCGACCTGACTATTACTATAGTAATTGTGCTCCAATATTTACCCCAATTCCTTCATAATAACAAGTGGTGAGGGGAATAGGTGTAAGTATTATTATATATTCATTTTGTAGGTATTTAATTATATTCTCATAACTTGCTCTTAAGTAAATCCGTGTTCGTAATAAGTATCATTGAATTTCCGTCTTACATTTTGGTAAGAAATGTAACGCCTATGGTTTACGTTTATTTTATACCTGAGACCACGAAGTCGTGCTGCAAGTGAAAAAAGGACAGAGTATAGATGACTTTCTATTTATAAGTTTTCGTTGAGATTGCATCAAGAAAATGTTAAACATCATCAGGTTACGCTATCTGACGCAGCTACTGCAACTAACATTACCAACTCGACATGTTATCGTGAATATCAGGATGGAAATATGTAATAATAACACATCTATAGCGAATTAGAATTCTTCTTAATATAGTTTTCTAATTCGAGCAGTATTGTTTTTCAGGCCTATCCATCTTGGTATAAGAAGATTGTTCTTTCATAAGTACATATTTATTTTATTCCAGGAATAACTTTACCCGTGCTTTCCAGGGTTTTTCAACTAATCAAATACCAACTCGTACTCTTCAGAGTGAAATTCATTATTAATTGTCAAAACATTGACTGATCGCTATTGTTATTAGTTTTGTTCTGCTATATTCATAGTACCAGTTACATTCTATAGAATGATGAAATTATATATATAGGGTGTTACCAAATGAGTGCGAAAGTTTTTAGGGTATAATTCCTTGTCGAAAATTAAAGGGGGTCTTTCATGTAAATAAAAGCTCTTAGGCCTTTTCTTGAAAAGTTACACGCTTTCAAAAATGAGAAAATTCTTCCAATTGCTGAAGAGAGGAATAAATGGCATTTTGTGAGCTTGTTATACTAATAAAAAGGCTACTTATGAATATTTTTTTAGTTTTGTTGTAATTTTTCAAAGGGGTGGAACATGCAACCCCTATTCCATTTTTTACCAGAACTTTTCAACGATACAAAATTTCTCAATTTATAAATAACTCCTGTGTTTTGTTCGTAAAAGCAATAGTTTCCTAATAAAAAAATTGAATACAACATTGTGCATGAACGGATCTTCTGTTAATGGAATCAAAAAGTCACAAGTTGTGCAAACAAAACGTGACAGCCATCCACTAGATTTTTTCGATTCCATTTACAGATGATCCGTTCATGCACAATGTTGTATTTCATTTTTTTATATAAGGAAACTATTGCTTTAACGGACATAACACAAGAGTTGAAAAAGTTTTGCAATAAATCGTTCCTATCAACACATATTTTTAAATTGAGAAATTTTGTTTCGTTAAAAATTTCTGGTAAAAAATGGAATAGGGGTTGCATATTTCACCCCTTTAAAAAATCACAAGAAAATTAAAAAATATTAATATTTAGCCTTTTTATTTGTAGAGCATGCCCACAAAATGCCATTTCTTCAACTCTACATCAATTTAAAGAAGAAAAAAAAAACTTAATTTTTTCCTTATTTTTGGAAGCGTGTAATTTTTCAAAAAAAGGCCTGAGAGCATTTGTTTACATGGAAGACCCCCTTTAATTTTCGATAAGGAATCACCATCCAAAAAATTTCGCACTTATTTGGTAACATCCTGTATGAAGTGATAAAATGAACTAAGAAAACATTTTAAAAAATTCTCCATAAAAATTTCACTGAAACTTTTATAATGACAAGCATTTTACCCGTCATAGTTTTGCTCATATCTTTCTGTAGACTCTCGGAAGATATGTATGTTCTTCTGTTCCATCATAAACGCATCAATTTTTTTTTTTCTATAACAATTATAGAAATTAACAACAGCTATAGAAACCGAAATAAGTTGATATGTCAATTGGCTTGAAAAATTTGTAAATTAGAGTTCAGAAACCAGTATTTTAACAATGTTTCAGAAAGCGAGAATCAACACCTATAATATACAGTGCGGTCCATAGGTTTGGAATAAATTCATTTTTAGCGTTATTATGTATTTGTTTAAAAAAACCTGAAACAGGTCGATTTCTATTGTCAATTTGACAATTTACAGTATAAAAATATTACCTCTTTCTTGTATCCCCTCTGAATTATGAGCACAACCTCAAAAATTCTAAATGAAGGGGTGTCGTGTCGCACCTTGTTCTTGAAGGAATTTTCATTCTCTGTTCAGCATTATAGAATTTTTCAAATTTGGTGCAATCATTACTGAGAAAATTTATTTTGAAAATGTAAAATTTTTATACTTGACGTAGAATTAAGGAAATAATGTCACATAATATTTGGGTAGGTTAAGTATTTCTCAATTTATTTTACAACTGAATTAAATGTTCAAAATGACCACCATTCACTTCTTGACAATAAGCAAGTCGATCTTGGAATTCTCGTACAACATTTTGTAGGACCTCAGGGGTTATGTTGTTAATTTCTTCCGTCATCCTAACTTTTAAATTTGCAATATTGTCTGGTCTATTGATATATACTTTTATTTTTGAATAACTCCATAAGGAATAATCAGGTATTTTCTTATCTGTTTTGCTAAACGTCAGGAAACGTTCACGACACCAAAAAATTATTCACAAAACCCACATAAATAATGTTATGTCAATGAAGTAGACTACTGTTATTTTGATATTCATGAGTTGCTGACACACGTTAGTGTATTGAAAAATATTTGTCTGTGTATTTGATTCAACTATGGCTCATTTATCCGAAACTCAAAGAATAGACATTTCAATTATGATTGGATGCGGTAATAAAACAAGAACTCAAAAGAAAATTTGTGAAATATTTAATAATAAATACCCTAGTCAACACGTCTCACAGTCTGCAGTTAGCAAAATGGAAACAAAATTTCGTGAAACTGGACATGTGAAAAACTATTTAAAAACCAGGTCGAAATGTTAAATTGGATGAGGAAAAAAAGTTTGATATACTGTTAGCAATTGAGGAAAATCCGCATATGACAAGTAGACAACTTGCCGCTGACAATAATGTAAGTAAATCATGGATATTGAGAGCTTCACAAAAGAAAAATACATCCTTATAAGTTCGTTGGTTCAGGAGTTAAATGAGGATGATCCTGATAGAAGGCAACAATTCTGTGAACTCATGATGGACAGAATGGAAGCAGATTTTCAGTTCATAAACAAAATTGTTTTTTCTGATGAAGCTACTTTTGATCTTAATGAGATATTGGAGCAGAGAAAATCCTAATTGGATGTGTGAGGCTCACACACAATATCCTAAAAAAGTAAACGTTTGGGCTGGTATCATTAACAACTAAATTATTGGCCCTTATTTTTTTGGAGGCACAGCTAATGGTGAGGTTTATCTAGATTTTTTATAAGATAATAAAAATGATTTTATTCCATACCTATGGACTGCACGGTATAAACTAAATATATAAATCATATTTCCGATATCTACCAAGTAGTTCATGGATTTGACAACTGAATCGATATTAAGTGGCTTTCCCTATACTCGCCCTTAACGACGGCTCCGGTTGTCACCTAGTATATCATATTTCAAAACACCATAAATCGTTTTTTGGTGATGGGAGAAGATCTGCACAAGAAAGTGTTGGCCCTCTATTTCTTGAATTTAAGTAGAGTTACCAAACTCCTTTATTTTGGATTTGAACCATAAGCCTAAAACCAACAACATTTTAATGTCAAGGTGTAATGAGTGGAGTTATGGATAACGTCTCATTAGATACCATGGTAGTAGGCATGCTATTACAGTCTGCAGTTCAAGTCAAAATCTTGAAAAATAATCTGCAGTTCCTTGAAGATAAAGACGAAAAAGAAATCGATATCAGGTACGATACAAATATGTCCAGGGATGATCTGAAGGCAAAACTTGACTACAAGTACATTTGCAGAAGCATCGATCACTATGACGCCATTCTTCAGTAAGTACATAAGATTTATTTTATACCGCCTTATATATGTTTTGAATGTCGAGATCAGGTTCAGGTTTTCCAACAGAAAATTTACTGAAACCACTAACTGAAAAATATGCACATAATATCTGCTCTTAACGACAAATTTTAATCCAATAAATAGAAACAAGATTTCACCAAAATCTAACAAAAATTACAAAACAGCTGAAATTATGGGTGGGAAGTCTTTGCTGACGTTATGTACAATACTAGGAATACTGGGGTAAGCATCAATGAAAAAGTGAACACTTTGAGGTTTCTCCAAGCTTTCGGAAATGTGTATTTTCATTATCAGGGGAACTACAAATGATGAAAAACCAATAGTAATACATATTCAAGTATGAATAATTATGCTACATTGTTGAGGTTGGTTCCAATGATGTTAAACATATTCATGTAACATAGTAATACACAAGAAGAAAGTGAATCAAAGAATAAAACGAAGTTCAAAGTTAATAAAAAACGCATTAAAATTATAGAAATTTAACTGTCTACTCATGTGGCGTGATTAGTGAAACTGAAGGTAAGGATTAATTTCCACAATTTTAATTGAGCCAACGACACCTGACGGGTGTCACTTGGAAATTGGTACAGTGGCACCAACTGTTGGATTGGTACCAATTGTTGTTACCAGGTGGCGGTACTTTTATTTATTATTGCATTATTGCCAAGATTTGAATTGATAACTGAAGACAATAAATAATAGTAGATCTCACTCAAATGGTTAATATCTGTTTTTTCATTGATGTGATTATTTTCTTGTAAAATTAAAGCCATTTCTAAGAATGTTCACGTTGTTGTATGTGAATCTGTCATTAGCACTTTCACTGAATCGTAATTCACCTGGTGGTCAAATTTATTCACATGTTCTGCCAGAGCACATCTATCAGGATGCAATCTGCAGTCACTTCCATAAAAACTCATTCTGTTTGATAATGATCTTTGCGTTTGACCAATACATTGTTCATTACAATAACTTTCTTGACAGAAATTTTAACCAGAGACTCTTTTGAAGTCCCTGATGAATTTAATAATTTAACATTTCCAGACAATAATGTTCTGGCAAGTCTAGATGTCGTCTCCCTTTTCAGCAATGTCTATTTGGATTCTAGTATTAGAGCAATACACAGAAATTGGGATCGTATTAGTAATTATTGTTGCATTAACGAAGACACATTTTCGGAATTGTTGACTTTCCTTTTTAATAAGTTTTATCCTTCAATCTCAACTTCATAAAAAAAATATGTTGATGATATCATATTAGCATTACCGAATGATGATGTGGATGAGATTATCAATACCTTCAATAGCTACGAATTGAAACTGGGAACAACGATAATTCCGTACCATTTCTTGATTAGTATAGGAAACCATGCAGCCCAGGCAGATACCACTGACAGTCTATGAAAGTGAACTTGGTAAAACAAATAAAATTGAGAGTACTGAGAATCTCAGATCCAAAATTCCATAAACAAAATTTTAATATTCTCTTCAAGCTTTTTTTGAAAATTTATATCCAAAAACGTTACTTGATGACATTCTATACTAGTCTCAAACAGTAATAATTCGAGCATTGTCGCAGACAACAATGAAACTAACACTACCACTACTCTTTTTAACCGACGAAAAAAAAAGGAGGAGGTTCTCTAGTCGACGCGTATATTTTTTTTATGTATGACCACGCATAACTTTTCACAGAGTAGTCCGATTTTGACGTTTTTTTTTAATGGATAGGGCATATCTCAAAATTGGTCTCATTTGGATTTGGAAAAAAAATTCCACCTCTAAGGGTGGGAAAATGGCGGATAATTTTGGTTCGGCCACTGAATTTTTACTTCATAACCGATTCTACCACACATAACTTTGTACTGGGTTATCCGATTTAGATGATTCTCTTTTTATTATATAAGGTATGCTTGTAAGTTGGTCCCATTTGAATTTGAAAAACAATTCACCCTTAAGGATAGAAAAATAGGGGTTTCGGAATTCCTAGATGTGAATATTGGTCAATGGTCCGCTTATGACAAACAACGCAGGGGCGGAGTCCGCTAATTTCCGAAACAATATATTTTGTGTGAAAAAATACATTTCATTAACTTGGTGCGACAGTTTTTCTAAAATTAATATATTTTCCATGGAAATAATTTGTCCAAACTGAAGGACGTATTTATCTTTTTCAGATACGCCAAGGATGTAGCAAATGTATACTCAGTGGCGATTTCCTCCCAACTTTTCGCTAGCATAGTAGTTATTTGCATTTCTTGCCTACAACTTTCGATAGTAAGTACCTAAGCGAGTTTCATGCATCCACATCCATCATCAATATATTTCAGGTGCAACCGTTCACTTTCGTTTTCTTTGGAATGGTTACATACATAGTAACGATGTTGATGCAAGTTTTCATATATTGTTATTATGGTACACTACTATATGAAGAGGTAGGTCTTATTGGTTGTAGTTTATTTTTATGGGTGTTTTTCTGCCTCCACGAAAAGTTGTCCTTTGATGTTTGTAAGCTATGCATGTTTGGAAAAATTAGTGCCACATGAAGCTTTCATATACCGGATGACCCAGTACCAATTTACCCCCCTGTATCTTCCTTGTTATTTTATAGGGATGTTTCAAATTCGGTACTTCGATTTGATGTTATGAATGTACAATTCATCAAGTATCAAACCAAATATGACACTACCGGTTTGACCGGAAAAGCATCCAATTCTTATATTTCGAATGAAAAGTATATATTTTTTTTGAAAATGTACGATTCGGTATAGAATTACCTTTCCAATGATATATCACAATCATACTTCGAATTCACAATCTGCTGATACAATTGAGATTTTATAAAAAGTTACTTTTTGTATTCCCCTCGTAACGGAACATTTTCATGAAAGTATGCTATGGAAGATTGAGCAATATCATGTATCTAACAATAATTCATGGCCAAACCTTTCACACAATAAGTTTTATGCAGACTAACTATTTTAACAATTTCAGTTTTTCTTCATTTTTCAACATTAACAAACTCATTTCTTTTAAATGCTCACATTGGAATTTTCAAAGTTGGTTAGAAACTCCAATACATATTCTAAATACAAAACATGAAAAAACCTCCATATTTTTGTTTCATATTTATTTTTTATGAAGATAATTTCCATGTATACCTACATTTGTATTGAACCTTTCAACTTCATCTCATTGCTATGATATTGATTTCTTTATAGGTCTGGAATTATTTTGAACTGTAAAATCGGACCAACAAAATATATTTATTTCGATAATTTTCTACAAAATAGTAGACATTTGGAACATGAACAGTTTTCTAACTCGATTCAAAGGAAATTCAACACCTATCACAGACTCAATTGATCTAATTGTTCAAAATGTCGCCCGTTAACGTCAATGCATTTTTGTATTTATTCGGAGCATGCCCGCATAACATTCACTAGTTGAGCCGGAGCAATTTCGTTGATGGCTCTCCTTACCCTGTCTTCAAGTCCATTGGCGTGAGATCTGGTGACCTTGGTGGCTAACGCACTGGACCATGAGTACCAATCCAATTGTCTTTGAAAGTTCTAGTAAGATGTCCTCGGACTACGTTCGAATTATGTGGGCATGGGCGTGTTGGAAATACATAACGCGACGTGTCGCTGAGGCAATCTCTTCAATAAAATTTTGGATTTCATCATTTGAAATTTGTAGGTACCATTCACCTGTTAAAGCTCCATAAAGAATTCTGGTTCACTTCGAAGTGACAATTGTCACTTCAAAGTGACAATTGTCAGTTCAAATGACAATTGTCTTAAAAATTCAGTTCAAAGTGGCAATTCCAAATGTTTTTGAAAATATTTTGTTGTTGGCCCTTCTACGCCTTCGTAACCAGGAGAGATATCCTAACCGTCCGCAACCTAGTAGTAGAAACTATTTTGCAATATTAGAGTCACAGTTCAGGAAAGAACGGAATAATCATGAGGGGAACATGTTATTGTAAGCGAAGATACTTAGATCACTGTTCTAGCAGCGGTTGAAATTGATCCAAATACATCATTAAGGCAGATCGAATATGAGGTCGGGGTACCTAGAGAAACAGCAAGAAATTTTTTGTAAACACCGGTATCGTTCATTCAAATATCAAATACGCCTTCGTACCTGGTACAGACGCAAGGCTAACAGGAATTTTTCCTTGCTTCTCCATAAATCAACAGCAAATCAACTTTTTCAGTTTGGGTAAATCGGTAGTAGTTGTTCATTTCACAAATGATTATCTTTGAAAATTCAGAACATTCGAAATGTCAACAATTTGGCGTAAATAAGATGTCTAAAAACCCTGGTGAATGAACTGATTCGATATTGTTTGGATTTTCGAGGGGACACCACCTGTTACTTCAACAGAGCTTTTCTCTGTGGTAGGCTGTGGTAGATGGCACCGTCCAAAAATGTATTTTTATATTCTCGCTTGATGTCAGAACTTGATTTCTGACAGCTGCAGCATCTTATATGAAATTATTTCCAGTGTTTTGTCGGTATCTATGCGTTTTCCATCTCTTTGATTTGAAATCTTGCTTAGCTTATTCCTAAGTTTGTTCTTTAAAAAATCACTCGTTCATCAGTGCGTGAGGAATTATTTATTTTCAGGTACTGTAGTGTGTAGGGATACTTTTCGTAGAATGGGCCACATATGTATTTTGTGTGGACAGTGTAAAGCCGCAGATTCGAATATTCTCCTGTATCCAGTATCAAAAGCAAGTACAAATCTTGAGTTGACTATAATAATGATATTTTCATAGTTCATCATAGTGTATGCATTACCTTTTATATTTTCTGCAATTTAATGACAATTTCATTTCCAATTTTCCGTCCGTCAAAATGCAGTTAACCTCAATTTCAAAGGGTACAAAATACGAAAAACAACACGACAGTGCTTTCTTCGTGCAATGTTCGGGGTCTTCTAATCCTAGCTTTGCTATTGGTGAAGTTTGATAGATGTCTCTTTTCAACCAATAACAATGCTAGAATTAGAACCCGCGAACAGTTCGTCTCCAAGAGAAAGCTGATGTAATGAATATACCCTGTAACTGAATTGAAACTTAAACGAAATTGGCGCCATCTGACACGCTAGTTATCTCTATTATCAAGTAGGCCAAGTGTCGCAAGTCGATCCCAAACTTCTACAGGTATAGAACGACAGAACAATTCAACAAATTTAATTCCATAGCCAACTAACATGAAGTTGAAAGGTTCAATACAAATACGTATAGTATGGGAATTATCTGCATGAAAAATAAATATGAAACAAAAATATGGAGATTTTTTCATGTTTTGTATTTCAATATGTATTGGAGTTTCTAACCAACTTTAAAAATTCCTATGTCAGCATTTGAAAGAAATGAGTGTATTGATGTTGAAAAATGAAGAAAAACTAAAATTGTAAAAATAGTTAGTCTGCATAAAACTTATTGTGTAAAAAGTTTGGCTATGAATTATTGTTACTTACATCATATTGTTCAATTTTCCATAGCATACTTTCATGAAAATATTCCGTTACGAGGGGGAATACAAAAAGTAATTTTATAACATCTCAATTATATCAGCAGATTGTCAACTGGAAGTATGATTGTGATATATCATTGGAAAGGTAATTCTATACCAAATAGTAATTTTCAAAAAAAATATAATCTCCTTTCCGAAGTGTCATATTTGGTTTCATACTCGCTAAATTGTACATTCATAACCTCAAATCGAAGTAGAATTTGAAACCAAAAAAAACGAAATACAGGGGGATAAATTGGTTCCGTGTCACCCGATATATATATATATATATATATATATAGAGTGGCCACTTTTTTAATGGGATTGGAATTATGTCAATTTATGTGTGAAAATAGTGTCGTGCATAGTCCCATAGAAAAATTCATAACTTCAGAACCATTCCAGATAACTCAACCAACTTTCTAGTCGATTCCTTAGGCTTTAACGCACCTTTTGAGATGCAGGCGAACTAGGAGTCGATGTTCCATCGCCTACTACTATTCTTTGAGAATGACAGATTGCAAATGGCAATAACTCGACTTTTTCAAATGCTACACCCAATATTTCATCGAACCATTGCATGGGTTTTTTCAGGAGCATTTCGTCAAAATAAAGTTTGTGGGGTCTATTTTGTAAAGTTTGCCAAATCTGTTGCAAAATGAAAAATGTTGATGATTTTTTCGGAAAAAAGGGATCGAGTAGTCCGCTGTCGTGAAATTTGACACATCCGTGAACTTTCAATAATTTTACACGTCTAATTGTTAATAATGAATTTCACTCGCGAAGGATTAGTGAATATGGTCTACTATATTGGCGAAGCTGACAGAAATTATTTATTAGCTAGCAAAATCAACCACCAAAAATATCTAGAAACAAGAATTCCACGTAAGTCTTCATTCCAAAAGTTAAGAGATCGATTCGAACTCACTGGTAGTGTCTCTTATACCAAGAAGGAAATTGGTGGTGGTCAAATGAGGAAAATGAATTGCAAGTTTTATTGATGCTACAGGAAAATCCCCACTCAAGCACTAGAGAAATAGCAGCGGAAACGGATATTGAATAATATTGAAACATAAATACCACCCCTATCATCTGAACCTACATCAATAATTGTATGATAATGATTCTGCAAATAGATTTTCAGTTTTCTATTCAAATGATTGACGAGGATTATGATACTTTGAACATAATTCTGATGAAGCAACGCTTAAGAACAACGGGTCGGTCTACAGACTTAATATGCATTATTATGCGATCGAAATCCTCACTGTTGATCACCAGAAGCTATGGTCAATTAATGTTTGGTGGTGATTGATTGGAAATCACATCATTGTGACATGCTGAAAAGTATTTACATTTTCTTCGCGTACCTATAGGTGTTGGCAAGATCGATGATGGTTTGTTTACGTTGTGTCTCACTTCAGCCAGAGTTCTTTGGACTTTTGGTGGTTTCCCTTTGTCCCGATGAGGGCCAAGAAGCCTGAAACCATGGGATTGTTAGGTGGAAACGATTTTAAATTAAAACATTTGAGTTTATCAGAAAGAAACATTTGCATTCAATGTCCATTGATATTTTGGAAGTATGTAGATTTTCGGGTGAATATCATTCAACGTTCTGCGTGGTATTTGCCAGGAAAGTAGTTGTTTTCACCTGAGATCTACCTTTTGGTTCAATTTTATATTGAATCCTTTATGTGAAGAAACCGTTTAAACGATTTTCTATTCATTCCACTTCACATGGCACTTATCTCACTATATCTAGACGGGCTTGCCACTCCTACTGACAAGGAATCTTTTATTGAGAACCTATCTTTGGTGGGAGATTTTCGGTGTTT
Organism: Gonioctena quinquepunctata; assembly: GCA_018342105.1. Taxonomy (NCBI): domain Eukaryota; kingdom Metazoa; phylum Arthropoda; class Insecta; order Coleoptera; family Chrysomelidae; genus Gonioctena; species Gonioctena quinquepunctata. The sequence goes on along the minus strand of JAFIRS010000490.1, from coordinate 394,813 downwards.
CTTTCTGTCACTGGTACCGCCAGTTAAAGTTTATCTTTTCCGGCGTACCTATAGGTGTTACAAGATCGATGATGGTTTTTTTTTACTTTTGTGTCTCACTTCAGCCAGAGTTCATTGGACTTTTGGCTGGTTGACTCCCGTACTGATGAGGGCCAAGAAGCCTGAAACCGGTATGCGGATTGTTAGGTGAACACGACTTAAATTAAACATAATCGAGCTTATCAGAAAGAAACATTTGCATTCAATGTCCATTGATATTTTATGGAAGTATGCATGGATTTTCGGGTGAATATCATTCAACGTTCTGCGTGGTATTTGCCAGGAAAGTAGTTGTTTTTCACCTGAGATCTACCTTTCTCTGGTTCAATTTTATATTGAATCCTTTATGTGAAGAAAACCGTTTAAATTCGATTTTTCTATCCCCAGAATGTTGATAGAAGTGGATTTGAACACCAGAAAGACCGTGTGGTTGAAACACCATGGTACTGCAGTGCATAATCATAGGATAATGTGAGAATAATTAGATTAATCCTATCCTAATCGTTGGATAGGTCTGCGCGATCCCCAGACCTTCCTCCTAGAGATTTCTTTCTTTGGAGGTACATGAAGGAAAGGGATTCCAGAGATCGTCCAACAACTGCAGATGATATGAAAAACAGGATCACGGAAGCCTTTCGTTGAACTGACGGAGCTATGCTTGCAAGAGTTCGGGATTCATTTACTTGAAGACTAGCAGCTCGTGTTATCATGAACCGGGCCTGCATACTTTATTTTATTTGGTTTAGATGGTATTACCAAGTTCATGAAGGGCTATACGGGCTGTGGATAATTTATAAAAACTCACTGGCGATTTTTATCGAGTGGCAGATAAGCATCGTCCTCCCAATATATAGATGTTATAAATTTTTAGAGAGCTGCAATCGTTCTAATTATGTACTTTGTCAATCTAGTTGAGAATACTATGCAAATAATTGAAGCACTTATAAAAACAAACAAACTATATAATAAAAAATAATGATACTTCGTTACAACAAAAACGCACTGTATGGTATAACATCCTAATCGATACAACTTCAGTACTTCCAGAGTATTAATACATGTTCCAAATAAGTAATACAACCTGATTAATAATTGCGTTACAACTGACGGTAAGCTGTATAAATTTTCTCAAACCCTTGTATAAAGGAACTGAGATTCCAAGAATCTAACAATTTGCAAATGACTTTCACGGTGAATAACAATTTTTCCATACAAAATAATCATCTGAACCAGTTACAAAATGAATTCAGCTCTTTCCAACCACACTGTATATAATATCAAATATATTATTAATTTAACAATATAAAAGAAATAAGGAAACTATGGTGAATGAACAAGTACCATATCAAATTGATTGTAAAAAAGGTCTACAAGTTATAAAGTCAAATGCTTATACATACTCTCGAACAAAATATCTGAAACTCTACTAATTGAGAAAATCAAACAATAATTGAAAACTTAATATTGGTTGAATGAGCACGTATCATTCAACGGAACTGGATGAATGATTCATAGAATTTGGTAATTTTTTACACACACTGGATATAAAATTAATTTGATTCAATAATAAAACTGTGAAATAACTCTAGGTATAACAAAAAAAATCTAAATATTTCGGAATGTATTCCGCAGTGATAGAAGTCTGTTTTTATTCACAATACAAACAACTGGAGATTCTATAGGGTAGTTCAAAAGTCAAGGCTAATTTAATTTATGTTTTGAAAAAAATCACGAATTGCCATACTTAAATATGTGAATCAAATTTCATGAAAACATTTTCACTTCGAGTAGAAATTTCGCAGAAAATCGAATAATCTATTCAATTGAAAAATAATTGAAAAATATCTGATAGGCCAAATTAACACAAACCACAAAAATGCAGCCTAACATTTTCTCCTGTTCCAGATTCTGGATGGATTTCACACACAATATTTTATCAAACGGTTTCTTAATTATTATTATAAATTTTCAATTTATTTACTGTTTATTTAGTAATCAAATATTCGCACTGATTCTAGATACATTTCAATCATTCATTATTGATAGTTAAGACTGAGTTTTAATCTAACTACGTATTTCGAACTGTGAACATAGACTTTACTTACTCAGTCGAGTTAAAATGATGAGTTTGGATGTTCGAATGCATTTTGAGGCTTGAAATGAGAAGAATCAATAAATTTCTGGCTCTCTATATCCTTCTAGTGGGTGACCTTTTACGCGTCAGTTATTATGTCTCTCACGTAGCGGGTAATGATGACAGGCTTTATGTCTCTAATTTATAATGTTAGATTCTGGGGATGAGTAATAAAACATAATTTATTACTACGCTCAAATTTTTATCAGCAATTCAGATAGGGTTAAACACACATGGTAATCATTTTTTTTCTCTCCGCCGGGGGTGTTTAGAGTGCATTTTGTGTCCGCAAGTAATTAATGACCAGTTCATTCAATGCAATGCGCTTTTTTAATTCAAGCGGAAGACGTCAACATGTTTGGTTCCTCAATGGCTATAATAAATCTGAGAGATTTATGATGTATTCACTGATAATATGACTTTCACACGGATCGGTATCACATGTGTTGACGGTTCAACTCCATGAATATATTTTTTTTTCAAACATATCTTGGTTGGCATTTTTATTACTTCATCATGTGATTTCAAGCTCCATATGGAAGCGATTAATTTTGATGAATTTTTCAACATTCTCAGAATAGATTATTCGTCAAATAACTTTTCATAATCGAGGTGGCCATTTCTTTCCATATAAATTTGTTACGTCTATATATGCATATCCTCGGGTCATAACAGTGTTGAACATGATGGTGACCTTCTTGAGCATTTATAACTAGCCTTTTCTCAAAATGTTTACATTGTTTCCTGTTAATCTACCTTTCCTGTTTTTGTGAAGATTACTAGAATTGTTTTTTTTATGTACTCCAGTTACTAATAAAATTTCATTCCGTTGAAAAATATACTTTCAAAATTGTATGGATTTGCCAAATTCTACGACAGCAGCCTAATAATTTTTTTTTTCGAAAAATCATAAACATTTCTTCTTTTGCAAAAAAAATTGCAAACCTCATTTCGGCAGAATAAAATATAGGGTGTTGCATTTGAAGAAGTCGCGTTATTGCCATTCATAATTTGTCAATTCGTAGTAGGCGATGGAACGTCGACTTCTAGTTCGCCTGCAGACCAAAAGATGCGCTGAAGCCTAAGGAATTCACTATAAGTTGGGTTATCTTGAATGGTTCTGAAGTTATGAATTTTTCTGTGGGTTTATGCACCACGCTATTTTGACACAAACATTGACATAAGTCAATGGTGTGCGTTATATCGACAATTTAGTGGCGAATCCAAAAATATAACAAAAATGGGGGTTTGCCATTCAAGAAAACAGAACTCAGTTGTGTATCTTATTTTGGGACATCCTGTATACAGTGTCCGTCATAAAGTTGGCTACAAATGGGAATTTTGAAATTTCTGAAAAACTCTGATGGCAATTCGTTTCTGCATGTCTGACAACAAAAACATCCGTTGCGACTTATATCACGTGACCTCGGATTTGGCGGAGTTTTGAAAATTTGTCTTAATGCCAAAAAATGGGTCAAATTGACAAGATATCAAAAAATTTCATCGAGAAAATGTGTTTGGAATGGAACGAGGACCGCATGTATGATATTGAAGAAAAAATCAAAAATACCATTTTATTCCTTTACCCTTACTAAGAAACATTACACTTCCTTGTTTCATCTGGGAACAGCTTCAATAACATAAGTCACATAAGTTTGGGTCAAAACGAATCAAATATTTATGGAATAGACATTTTGCAGGAGATTAATTATGAAAACACGATTTAGTTTTGTCACTAGGTGTAGTCATGCCCTGTATATTGATGCACATGAGCTAATTCAATATTCTCAACCCGCAAATAAAATTCAAACCAACTAATATTTGTAATTGAAACTTAATAATACATTATTTATCCTAATTGAATTTAGTATTGTTCAGGTGGATGTGGAAAAATAAAAAAAACTCAATAATTTGGAAAAATGGATTCCAAACACATTTTATGATAAATTTTTTCTATATCTTGGCAATTTGACCCATTTTTCGGCACCACAGACAACTTTTTTTTTAAATTCCGCCAAATCTGAGGTTCGTGATATAAGTCGCAAGGATTTTTCAGTTGTCAGACATGCAGAAACGAGCCGTCATCAGAGTTTTTTAGAAATTTTAATAACAAATGTTTTTCCCATATGTAGCCAACTTTATGACGGACACTGTATAAATAGACATATTTTTAGAATATGTCTCATTGTCGGACCTACCGTTTAAAAAACGCAGTCGATAGCTTGGCTAGAAAAAAAACTTGCACGCGCCCCTGGATTACCCAGTATGTACATATAAAATGAAATAGATTATGTAGAGTAGATAGGACATGGATTTTGAACTTAGATATAAACGAAGGTCTGGCTTGTTGGCTCTGCTCCAGTGCCATCAATCTTAGCTCACACACACACTGTGTAGCCAAGGGTAACTACTGCCAAGTTTATTCTTGATCAAAACGTCCAGTAATGCCGGCTGTTTCTCCTATTCCAATTCCAACTATCAACAACCTGGAAATCTATCTTGGCTCACCGACAAGAAAAACGAAGAATTCAATACAGCGATCCAATCAGAATAGAGATTGAGCAACAACGGATCCAACAGAGATTATACACGACGCGACGCGTGCAGAATTGCGACCAGCGTGACAGATATTCACATCCAGTTGAGACCATCCACCAATATAAACTTAGAAGTACGACACGAAGAGATCAGTCGAGTTCGAATCAACGAGATAGAAGAAAGACAATGTGATTCAGTCAAAATGTAACAAATCGGACCTTTTGAGGACCAATAGCACAATACGTGGAGAAAAACCCCACAAATGAACAAATTACATCCGCAAAAATCAACGCGAAGATTATTTTAAAATCATGGTGACATCCGCAAGAGGTAGTATTTCCAAGAATAAAACCTTTTTCCCAATATTCAATTTATAATATTTCCCTTATTAACCCCCTGGCAACGTCATCGGTTAACTCTTGGGCACTAGATTGATTGCACTGTATATTTCTCAGATTTTCCTGAAAATTGATTTCAAATACAAATCACCACTCTCTTGGAGACCCCGTGTATTTTGTATCCTATTCAGAAATGTTTACACCTTTGCTATGACGAATCAAGTGACAATTATTTCCATAATTTTATCTTTTCAGAGCAATTCTTTGAATACTGCAATATACATGAGTAAATGGTACAACTACGATCATAAATCTAAGAAGAGTTTGATAACATTAATGGAAAGAGCAAAGAGGCCCATTGAACTAACTGCTGGAAAGTTTTTTGTACTTTCTCTTGACACTTTCACAATGGTAATTTTAAATAAATTAATTGTTGCTTCCCAAACAAATATTCGATCAATGATTTCTTATTTTCCTATCGATATTTATGAATAACTGAGTAACTATTATCTATTCATTATACTGCTTCCGTAAAGTAGTGAATAAATTCATTTTTAGCCAAACTATCGATTCCTGAGGAATTTCCGGAAACACGTCGATTTGTAGCCTCAATTTGTCACATTTATAAGGAAAAATTGAATATACAGGGTGATCCACGTTTGACTAATGACGTCCACGATATTTTTTTCAAATAGAACAACCTATATATTTTTAAATTTTTAGAATTTCCCTTGAAATCTGATTCCAAAAATATATCACATATAGGATTTGTATACAATGCGTCCGTTGAATTCAGTGCTCTCGTAAAGTAGTGGATAAATTCGTAAAAAATTAAAGGAATAATTTTTGGAAAGGAGCCGTCGAATTTTATGTTCATTTAGGCATTCTTTCAAATTTAATTAATACATACAGAATGATTCGTGTAGGAGAAATGACGTCATCGATATTTTTTTAATGGCAACTCCATTTTTCATTACGGAATGTGAAAAGGTGATTATGAGTATGGGTGAAATGATAATAAAATAGGAAAAACTATTTTGAAATATGAAAATAATAAATTTGATGGCAATGATAGCTTCAAACAACGATCAAATTAAATGTTCAAAGTGTGCACCGTTTGCTATCTGACAGTAGCCAAGTCGATGAATAAATTCTTTTTGAACATTGTCAATAACGTCAGGAGGTAAATATTGTATCTCGTGACGAATTCTTGCTTTTAAATCTTCTGAATTCTTCGGCCTATTAACATACACTCTACTCTCCAAGTTATCACCACAAGAAGTAATCAAGTGGTGTCAAATCTGGAGATATAGCTGGAAACTCAATCGGTCCCCTTATCCCTATCCAAAAATCAGGTTCCTCTAGTTCTGGAAACAAAGCTATCAGTGCAGGAATAAGGTCGAAAGAAGAATATCCAAATATATTGCACCAGCCAGGTTCACGTCAAAGAAATAGGGACTCTGAATTCTTCCGTCGGCTATGCCACACCATACATTCACTTTCTGTGGATTTTGAGTGTGATACTCCATCATCCATTGGAGATTTTCGATAGCCCAATAACGGAAATTTTGCCTATTAACGTGGCCGCTCAAAACAATCGTAGCCTCGTCAGAAAAAAATTATATTTTTCACAAAATAATTATCATTATTGCAGAGCTGTTGCAGTTGTTCACATAATTGATTTCGCCGATCGAAGTCCTCTTCATTCAGCTCATGGATGCGGCGGTTCCTGATAAGGATGGTGCTTTGCTTTTCTCAGAATTTTGTGGACTGTAGACAGAAATCAGAAGCCAATTGGTTGAGTGTTGTGTGATGATTTTCATGCACTGCCAACACAACATAAAGCTGATCGTCTTCTGGTGGTTAGGGTCGACCAGATTTGGGAAAACACACATGCCCAAATTCACAGTATTTGACTCAACTTTGCTCACCATGCTTTGGTTAATAGGTTGCCGATCAGGAGAGTTGCATTAAACAATTCAACTAATTCTCTTTGGGTGCGCATTCTGTCTCCAAATCCTATCATGCAAAGAATTTCAATTCTTTCTCGTTCATTTGATTTAATCATTTTCCATGAAATGACAAAGTTTCTACTCAATAATGTATCGACAAACGATAAGATATATTATTATTTGAAGAAATAACTTCACAAAAACTATTCAGCAATAAAAACAAAATTCTGGTCGCTATGGCTACTGTCAAGTAATGGAAATAGATAGCAAACGTTGCACAATTTGAACATTTAATTTGATCGTTGTTTGAAGCTATCATTGCTATTAAATTTGGTATTTTCATATTTCAAAATGGTTTTTCTTATTTTATTTTCATTTCACTCATACTCATAATCCGTAAACCTTTTCACATTCCGTAATGACAAATGGAGTTGTATTTAAAAAAAATACCACTGCCGTCCTTTCTTCTACACGAATCATTTTGTATGTATTGATTGAATTTGGAAGAATGCCCAAATAAACATTAAATTCGACGGTTTAGAGCGTTTTCTCCAAAAATTACTCCTTTAATTTTTTACGAATGTATTCACTACTTTACGAGAGCACTGAATTTAACGGACGCACTGTATACAAACCCTATGTGTGATATATTTTAAAAATCAGCTTTTCATGGAGATCCCAAAATTTGAATAATATATATATATATGAAAAAAATTGTCGCGGATGTCATTAGTCCAACGTGGATCACCCTGTATATTCAATTTTCCCCTATAAATCTGGCAAAGTTGAGATTAAAAATCGACCTGTTTCAGGAGATTCCTCAGAAATGGATAGTTTGGCTAAAAATGAATTTATTATTTACTTCACGAGAGCACTGTATTAGCCATAGGGAAAGGAAATCAATTCCAACTTAGTTGAAACTTCTGACGATTTATACTATTGCAGATACTAAGACGGTCATATTCACTGCTGGCCGTACTGAGAAGCTACTGAATAATAACTCCAGCAGAAATGTAGAGATTCATTAAAAAATAATTGATTATATGTCTCTTATTCATTACCAAAGTAATATGTGTATCCCTATATTCCTACTGTCCGAATCCCTAATGATAATGATTTGGATCCCATCTAATATAATTATAGTTCATGATTTACAGGGGGGCAAAGTTTCCTGGGTGTCCCAGAAAATAATGCGTTCCTTGAGAGGGTAACTTACTATTTAGAACAAAAAATTTCTATAGGCTTTTCCTAAAGTTACCCGTTTTTCGAATGATCGAGCACCAGAATATATGTATTTATTTACAAAGAGGAATGCAAACGGGACTAACCCAGAGACAGTATTCACAAATAGATGATTTCACAATGTACAATCTATATAATTCTAAAATGAAATTACGAAATAGGTGATAGCCATAAATCAAAAACAATTAAAATAATGAATTGTGTACATGTAGTGAATGAAATGAGTGGATGACAACGAAAATGAAAACATACTTATTTAATACATATCACCCATATTTAATACATATCACCCATTTTCATAATCCTCTTTCATTGTTAAATTCATTTGAACTCACTCAAAAAATCAAAGATGTGGTGGTGCCACCAAATTCCATTTTGTTGTCCTTCGTCGTGGTTAATTTGTTTCCTAGTGTCCCCCCAGAAGATTGTATCAGGTTAGTAAGAGAGCTATTATTTAAGGCAGATGTTCTTTCTTTTCATGTCCTCAATTTATGCAGTCTGTTGAATACTGTTTTACAACAAAACTTTTCTCAGTTTAATAAAGGATACTTTGCACAAAATTCTGGCCTAGCTATGGGTAGTAATTTGTCCCCCCTTCTGGCAGAGATTTTTATGTCTGATTTAGAACATAACCTCAAACTCTTCCTTTATTTAACAAAATATGTTTTTGGTACAGATATGTGGATGATTGCATTGTTCTTTTCAATGGGAATCTTCAAGAAGTAAATCTGATGTTGGAATTTTTAAATCCCTTACACCCCGCGATAAAATTTACAATGGAAATAGCAAAAAACAATTATCTCCCTTTTCTTAGATTTATTGTTAAACATCAACGATTCTAAATTTGATTTTTCGATTTATAGGAAACCGACTCATACAGATACAGTAATTCCCTTTTCTTCTTGCCACCCCAATTCCCATAAATTCGCAGCGTTCAATTCTCTTTGCCATAGACTATTTAATATCCCTTTGTCCCCTGAAAGTTTCAATATTGAATGGAATATTATTAAACCAATAGTCACAACAATGGTTTCCCCCCTTACTTAATCAACAGAATTCGCGATAAACATCTAATCAAATCCCTCAATCGCAGTTTAGTTCCGATTGAAAAAAACCAATAAATATTGTTCTATTTCTTATTTAGGCAAAGTTTCTCTTGATATCTTGAACATTTTCAGACGTTTCGGTAATGATATCAATTTCTCCTTTTACACTACGGATTCGATTTCCAAAATGTTAGTTAATACTAAAGATAAAGTACCTCTCTCCCACAAATCAGGAGTCTACAGAATTTCATGTTCACAGACTGATTGTATTGCCCAATATGTCGGTCAGAGTGGTAGAAAAATAAAAACAAGAGTTGGAGAACATGTTAAACTGATTGAGAGTTCTAGAAATCCACACATAGATGATTATAATACCAAAAGTTCATTTCTAATATTCAACAAACCACAGCTTTGATATTGATACTGATTTAGATATTTTACATGTTTGCCAAAAGGGCTCTTCACTCAATTTCCTTGAAATATTTGAGATCAATGCTGTCATAAACAATCCGAGTGTCATTTCCTTAAATGAACAAGTACAGTTTGATTGTCGAAAGTTTTTTAATTCCCTTACATTTCATTAGAACTTTTTCCTGCCTCGATCTCCGATAAACCGATTGTTCTATGTCATAGTGGATCTGTTCGTTTGGACAGGTGTTATTCCGGTTAGCTCTGTGGTGTGGTATTCCTTTCTTTAGACAAGTTGCACTTCGGGGTGTTCGTTGGAATAACTAGTCTGTCACATACACACTGTTCTTTATTTTGATACATAATTGTTCTACTCTTATATATATATATATATATATATATATATATTATATTTGCAAATATGGATAGGTGACATCTGAGCTCTTTGCATGGTATATTAATTGCTTTGGTTGTGATTTACATCTAGTTCATATTTGTTCCGTGCATGGAGTTCTCCTGTCGCCGCTCCATGGTTAGGTTTTGACAATTCAGTTTGCCAGATGGATGGCTCTTTGGGTGCTGTCAATCACCAGTCATTGCTACCATTGTTTTCACGGTCCTCATGTCGTCTTGTTATTTTGCATCGGCTAATGTATTTAGCCCCCCTAAATTTAAAAATGGGACACAGCCCTTGAAGGCGAATTCTCAAGTTTCCATTTGGTCTAAATTATGATCTCTGGACTTAAAATAATTTTAATCGTTAACCTATAAAACATTTTTTCATCTCCATGTAAGTAGCACTTATTGTATCACACTACCTATGGATTTAAGTCTTTGTTCTTCTTTTATTGTAGAAAATTTTATTCTCCGCTGATGATGAACCTATAGAGGTTCGAAACATGTACACCTAATCGATGGTTTTTATCTAATTGATTGTTAATATTATATTGTGGAGACGACTTCGAGTTTTTCTACTTCATAAAATAATACCACTCCACTTCGAGATCCAATGGACTTCTACCACAGGTTTACATATCAGTTAAGTCTGCGAAGCGAGAAAATGCCTTTTCAAGATGTGGGAAAACTTTGAGAATGAGTAAGAGAAGATATCAAAATCAATGGAATTTGCTAGAGTATTGTATAATATGTTGCATCTATGCATTGGAGAGTTCAAAAAATAGTTTGTTTGATATTGTTCGTAACTGAAAAGGTGCTGATGCCTGGTAATATATGTAGGAGCGTTAAGATAGATGTTAGTGAGGATAGCAGGCAAATCAACTAAGTTGTTTAATGACTTTAAAGAGGAACTTCACGTCTGAAATTTTCCTTCTATTCGTTAGTGTTATATGTTCAGCTCATTCCGAACGTACGGGCGATTGTTAGGGTTGGATGGAAAACATTTTTTATTGACATAATCTATAGGCATTTTCGGAAACCTACTCGGGTTGACACGTTCGTTTTCCCAATCCGAATTAACTACTCGCGTTCGTAAACTTCGGTGTTGCTTACTCGATCACTGACTCAGGTTCGTCTAGCATAACCCTATTCAAAAGCAGGGTCGTCAGAGTCGCTACAGACACCGCATGCGCATTACGAAAAATTATTTGAAATTATGGGGAAAAGGAAAATTGCAACGGCGTTAGCGTTTGATTATGTTTTTGATGAAGACGATGAAACATTTTGGTTGCAAGTATTATAGGTCAATTCATCACACTGCGAATAATTCTCATCTTCATCTAATTCAACTGAAAAATCATAATTAGAGAATTTGATTATTTGAAAATGAATTAATCACCTGGAGATTGGTGAACTCGCATATGTTGTCGGACATTAGACTCCTGACTAATGAATCCACAGACTTCACACCTACCCAAAATCTCAAATCCGAGGGAAACCAGAAAAGTTAAATTTAGGTTATGTTTTATGTTATGCTTGTGTAACAGAGAACAAGCTCAACCTGATACGTTCGTGAACTATAGTACCCGGGTAAGTGATCAGAGTGATCCGTCACGTGATCTATTGGGATCGAGTTGGTGACCCAGAGTAAGTTTCCGAAAATGCCTTATGAATATATTCTGAACCCGTTCGAGTTTGTTTATGTAAATGTCATAAGCAGGGTTCCTCCCATATTACCGAACCAAAACTCGAAACACCATTGACGTATGACATATAGAGAGTACGGAGAGTCTGTGTGTTTTTAAATTATATCGAAATTGATAACTAGCAACTCTTTCCCAGTACATTATTGCCGCCAAGAGCCGGTGCAGTTGAAAATAATTGTTTAGCATTGATGTAATAACTTGTGCCGGTAAGTTGAGATTTCTGTCGCGTTTTACATTTGGGAATACATTTTGTGTATTATTACAGATGATCCAACAGTAAGTACGCGGTCTGTGGCTCTTTTATATTACTTCAATGCTGGAGGCAATATTTTTTTAGAAGCTTTTATTTAGTTTCACCTTTCCCGATGTCTGTCTGACTGTAATCATATCTTGCAAGTTAAGTTTTACCCACTTCTAGTTGCGCGAATAACGTGAAATTTAGCGGGTGTTCATAGTTCCCGTGACAATACATTATCAGAAATTATGAATTTAGTCGAAGATTATTGACTTTTTGTCAGAATTCATAAACTGAAGATGGCAGCTGCAGGATAGCGGACGAGTTAATCTCAAGATGGTCACCTCATTGAAGAACTAGATAGCTCAGAACTTACAGGAAAAATGCCTCATTATTGCGTGCATTAACAAAAATGCATAGATTGAGGCGTACTCACTAAAAAGCTGAAAATCAAATGACTAATAAAAAAACTTTTTTAAAGACAAGCTTTCATTCAAATGCGATAGAAAGTAAAAAATTATTGCGTTGGATGTGCGACGTACGTTATTCCATGAGTTATAGATTCAAAAGCTTGTCGCTTTTAATTCGAACTGAAATCTATAACTCACGGAATAACCTACGTCGCACATCCATAGCTTTTTTTACTTTTTAGTTCATTTGAATAAAAGTTTGTCTTTGAAGAGTTTCTTTCGTTAATAATTTTTCTAAATAATACGCTATACAGCAGATTTTTGTTTCAAAATTTAAACTTGATAATCAGCCCAATGAACTCAATTACGAAGCTAATAGCGAAATTCGTGCGGAAAATTTTGAAAATAACCCCTGAGAAGTCATGGTTATAACAGAAAACACGTTCAGGTTGTGTTATCATCGCGTTCCATTTACTATTAACAATCACCCTAGCGGTGTTGCCAGCTGTCGCAAATTTCTGCAGATTTTACTTAATACTGGGGATGATTTTATAGATATAGGCCATTGAGTATTTTTTACCTAATATCAAACACTATTCGTACGTGAAAAGAACACCCCATTCTCAGAGGCACCCTGTACCTTCTAAAATGGTTTGAGTTTTATATATGCAGAAAAAAATAAAAGTTTTCTTCAGTTGATATACAACGTATTCTTAAGACAATCTATGGTTTCCAGAATTCCGAGGGTATGAGATTCAAACTTGGCAGAAAAAAAAACATTATTTCATACTCTCACGTCACTTTCGGTTTCACCGGAAAAGACCCAAATTTATCAATTTCAAATGGAACACCTTATATTTTTCAACTTTTTTCATTCTGGGGACGATTCTGAGTACGATCACATAGTTTTGAGACTAGAAATTGGTACATTTTTATTTCTGCATCTAGAGTGCGTTGGACCCACTTCAACCAATATTATTAACACATTTTTCCCGCCTAGTTGAGTACCTAGAGTCCAAATTTTCAAATGGCAATATCTTTTATCCATTGATGGTTTCGAATCGAAATTCGGATGGACAAAAATCCGAATACACTGATTATTTCTCGAAAAATCATCAAAAAATTGTGGTATAACTCTCATCAAGTATGCTGTCGATACAAAATTGAACGAAACCAGATTCATAAGTTCAATTTACGATCGAAAGGAAAGGTATACATTATTTTGGGAATAAATCATTTTTTAAATAAGTCAAACACTCCGAAGGCACCTTCACTCGGAACTGAATCAAACTCTGAAATTCTTGATGGAACGCTGTGTATAATTATACTTTTTTCGATTCCACAAATATCTCCAATTTTTCAACATACATGTCTAGAAGAGATGAAAAAGTGGACATGCAACTAATTTATGGCGAATGCAAGAGGAAATCGAGGAACGCAGCAACTTTGCATGCTGAAAGATATCCCAACAGACATCATCCATGTTTTCAATATTTCCTCGTTGTGGAGAAACAACTTAGACGAGAAACCCACAACCATGGAACTTCATTGATGAGATGACGGAAATCAATGTTTTAGCATTTGTAGAAGTGAATCCTACCGCTTCTACGAGGGTAATTAGCCATGAGTTACAAATTAGTGATGAGTCACCAAGGAAGATTTTGAAAAAGCATAAGTACAGGTAGTTTGAGTATCAAGTACACCAGCATTTGTATTTTGGCACACTTTAGCTAACGTTGATAGAATATGCTTATTGCTTTACGGTTATGAAGCTGAGGCGTTTCTACCTTGTGAAGAGCGAAGTGCGAAAGAACTGGTTGTCTGTGAGTTGTGATTAAGTTGCACTGAGAGTTATCACTATGTTATTCGAATATTGAAACGGTGAACTGAATGTACTGGACTGAAATACTGGACTTGTTAAACTGACTGAATTACTTGACTGAATTGATATGCTGAACTGATCGTTGGACTGAATGACAGAGGTCGTGAACCATCGTTAGCGCTACCGATAACTATCGATATTTTGAGCAATCGAAAACGATCGATATTTCTCAGGTACTATCGATAGCCCAGCGTAAGCAAAGTTAGCGACAAAACTTCACTGAATCACAGAAATAAAAATTCATTTCAGTCAGTGCAAAATTTGCATTATTAATTGACATTCGTGTCATGTCATTTGTCATAGTGTTGGGAAGGGGAAGTAGGAAATGAATGGAAAATTTGGAAACGATTTGAAATATTTTGAACGAAGACGAAGAGGTTTTTTCCAGTGAAAAAATCGACAAATTTGTGACTAGTGCTGCAAGTACTACCAGTATACTACCGGTATGTAGAGTATAATATAACAGCAATCATAACCTATGCAAATTATATTTATAGGAGGTTCTTCCGGAGATAATTCTAAAAGTACACCAAGAGAAGGCAATGGCAACAAAAGAAAGAAAAATTCAGTTGTATGGAAATATTTCAAACGGTCAAGTGATCAAAAGCTCGCCAAATGCTCAACCTGTCAAAAATATTATAAAACGAGTGGTATAGTATTTCTAATTCCAATTGGACCGACATAAAAAGTTTCGTGAAGGATTTCTCTTTCCAATTGCCGCCTTGACATAGGCGTCGGTATATTATTTTCCAGTGGTATTTTTTCAGTTACTTATTCTTACAATCATGTAAAAGTAGACACATGTTATCTCCACTCAATTATATAATTTGTTTCGAAAGGTCTCCAGAAAGCCATATTGATAAAATTATTTTCAATGGATAATTCCTAACCTCACCAACACACGGCACTGATTGAGAAATATTGGGAACTGCGTAAATCATGCGGATTCAGATAACAAATGTTCAATCCAGCTAGCCGAGCTTCTATTCCTCAAATATATTTGATAGCACCTTTACTAATAATCTGGGAAACTAGAGACACGCGCCAGAACTTTTTTATGATTGTACCAGGAACGCTTTGAAAGTAAAAACACTGGTGCATATGAACACTCCTCGTAGTGCTCTCATTTTTATTGCCGTTCCAATTGGGATTAGAATAACTATAACACCAGTTACTTGTCCGATCACTTGAATAGTTTTTATCCCAGTTTGGACAGATATGATGATAATGAGTCTACTACTGAGACTGAGTCTAGCTCATCTCTTAGCTGTACCTCGTATTCTGCTAGATCGAGTATGTCTGTATCACCATATTTCAAGAGAGCTGTTTTTTATGACAGTTCATCTCAAAGAAAAGAGGAACTGAACAAAGCTTTACTTGAGATGATTGTTTTAGATATGTAACCATTTTCTATTGTTAGGGACAGTGGTTTCAGAAAGTTGATATCATTACTTGATCCCAGATATGAATTACCTAGTGCCTATACTTTATGTCACAAAATTCTCCAAGAATCTTATGCAGAATTATATTCAAAATTGAAACTAGAACTCAGCCAAAGTAGCTATTAAGTTTGATGCTTGGACATTTGTGGCCACAGAATCATATGTGTTAGTAACTTGCCACTTTGTGGATATGGATTTCCACCTTAAATCAGCTGTTTTATCTACGAAACCATTGCCAGAAGTAAATCACACTGTCCACAATTTGTCTGAGCTTAAAGCAATTTTCAGTGGGTGAAATAACTGAAAAAATAACCTGCATAGTGAGTGACAATGCAAATAATATATTTCCACATGCAATCTTCTACAGAAACGTCACATGCCATATTTCGCACACTCCCTGAATCTTGTTGTATAGACTGTTGACCTGATGTTAGTGGTATTCTCAAAAGAGTGAAGACTATTGTTACATATTTCAAAAATAGTTATGTGGCTAGGGACACATTTAAAAAAGAAGAATATTAAGCAGCCATTGAAGCTTTTGCAAAAAGTACCTACTAGGGGAACAGTTCTTTCTATATGATACAAAGAGTTTTCAAAACAAGGCGCTGAATAGATCTATTTCAACTCAAAATGTCCAGTGCCTCTTTCTTTGGAAGAACTCACCATTTTGGAAGATTTCAAAAATTTTCGGCTGTTTCTATAATGAATATAACTTTTTTTTCCGGTAATATTTATGTCACTATTTCTTTGGTAATTCCATTAACCTTTGGGATATATAATTCCTTCGATGAGTTCTTTACCTGAACTTCAAACTGAGGAAGGGAAAACATTCTGCAATAATCTTTTGCAATCGGAGAGAACATGATTATTTCCATATGAGACACGTTCAGTGGCCGATGTTCAGTATGATGAAAAAAATTTACGAAGAAAGTAAAACACACGACTTTTTGGCTGTTACAGAAACTTCTTCAGAGAAACCCAAACAAAGTTCAACTCTGTTCGGATTTTTGAGTGATCTATCACAGCAGATGTGATAATAACTAAAAGGCAGTATCTTGAAAGACCAAATTCAAATGCTAATGTAGAATTACTTTTATTTTGGAAGGTACATGAGAAATAATGGGTAAAATAATATTTTCTCATAAATAATTTTCAGGTAGCTGGAGAAGATCTGAAACCCATGGATCATGTTGCTCGAAAGTTCTTCTGCATTCAAGCGACCTCCGCAGAAAGCGAGAGAGTCTTCAGTTTGACTGGACAATTGATTGAGCAACGACGATCAAGATTAAACCCAAAAAAGTCAATATGTTGGTTGTTTTGAATACAATTTTTAATATCTATAGTTTGTATATGCATAAAATGTAAATTAATGCATTTTTATCTTTATATCTCATAACCCATAACCCATTTGGCCAGCCATTTACTTATACTCAAACTCTTCTCTAAGTTATCTACACTATATAGTGAGTGGGAGGCCGAAATATCGATCATGATCGATGGTGACAACTATCGATAGTTCACGACCTCTGCTGAATGATTTTAATATCGGTGGACTGGTTTTTATATCCACGCAATTTGTCTTGATAATTGTACGATAATTTGTTTGTAATCGCTGAGGAATTTTTATTTTTAAAAACATAACTATTATGAACAAAATATACCAAAATCAAATTCCCTGTTCAAAATGTTCGCATCCTGCAAGTACGCACGCTTCTGCCCTCCTTGTCATTGACTCGCGTACTCTTTGGAAAATTCCTGGAGAATTCCTTATTGCTTCACAGGAAACTATTACGCGGTTTCGCAATTCTTCCCCAGTTAGAATTGGTTGACTGTACACCAAAGTCTCAAGATGTCCCCAAATAAAATACAATAAAATGTACGGACACACGCTTGCTGCTTTGATGGCATCGAAGGGCGTGTCCCCGCCTGGGCGATGACTCAGTACGTAGTTGGTTTAGTGTCAATTTTAACAGTTCACATTGCTACTCCCCTCCTGCCTGAGCTTATGAGAGTATAGTCTAAGTTATTGATTTTGAAAATTCCAAGTTGTAATTTCTGTCTAAGTATTTGTAACGACGCATGTGTTTACTGGAAAAGGGGGTGGTGTGGGGTGTGAGCCTCACATTACACCTAAAAAACCAGCTTAAGAAAATTCTAAACAAGTTTCGAATTTGAGTTATGTTTACTTGTTCGTGTCTGTTTGTGTGTGGTTTTGTTTGTGTTATGTAAATTTGAGGTTGCTTGAGGGTGTTTTGTGGAATTTTTGTATATTTTGAATGTTTGAGTTTGTTTTGAGAAATATTTGAGTAGATTGTGTGCGTTGTTTGTGGTGTGATGTTGCATTTGTGCTTGTTAATTTAGGTAGATTGTGTACTTATTTGAGTGGTTGTTTTGTGGGAATTCCTTTTTCAGTGTTAGTAGAATTTGAGTTGTTTGTTTTTCATGTATAGCGTTTTGTGGTTTGTTTGAGTAATTATCAGAAGTAGTCCGTCCCTTCCCCCGGCCGCGGCTCCCAGGGGGCATGCAGGGACTTTGTGGATCTATCCACCGTCCCCGCACGCCCTCCGACGCCGCCCCCGGGGACCAGACGAACTACTAACCTGTTTGAGTGTTAACAATTATGTTGTATAGTTTTGTCAGTGTTTCCGTGTTTGAGTTAATAATGTTGTACATCATGTGCAACATTTGCAAAATTTGTGGTTTGTCTTGTGCTTCCTGAGTTGGTATGGGGCCGGTATCCAATTCTGGAAGTACTTCGATGTTTGCTTCATTTCCCCGCATTGGCCTCCCAGGGGGTGGGTTGGCGGTCTGCTACTGGGGTTGGTTTTGATTCCTCTATTTTGAAGGGCTTGTGTATATGCTACACAGCCTCTGTAGTTTGCTGGATGTGCACTATTGCAGTTTGCACATCTCGCTGGTGTGCTTTCGTTTTTAGTGCATGAACTTGTGTTGTGGTTCGATGCACATTTCAGACATTTTGCGGGTAGATTACATTGGGGTGCTGTATGCCCCCATTTCTGGCAAGTTCTGCACAGGGTGATCAGGGTTCCGTTCTTCCTTACTTCCCATTTCACTTGCCTGTTTCTTATTATTTGTATTTCCCCGTTTAGTGCTTCCAGGGTTATTTGGTTTTCTGTTATAACAAGGAACATCGGCCTTGTTGTTTTCCTCATTTTGAAAATCTTTGAGACTTCCAGGTCAAGAAAATAATCAAGACTGTTTAAGTCTGGGGATCTACCTGGCCATGACTCCGTTCCCTAAAATTATCTTCGAAAAATCGGCGATAATTATGTCCATTTAATCTGCGTGGAAAAAAAAGGTCCAATTAGGTAATCTCCAATGATTCCAGCCCAGACATTCAATGAGAACTGCTGGTGATGAGATTCCACGATTGCATGCGCATTTTCCTCGGCCTAAAAATGATTATTATGAAAATTTCTGATCCTGTTTTTAGTAAAACTAGCTTCGTCCGTATATAAAATTTCCCTGTCAAATAAAGGATTTTCGGTAACTGTTTGGAGAAATCGTTGGCAGAAATTCACTCGTAATGGAAAGTCTCGAGGAAGTAGAGCATGAACCCGTTGAATGTGATAGGGATATAATAAATAATCATGAAGAATACCCCTTACTAGAATATGAGAGATATTCAAATGATTGGCAACTTGCCTCGTACTTATTTCAGGATTTTCCTCAACTGAATTTAAAACAGCTACCTCAATTGCTGGAGTTCTTGCAGTCCGATGTGCTCCCTTCAAGTGATGATTTGGCTCAAAACTTCCTGTTTCACATAACCTTCTGTGGGTGCTTGAAATCGTTTGAGTATCAGCAACCATTATATTTGGGAAGCGCTCTTGATAGAGTCGCCTGGCTTCATATGCGTTCCCGTCAGCAAGCCCATACAAGTAATGCATGTCTGCTAATTCGGTATTTGTAAAATTTACCGTTTTTTTAATAAACAAGTTTTTATAACGTAAATAATATTACGTATCTAGCTAAAGAAGTGTCAAAATGATTTATGTTGGATACAACGAAATGTGTTCTTAGCATACTAGATGTTTCTAGCCCACAAGATACTCTTCAACGGCTGATTTTGCATAGGGACAAGCAAATGAATGCATTTTATTTTCTAACTCAAAAACCATTCGCCGGACGAAAAAAAAGCAGGTGACCATTTCTATGAGAAGATAGAGGCCAATTACAAAAATAATATTTATTTGTGAAAAAGACAGTGGCGTATCATTATTTTGATCAAAAATATGGCAGGGCATGTTAACACGGACGCCACTGATGAAAATTAAGAAATCCTGTATTATGGAAAACATGTATTTTTATGCGTACTCTGCATATACCAAAATTGAAAACAAATGCCGGAGCGATTTCAGAGATATAGGGGAAGAACTGATTTTTTTGTTAAATTTCAACATCCTGAATCTCAGAAATAAAGCGGTTGCGGACCTATGTTCATATGAATAATTCTTTTCAAATCATCCAAGGATTATCGCCCTTATGGATCAGCATTCAATTATGAAACACCCTGTATGTTGATATAATGACAAATAACAAATTGAAGAAATATTTCAAATCAGAGGAGTTTCACTTAGTGTTCGATAAAGCATATCCACTACTCAGCTGGCTAATGGCCCCATACAAGTGAGATTTGTTGGGCCTCTAATCACTTAATATTTTTTTCACACATTTTTAGGAATTATGTTAACTTGACCAGGGCACAAATAAAACATACTAAAAGCCTGAGCCGTTTGTGTGGAAAATACTTTTGGTATAATGGAACCAGGATGGAGAATATTACATTTTATTAATGTTAAATCTGTAGAGCTAACAGCTTTATAGTAGGATATTGTGTTTTCCATAACTTTGATTATTTGAATTATGATTATTGGGATGATTATACAGAAATTGATCAAGAGGAAGCAGATGCTGGAAGATTTCAGATAAATGGAAGTGAACATCGGTGAAGCCATTGTTAAAAGATATGATATAACTCAACAATTGTTCAAAGTATTGTACCTTGTTTTGTCACTGCTTTTTTCAATAAATATTTTTTCGAAACTGTTCCTACTTGTTAAAAAGGGAAACATTCTCAATTGAATATTGATAGAAATATTTTTCTGTGAATTGAAAAATCCACGATTAAAATGAAGTTATTTTTTGTGAATGTCTAATAGTTCTTAATTGAGACTGGGATAGAAAATCAAATAACTATCTGAATGAAAATGCAAATTTTCAATTTCAGATTTTTTTTTTGAATTAGGGCCTTTTTAGAATATCTATCAGATGTAGTTCAATGTCCAGCGTGGCTTTAGCCGGGGAAGTAGTTGTTTTCTGTTGGACATTCACAAAAAATAACTTCATTTTAATCGTGGATTTTTCAATTCACAGAAAAATCTTTCTATCAATATTCAATTGAGAATGTTTCCCCTTTCAACATGAATACCCCACAAGAGGTTATCTTGACGATGGAAGATAGTGACTAAAGTTTATCTTTCAGTCGCAGATTTTTTTCAATTTCAATTTCAATTTATTTGTAAACTATAATAACAAGATATTTGTATACCTACAATTTATGACGGTTATCCTTTATAACTCCAAGGGTTCACCTAAGCACTCAAGGTGCTTGTTTTGTGCAGCTCCTTGGAATAATTCAGGATATATATTAGGTAGATAAAATGAATGGTATACATATTAATATATTATTTACAATGAAAATATGAATAATTGGAATTCCTGCTGAAATCGATACTAATTCTAGTTTATTCTCTTTTTCCTTTCTTGAGAATGGTTGATGATTCCACATCTGATTTTATGAACATCCTGTTTATATTTTCAACAAATCAATGTTCCTACATTTTATAAAATTATCCGGGTGGTGGTCAGATCAAATAAAAAACGTAGGCAAAAAACACTTGCCATACTAACTAATAAAAAAATCAACAAATTCTCAATAAGAATTAAAAACATTTTATAAAAAATTAATACTTCCTCATTTGGAATATTACTAACATAAAATTATTGAAAAACATATCAGCAATTCTTTGAACCAAAATAAAGATGGATTCCTGTTATGATCAGACTACATGAAAATATGAACAACAAACCAAACTAGTCTGAATCCTAATTGTCATTTCTTTTTCAATTCTTGTTTTTCTTTCCAATATTTTCGATCAAACTCATAATCTGTTTGTCTTTGTTCACTTTCCTATTTAAAAATTCCATCATATTCTGGAAATTTTTTTCATAAACTTTTTTATTTCATTTATTAAGTTTGTATATTTTCAATATTTAATTTTTATTGGGTTTTACACTATATTTCACTACACTGAATCTATTGGATGTAGATGGTTGTTGTCCATCTGCAGATTTGCTTTTGTCCTCTAGAACCTTTTTCTTTTCAGCTTTTTCAATGGGAAGAGAGTCTAAGACAAGTAATGGCTCAATTTCGTGATTATCCCCCATACTATTTTCCAGTTCATCGTAGGGGGGTTTTACAATTTTCCCCACTCCAATCTACTTTCTTTTGTCAATATATTTTACATAAGATGCCTGGAGGTTGCTGAATTTTTGTTTTTGTTGTTTTCCCTCCCATCAATTTCATCTCCCACGAAAAATTTCATTCTTGATTTCATCAATTTCTGCCCAGGCGCTATTTTCAACCGACGAAACCAAAAAGGAGGAGGTTCTCTATTCGACCCGTATATTTTATGTTTTTCCATCATATTTTTTTATGTATGACCACGCATAACTTTTTACTGAAGCGTCCGATTCCGATAATTCTTTCTTCAGTGAATAGGGTGTACTTCGAATTTGGTCCCATTTGAATTTGAAAGATTAAATCCACCCCTAAGGGTAGCGAAATGAAGGATATTGATCACTCACCCTCTGAATTCTGGTCCGTTAACCGATTCTATCAGGCATAACTTTGTACTGGGTTCTTCGATTTGGATGATTCTTTTTTTAATAGATAGGGTATACCTCATATTTTGATTTCGAAAGAAGATAGCCACCCTTACGGGTAGCAAAATAGGGAATGATTGATTTTTCACTAGTGAACATTGGCACACACATACGTAGTTGACTATGACAGATCGCTACTGACATTATTCTTGTTCCGTCAAAATCAGTATATTTCATGAGAGGATGGAATGATATACAAAGTAATGGAATAAACTAACCAGAACAATGAAAATAGTTTATATTACAACAAATAGTAAAAGTAGATAATCATATTATTTAACTGGTAATAGTTGAAGTAAGGTGGGTAAGTAAGTATTTTGGAAGTAATAAAAAAACAAGTAGGTAGTAATTGGTAATTTCAGCCACAAAAAATTGAAAAATAAAATTTTAACAAAAAATTAAACCGACGAAATACGGAACTGAAAAGTAAAAAATAAAAAGTTTTTAACAAAAATTATACCGACGAAAATCAACTGAAAAGCAAAAATAAAATAAACCTTCTTAGTCTAAATGATAATTGAGCTCCTAAACTAATGTAAGTAACTGATTTTGAGTCGGCGCCAAACAAACTAGCAATTGAATTAGGTGAAGCGTAAAATGATGGCAGCGAGATGCACGGCTGCGTTTTGATGACTTCTTTCATAGATAATGATCTTCGATAATTGTTTGTTTGGCGCCGACTCAAAATCAGTTACTTACATTAGTTTGTGAGCTCAATTATCATTTAGACTAAGGAGGTTTATTTTATTTTTTGCTTTTCAGTTGATTTTTTCGTCCGTTTAATTTTTTGTTAAAAAGTTTTTATTATTGGTAGTTTTGTCAGCAAACTCCTTATCACAATTTTTTCTGAGGTCAAGAAATAATCTTGTGGCCTCCCTATCTCGATCAGTCTGGTTTTTGCTCGTTTTCCAAACTATGTCAGTATCAATTTTTCATATCCTTCCAAATAGTTGCTGCCTAGTTCTCACACGCTTCTGGGTCTATAATGAATAGCAAAATGTAAACAAAAGTTATTTTCCAAACAAAACTGAACTTGCCCAGCTTGCAACATTCGGGCAGCTTCTCTATCTACGTAATAATCAAACTGCCTATTTCGATTTGTACCATTCCACTGTCGATACTGTCAATTTTCCTTTCATTTCCGATCGAAAAATAACTTTTCACACCATTAACAGAGAAAATTGTTTACTCTTAAAAAAAACGTTCTTATGGATGCATTCAAACCAGAATGAACCGCATTCAAGGCTGACGTCACTGGATCGACAAGAAAATGTTTGGATTCAAAGCGCATTGAACACGGTTCTTCAAGAAAAAACACTACTACTTAAATTCTTAAAAAAAATACAGGGCCGTATTCGAAAAAATTGAGTTGAGGGTGGTCCCCCGAAAAACGAAACGTGGTATTGAGAATCAAAGCACAGCATATCGAAGAAACTTCAAAACAGAAGAAAGTTTCTTGAACACATATCCATATTCCTAAAATAGCGATATTTTAGTATCTTGCAATCCTCTAGAGCTAAAAGTATTGTAAGCTCGGCGCTTTCCGTTTCAAGGTAGTTGACGTGAAATCCACTTCCAATCAGATTTCGTTTATATTCATACCACTTTTAGTTAACATTATTACCTGTATCATATTAAATTTTTGGAATGATTTACCGCACCGAAAGCGAGATATAAGGCTTCAAAGTTGTAACGTTTAACACGTAATCCCTATAGTGAGCTACCGCGGACACCACATTTTGAGGCATAACTAAAAACCCTCCATTCAGATCTTCTTGAAAAACTGTTATATTATTAAAAAGTTAGAAACAAATTCTATAGAAAAAATTAAACATGCGTAGCCATACAGTTATTTAGTTATTGTCATAAGAAGTTTCTAAATTATTGCGTATGAGAATTGCAAGAGAGGGAAGGCTGAGAATCGTAGCAACGCCTTAAGCGAGCGCTTGTGATTCCAATAAGCGAAAGCGCGAGGGTCTTGAGGGTTTGAATTGAACGCATATATATTTATGAATAATAATTGTGAATAATTGCGATAATATATACTGATGCATTTTAAACATAAACAAAAATGATTCAGATTTCCAAAAGGCTAATAAAATATAACGTACAAATCTACAAAAAATATAAACAACAATGAATGTAATATTATATATTTTTCTAACTATTATATTAAATAATCACTTGCTTGACTAAACATTTATTTTTAAATCATTAATGATTTCAGTAAATGCTTTCCTATTTTTAGTAACTCTATGTTTTCTATCCTCCAATTTTTCAGTTGGGTGATTAATCACAGCTTTCATCGTGTTTCAGAAAATCGTATGTTATATTTTGTTGCCAATTTTTTTCAATAATTCCGTAATAACATTTTTCAAGGCACTTATTGGAATTAAAAATTATTTCGTTCTCAGGTCGCTCTGAAATACATTCTTTATATGATTTCATGTATGTTGATAATTCTGACTCTTTACCAATAAAGCGAAATATTTTTTGCAGAATGTGAACATCATACATCACTTCGTGGGAATTATCTGAAGTTTCGTTTGGTATTAAATCTTTGGCTAATTATGATAGCTCGAACATTCCTGGCCCATTTCAATCTGGTAACGTTTTTCTAAAAATAACTAAGTTATCCACAAATCCTGCTATCATGGTAAAATCTTCTATCAAATTATTATTAATGATTGCTCTTAGTAATCTCATCGAATATCGCATTATGCCCAACGAGTACATTTGGAGTTGTAGATAAATTAAAAAATTCTTTAAATGCTACCAAACAATCTACTGAATTTATTGAATCGACTTGTACATCATTCAAATATAATTGACCAGAAATTGTAGTCGTAATTTTTGTCCCCACAGGATTGATGCTTCGTAGTTCTAACATATATATATATATATAATTCTCTATTTTCACATTTGGCGGCAATTTGTGAAATGTCATCAGTCTTGCACAATCCAGATATTTCTAAATCAAAATAAACTATGGAATAATCTATTGATATTGATTCGATGTTTTATAATAATAGTGATAATACTCTCAATTCGTTAATTTCAACGTTTGGTTGATATGTTACACCTTCTGACTTTTCCTTTGATTTTATTAACATTTCCCTTTTTTTGGTCGAATCAACTCTGCGCAAATTTTTTTCTCTTGATGTCATCAACAGTCTCCTTTTTTTCTTATCAGCATCGTATCTTTGAGCATATGTATGACTACGTTCCAAATTCATTTTTTTTATTATATTCAATAACGATACTTCGCCAATGTTTTTAGAGCAAACTGCACTGTATCTTGAACAACTAAATGCGAGCGATCGTTGGATTGCGACGTTGCCACCAGTCCAGTCATGGCTTATTTGCTGTGTCACGCATGCTAGTTGCGTTTTAGTGTACAGTTCCCTTAAAAAAGATCCACTAATTCAGCTTTGAACATGTATCGCGTCGCCTATAATCGAGCCTATTTTTGACACTGTTTGTAGCACGACAACTACCTTAATAACCTGATAAATCTGAACGGCAGTACGAAAAATGTTAGAGCGAGTATTCAATGAAAAATAATCCTTGTCATTGACGTATTTTAGAAATGTCAGATTTGGAAGTGACGTTTGGTTTGGCGGCCGTTGCTATGGGTAAGGATGCGAAATTAAATTTCGCGGACTGTGTTGAGAACACGGAATACTCACTATGCGTGCGATTTTACGAAAATAGTTATTTGTGTGCCAAGGCCGCGAAATACCTTTTTAGCTACCGAAAAAAAAGTTATTGCCGAGGCCGCTTGCGGTCGAGACAGGATAATCTTGAGGTCGCTAAAAAGTTTCGCGGCTATGGCATAAACACTATTTGTCGTGCAGTCGTCGAAATTATTGAAATGGAAAATTGCAAATAAATTTATTTTTCTTCAGAATCAACAGCAGTTCAATTTAATTAACATAGTCACAGCGCTGCTATGGAAATGATATATTTGAATATATCAAAATATTTTGACAGTTCTTGACAAAATGCAAATATGTCTGATACTGATAATGATCTTCACTCCTCTAGAGCTAAAAAGTATTGTGAACTAGGCGCTTTCCGTTTTTTTAATACCTGTAAAATAATATAAGTATGTATTTGTTGTTAATTTGAAAATTAATGCTGTATTCAAAAAAAAAATTATCCTTAATGATAAGGACAATGAGTCGTATTGCAGGAATGTCAAATTTGGAAGTTTGGCGGACTTTGATATGGGTAACGGCCGCAAAATTAAATTTCGCGGACTGTGTTGAGAACGCGAAATGCTCACTTCGCGTGGGAATGCACGAAATAGTTATGTATATACCAAGGCCGCGAAATAACTTTTTAGCGTACCGAAAAAGAAGTTACCGCTTGCGGCCGAGGCAGGATAATCTTGAGGTCGCTAAAAAGTTTCGCGGCCCTGGCATACACACAATTTCTCGTGCAATCGTCAAAATTATTGAACTGGATAATTCCAAATGAATATATTATTGCTTCAAAATCTACAGTAGTTCATTTTAATCAACAAAGTCACAGCTTTTCTATGGAAATGATGTGTTTGAATATACAGGGCTTTTCACGATGAGCGTTAGTTAGACGTTTCTGGAAAACCAGACAGAGGATCATCCTGAAAATTTCACAGTGTGCATAAATTAATATGATCTATACGCCTGATCTATTTTGAACGATGCGGCGTTGCCGCTTCTACTATAAAGTAGCGGCTACTTTGATTTTTCAAATAGAACACCTTGTATATAATATCATATTATGATTTCTTATCACTTTGTCAACAACTTTATGTACTTTTCCCTATACCTATCTGTTACCGTTTAGAAGATATAAATTAATTTCGATTTTTTTTACCAAACATGTACTTTTATAAACGCTGATAATTTCGAACTCTCTGGTACTAAGACGATCAAATTTGAAATGGAATGGAGTGATACCATGAGGATCTTCACTTCAAGTCATATTTTTATTTGCCTCATACAGGGTCTTCAAAAAATGCAGATAATTTGTTCACATGAAAAAATGAGTGTAAGTCAATTTTTTCAAATGGAACACCCTGTATATTTCCACATTCTTGAGCTCTACATCCAATTTTAGATTGACTTTGTTCAGATAATCTTATTTCGATTTCGAACCGTTTTCGAGATAAACTTTTTCAAACAGAAAATGACGTGGTTTCCTTGTATTCATCACTTATTTTTGAAATTTAACATCTATTTTATACTACGTTATATTTCTTTTCGATTTAGTTTTTCAACAGTCTCAAATCAGTCAATTCGAAATTGATATGTACCTTAGAAAAAGTTACAATTTGTATGCATTGAGGAATTGAGTGTCCCTATCGTACAACATTGCAAATTAATATTTTTTAATAGTGTGCTTTGGAAAAATGAATGATCCAATTTTGAAATGTCAAACTTCCGTTGGTGGTTTTGACTGATTGTGATACCAATTACAATAGAAAAATGTCAAGATTAGGTTACAGTAATGAAGATTCCTTGAATTTATTAATAATTTATGGTGAGTGCAATAGAATTGCAAGTAGAACATGCCGAGTATTTCATGAAAGATATCCACAACTTCCGAAGCCGAATAATAATGTGATAAATCGACTACTAAAAAACTGTAGGTTGAATGGAACCTTTCGTCAAAAAATCATTCGTAGAAAGCCTGAAGTGGATGATGATGACAATGGCTTAAGAGTTTTGGGATTTTTTCATGCATTTCCAAATGCTTCTCTACACGAGGCAGGAAGGGAGATAGGTATACTCTACGTGACAATTTATCGCCTTCTTAATAAGCACAAACGGCATCCCTATAACTTCTACTGTGTCCAACATCTGAAAGAGACTGATTTGCCTCGTAGAGTGGAATTCTTTGAATGGTTACTTGTCAAGACTCAAGAGGATGAACATTTCCTTGACAATATCATATGGACTGATAAGGCCAAGTTTACAAAAAATGGAGTTTTCAATAGACACAACAGTCATTATTGAGCGCCAGAAAATCCTCATGTCGTTCGCCAAAGTGGTTTTCGAAAAAGATGGCAATGTAATGTATTTTGTGCCATAAAGAATGGGTCAATTTTTTATATCGAGTTTTATGATAATAATTTGAATGCAACAAAATATGAAGATTTACTGAGAAATGGAATTCAAATGATTTTAAATAATAGGCCAGGAAGAGAACTTGTATGGTACCAAATGGATGGTGCTCCACCCCATAATTCTCGTTCAGTAAGCGAAGCTTTAACTGAAATCTTCGAAGACAGATGGATTGGTAATAATGGACCTTTTCGTTGGCCTCCTAGATCACCAGATGGCAATGCATTAGATAATTTTGTGTGGGGTTTCATTGAAAATATGGTTTACTTCGACCCAGTAACAACAATGGAAGATATGAAATCGAGAGTTAGAACTGCTTTCAATAGTTCAACTCCAGACACATGAAAATCTTTTGAAAAGATTACATGTTTGTTTAAGTAGAGATGTGTTCGAACATATTCAGAAATACACTGACAATTGAATTAACTTACTAATTCATGAAATTATTTTCAGCTCGTGTGTCAGCGTTCATAAAACTATTGTTTGAAGAAAAGTTTCATTTGATGGTTGAAGAGTATTCTAATAATCATTTATCCATTGTATTATCTGTGACTGATGAAGGAACATCGAACGGAATCTATTAAATTTCGAAAATAAGTGATGAATACAAGGAAACCACGTCATTTTCTGTTTGAAACAGTTTATCTCGAAAACGGTTCGAAATCGAAATAGGATTATCTGAGGAAAGTCAATCTGAAATTGGATGTAGAGCTCAAAAATGTGGAAATATACAGGGTGTTCCATTTGAAAAAAATTGACTTCCACTAATTTTTTCATGTGAACAAAGTATCTGCATTTTTTAAAGACCCTGTATGAGGCAAATAAAAATATGACTCGAAGTGAGGATTCTCATGGTATCACTCCACTCCATTTCAAATTTGATCGTCTCAGTACCAGATAGTTCAAGATTATCAGCGTTTATAAAAATACATGTTTGGTGAAAAAAAATCGAAATTAATTTATATCTTCTAAACGGTGACAGATAGGTATAGGGAGATAGTATATGAAGTTGTTGGCAAAGTGATAATAAATCATAATATGATACAGGGTGCTCCATTTGAAAAATCAAAGTAGCCGCTACTTTATAAAAGAAGCGGCAACGCCGCATCGTCTAAAATTTTTAGGCGAGCAGATCATATCAATTTATGCATACTGTGAAATTTTCAGGTTGATCTGTTGTCTGGTTTGCCAGAAACGTCCAATTGACGCTCATCGTGAAAAGCCCTGTATACAAAATATTTTGACAGTTCTTGACAAAACGCAAATATCTCTGATACTGATGGTGATATTTTAGTATCTTGCACTCCTCCAGAGCTAAAAATATTGTAAAATTGGCGCTTTCCGTTTTAATACCTGAATAATCTAAACGGCAGTACGAAAAATGTTATAGCGAGTTTAAAGATGGGTGTATTTTAGAAATGTCAAATTTGGAAGTGACGTTTGGTTCGGCGGCCGTTGCTATGGGTAACGGCCGCGAAATTAAATTCCGCAGAATGTGTTGTGAACGCGAAATACTCACAATGCGTGCGATTGCACGAAAAAATATTATTTTATTAAACCTACCAAAACTGCGCACTAAACTCACTCCCCAACGCGAAACAAGAAAAATGCTCATATCCACACTATAATATCTCGAATATGCATATTAAAAGGACGCGGGCGCGATCAATTGTTCTTGAAAGTACCGCCGGCCGCGTTTTCATGTTTCGACAACATTTATAGTAGAAAAGGGAAACATTCTCAATTGAATATTGATAGAAAGATTTTTCTGTGAATTGAAAAATCCACGATTGCTTCTTGAAAATGTGTTTCCCATTTCTTCCGGTCTTCCTGATGATCGTGGAAGCGTGAAATAGATTTTTTTCGTCGACAAAAATGTATTGAAGACCTAGTGAATGCGATGTCTCTCCTGCGTCAATGTTACGAATGATTTCTGGTGAGTACTCTCTTTTGGAAAACATTCTTCTTTGCCTCATTCATCTTTATGAGTTCTTAATTGAGACTGGAACAGAAAATCAAATAACTATCTGAATGAAAATGCAAATTTTCTATTTCAGATTTTTTCTTTTGAGTTAGGGCCTTTTCAGAATATCTATTAGATGTAGTTCAATGTCCAGCGTGGCTTTAGCCGGGGAAGTAGTTGTTTTCTGTTAGACATTCACAAAAAATAACTTCTTTTAATCGTGGATTTTTCAATTCACAGAAAAATCTTTCTATCAATATTTAATTGAGAATGTTTCCCTTTTCAACATGAATACCCCACAAGAAGTTATCTTAACGATGGAAGATAGTGACTAAAGTTTATCTTTCAGTCGCAGATGATTCCACATCTGATTTAATGAACATCCTGTTTATATTTTCAACAAATCAATTTATAGTAGGTAATCCTTTTCGGGATTACTAAGCACTAATCTTTTCGTAAAATGCTCGAAGCACCAAGCCTGGTTGAAAAAATTGCTCGAGAACATTTTTTCTGAAATTCCCAATAAATAAACAATAAATCATAGAACTATAGGTTTTTTAAGTTACTTACGTTGGATGTTTCACTGTTTCAGTCGTTAGATTTATTCAAACAGTTTGATTATATTGAAGCTATATTGTCTGCAATGGGTTAATGATCATAACATATTGTCAAGTCGATTATTCTTGGTAATTCATTATTACCATTCTGAAGTAAAGTTTGAAAGAACCAGCTGCAGTGGTACTTAAAGTTTGGACGTTTGAAATTTACGAATCGGATTGGTACTTCGCAGCAATTAAGTTAAACGAAATTGCATGAAAAGGATATGCCGGGGCTCCGGACGCCCCTGACTTTACATCTGCTTCCATTGTTGCACCGTATTTCGAACATACTTAGCGCTATTGTTACCTACGCCTCTGGTAGCTACCCAGCGAAAGAAATCCATCCTGAGCCAGAAGTTGATAGAACAATAATTACCGTTCCCGATCTCGAATCATGAGACTTTTTGTTTGTTTTGTCTGCCTCACGCACATCCTACCTGACTCGAAAGCAATGCTGAATCTCGATGCTGGAATTTCCTGGTATTTCTCGCGGCATGCCATGCTTTGCCATTTTTATGAGTGACAGTTGGTGCGCGTTGGTTGTAGGGAAAGGTTCAAACATTTTCGGTGTGAAAGATTTTTAGTGTGAGTTTACGAGTTGATGAGTGCCCAAGGGGTGAAAAATCCGTTAGGGTAATTTATGAGTTCTGTTATTGTGGTTGTTTTTGGGAATATCACCGTTCTCATTTGGAGAGTTTGAGGAAATATAATATACGCGAAATAGGTACTTGGTTTTTAGAAGGTAAAGGGTTTTTCCTCCACACGTGATTGTCAACACTTCATCACTACATAAAGCCGTGTGTTTTTCTTCGTACCATTTGTTAGTATTATGCCATCCATTACATTCATTATACATTGTCAATTTTAAAAGCAAATTATAATTTTCTTTTCTTAGAGATTGGATAATATTCCACGTAAAAAAAACCAGCTTAACCTATTTCCACTCACTCCAAATTGTGAAATCGAAGAGGTTTTTTAGAAATGAGATCAATGAAATGAGCTATGGTACATAATATTTCGTTGTATGATGGTATATAACTTAGGTAGGTATTTGTTATTCTGAACGTTGTTAAGAAAAGATTAGTCATTTGTTCATTAAAAGCGTCTACTTAACTTTTTACGTGAAAGAGAGTAGAAGTTGTGCAGACAAGAATTTTTGAATTCTAGAAAAGATATACCTTTTACATTATACATTCAGACAAAATTTCCTTCTTAACTTTTACATATGGAAAACTTTTAATTATTTATTTTTCGGAAAAATTACTATTTTTAAAAATGTCTGGTTTTTGAAAAAATAATAATGGACTATTAAAAGTGAAAATAGCGTATACAGAAAATAAAAAATGTATAATCGACCCAAGACAGAGGTAGCAAATGCTGTAAACCCGTCAGTTGTAAGTCTAAAAACCCTGGTACTTGAACTGATTCGATATCCCAGATAACACATGGACATCCATTGGATATCCATTGGACATCCTTCATGAATTTTATGGATATACTATGGACATCCAATTATTTCCAAAAGACATCTTATGGACATCCGATGGATGTCCAAAGTGGAACAACCTGTACATCCATAGAATATCCTTCAAGGATATCCATAAGATATCCTCCAGAGATGTCCATAATATATCTTTCAAAGATATCCATAAGATATACTTCATCCTTCAGGGATATTCAAAAGCTATCTGAAAGATTCCTTGAGAGATATTCTAAAAATATCCTTCGGGGATATCCATCGAGGATGAAATATAGTAATAGCGATCTGGAGGAAAATGAAATAATGGTATTGAACAAAAAAAAATTTATTAATAAACTCTGGTATCAAAAAAAATTCTCATAAACTTCGGGGTAATCAACAAATAAAATGTATATGTAAACTCTAAAATAAAAACAGAATATTAAATGCAGAATAATCATAAAAATAAAGTTACAGAAAAAATAGAATGCTATTTTCTTCGTCCATCAGGTGTTTCCTTTATTCTAGAAGATGACAGATGCCTTTCTTTGGCCCTTCTCAGCCAAGCTTAGATGGCTTCTTCAGTAGCTTTTTTATTTTCCGTCGAATCACTGAGGTCAGCCGCTTCTGAAATGATATGTATATATTCACGGGTATAATTGATGTTGAAATCTACAAAAAAATACTGAGAAATATTATGCTTTCTTTTGAATTCGAATACTGATGGTGATTATATATATATATATATATATATATATATATATATATATATATATACAAGCATTATTGACATAAACTTTTCTTGGAAATTTTGCATTCTCACTGAACTAGCAGTCTGTTTTGAGGCAATACAAATTATTATCAAATAAACAGAACAACTGAATGGGCTTTTCACCTAGTGATAATTCAGCCAGTTTTAGTTGTCCAGTTTATTTTTTTTGCTCCATACCAGCAATATTTGGAGGCAAACATATTAGTGAGCATGAAAGAAAGGCATCGTTCCACAAAGTCATATATTTGAGATTTCATTTGGGTACCTAAAAAAACAGTTCTAGAAAAAGGAATAGAAAAACATACAACTTACCTACAGCAGCTTTGAATTTTGATCCAGTTCCCAAATATTCTTCCGAAAGATTAATTTTTTCAGTGCAATCAATAGGAAAATGTTCGAATCTACTGATGAATCATGTTCATCACATGTCCACTGTTGTAGGCATTCACACCATTTTTAATCTGGGCACTGTGACATTTGAAAAACTCGTGTATTGTGGCAGATGTAACGACGTGCTTTTTAGCATTTCTGAAAATATTGAAACAAACACAAATACATAAAATGCATTCGAAATAATGGATTTTTTATAGGTTATGTCCTTTCAATTTATATATTTACCTGTATTCGCCAATATATAATTCCCCTTTTGGGAAAAAATCAATTTTCTATAGATTAAAACCATTAGGTCCAGACTAACAGGATTATCAAAAACGAAGGAAAATAGAAAAAAAAAACACTTTTGTTTGGATTCAGTGCTATGACATGACTAATATGACCTTCCTCAACAAAATAAAATGACAGACGTCGCCAGTAATTATGCGTTATGCGTCTAGTATGGCCTGTCGCAGACACATATATATGTGTTATGTGGTCGTAGAGGGTCCCCGCGACAAAGGTACAATTTGTGTATTTACGAGAATGTTTAAATTCATTTATGATTGCTTTGGATATCTCATGGCCATCCCTAGGATATCTTCTGAAGGATATCTATTTCAAATCCTTCGATGGATATCCATTTCAAATCAAGTAGAAAAAAACAAAAACATGAGATTTTCTTTACAAGAATTAATCCCTATGTACGACATAAAAGAAACTCCAGAATTGACCATAAAATCAATCTTGCAATTTAAACTTTACATATTTACTCGGATATTTATGGCCTATCCATATGATATCTTACGAAGGATATCCATTTCAAACCGTCGACGGTTTTATGGATGTCCATTTTCAATCAGGGATATCCCGACCAGAGTATTATGAGGAGAATAGGATATCCATACAGGATATCCTGTGTTATCTTTATCTAGTTTTTTAGATATTTAAGACACACCTGTTACTTCAATAGAGCTTTCTCTGTGGATGAGTTGTGAATAGATGCGTCGTCCAAAAAATGTTTGTTTATATCCCGTCTTAATGTCAAAAGGTGTTTTGTCGGTGTCATGCGTCTTCCCTTATTGTCTTGTGCAGTTTGTTATTTTTTTTTGTGTTTTTCATATGGTGCAGACTTTAGTAGTCGCACTATATATGAAGTCAATGTATGACTGTATGACAGAGAAGGAGGTCCCATAAAAACCGGAGAGTTGCTCATGGGTATATCCACATGTCTATTCAATCATGTTTTTTCTAATTACTAATTTTGAAGTATATGTAGACACGTATGAGTACACACACCTATATGAGAACGCCAACATACATACACATGTTGGCAGAAATCGACTATTATAATTCCATTTCTAATCTAGTTTCATTTAAGATCAATAATAATATGAACACTACACTTCTTCCCAATTCCTCAATATATATTTTGAATATATTATTCATCATTTGGAATGAGTTCTGTGTTTTCAAATATATTTCATACGTCTAAGGTAAGAGATTGAATACTATGTTTTTTTAAATTGTATAAACACCCCACAAGAGGTTATCTTGAAATATAGAAGATAGCGACTAAAGGTTATTTTTGAATCGCAGATGATTCCACATCTGATTTCATGAACCCTGTTCATATTTTCAAACAAATCAATCTATAATAAAGTGGTTTTTGGAATCGGTAATTTTGATTCAATGAGGTTACCCTTATGTTCAAAATGTTTAGGTGTGATATTGGTGATTTCCGCTCTGCATCCAATTCCGGTCGGATAAAAAATGATATCTAATATTTTCACTAAGCTTTTAAGCAGTGACCAAAGTATACACGAATCAACTAGTTTACTGAGACCGGAAAAGTATGCTAAACATATTCCCTTGTCCTTGCGCCACCTTGGAAATTTAGCATAATTTTTCTTTCTTCTGATTTGATGGCCAATAAATTCAAATTTGCTCAAGTGGCTTTCAAAATACTTGCTGGAAGATCTTCGTCAGACGAATGCAAATTATTTGTTTTATTTAAAATGACAAATGTAAAAAACGCTTATCCAAGGAAGTGACTCTGACACATTGATGAGCAACAATGTATACAAAAATGTTAAATCCAAAGGTAGATCGACTATTACATGACATTTTATTTGTTTTAAGTGTTGTGAGTATAAACAATTAACTTTGGTAAAGTACCAGCAATTCAATCAAGAGCTGTCATCGTTATAATTGAGTTAGATCCATACTTACCCTATTCCTTCCAGGAAAGTATAAGGTCAACTGATAATATTTTCGAGCGTAGTGAAAAATAAAATGGTTAGTAATTGAATAACCACATGGAAGTTATTTCAGTAGATAGTTGTCATTTGGACGTCTAGTTTAGGCCCCCCTGTATATAGCAGAAGTAAAAGGAGTCGAATCATAAAAACTGCGCAATCAACTTGCCACCTACACTTTCCATTATAAAGAGGGCAATAAAACTCAAAGATCTTGAAAAATGTTCTTCATTATCTGAAATACATGTTCGGATCTCATGGTGGTTTTGCTCATTGAGTGCTCTCTCTCTTTTCCATTGACAATTATCCACACGTCATTATGAAATGATTAAGTTGTATCAAATCATTTTAAGCAAAAAGCACTGAAAAAGGTCGTTATAACATTTGGAAGTAGTAGAGATGCTTGCACGAGGGGGCAACAACTACCCAAAATCTGTACACCATAATTGAATATCTGATAATGAACAATATTTAAAATAAATTAAAAAAAAACGCACTAATGAAATTTTTAAAATACATTTAGGATAATGATAGAATTTAATGTACTGAAAATTCATTTAAATAATTGAAGTATACTGAAGCTATTCAAAGTACCTACTAGAGATGTATTGGATATAATCAAAATATACCGAGGGTATTGAATGAATGTGGTTTTTTGTGGAGGAACAACGTTTCTTGACATGTTTTTTGGGTAACATTCCACAGTCTGAAAATGAAAATATAATCAGGAAAATCTATACAAGTTGAAAAAGCGAAAGAGACTCTGCAAGAAAAAATCCAAATTATTAAAACAATTAAAGGAGATTTAGAAGATTTTGAGAACGGGGGCAGATATAGTCCCCGAAACGTCAATCAAAAACTATATAGAGAAGTATCTTTTGAATTAAAAAATTTAATTTTTTTATTTTTTGATAGGCAAATTCAGGAAACGACAAGTTATTGACTAATTGAATCATTTTTCTATAGGAAATATGATTTGGTGAACGCAATAACTTTTCAGGGTGAACTAATTAGTTTGCCCTTTTTACACTTGTATATATTTTCCTGATTATATTTTCATGTTCAGACTGTGGAAGGTTACCCAAAAAACATGTCAAGAAATACCGAGAGTATTGAAAATACTGGAAATGTACTTAGGTTTGAAATGTAATGAAAATAAATGGAACATCTTGAATATAATATTTGGGGTAATTAAGGTAATAAAAACGTGATGGAACTATCGAACTGAAGGAATCAACGATTTTGGTATAATTTACCCCGTGTTTTTACAAAAGTAGGTACCTAAAGTGTACATCTGTTAGTGATAAATTAAAATGAGACATAT
Organism: Gonioctena quinquepunctata; assembly: GCA_018342105.1. Taxonomy (NCBI): domain Eukaryota; kingdom Metazoa; phylum Arthropoda; class Insecta; order Coleoptera; family Chrysomelidae; genus Gonioctena; species Gonioctena quinquepunctata. Next base: position 357,216 of record JAFIRS010000490.1, on the reverse strand, counting down.
TATATTTCATTCAAAAATCCTTTATTTGAGGATCAGGGTAAATAACTGCAAAATGAAAAGTATTCCAAAATAAATATTTTTAAATAAATAAAATAAATAATATAATAAATAAAGGTTTAAATATCAAACTAAAAACAAAAGGCATGCTGATAAAAAAACAGGACAAAGAAATTTCCAATAATTTTCCTAAAAATCCTTTCTTTCCAAAAAACCTTATTCGGAGTATTCCGAACATTCAAAAACACAATTAGCCAAGTCGACCCAGCCTCTGTTTTTATAAAATAAAAAAACAATGTTATCCCGACTGGGATTCGTTCCTGTGACCTTCTGCTTGGTAATACAAGACTCAATAGTCTTTTTCTTATATACCCGAATTTTTCAATTTTCGGGCAACTTTCCTGATTTTTTTCCGTATCAACCATCCTCGGGCTATTACGAACATGAAAAAAAAATATCCAAATCGGTCCAGCTGTTCTCACGTTTTGCGCTTAGAATGGATCGATGAGATTCATTTTTATTATATAGAAAATTATATATTCTTGAAAACCTTCCAAAAAAAATAAATTTCCAATAACTTTTCTAAAAAGCGTGGGGCACATGACTCAGGTGAACTATCCATGCTTCAATTATCAATTGCATGTGCCCCACGTTTTTCGTTTCAAAGCTTTTCATAGCTATTGAAAATTCACAATAAAAAATGTTCAGCATAATCTCTATGGGGTTAGGAATCTGTATGGGGATATAAATATGTATGGGGCTAGGATGTTACCTTCACAGATTTTTTTGATTTTCTAACCTCACTTTCTTCCTTGCGCGATGCCTGTAAGGTCGAGAATCGCAATAGTGTTCATTATCGCGGAGACACTCTAGATCGCAAAACAACGTCCGCTCGTCACCGGTATGGAGAGATTGTGTGATCCATACCTCATTTTTGTGGACCATAAAAAACAAACATATAGCTCATCGGGAAGTTAGATTAAAATCGATTGCAAGATTTGTACCGGACAGACACATAAGCAAGCTAATAAAAACGAGGTAAAAATAATAGTAGTTGATGTAACAAGTTCGAAAAGTGAGGCTTTAGCGGACGAATCGGAATATGAAGATGATGTCCGCTAAGGCCATTTTCGTACGTGCTCCATACAACATTTTTTAGATTTCCTAATAAACAGAACATAAATGCTACGCATATTTCCTCGTGCACACATTTTCAATCACCATACAAACGCTAGTGTAAGAAAGTTGTGCAAAAATCTAGCAAGCGATTGTTTATCAATAACACATTTGTCAAATACTTGTCAAATATTAGTGTTAATTTTTCATGAATACGCATTCCAAAAGAATATTTCGAAGAAAACGAAATTTCAAATATTCTATAGTTTATTGCGTCTCCTGAAACGTTTTTAAGATGTCGATTATGAATTTTCTGAATTAACAAAAATAATCCGATAAAGTGTTGCCAAAAATTATTGTAGACTGAACTGCATCCCAAATATTTTAAATATATTCGAGGACTGAATAGGATATTGTAATATTTAAACTGTAATAAAATTCTGAGAATGATATTTTGGTAATGAAAACAATGTTAAACTATAAGTATTTCTTGGGAATACTGATAAATATTCAAACATTTTGAATATATTGTAGATATTTTGATAGTGAAAATAATATTTAATGTATGGAGTAGATATTTTTGGATAAAAGTAATATTTAAATTATGAAGTGGTATTTGTTGATACTGAATTACTGAAACCGATACTGAAATAATTTAAATATATTTCAGATATTTTGGTACTTAAAATCGTATTGAAAAATTTAATTTACTGTATGTGCACCTATTTAAAGAGTTGTTTCCCCCTCGTGCTTGCACTTGGCAGAATAATAAGTAATTTTATTATTCCATGCAAAATTTAATAAAATTGTAGCACAGCGTTTTCGACCTACAAATCTTCAGGGATTACCTGAAAGTTTTTGGAATGGGATTGGTGTTTGTGGGTGGTGAAATACGCACTAATATCTCATTAGTTCTCCTATTCTTTGCAGAGAGTAAAGAAGCTTGAACAAATAAATTGAAAATAAAAAAAAGTAAAAAAATCATATTTTGATCTAAGCGTCGTCGCGTCGGGGGACCTAGGTAGCTTACTTGCATTTAAATTTCATACTTTATCATTTTTAGTTGTATTTATTTTATTAATTACTTTTGTGTCGGGGGATTTTGAACTTTGTGAGTTTTATTTCATGCTTTTTAAACTGTATATATTACTAGTAGACACGCTACGATCCACATTCTATCCCCAAATCACACAGTGGTCCAAAATAACGAAAAAGCGGAACTAATTAGAATTTTGGTAAAGTTTTTGTATAGGTACGCTCCCAACTCTGTGAGAAGGTAAAGAAAAGACCAAATAACCTTTTCTCAGAATAGGGGAGTGTCGCACAAGTTGCCAACTTCAAAAAAACCTTCAAAAACTTCTGCCTTTCCAATTGTAATAATTCAATCAGGGTTGTGTAGAGAATCACAAACTGAATATGCTGGAAATAGTTTATAGTTTTTAGTTATATTCACAGGGAATTTTTTCTCTATGTCTCGAGTGTTGGTGCCTGTCCTAATGTGATTCGTGCTTTCGTGCATTATTTACTGTCATCTGTCAATATTTTTTTCCCAGAATATTGTTTGTGCTACCAACTATCTACATATTTAGGCAGTAAATCTCTATGAATGACACATTTGATACTAGAAATTTATAAGCGCTTCATTACCAAAAGTAATTGAATTGGTATATCAAATTGGCGATTTTCTATACAACCAAAGTCAAACAATTGCCATTGGAGAGGCAGACCTTTTGAACGTTTTTTTTTAAGTTGGCAACTTGTGCGGCACTCCACTATTGCGGGTAACTATTGTGAAACATTTGTGCTCTTCAGTCCCTCAAAGACGACCACTATACAGGTTGTTACCAAATAAGTGCGAAAGTTTTTAGGGGGCTATTTCTTGTAAACAAAAGCTCTTAGGTCTTTCCTTAAAAAATTACACGCTTCCAAAAATGAGAAAAAAATTGTTTTTTTTCTTGAGATTGGTGATGAGTTGAAGAAATGGCATTTTGTGGGCATGTTCTGCCAATAAAAAAGGTACTTACCTATGAATATTTTTTTAATTTTGTTGTGATCTTTTAAAGGGGAAACATGCATGCATTTAATTTTTACCAGAACTTTTTAACAAAACAAAATTTCTCAAATAAAACGTGACAGCCACCTTTTTTTGATTCCATTTACAAGATCCGTTCATAATTTTATTTTTTTATTAGGAAATTTTTTTACAGACTTAACACGAGTTAAAAAAGTTTTGCAATGAATCGTTCTTTTCAACACATTTTTTCAATTGAGAAATTTTGTTTCGTTTAATACTTCTGGTAAAAAATGGAATAGGGGTTGCATGTTTCACCCCTTTAAAAGATCATAACAAAATTAAAAAAATATCCAAAGGTAGCCTTTTTATTGGTAGAACATGCCCACATAATGCCATTTCTTCAACTCTTCAGCAATTTCAAGAAAAAATTTTTTTTTTTCCATTTTTGAAGCGTGTAACTTCTTAAGGAAAGGCCTTAGAGCTTTTGTTTACATGAAAGACCACCTTTAATTTTCGACAAGGAATCATCTCCTAAAAACTTATTTGGTAACACCCTGTATATCGTGTACATTTCTCGTCGTCATACGTGTACTTTTTTCCGAGTTCGATTAGCCTCCAGAAAGAACATCTTGTGAATAATCCCTGTGAAACTCAGATGAAAAGTTAATCAAGGTATGTAGTTTTTATTTCACGTTTGATAAGGTGAATTGGTCGATTATTTATTCAGTTATTAATAGTTATTTTCTGTGCTGTTATTAAAATGAACGTGCGTACATTTTCAACTTTCGTTAGAATTACAATATCTAATGGATAGCCTAAAGTCTCTATTGAAACATTTAAAAAAAATTGCTTGCTCATACTTGCACTCTTTTGAAATATTTAATTAATTGTGAGCCTCTGCAAGAGTGTATCAAAAACGCATCAAATATATTCTGACCCACAATCAAATACCACCCCTTCGTGACACGTTTTTTTAAATATTTTTCCCATGATTCTTGTCAGCCTTAGAAGCAGTTCCACGCGCGGAAGAAAGGCTCGAATCTGTTTTTTTTAACCACCCTTTCTAAAAACCACCCCTTTGTGACAAGATTTTTTAAATATTTTTTCCATGATTCTCGTCAGTCTTAGAAGCACTTCCGAGAAAAAGGACGCGAATCTGATTTTTTCTTCAAACCACCATTTCTAGAAACCACCCCTTTTACAAGTTTTTTCAAATATTTTTCCCGTGAAGAAAAAAGACTTGAACTTGTTTTTTATTGTCCACTTGTCCCCCTTTTAAAAACCATCCCTTTGTGACAAGATTTTTTTTTTATTTACCATGATTTTCGTCAGCCTTCTGAGCAATTCCGCAAAAAGACTCAAACTGGTTTTTTTCAACCACCCCCTCCTAAAAACTACTCATCAACAATTTTTTTTCATAATTTTTTACAGCCAAAGAGGTGATTGGGCAAAAAAATAGTTCCGTTTTTTTTCGTTATGGAGACAATTGTGCATTCAGACAAATACTTTCCGGGACAAAACACGGAATTGCGACAGGAGATCTTATCTCGCCGGAATCTGCGTATTCTAACAATAGTTGTATTTTCATAAATATCATTACAGTTGCAAGATTTTGGCAATGCAATATCGCATGTGCGGTTTTGAGTTTCAAAATAAAATTAATATTTCGACGTTTTTCTTTTTTTTGATATTTTGTAAATAAACGTGATTAAATTCCGTTCAGTAGGTGACTTGGGGTAATTCACTACGAACAACTTATCAGTTTTAATTTCCTATATTGAGTTTTCGGCCTAATTCATCCTCATGACAGATCGGCTTTAGCAGAATTGCAAAGACTGAGAAGCAGTACTTCAATACTTCAATTTTGTACTAAATGTCGTACTTTATTATTGGAAAATATTTTAACATTCAGAATACTTTGCAATTCTCACTTGAAGCTACTATTAGTAATTAAAATGCATCAAACACAATCATAGAATTTTACCCTTGTTTTGTTTATGTAGTTTGTATCGTACCATCCATACCATACTGCAGCTGTATGGGGTCGGCTTTAGAATAGCCCCATGGTAAATCCTGCCTGTCGTAAGAGGCGACTAAAAGGATAACCGTAGGTGGAAGATGGTCTCAACGCCCGGTGAAATACCACCATATCGACTTTGTGTGCTGTGAAATGGATCATTCCATGTTTCAATGTTCGGTCGATACTTTCCGGTCTCCCTCTTTCCTTTTCTCCCTCTTTCCTTTTCCCCAATTCCTCCTTTATTTTCAGGTGCATCCTAATAGTAATAATGATGAAGTCTCCTAGAGTAAAACACTCCGGAAGCAAAATACCTCTCCATTCGGATTTCCGGGTGAGAGGTACTCGAGGGGACTCAACATTAAAGATTAATTTTTGCAACATCCGCGGACTCAACAAAAACATCAATGACGTCCACCATCACCTACAGACGATAAAACCGGATATTCTGGCTCTAACAGAAACACAAGTAAACTCGTCCACCAACAAGGTCCATATGCTTTGTCCTGGTTACGAACTCCATTCTCGATTCAGGTTCAAAGGTGGAGTCTGCCTTTACGCTAAGGCTAACCTTTCATGCCAGCGTGAAGAGAGTTTGGAACCGAAAGACTTTGATGTGATGTGGTTCAAGCTATCTGATACCAAACTGACTAAGTTCCTCTGCTGCCTTTACCTATCACCTAATGAACCTTCATATAACGACCTCTTTGAGTTTTTATCACTCAAACTGGACTACATTCAGGAGAACCATCCAACAGCTGAAACCATAATCATGGGAGACTTTAATGTACATAACGCTGCCTGGCTCAAATTCTCTAACAAAACAGATGATGCGGGTCGTCAAGCCGAGGCCTTCGCCATCACTCATGGTCTAGAACAACTGGTCGAGCTACCAACCCGCATCCCTGATGTCAACAACCAGACTGCCAATACACTAGATCTTTTCCTCACCACCAATCCTGAGCCGTATAGAATAGAAGTTTGTGCCCCACTTGGAAACTCTGATCACACCCTCATCTCCACAACATGCTCTTTCCATTTACCATCGAGCTGCACAATACCACCCCGTCTCATGTGGCATTACAATTCGGCCGACTGGGAAGGTCTTCGTATGTTTTTCTCACCGTTTCCATGGAAGAGAGTTTGTTTCTCTTCAGTAGATCCAACACGATGTGCTGAGACAATTTCTGAAATCATCATGTTGGGGATGCAAACTTACATACCGAATACCGAAAGAAGAACATCATCCGATAAGACCTGGTTTAACAGAAACTGCTCTAGAGCTGTGGCTTCCAAACAGGCAGCATACCATCGATGGCTAAAAAATCCGGGCCCTGAGACCAGAGCAGCATATGTCGAGGCTAGAGGCATATGCAAAGAGACAATAGAATGCTCAAAAGATGCCCACAATGCCAAAATAAGATCAAAACTTGCTGAATGTCCTAACGGATCCCGTTCATTTTGGTCTTTCGCCAAAGCTGTGGGAAGAAACTTCACTTCCAGCTCATTTCCTCTTCTAACCAAAGAAGATGGAACACTAGCAACGACTGCCCAGGAAAAAGCCAATATCTTTGCGCACCTATTTGCTGGAAATTCCACTCTGGATTCATCGGGAAAACAACCCCCGAACATTACACTATCAGAAAGATTTTGCTGGGTCTCAACACCAACAAAGCCTGTGGATCTGACGGAATCCCGCCGATTGTTCTCAAGAAATGTGCCCCCGAACTAACACCTGTTCTTTGCAAGTTGTTCAACCACTCTTACAATTTGGGGGTATTTCCGTCCAATTGGAAAATTGCAAGAGTACAGCCAGTCCCTAAAAAAGGCAAAAAGGCCCTACCTAGCAACTACAGACCTATCGCACTGCTATCTATTATTTCAAAGGTCATGTAGAAAGCCATCAACATCGAGCTCATGAAATATCTGGAAGACTCAGGAATTGTCAACGATAGGCAATATGGCTTCCGCCATCAGAGATCAACTGGTGACCTGCTCGCTTACGTCTCACATATATGGCAGCTATCTATTGAAAAGTATGGAGAAACTTTAGCTGTGGCATTAGATATCTCCAAGGCGTTCGATCGAGTTTGGCACCAGGGACTCCTCGCCAAGCTTCCGTCTTATGGCTTGCCCCCTCAGCTGTGTTCTCTGCTTGCTAGTTTTCTCAAATAGGTCTCTCCATGTAGTGGTCGATGGAGTTTCATCTGACACTCTACTCATAAATGCTGGTGTTCCGCAAGGATCTATTCTCGCACCAACACTATTTCTACTTCACATCAACGACCTGTTGAAAGCAACTTCATGTCCAGTACACAGCTTTGCCGATGATAGTACCCTCCATACCGCTTTCTCTTCCAGGGCCCCTATATCAGCCCGTGAAACCAGAAATGAACGAGGAAGAAATGTTAATAATATAAATATGGACTTAGCAACAATTCTCGAGTGGGGATCTAATATCTTGGTAGAATTCAATGCAAACAAAACACAAGCATGTCTTTTCTCTAGAAAAGCCGATCTCACTGTGCCTAACATAACTTTGTCAGGAGTAACCATACCACTGAAGTCATCCATATCGATGCTTGGTATTACTATCAGCAATAACCTTTCCCGGGAAAATCACGTGAGGTCCATTGCCAAAAGTGCACCCCAAAAACTTGGTTTTTTGTTTCGTGCCAAGAGCTATTTCACCCCCACTCAGCTGCTTATGATCTATAAGGCACAGATCCGACTTTTCCTGGAATACTGTTCCCATATTTGGAGCGCGGCACCTAAACATATCCTGAGGCTATTGGATTCTGTCCAAAAAAGGGCAATTCGTCTCGTCGGTGATGCCTCGCTTACAAACTCGCTCACTTGTCTGGAACACCGTAGAAAAGTTGGCGATTTGTCTCTATTTTATAGATATTTTCATGGGCGATGCTCTTCTGAAATATCAACAATCGTTCCTGCTTTGGCAGTCTCTTCGAGACTAACCCGTCAAGTTCAGTCATCACACCCCTTCTTGGTCACTTTGGAGACCTGCAGAACATCACTTTCCAAAGACTCGTTCATCCAACGAACAGCGAGGCTTTGGAACTCATTGCCTAGGGAGGTGTTCCCCGAGGCATACAACCTCCAGAAATTTAAGAAGAACACCAACTCCTACCTTCTTTCCCTTGGTTCCCACGATGTTCTCTGAACATTACAGGATATCCCTTTTCGTGGGAACCAGAACATAAAAAAAAAAAAAATACTGTATTTATACCAAATCGTAGTCATTAATTCAATTAATCTCATTCAATCACCTCCCACGTTCGTAGTCCGTACCATACCTCTCCGTGCCTTATATTCAGCACCGTACCATATAAAATCGTGTTTATTAATTCACTCAATCCCATTCACTCATTCATTCTTTCATTCACTTACACATTATACTCTAATTCGCAACAAACGGTACTCATCGTAACCAAAATTAATATCGATTGAACAAGTCATAGTAGCTTAGAATTACTCAACAATTTATTCTTTTTCCTGCTCCATCAATAGACCCTGATTACAGTCTATCTATAACCTATTCAGTAAAACCATTCCAATGAGCCCAAACACGATACTCTGCTGTAGTTGGCGAGGAGTTGGGTATCCTGCAGATTCCAGTTCCAAATTTCAAATTGATTAACCTTAAGTTGCTCACATTCCTTCATCAACAACACCGAGAAAAAACTTTAATAACCACTATTGAAACTTTAGTAATGGCAATCAAATAAAGCATCCGTATTGGGGACTGGGTCTCACTTTAATTGACACTAGGGAAAAAAAAGACCCTGACAGTGTTTAATTGCAATTATCAAATTGAAATTCAAATATAAAGTAGTGCTCCTACATCAAATTAGGTACTTACAGTAATGACACAAAGTTTTTGCCCTAAATATATATTTTGATTGTTGTTATGGTCGGTTTTATTTGGTATAAGGAAAAAGGTATTTGTCATTATTAAAGTGTACATTTAGTACTATCAATTGATTTTACTTATCCTTATTCAACACCGCCATTGTGTTAATGAAAATAGCTATTTATTCAGACCTATTCTGTTTGTAAATAGCAATATTGCCAAGAAAAAGATATTGCTTCCACAGCAAGATTCGAAATATTGCTATTCTGATCATCGATTCTGAGCAATATGATCTGTCATTTTTAGAGAAATCTTGCTATCATTATTGCTATCTCAGCAACCTCATAATAGTACTTGCCAAGCTTAATAAAACAAGATAAGGAATATGGATGGGAACCATTTGTTACATTATTATTTCTTCCAAGAGTTCGAGAATATTGAAAATAGGTAGGTGGTTATGAAAAATGATTTAAGGTACTTAATATTTAATTTTAAGGGAAATTATTAGACTACAATACCGGCATATTAGAGACACCAGCAATCCCTTTGAGTTGCAAACAGAAAAGTTCACTAAACTATTCCGCCTGAATAAAATGGCTGCATTTGATTTGATTGAGGAGTTGAGGGAATTTGTTGATGAGCGAACCAGAGAAGATACAGTTCCTTTCCACTTACAGGTGGGTATTCGAAGACTGACTTGCTTTGAAAATTAAAATTTAACATTGGTTTAGGTTTTTGCAAGCCTTCAATTCTTTGGTCATGGCAGCTATCAAACTATCGTTGGTGAAGACATGAATCTCGGAATGAGTCAACCAACCATTAGCAGAGCCATAAAGAAAGTTAGCATCCTTATATCAACATTTTTGTTACCACGCTATGTCAAATTTCCTTCCAGTGATGAGGATGTGAGAAAAGCTAAAAATAGGTAAGGTTTGTAGTACCCATACTGTCGAATAAATGGAATCTTATCTTAACAATTCCAGTTTTGTGAATGCAAATTTGGACTTCCCTAATGCAATAGGCACACTCGATTGTACTCATGTTGCCATATTTTCTCCTCCACAGTATAAATGTCCAAGCTGTAGTATGACTAAAATTATCATTCTTTTGATATTTCATTAATGATTATTTTTCAGATATTTGATGCAAATTTGATTATTACAAATATCAATGCCCAGTACCCTGGGGCCACCCATGATTCAGCTATTTGGCACGTTTCAAGGATTCATCGTCACATGAGAAGAAAGTATGTTGAAGGCAGAAGAAATTGTTTTCTTCTAGGAGAATCTGGGTATCCCATTCAGCCCTGGCTGATGACTCCATTTCTCAACACTCTGGAAGAAATGTACAATATTATGCATCGTCGGACAAGAAATGTTGTTGAGAGAGGCTTAGGAGTTTTGAAAGCACGTTTTAGGTGTCTTCGAAAGGATAGGGTTCTGCACTATAGCCACCTTATGGCATCTCGGATCATTTGTTCATGTGCAGTATTGCACAATATTTGTAGAAAACATAATATACCAGATGAAATTGGAGATGAAAATGTTGATGATCATGTGGATGATCATATACCTGATGATGTAAATCAATCAATAGTATGTTTTATGGTTATGATTTTTTTTTGTGTAGACCATTTGCTTGAAACCTATTTCAATATATTTTTTTACGGCATTTTTTAACTTTTTTTTTTCAAAATCCCTTTTACTTTTTCAGATGGTGATGATCTCAATGAAGGACAATTCATAAGACTACAAGTAATGACCCGGATACAGGAAATGGTCCAATAATACTAAATGACTATCCAAAACAAAATTTTAATTAACAGGAACATAAATATTTATTCTACAAAAAAACAGACGAGATAAAATAAATAATAAATAAACAAATCGGTTTTTCAATCATAACAGAAAGTGAAATAAAATTGCATTCCAATAAAAACATGTAAAAAGAACCATTACAATCCAAATGTTGAATCTGCTGATTAATAAAATCAGTCAGATGAAACTTGGTTGTTGACAACATCAACAATTTTACATAATGCTTCTGCAAGTTCAGAAATTGCCTTTGCCATTTCTCTTACAGCCAGAGCCATTTGTTCCGTACTCTGACTGTAGCTTTGTGCAGCTTTTTCTAGTTTGAGGGAACCATTTTGAACTGTTCTCTTCTTCAGGACTGGTACTTTCCGAACTGCACCTGAAAAAGATACTTATTTGTTATTCAAAATTTAAGTATGGAATATAGTGTCTTGGATCCAATAGGAGTAGTTGGTACATACTATATTCAATGGGAGCAACAGAGAACTCACCAGTTTTTCTTTGTGTAGAACGGCATGGAGGCATATTTACTGTTTCAGCTGACAAGAGAGAGTTTTCAGCTTCCACCTCGATATGAATGATTTCATCATTATTATCATATTTGCAATAAAATTTCACTTGTGGGTAATTCGGGTGTGGGAGTCCTAGATTTCCCAATGTTATCTGGGTCCACTTCATCAGGAGCACCCGGGCATCCAACTATGTGAACCCACCCATAAATTGACATTAGTCGATTCTCTAACTCGTTGAGATCAGTACATTTGTATCCTCCACCACCCGTTTGCAGAATGTTTTCTCTGTTGACTCGAGCTCTTTTCTTTGTTTTCGATTTCCATTCATATAAGAACTTAAAAAGGAAAGTTGGCAATGATAAAAATTCAAATTCTCGCATGAGATTGACAGTTTGCATAATGGAAATGCACTGCAGGGTGCAAAAGGATGTTACTTACAGTTTTCCACTGTTTTTTGTCTTTTTTCGCTCCGCAGAAGTTCAGTCAGTTCAACCCACTTCATATCTAGTTCATCTGTGTGTAAAGGTTGAGTTTTTCCGGTAACCAATATTCGGTGTGTTTCCAGGAAATTTATCAATAACTCCATCTGAGTCTTGTTAGTTTTTCGGCTTCGTGACATTTGTGATTATATTAGGAATAACGAAAAACCATAGAAAAACGGTCAAAATATTTATCAAGTAAGGTTATTTTCTTCTTCTTTTTCAAACAAAAGTCATGAAATACAGTGTTGTCAGCTCTGAAATCACCGATTCTTTAAGTCCTTGATAGTAATATTGCCAAGACAAAATTGATAACCAACTTTGCTATAACACTCCGAACAGAATATGTAATACCTTAGCCATATTGCTATAACTTAAGAAGATAGCAATATGACTTGAACAGCAAGGTTTATAGCAATAAGCAAACAGAATCGACCTGATTATCATTCAACCATACATTCATGACAAACACATAATGATCACGGGTGCTTCGAATCGAAAACATGTAATGTACATCTTACAAGCTTTTACTTAGTTTTCGGGGTCGGAAATCTAAATTCAAAAATAAATCAGTTAGAAATCGCCTAACTAGTTGTTTAAGATCATAAATACTAACAAATAAATAAAAAAATTGAAAACAAGCTTTTATTAGTTGTTCATGAAAATAGAACTAAAAAGTTAAAAATAAAAATTTTAAAAAAAATTTAAAGACAAGTTTTATTTATACAAATGCACCAAAAAGGAAGGAATCATTTCTTTCATTGTTTGATCTAGGTTATTCTGTGAGTAACAGATTCAAAAGCTTGCCGCGTATAGAATATAGTTAATCTTGCGCGGCCAGATTTTGAATCTGTTACTCACAGAATAACCTAGATCAAACAATGAAAGAAATGATTCTTTCCTTTTTAGTGCATATATGTATAAATAAAACTTGTCTTTAATTTTTTTTTTATAATTTTTATTATTTGAATGGGAATAATCTCACTGTGTCTAGTGTACCCAATTTGTGTTTGCAAAACACATCTCTTCGTGTGGGTGAATTCTACTTGTGATAACTGTTGTGCCTTTTCTTTGTGCTTTTTTTTAAGTGTTGCTGATGAATATATTTTTGTCGACAACTCTCACGAACATAAACAAACTCTGTTTTTTTTAGTAGACGCAAAAATGTATCATTTCTTTTGGATGATGCTTGAATTAATCTCAGAAATCCTCTGGAAACTTCTGTTTCTTTTTCTTCATTACAAATAAAACAGAACTGAATACGGCTTTGTAGGTACTAGGTTCTGAATCACTCTTGATTATAAATTATCCAAATTTATTGAGATGTAGAAAATAGTTTATTATTTTATTTTCATCACCCAAATTCCTTAGTTGACCATTTTTTTTTTGTTAGTTTAGTTGAAGTAATAGAATATTTTGCTTTTCGTGTTCTACAATGCAAACGAACATAAGCTGAAACTGTTTATAGGTACCTGACTCTCCTACCCTACAGTAATATGTCGACCAGCTGCCTATTGTCTGTCTCGTTCTGGCTTTCACTTTACAGTATCCAATGGACATCGTTTTCCAAATGTTATACTTTTATAAATAACGTTATTTCAACAATATTAGAAATTTAAAAAAATATGAAAAAAAAAGAGCAACTATTTTTAAACCATTAAAAATTAAGTATTTTAATTACCAACATTAAAAAAAATACATCGAAATAGGAGTGGTTTGACCGGTTCCGAGATACAAGTATAGCGCTCCTCCATGCGCACCTACCATTTCAGAATTTTCTAAAACAATTCAATAAAAATAATCCTCTTCTAAGATATAAGAAGCTTTGCATATACCTAATCGGGACGGGTTTTTTGAACAATATACATAAATGAAGGAATCTGAATACAGAAAATATAGAAATGAATAACAGTAATTGAAAAATTGTAGTAATTCATTTTCATGGGATATTCCCCTGTGCATTGCGAATTGAGTGTAATTACGTACTCATGGCAAAATATTCCTTATTTCAATATTATTCCAAAAAAAATGTTATTCAAAAATAAAAACAAAGTAATAATTGGGAACTGTGAATTACTTTACAATTTGCACAATACATATTTCCTGTAATTCAAATATATTTCAGTGAGATGATATAGTCAGTCGGTCAACTCTGGTAATCTACAAATTATGATTAATTCAAGCAGCTCATGTGTGATATTTTCTTCGAATAATCCTTTACGTCAGATCGTCGAGAAAATGATTTGTATTTGTCCTTTATATAAGAATCAGTCATTCGCAAATCTAACCTTGAGTTCAAACTGTATTTCCTCGCGTGTTTAACAGTATTTGACTAGCAATTAATACAACCATAAATCAAATATGAGAATTTTTATTGAAAACGTGACTGATGTAAAGAGTATCAAACAATTCTTTAATTTTCGTATTCAAAATGTAAATGTTTAAGTATGACGATACACGATTATTCAATGAATCACAAAATTGATATAATTCCACAGGTGAGAACAAATTTTTTTATAGGTAATTCTCATTTCATCACGAATAGCGTCATCAATTTTTGAAGAATCGCCAAGACCGATTATACTAGCACGAAATGAATGTGTCTATTCTTTTAATTCGGAGTAATTTGCAATGTTGAGACCCATTATAAGTCCGTCTTTATGGTATTGGCATTGTATTGGTAGCACAGAACGGCAGGTAGTTCCACATAAAGGCGTAAATCATAGGCGTTACCTACCTTCTATTATAAAAGGATGATTGTGTCAAAAATACTTGTTTTTCAATTATATTTTCTTTACCAAAATATTTTTTTAATTCCATTTAATTATCAGATGGCACCAATATACAGGGTGTTTAAAAATTCATTATCAAGATTCAGGGGCGTGTTTTTCAGGTCAAAATAAGACTTTTCATCCCTAAACATGTACCGATCTACAGAGCGTTAAAGTTTCAAGATTTTTTTAATTTTTTCTTCATAGCTCTTTCAGTTTTTGCGATATTAAGATCAAATTTGAAATATTGGTCACGTTTTAGGGTTTACATCATACAGTATGTCGAGTGATTGTAAGAATCTACAGGGAGATATTTTTTCAGGAGTCAAGCCCTGTTTCGCCCCATAAACTTTTTTGTAGTGCGGCGCTGGTGGATTCTAACACATGCAATGCATTCTTTGTTTTGTTTATATTTTTTTTGTTCCGTTTAATTTTTACGCATCTGCGACCGTTATGGAGAAAAAAGTAAAATAATTCGTTAGAGTTCATTAAATTTTTCAACGAAACAATGAAAAAGATAATTAGTGAGCTTTGAATATACAAGCAACGTGGTCATGTATTCAATGATATTTGGTATTTGATTGGTTAGATAAATCATTTGATTGGCTGCATTAATTTCGAGGTAATAATCACATACTTTATTATCGATGTACTGCAGCTATATTAAAATTGCATGGAAAAACCAATATTTAACTGTGAATGAAATAATATTTATTCTATGTATATGCTAGAGGAATGACTCATTAACTGGTGACTGCATTACTGAGAGATACTCAGGCAGAACATGTCGTTAGTAATTCTTGTTATAGACCCTCCTTTATTTGGGTTTACATATATGTACTATAAAAATTATGGGTTGTACTTATATTTTCGTTTATGTTTTGATAACAGTGTTGTATTAAAAATTCAAAGAAAGTTTATATCTAGATGGAGTTAGTTTAATAAATCAAGGTAGTACTGCAAGAATAAGATTCAATAACATTTTTGAAGAGTTACAAAGAACCGGTAAAAATATATTGGTATTTGTAATTTCATACATTCATCATTGAGCCTTATGAGAAATTACAGGCAAAGATGGAAACTGTGTCGTTAAAGTTTCTGAAGAAAACATACAGAAATTTTAAATATTTTGAAAATTAAAAAACAATAACCAAGAAATATTTATTAGTATATAAGTTAATAATACTAGATCCAAAAACTATGGCTGTGTTGACAAAACATCATTCATGTTATCTTTAATAAATAATTCTTAAGAAATCTACTCTTATCATGTTTCATGCACGTCTAATGTAATACAATATAAAAAGTGAATTTTGGATATTTATTTGCTAATTATTACTATCACGTGCTCCCAAGCTGTACTTTCAAGAATTAAAGATGACCTGAACACGAGCAAAGGATTCAAGTCGACGCACTGGCGGATCTAGGGAGTTTTTCAGGGGGGGAGCATGAGTTGTTTTTCAGGGGGGGCATGAGTAACCAAAGTTATAAAATCCATAGGAATAAAATGAAATATTTATGCAAAACAAAGAAAAACACAATTCGACAATTATTTTGAATAATAAACTCTCAAAAATAAAAAATGCGGAAAAAAAACTTTATAAAATTATTGTTCATAAAACAAAATATTTATGCCTTTGGCCACTGTTTGCAAATATACTGAAAACAACTGAAACCAGTGAACAATGATACAAATAAATTAACAGCTCAGTTCAATTCTCCGATCAATAGAAAGTTTCAATATCTTTTTTTTCACCTGACCAAAAACAACCATACAAATAACTTTTTTAGGTGGAACTTGTAAAATTTGGGAATATAGAAATTAAATGATTCTCGAGAATGTATTGAAGAATTTTCTTGGGCTCTAAATAGTTTCGTTCATCCAAGTAATTATAATTTCATACTTATACACTGTTTATCGGTTTTCCAAAATATGCAAATATCAAACTGTTAATAATGTCAGTGTTGCACTTACCATTTTTACGATAAATTCAGTTTCACTTGTCACTATTTCTATTTCAATGAAAAAGATCTTTAACTATAAACTGAACCTTTAAACCTTACACTCACTGATTGAAGAGCAAATGTGAAATGACAAATGACCCTTTCTTTCAAAAATAAGTGGAAATTTATCATTTTTCATTTTTCCGACAACTATTTTCCACTTACTCCTTTGTTTTTGATTCTTACCGCTCACCGCTCACGACTTATAAAAAAAAAGTTTTTCTAATCCCAATTGGAACGGCAATAAAAATAAGAGCACTACGAGGAGTGTTCATCTGCACTGCCCGGCAAATGGGAAATTTATATACCACCAGTGTTTTTATTTTCAAAGCGTTCCTGGTACAATCATAAAAAAGTTAATTGGTGTGCCCATAGTTGCCCAGATTATTAGTAAAGGCGCTATCAAAAATGTTTGAGAAATAAAAGCTCGGCTAGCTGAATTGGACATCTGTTATATGAAGCCACATGATTTACCCAGTTCACAATATTCCTTAATCAGTGCCGTGTGTTGGTGAGGTTAGGAATTATACATTGAAAATAATTTTATCAATATGACTTTCTGGAGACTTTTCTTCGAAACAAATAATAAAATTCAGTTGAGATAACATGTGTCTACTTTTACATGGGGTGATCAATTGCTATGATTGTAAGAAAAAAAATTACTGAAAAAATACCACTGGAAAATAATATACCGACGCCTATGTCAAGGCGGCAATTGGAAAGAGAATTCCTTCCCGAAACTTTTTATGTCGTTCCAATTGGGATTAAAAATGCTATACCACTAAGATGCCTTTTACTAAGAGCACAGTCTCCAAAAACGATTATTTTCCCTCTATCCTTTAATCGCTATCTGTTTTGCCGCACTTTGATTTAGCCGCCTGTGTTTTTTTGTATACATTCCCACTGCATAGAAGAATATTTCTGTTTCATAGTTGTATTGGATGATGAACGACTCCTATGAAATTTAAAAACGAGTAGATTTGGGAATGTTTGAGTGGTTGAGAAAACATTCAATACAACGAATAATTTTGGTTTGTATAACGTACGTATGTTTTCTTGAAAGATGAAGTAGTTGCTATGCATCTGAGTGGAAGCAATAAAATTCAGAATTAAACGGTTTGTTTTGTTGAAATTCAATCAGATGTGTAGTTGCATTAAATCAGACTAATTTGTTGACAATATAACTATTCAGAACTCTAGGTTAGTTGCTTATCGGACTCTGGTGATGAACCAATATATATCAGACTTAAAGTACGTGGATCTTTGGGTGGGTATTTGTTTCCCTTGAGAATTCAACATAGAATCTGAATATGTATTGCTTTCGGAAGCAACTTAAACTTTTGTGAATAGGTATCTTAAAAGTATGTGTTGTGGGCAGTCCCGCGATTTTTTTTTGTGATAATTGAAAATTACTATATTTTATAGTTACGAGTAAAAGTCAGCTGAGATTTATGGAGTTCCTAGGAGAGTATACATCGAGAGTAGTAATACAAATAATCCGTAACATGAATGAATATTCATTGAGTCCTTGAGGTTTCTGTGGTAAACCAACCGCGAACGATTCAATTTTCAATCATCATTACGTTTATTATCCGCTATAGTCGTAAATATTATGAAACAATCTCCAAATGATTGTTTACAGGTAACTCTTATTCCTTTGTGTGTTCCATGTGTTGTTTTAGTTTCATTTAATGTATAGTGGCTACATAAAATTTATATAACAATGGCACAATAAATATAATTTAAACTGTTCAGAGAGCCCAACAAAAGGGAATAAATAAATGGGTAAATTTTTGACACTGCACGAAAAAAGAAAGAATACAAATTTACAGTATATTTGTTGAAAGAGTGATGCGAAAGTGTATCGTCAAAATATTGGGACGTTTGTTAAACAATTCGATCCCATTGAACAAAATTTAATAATGGTATTGGAAATCTCGGTGTTTATAGCAACTTAGTCAGTTTTTTGTCATTGTATTATGGATACTGTTTTCATTATCAATATTGACATTACTATTGAAAATTTGTGTTCAAGGAACGAGACTTTGTATGAGTCTCGCCTGGTCTTGCCATTTTGCTGGTTTGCCCTTTTTGCTAGACAAATACATGCACATACGCAGTCTTATCAATGAATATGTCAGTTTTATAATATCCTTATATGTCTTCAAGCCACAATGATGTGATATTGTCAGCAAAAATAGGAAATCCCCCTGTGATTGATGTATAGTCAAATTATCGAAATGTAATAGAAAGAAAACGTGACTCAATACAGCGCTTGAGGCAGATCACGTTTCACATATGACATCTTAACAAATTGCTTTCTTTCAGAAAGCATGACTGTTGCTTCAAAATCTTATCTCTCAATTTCTCGGAGCGATATATTATGATGGACACAATCAAAAGCTTTGTTAAAATCACATAGAACAGCTGAAGTGGTTTCTCCACTGTTGATTCTAGTTGTGATCGATTGATCAAGATTTCATTCTGTCAATATCATGGAGAAAAATCAAATTTTAAATAACAAGGGGTTACATTACACAGTTCTAACGTGAACTTTTTCAAATGTAGCTTCCTCAACTCACAAACATTGAATACTACAAATGGAACTAAACTATTGATTACTTCAATGAAATTTAAAACAGGTTTGACATTTACAGCAGTAGGTGTTGGTTGGTTGGTTGTTGAAGCTGACAAGCCAGAAACAGGATTGGCACTTAGCTTTCCCTTGACAGTGCGACCAGCTGGGGTCTATTGTATCATTCTGTCGTCAGTGGTTCCTCATTCAAATAGGTTTGTGCCTCTAATTAGGTTTAGTAGCCTGCTGATAAGGTTTTTCGGATTCATGCCTGTTCCCGGGCTGATCTCTCCAAAGGTTCTGTGTCGCCTACTACTTAGGGCGTCACAGTCGAAGATGATATGAGAGGCTGTTTCCTCCTCTTCATTACATAGCCTACACTCCACGGTTTCCCTGCGTACTCCCATGGTGTTTAGGTGTTTTCTTAGGCCGCAGTGTCCAGTCAACAGACCTATTATTATACGAGCCTTCGTTCTGTTCAGGTTCAGAAGGTCAGCCGTCAGGGTCCGGTTTGGATGCCCCACCATGACTTTGCTGTGTATTTGCCTGACAGTTTGATCCTAATATTGTTGGTGTCTTCTTTTTATCCTCTTGTCGATCAGGGTCCTGCATCGGTTTTTGCTAATCCCGTGTACAGGTTCTGGCCCTGTGAATAGCGTTTCAGATGCTTGTCTAGCTAGCTGGTACGCTTTTACGTTGCCTTCAATGCCTCTATGACCTGGCCCTATCAAGGTAACCTTGTTGTTTTGCCAGCTTGATGAGGTTCTGGAGGCAGTCCCAACCAGATTTTGATGCACTTTACGTCAGATAGTATGTAGATGTGTTTTTTCCTATAACCACTTTCTAGATTCTTCTGAATGCATACCATAATAGCATGTGTATATCGTGGAGCATTTGCCAAGTGGTATTATGTAATCCCTTCTTGGCCTTACCCCATGTAGTCCTGCTCCCGTTCCTTCAACTGTCTTTGAACCATCTGTATACCAGACTATGTCCGCAGTTGATTGTGATTCTATAGTATAGGGGTTGCATGTAGTCTGAAATCATTTCGAGTTCTTCGATGTTGATTACATGAGTGATTCTGGTATGTCCAGTTGTTCGGATTCTCCAGTTTTTTGTTTGTTTCAGTCTGTATGCACTCATCCTGGCCTGTCCAACGACATGTAGTCAGGTTGAGGTTCAGGATGATTTCCATTGCAGCTGTTGGAGTGCTATTCATTGCACCCGTGATACAGAGACAGGCAAGCCTCTGGATTCTCCCAAGGTTGGTTTTTGCCTGTCTTTGATTTGTTTTTGGCCACCATAAGAGTGAGCCATAAGTTACTCTTGGTCTCATCACCGCTGTGTAAAGCCAGTGCATGGCTCTCGGTTTGAGCCCCCAGGTTTTTCCAAAAGCTCTCCTGCACATCATGAAGGTTATCTTGCTTTTATTGGTTACATGTTGAAGATGCGGGTTAGTTTCTTGTCAAGAATCAGCCCTAGATATTTCACCTGCTCTACTACTTGTAATGTTTCACCGAATAGTCTGGGAGGTATGAGATCTCCCATGTTTCTTCTCCGGGTGAAGGGAATTAGTGTTGTTTTGTTCGGATTTGCCCTCCTCTACTATCCTCAGTGCATTTTGCATTAGCTCCGAGGTTGTTCGACCAAGTCATCTGCATACCCTTGAGAGTAATACCCTTGGTTATTCAGAGAAATTAGCAGTTCATCTACAACCATGTCCCACAGAAGGGGGAAGAGTATGCCCCCCTGTGGGGTACCTCTAGAAATTTCAACCTGCTCTGTTTCCTCGAACATGTTGGCTTGGACCAGTCTATTGTGAAGCATTGAGTGTATCCACCTGCAGGTGGTTTCATCAATGCCTCTTCGAGTGGCCGCAGAGACCATACTTTCAAAGGAGGTGTTGTCGAAGGCTCCTTCGATGTCTAGGAAAGTGCAGAGTGCAATTTCTTTGTTTGCTAGAGACTCTTCAAGCCTTGAAACAAGCTGATGAAGTGCTGTCTCGCATGATTTTCCTGTTAGATAGGCATGTTGGTTTTGATGTAAAGGCCGTTCTACAAGAGCGGTTTCCCTTAGGTCTCTATCTATCAGTTTTTCTAAACCTTCCAAGAAGAGAGATATGGCTTGGTTCTGAATTCATGCCTTTGCCTGGCTGTATGGAGTTCGCCAGGTTTTGGATAAAGCACCACGTTTACAGTTTTCAGGTTCAGTAGCCATCCCATGTAGGCTCAGCCTGTACAGTCTACATTTAGGTGCTAGATATTCAACTCCTGTCTGAAGTAGATGGAAATATCCATCTGGGCCTGAACTTTAAGGCTTGGAAGAAGTTAATTGTCCCAATTACTCTTTAGATGATGTTACGTTCTGTTTAACCACTTCCCAGTCTCCCTTTGCCCTCAATGAAGGTTTGCAGATTTCATATCGAAGGCTTTGGTTGTGTGACAGTGGATCCTGGAAGTGTGTATGGAGCAAGAGTTCTATAGTTTCCTTCCCAGTGTTGGTGTGATTTCCGTTGGGTTTTTTGAGAGTCCCCAATGGATTGATGGGGTCTTTGGAAAGGATGCGGTGGAGTCTTGCTCTTTCTGAGGTTTGTTCTATGTCCTCACAGAACTTCCTCCATGACTTTCTTTGTTCCCCTCTGATTTTTTTGTTGTATTCTGTGAGAGTTTTGGAATAATCCTCCCAGTCACCAGTTTTTTTCTCTCGATTGAATAGTTTTCGCGTTTTGTTTCTAAGATATGTGAGTTCGGTGTTCCACCAGCTCACTTTACCTTCAGTAGGTGTCCTTTTCAATATTCATCGAACTACCGCACATCGAATATTTATAAAAAGTGTAGCTGTTGAATATCTTGTTGTACAAGCAACTCCACCAGTAACATTTAACAATCAATTTACGTCGCAAGAAGTTGACGAAACATACAATATTTTCGACAATATTGTTTCAGTGAGGATTCACATTGTCAATCAAAGCATCATGACCAGTGTCGTTATCCCCTCAGATTGATGAGTTTTTCTTGTGTTTCAATAAACATTGAAATGCCATTCTTCAAACATAAAAATCAAAGCAAAATCTAAAATAATTTGTAAATGAGATAGATAATTCTTTAAAATAAATAATCAAGCTTGTTTCTTCTACTGGTACAGGTATGTGGAAGACATTTTCGTGTGCTTTGTGGGAACTGGAAGACAATTGTAAATTCACAAACGAAATAGAAACAGATAATTCTATAAACTTTTTAGACCTGACTATAACAAACATCAGTAATAAACATAACTTCTCAATTTTCCTTATACCTTCATATACAAACACTATAATATATAGTACCTCAACATAAATTAGCCGCATATAATAGTTTGATACATAAACTGATCATATCCTCTTTCAGATTTTTTAATGAGATTGAATACAATTAACAAATTGCTATTATAACGGTTCTTTCAAACCTAATGCGTACTTTATAAAAAGCTTTACGAGAAATGTTTCCCAATCATAACGAAAAACCATCATTATAAAGTTATTACATATTTAGGCCACCCTACAGTAAAAATGTATACTTTGTTACGTAAAAACAACATTAATATGGCATATAAAATAGATTATTATTTGAGTAAATTCATTAAGAACAATAAATATGAAAACTGATAATATGATAAATCTGGAGTATATAATAACTTGTGGCTCTTGGGCAAGTTTTACACAGGCAAACAGGCAGAACATTAAAAAACGATTATTAGGACATTGAACTCTTTTTTTCAATAAAAAAACTAATTAACTTTTGTTTTTTAACGATTTCGAAATATTACATATCGAAGGTTTTAAACTCGACCTTCTAGAAAGTTGAGAAATTAATAAATGGAATTGATTGCGTGAATTTAAACATTTATTTCAGAACATTTGGTAAGTTAATTGTTTATTCAATAATAATAATTTCAAATACTTCCAGTATTATATTATTATAAAACCGTTGCAAAACAATTTAGTATGTAATCTTAACTTACTTAATAACAGATCAACTCGTCCAATTGTTGTCAAGACACTTTCTTGTGATGATAAATAATCAAGTGACAAATAACAAACAGGTGGTGTTGAATTTGAATATAAATTGAATGGGTTGTGCCAAATTGTAACCCATTTTCATTCATTTTCAAAAGTATATCAAGAATAATTGTTCATCTTCATAATTAATTCATATTAACTTTGGAACACTAGATGATTCAGTATGTAATTTAGGAATGAGGAACTAACTTAATAACAGATCGTCCCGTCCAATTGTTATCAAAACACTTCCTTGTGATGATTAAATAATCAATCAATCAAAATACTATGTTTGTAATATACAGGTGGAGTTGAATTTGGGTTTTGCTCAATTGTAACCCATTTTCATTAATTTTCGAATATTCTTTTTAGGATTCAATCATTCTTGAAAACACGGTATATTTTGCACGAATGAAGTCGTTTTTGCCAAATATTTGCATCAGGGGGACAACTCAACCAAGCTGATAAGACAAATTATAAGACCTACTTCAATAATCTCATTACCTGAATCTACTACAGAGAATTTTGCCCTCATCAATATATTACATCATTTTATTAAATACCGCTATTTTAAGATTTTGTCAACAATTGGTAATATATTCACTGGTCTCAATTGTTCAGCTAAGTTAGTATTTAGAATGTTTGGTATTGGAACTATTGTTGAGGTTTTGAAACATTGCGGAACCCTTCCCTTCAATAGACTGAAATTAATTATTTAGTAGTAGATATCCAAAAATATGAAAAAAATAATTCACAACTTTGAGACCAAGTTCGTCAGTAGGTACTCTATTTTTTCATTGTCTTAGGGTATTTTCTCTTTTTGTGGACAAGGATTAATTTGAACTCCTAGTTAACATATATATTGATCATAAGAATAAAGTTCACACTGTATCAACCTTAATATGAGCTACTTACTATGAATCAACTGTACCACTGATGATTGTCGTAATACTCTCGTCTTTTGAGTTCTACAGGCACACACTCTCACGATGTGAATATAAGGGTTCTCCGTCTCTCACCATAGAGTTCGCATACACAATAAAGTGGTAACGTATTGTAATTTTATTTTTTCATATAATTTTTGCAAAGACAAGAGAACAAATTCAGACTTGATTGACGTACATTTTGGCACAGTACTGAGTATTTCAGCATTTTCTGCATTTGTTGGACTATTTATCAGTAATTATGATATATTATCTTTGGAGGACAAACGTTTCCATTCATAAATACCAATCAGACTAGAATTACTGAATTGAAATTTTATATGCAGCTTATGCATTTTGATTATACCAATGGTTCGTTTATTTGTATGATGGATGTTTTTCAATGAAATATGAATATGAACAAGCTTATGAGCTAAACGATGATCTTTGTACACATAACTTCCATAATAATCTCATAATCGCGAATAAAACAGTACATAGAAATATCAAAATTCATTATTTATTCAATACTACGAATAATATATTGTTTTTTCCATATATGAATGTGGTGAAGATAGTAAAAGTTTTTTTTCAATGTCAACTCATTACCTCCTAAAATTCAGTCATTCGAAACAAAGTTGATGAACTGTACATTCTACTAGAACGACATAACGCTCTGAAATTAGTTTTATTGATTGGCTGAAACCTTACTCGAATATCACGTACTATCAAATCATTGTAGAATCAACTAACTGCATGGTTGAACGGCTATCCTTACCCATGACCATTTTAAATATGTGTTTAATATAATATAATATTTATTTAAAATATATATATATATATATTAATACATTAGTTTAAATATATATATATATATATATATATATATATATATATATATATACGGGCCCTCAAAGTTACAAAATGAAAAATGTTTTTCTTTGATAACTTTCAAAGTGAATATTCAAAATCATCTAAATTTGGGTGATTGACTAAGCAAATGAATTCCTTCGATGAGCTTTCATGGAGGAGTCAGTTGTTTTGCTACAAAGTCAGGAACGGACTACCCCCGATGGTCCACACCCCAAAACTTTGAAATGACAGATCATTTTTCAATAGTTTTCAACAAAATAAGGTTACGTAGACAATTTTCTGAATAAAAGTACTCGTGTGGAAAGTCGATCGGAGCAACGATTCTTAATAAAAATGCAGTTTTACTCGACGACATCAAACCCGATCGTCCACCATTATTTGAAATGAAAAATTTTCACAGTAGAAATACTAGTGCTTAACGTTAATTCAACAACATTTATAACATGGATAATACAAAAAATGCTAAAATAAAGTCGTAAACAAAAAGTACAGTACCTAGTTGAAAGTTTCATTCACAATGTAGATATTTTTTCAAATGAAATATCAAGTTATGTAGATTCGTGGTGTTTTTGAACTAACAAGCTACTCCACTATGAAATATCGAATTCAGTCCATATTTTGTATGTACGCGTGGAATAAGAACGTTTCGTGTTGTGTTATCTGAATCTCATGAAACTCAACATTTGGATGTTGCAAATTCGTATTCACAGCTTAAATGTTGAGGAGCTTCACTGATAAGTATAATTTCATGGGAGAAAATCTTTATTCCGAAGATAAATTAGGGAACAACTGCTCCACCCATATCACATCCAGAAGGTACATGCCATGACACCTGAAAATTTTCCAGCACGACTGGAATATGCCAATCGGTTCCTGGTCCTGCAAAGAGAGGATATGAGTTTTATTCACTGATGAAGCAGGTTTCAGTGGAGATGGAGTAATCAACTCTCATAATCTCCACATTTGGGCCGAAGAAAATCCCCATGGGATATTTCAAACCAAACACCAACGGAAATTCAACGTGAATGTTTGGGCTGGTATCATAGGAAATCATCTTATAGGACCATTCGTTCTACATGACCGATTGAATGGAGAACGTTATTTGGAGTTCATTCAGAACGATTTGAATAGACTTTTGGAACATGTTCCATTGCAAACTCGAAGAGATATGTGGTTTATGCATGATGGTGCTCCTCCTCATTTTAGTTTGATTGTGCGGGACCATGTGAACCAGATTTTCCCCAATAGATGGATTGGTAGAGGTGAGCCATATTCATGGCCACCGCGGTCTCCGGATTTAAATCCATTGGATTTCTTTCTGTGGGGGCATCTAGAAAGCCTCGTTTACGCTACACCTATTCACACCAGAGATGCCTTGTTGAATAGAATTACATCACATCAAGCCATACGAAACGACCCTGGCATGCTATTTCAAGTGCAGAGAGGGTGTTTGCGCCGACTAAAAAAATGTATTGAGAGAGACGTGGTCATATCGAGCAGTTTTTGTAGCGGATATTGCATTTCTGTTTGCTTGCCTGCGATTGATTATTTACACCATAAGTTTTGTAGAGTAAACGTGTTTGCATGATAAAAATTCGTTATGAACATTGTACCTATCATTTCTATTTTCATTACAAATTAATCTTTTCGAATGATGGTAGTCATCTCAGGTTGGATGTCGTCGAACAAAAATACATTTTTATCAAAAATCGTTGCTTCGATCGATTTTCCACACGAGTACTTTTATCCAGGAAATTGTCCAGTTAACCTTGTTTTGTTAAAACATATTGACAAATCCCAGTCATTTCAAAGTTTTGGGGTGTGGACCATCGGGGGTAGTCCGTTCCTGACTTTGTAGCAAAACAACTGACTCCTGCATGAAAGCTCATCGAAGGAATTCATTTGTTTAGTCAATCACCAAAATTTAGATGATTTTGAATATTCACTTTGAAAGTTATCAAAGGAAAACATTTTTCATTTTTTAACTTTGAGGGCCCGTAACGAAGGCTTTTAGGAACAAAAGTACTGATGATATTTTGACCCCATCTATACATTCCCGAGAGAAAAAGAGGGAGTCCAGGGACACCCTGTATATATATATATATACATATATGTATATATATATATATATATATATATATATATATATATATATTGGTTTGGGCGGTTCTTGAATCCTGTTTGAAATGTTAGTTACATCTTTCTTAGGTTTTCGGATTCATGAAAAATTAGGTCGTTTTTTTTTTAATTTATATATTTTGAACAAGACGTTTCGCTCCTTGTTGGGAGCTTTTTTAATTTTTTTAATTATAGAATTACATTGATTGTTTGGTAATCTGCAAGGGAATACATTGTTAATATGATATTTAATTAATTATAACCTCTAAGTACGTACGTACGATTATCTTCTAAATTTTTAGAAGATAATCACAACCCCAATTTCACAAACACCAAAATTTTAGCTTTTGAACCAAACCTAAACAAAAGAATAATCAAAGAAATGATATACATAAAAAACAAAAATACAATGAACGACAGAAGAGACATAAACAATTTATCATACAATTTTATAGCCAATCACACCAAATAAAAAATTGAATAAAACTACACCTATCTCCCCCAAACAAAACCCAAAACACAACAGAGAAAAACATCAACACCCACACGCATACCAACTAACACTGGACGAATCAAAACCCAAACTCACGAACACGTCACATCCGTCCTCTCCGGTTCGCCAACATTTGACATTTCACACATACATAGAATAGCCACTCGCCATATTAGTTATAATTATACATCCATGAAAGGACGCAAAAATAAATAACAAAACCACAGGAAAAATGAACCAAGTCATTTATAAACACCACTGCCGATACAAAAGAACCAAAACACTACCACACAATCATTAGACGGTAGAAAATGTATTGTTTTGATAAAATGTTTGGCATGGTACGTACTTACAGGTTATAATTAATTAAATATCATATTAACAATGTATTCCCTTGCAGATTACCAAACAATCAATGTAATTATATAATTAAAAAAATTTAAAAAGCTCCCAACAAGGAGCGAAACGTCTTGTTCAAAATATATAAATTTAA
Organism: Gonioctena quinquepunctata; assembly: GCA_018342105.1. Taxonomy (NCBI): domain Eukaryota; kingdom Metazoa; phylum Arthropoda; class Insecta; order Coleoptera; family Chrysomelidae; genus Gonioctena; species Gonioctena quinquepunctata. The sequence goes on along the minus strand of JAFIRS010000490.1, from coordinate 329,110 downwards.
AAAAAAAACGACATAATTTTTCAAGAATCTAAAAACCTAAGAAAGTTGTAACTAATATATATATATATATATATATATGAAAATATTTATTGTACTATCGAGACCAATGAATAGGTACATTTATCTAATTGTCGCATCTATTTACATAATACAGCATCTGATACTAATATTTTCTTAGAGAATTAGAACAACTTCGATCCAAAATAATTTTAGCTGGTGAGTTAAATATCAACCATCAAAATGAAAATGCTTCTATTACCCAGAAATTAATAAATATATACGACTCCATCAACATATCCAATCATGTTCTCACGATACCTCTACGTTGAACATTTTTGTATCACAGCATAATCATACCTTTCAATTGGTCAGATTATGAATCTTTATATAGTAAAGTTAATTAGAATAATGAAACAATAAAAAGTTAAGACTTTGGTATAATAATAATTTGTTCAAAAAATGTATGGCTTTTGTCTACCCCACTAACATTATAAAAAAATCATACCAAGCAGAGGGGCAAAATATCCTGAAGAAGTCCAAAGTTACTAATTTCTGACAAATTATTTTACTATGAAGTCCTCACAAATCCAGTGTCATAATTCAGGTTGTTAAAGCCACTTTTTTTTTAGGGTGGAGAGAATCCTTTATGGACACTGGTCTCCGTGCCATCCACTAAAACCTCCACCCAGTAGGCTCGTCCAGCCAAGAACTCCGTTGACACTTAGGCCTGCTGGCCCATTGTATCTTACCACATTTTCAGCACCATTTCCAGTAATTGCGTGCACAAGTTTGTACAAGTTCTTTACTTGGTATGTGCTGTACAGTCTCGGTTCATCAGTTGGTTGCCCGAGGATTGACTGTCTTCTGCGTTCCAAGACTCCGCAGTTGCACAGTATGTGTGATACTGTGCATAATCTGCATCTTAGGTCGCCATTGAACAGTCTCATTTTATTAAGCTCTCTTTCACTGGAACATGCCCATTCATTACCCCTGTAATGATTTTCGGTTGTTTCCTGTTAGAGTTCACAGGTCTGCTGTTTTTTCCGGCACGTGCCTTTGATGTACCCTTTCCCGTGTCCGTTTCCTGGGATTTATTCCAGTTTTTTTTTTCGGATTCCAGTCTTCTACAGATGCTGGACCTGATTCGTTTTCCGTTCTAGTGAGTTCGTCGGCTTTTTCATTCCCTGCAAATCCCTGATGTCCTGACACCCAAATCAGCTTGACGCAGTTTGGTTCTGCTAGAATTGTCAGTTCCTCTTCGCAGGTCCATACCAGTTGAGACGTCACTTCCTGGCTGCTCAGAGCTCTCAGTGCCGCCTGGCTGTCTGAGAGAATGTGGATCTGTTCCTCTACTATTGCTCACCTGTTGTTTTCCTTCACACATTGAAGGATTGCGTAGACCTCTGCTTGAAATAAAGAGGTGTGATTACCCAGTGAGTAACTACTAAACTCGGTCCTTGGGTTTCTAGGAAACACTCCTGGTTTCGCACCATTCTCCATCTTAGACCCTCTGTATACCAGATCTTGCCCGTAGAATGGTGTTGAGTTCTGTGTGATTCCATACAGTTTGTCTGGTATAGATACCCTGTATGATGTCAAATGAGAAACGTTTCGCGATGTTGTTTGATCTCATGTCTAGCACGTCTCTGGTTACGATGCTAACGATGCTCATGTGTCCTGTCCCAACGTTTATGTTGCCCAGTGTGTTTCTCAGTATCACCAAGGGATGGGGAGGCAATCCCAGCAGTGTCTCCATGACTGCAGTGGGCATTGATTTCATTGCCCTGTGATGCCTTCACAGACAAGTCTTTGCACCTTGCCAGTTTGGCTTTGGCACTCCTTTGCTGTGTCTTTGTCCTAAAGTACATATCAATCCCTACTATGTCGTGAGAGCCTGCTTTGAACTTAAAAAATGGCGGTGTTATGAATTAAAAAAAAACGCAGATTTTTTCCGGTTTTTACGGTTTTTCTCCGTGACTGAATATCCGATCGAGTCAGTCGTGCTAGGGCTCATTTTCTTTGCATTTTCATTCTAGAAGATCTAGATTGCTTCATTAGTTTCCAAGTTACAAGTCAAAAATGATAAAAGAAATAAAAACTGCTTTTGAATGTTTATAACACATTAAGCAATGACAGTTGCGAGTAGGAAACATAACAGGATATAACTAAGGACCGTATTCGATCTGTCGTATTATGGCACAGTCAGTTTCCTGGTAGTATTTTTGTCACGAAAAAATCTCTATTGATTGGTCTACCTGTGAAGTAGCGTACTTGTCGCATTTTTTTAACGTGGTTTTCCCGGTAGGCATAGTCCACGATCTATTGTGATTCAGTTTTATTAGACAATTTTCTTTTAATTAAAAATGGTACTATTGGAAATGATTAAAGTGGAACGAATCATTGTTGATTTCGGGAAAATTTTTGTCTGACTGATAATCTTCAAATGCTACTCCAACAGTAATGTTATTGATATCATAAGAATCCTCATCTGTTACTTTGGATTCAGCATTAGTCCGTGTATTTTTTACAAAACTCAAATAACTATACTTGTCTAGACATTGAATTTTTTGGAGCTCCATATATAGCAAGAACAAAGCGAATTCCGTTTGTGATGATGACTTTTGGAGAAGGGTCAATCTTTTAAATATTTTGGGCAATCAATTACATCATGTTTTTCAAACAATTTGAATACCGATATAGTATCGCAGCCAGTTATTGCATGTGAAAATAAGATATGATTTCGACATTTTGGATAAGCAGATAAACTTTTCGATGAATATATTTTTGTTCGTTGTTGAGTCTTCCCAGGTTTCAAAAATCAAACATTCTTATCAATTGGAGTTCGTGCAGTCGGTAATATTAAGACATAAACATTCTGATGATGTATACAATGACATACACAATGGAAAAAAAGGTATTGTATGATATCACCGATACTGATTTTTGAAATAAATGACATTGTGATTGCGCGGGGGGGGGGCACATCAACTTCAAAATTGTAAATAGCATGGGAGAGGGGGGGGGTCATGTGGTACATCGTTGAAAAGATAGTTCAATCCTCTTTCCAACCATCTAATTGTTTTAATCATTTCGTTGATTTGTTTTTTCACAATGTGCATTTGAAGTGTCAAGCGTAAGTGCGGCTTTTCATAGTTTCCCCACCTGTTACTTCTGAATGGTTCGACGTAGAACAATAAAAAAAAGGTATTGAATGATATTACAGATGCTACTTTCTGAAATGAAAGACATCGTGATTGCCCGATAGATGGCGCGGGGGGGCATCAACTTGAAAATTTCAAATAGCATTAGGGGTTATGTGGCTCATCGTTGAAAAGAAAATTCAATTTCATTTCCAACAAAAAAAAAACGATCATACTTTTTTTTACAATATGCATTTGGCAATTACCTAAACTTCCGTCTCCTCCGAAATTGATTTTCGGCCAACTCCACTGGCCCTATGAACAGTTCCAGTTCTGTTGAATTTTTCATCCAGTTCCCTGTTCATACTTTCGAGTTATTGGATAATCAGGGAATTTTTCATTAAAAATTCTCTCGGCTGCATGGTAGTTCCCACGGGCTTCACCAAAAATGTAGATTCCTTCAGGACGTACACGAACCAGATAATGTTTCAAATTCTAAATAATACTAGTAGAAGTAGAATGAAATTCTTCTTTAAATACAAATGCGATAATATAAAGAGCAGGTAAGTAATGATATTATCACTGTTACATTAGAAATTCTTAAACATCAACAAAATAATCCAATTTCATAAGGGGAATTTCTAGATTACTGCTTGATTATCAGTTCACTAAATCCTATGCCCTTTGGTCATCAAAAATGAATGAGTTGGGTATTATTTGGGTATAATCTCTTGAAAATGTTATAAAAGGCTATTGTATAGCGAAACACGTGTCGTGGTTTTGTAAACCCAGTTTAGTGAAAATCATTTAGTGAGTTGAGTGTCTTTTGTTTACTTCAATATGGATTTTCCTCAACTATCGGCCTGCATCAATTGAAAAAATTGGATTACTGTATGTATTCAAAATTTCTACCTAATTAAGCTTTGAAACGATTCGAAAATGAAAAATCATTTAATAATGAATCTTCCTCATTGACCGTATTCAGAGTTACTCATCGCAATTGTGATTCTGTAGAACAACCCTGGTTGAATCTATAATTGAATTACCTTTCCAACGGTGTGTAACTCGACCTTTATGCCTTTCGCAATTTTCAAGTTGTTATGCCTCAGCTCTGTCGAGTAATTGTAATCTTTCTTCTCTCAAAAATAGGATTGGTAATACCATTGAAAATATTTGTTGTCCCATTGTTTCATATGAAACCGTTCAAACGTTATCGAGATAAGGGTACCATTCAGATCCGCACTTTTATGCTTGACATTTCAAATGCACATTGTGAAAAAATAAATCAACGAAATGATTAAAACAATTAGATGGTTGGAAAGAGAATTGAACTATCTTTTCAACGATGTGCCACATGACCCCCATGTTATTTAATTTTTTTTAGTTGGTGTGCCGCCCCCCCTCACGCCATCTATTCGGCAACCACAATGTCTTTTATTTCAAAATATCTTTTTTTTCTCATTGTTTTACGTCAAACCGTTCAAAAGTTATAAAAAGTCGCAAAGTCAAATATCAACGAAATGAAAAAAAAATTAGATGTGTGGAAAGAGAATTGAATTAATTATCTTTTCAACGATGTGCCACATGACTCCCCATGCTATTTAAGAAATTTAAGTCGATGTGCCTTCCCGCGACATCTATCTTTTATTTCAGAAAGTAGTATCGGTGATATCATACAAAACTTTTTTTTTCATTGTACTACGTCGAACCGTGCAAAAGTTAATAACGGGATGGGGGGGACTATGAAAAGCCGCACTGTATAGGCGGCGCAGGCGTGCATATTAGTATTTTCGATGTTCGAAATGGTGATTCGAAGGAAAAAAGTATCCAAACAATTTTTGTAGACAATTGCATAATCTGAAACTTTTGTCTGACATATTTTTATGATAACACCTTTTACGCGAAAAAAATTGCTAAAACGATACTTTGACCTCGATGGGGATTTTTTATATTTAATTTGCAATAGTGTACCTATACCAATTTTCAGCTCTATTTTTTTGTCTATTTTGACTGGACTAATATTCGGGTATGTAAAGTGGCGCTCATTAGGTATCAGCCAATCAACAAAAATAATTTCTGATCATTATGTTGTTCAAGTAGAATGTACAGCTCATTAACTTTGTTTCGAACTGACTGAATTTTAAGAGGTTGAATAGATGAGAATGAGTTGTAGTTGAAAAAAAAACACCTTTATTATCTTTACCACCTTCAGATATGGAAAAACACTATGTTAGGTAGGTCATTGAATGAATAATGAATTTTGATATTTCTATTGACTGTTTTATTTGCGATTATGAGATGACCGTTTCTCATTTTCACTTGTGCCTATATATGGATGTTCTGTGTACAAGGACCAACGTTAAGCTCATCAGCTTGTTCATATCCATTTTTAACCGACGAAACCAAAAAGGATGAGGTTCTCTAATCGACCCGTATATTTTTTTTCCATAATTTTTTTTTATGTATGATCACGCATAACTTTTTACTAATACATCCGATTCCGATAATTCTTTTTTCAGTGGATAGGGTGTACTTCGAATTTGGTCCCATTTGAATTCAAAAGAAGAAATCCACCCCTAAGGGTAGCAAAATGAAGGATATTGATAACTCACCCTCTGAATTCTGGTCCGTTAACCGATTCTATCAGGCATAACTTTGTACTGGGTTCTTCGATTTGGATGATTCTTTTTTTAGTAGATAGGGTATACCTTATATTTGGATTTCGAAAGGAATTAGCCACCCTACGGGTAGAAAAATATGGGATAATTGATTTTTCACTAATGAACATTGGCACACACATACGTAGTTGACAATGACCTATCGCTACTGACATTATTCTTGTTCCGTCAAAATCAGTATATTTTATGAGAGGATGGAATGATATACAAGGTAATGAAATAAGCTAACCAGAACAACGAAAATAATTCATATTACAACAAATAGTAAAAGTAGATAATCATATTATTCAACTGGTAATAGTTGAAGTAAGGTGGGTAAGTAAGTATTTTGGAAGTAATCAAAAAACAAGTGGGTAGTAATTGGTAGACTTTAGCCACAAAAAATTGAAAAATAAAAACTTTTTGACAAAAAATTAAACCGACGAAATACAGAACTGAAAAGTAAAAAATAAAAACTATTTAACAAAAAATTAAACCGACAAAAAAATCAACTGAAAAGCAAAAAATAAAATAAACCTTCTTAGTCTAAATGATAATTGAGCTCCTAAACTAATGTAAGTAACTGATTTTGAGTCGGCGCCAAACAAACCAGCAATTGGATTAGGTGAAGCGTAAAATGATGGCAGCGAGATGCACGGCTGCGTTTTGATGACTTCTTTCATAGATAATGATCTTCGATAATTGTTTGTTTGGCGCCGAGTCAAAATCAGTTACTTACATCAGTTGAGGAGCTCAATTATCATTTAGACTAAGAAGGTTTATTTTATTTTTTGCTTTTAAGTTGATTTTTTCGTCGGTTCAATTTTTTGTTAAAAAGTTTTTATTTTTTACTTTTCAGTTCCGTATTTCGTCGGTTTGATTTTTTGTTAAAAAGTTTTGATTAAAATTTAATTTAGCGAGGTTAATATCATAAGTCGGTTTTATCGCATTTTTTTTCAAATTTTCGGGAAAGCATTTTTCCTGGAAAGTGCGATTTCTATGAAAACATTTCCAATGCACTTTTTTACGTAGAATTCAATGGTTCGAGTAATTTATTTTTGCAAACAATCCCAAAACGTCAACGCGAAATTTAAAAATATCACCAGGCCTACCAATAACTAACGTTAGGCGTATTTTGAAAAAGTACAAATTCAAGCTATACAGGACCAGAAGAGTTCATAAACTCAGACCAGGAGACTTGAAGGCTGCATGGATTTTTGCCAGTGGTTTCTGGAAAATTGTAACCAAGTGCTTGATTTTTCGTTAAATTGTATTTGGACAGACAAAGCTAATGTAAGCAGTGCCGGCATTTTCAACTGCTACAATTCTTATACTCGGGCACAACAAAATCCTCCTTCTATCGTGGAGCAAAGAAGTCAAGGAAGATTTGGATTTAGTGTATGAGCAGGTATTTTTAGGGTTAGAATTATCGGCACGTTTATTTATAAGGGCGGTCTCACATCTCAGCGATATTTAGAAATTTTAAGGCAACAAATTGAACCCCTTGTTGATTAATTGCCGCTAATGGAACTCAGGAAAATATACCTTGCCTCACAACACTGCAATTGTTAACAATTTTTTGGCTGCAAATTTTGGCAATAATGGATAGTCAGCCAAAGACCCAACCGTTGGCCGGCCAGGTCACCGGACCTAACGCCTATGGACTTTTACCTCTGGGGAAGGTTGAAAGATCTCATTTCTGAATTGCCGACCAACTCTAGACACAAATTGGAAGCGGCAGTGGTGCAACGTTTTGATTCTCTCACTCCCATTGAACTAATTAATTCGGCAAGAAATGTTAGAAATCGTGCCGCCTGTGTGTAGGAGAAGCTGGTAGACATTTCGAACACCTCCTCTAAAGAAATATTTTGTTCTTGTTTGTTCTTTATTATTATTATTGGAGTGTCATTTATTAGCAGTAAAAATAGTATAAATTGTTATCAGTGTTATAGAAACTATGAGTTTTAATTACTGCTGTGAACAGCTTTCTTAACATTTGATAGCTACTAGTGAACACTTGCTTTCTGTTTTATCGCCGCGTCGTCCAAAGCCTACTTGTTCAAACAGTGCGTTTCAAAGTCTACATGAAAAAACCGAAAGGCTCTGCATTTCAAAGGCGAGGCAACTCTAGCAAATCATCAAGTGTGCTACATTTTTGGAATGGTAATTTCAAGCTCTATTGCAAGAATATACAGGTTGTCTCATTTGAAAACATGATTTTTCCATAAATATAATTATTGATATATGATTCGAAAAAATAAATTCTACGTAAAAAAGTGCTTCAGAAATGTTTTCATAGAAACAAAGAATTTATGACAGGAAAAAGTTACATCAACTTTTTGAAAATGCACATTTTTGAAAAATATGCTGTAACTCAGAAACGATGATAGATATCGATATGCGGTTTTCATCGTTAAGTTTGCCATCATTTTCCATCTATCTAGTTTGGAAAGTGTCCAATTTGGCAAACTCGGTACAAAAAGTTTCTTCCTCTCGGGTTTCAAATTATTATTTTGCATCCTTGGAGGGGGTGCGAAGTAACCATACGTGCTGGCAGAATGTAGGTATTTACCGGGAAGGGAGTGGTACGTTTCCTGTTTTACTTACACGAGCATCTGTGGTTTCTCACGCGAGAATTGAGTTTCAAAAGTAGCTATCATTTAAAATTTATCATACCTTTACTGGAAAAATCAAAACCAGTTTTAGAAAATTCCCAATGCATTTTTGTGAAAAATGCATTGTTTGCAAATAATGCAATAGCATTATTCAACAAATTTCCTTTTTTAAGAAATTAAAAATGATTTTTGGCGATGGCCGGATTCGAAACCCCGGTCGTTTGTTTCATAGACTGCGCTTTAACTGACTAGGCCATCGCAGCTTTGTTATTTGGATTGTATATTTAATGCCTGATAAGTTTATGCATATGTGAAGTATGTTATTTATGATTTTGCATATTTGGGGTTTACATTATTACTCCACCGTTTTTCCTGGTAGATATCTAGTTTGTCATATATGAGCCCGTGCCTACGGTGCTGATTGTCAGAGGCTCTTATCTGTTAAGACGCTATGGTTACCTTACCATCCTATCCAAAATCATTTATTCATAGGTCATTATCACATACATTCCCAACTTAACTAATATATACAACTAGCAGACCCGGCCACGCATTGCTGTGGCTAAGGTTTTTGTTATAAACTAAAACTAAAACCCGACAGACGTTGTCCTGTTCAAATTTCTATGTTCCCTAAAATGTTTTCCTTCATGTTGTTCCATCTAGATTATGCTTTTGACTCCTTCCGCTACCTGTTGTCCCGTTATCTCGTTTTCCCGTTATCCCGTTATCCCATTTTCCTGTTACTACTTTTTTTCTTTACCCCGTTATCCCGTTATTCCCGTTATCCCGTTTTCCTGTTATCCCATTTTTTCTTTATCCCGTTATCCCGTTTTCCCCTTATCCTGTCATCCCGTTTTTTCGTTATCCTGTTATTCCCGTTATCCCATTTTCCTGTTACCCCTTTTTTTCTTTATCCCAGTATCCCCTTATCTTGTCATCCTGTTATCCCGTTTTTTCGTTATCCCATTATCCCGTTATTCCCGTTATCCAGTTATCCCGTTATCCCGTTCTTACTCAATCCAGTCAACAGATACCGCCATCTATTAGAATCGTTTGGAGCTAACAGATAATTAATAAACAAATAATTTGCAATAAAATAATATTGCGGCTATAAATTGAGATGTGAGCTATTCTATCTTTCAAGTTAGATCAAACTGCACACTTAATATATACAGTATCGGAAACATTTCATCTGGGGTATAGACAGAAATCTACACGAGCAACAAGGAACGCAATGATATGATAATACCACATATACACCACCACGTGGCAATGCGACACAGCGCACAGCTTGCCGAGCCGTGGTTGCGAAAACACAAGATCGTGACAATTATTACCTTTTGAAACATGCCGCCTATTTACACAACCGCAGAGAAAGTACAATAGATTCGGCTATTGTTTGGCCCAAAATGGTGATTTGTTCGAACATTTAATAAAATAATTCCGTACACAAAATATTTGATTTGGTTTATTTTTTCTTGTAAATATTTTTTTTCTCTCCATTCAAGAAATAATTGTTTTTCTGTTAGGAATACGTTTTTTGTTTTTATTGTCTTACAGAAATATCGTTTGCTTTGTTTATGTTTGAGAATTTTCGTTTGTTTTCGCAGCCACCACGTCACCAAATATATTTCGATCTACCTGTCGTCCGACAGAATAAATTGAATCAATGATTCAGTTTAATTTGTTCAAATTATCTGAAGTGAAATTATCGTCAATAATTCTTCCTCATTGCACATTCTCCCGACTGCTGCTGGTATGATACTGACGTCCTGAGCTGACCGCCGGGACCGCCCTGATTCTCCTATCTCTGTGTCGTGACGTAAATATCCCTTCCTCGAGCGAGTCGAGGAGAAATTGTAATGCTCTCTCAACATAAAGCAAGCTATTCTTTACGCACTCATGAAACCACCGTACCCAAGATAAATACTTTCCGATACTGTATAAATTACGCGTCACGTTGTTTGGACTCCTAAACTATTATTCAAGGAAAACGGTAGGAGAACACCAGTCATGGGGACCACCATGCTTTTTTACACAGATGCCATTTGTAAAAAAACATGGCGACCTCCATGATTGATTTTCTACTATATGAATTTAATGTATACTTCAGTCTGAATGATAAAAAGTTATCAGATTTAGAAACTCTGTTTTGATAGTGTAGTTTTTTTTTTGTGTGTTATGAAATTTCTATGTTTTTGTTTTTCTTCTTTGTAAGTTGCATTTAGTTCTGGATATTCACGTGATAAAACATACAGATCTCTTAAATTCGAACTAGATTTCACTAGGTCTTCAATACATTTTTGTCGAAGAAATTGTTTTCACGCTTTTACGATCATCAGAAAGACCGGAAAAATTCAGAAACACATTCTCTAGAAGCAATCTCAATTTCTAACATTTTTCTATCTTTCCTGATGATCGTGGAAGCGTGAAATAGATTTTCGTCGACAAAAATGTATTGGATGCGATACCAGTCTTGCAGCAATGTTACAATTGATTCTGCTGCTTCTTGGAATACATTTTTCTTTATCTCATTCATTGAGTTCTTAATTAAGACTGGATGGAATAGAAAATAAAATTTTACTTTCAGATTTTTCTTTTGAGTTAGGACCTTTTCAATATATCTGATGTAGTTCAATGTCCAGCGTGGCTTTTGCCGGGAAGTAGTTGTTTTCTATTAGATATTCACAAGTATAACTTAATTTTTATCGTAGATATTTTGATTTACAGAAAAATCTTTCTATTCATTATTCAATTGAGAATGTTTCCCTTTTCAACATGAATGCCCCACAAGAGGTAATCTTGAACGATGGAAGATAGTGACTTAATTTTATTTTTGAGCCGCAGATGATTCCACATCTGATTTTATGAACACCCTGTTCATATTTTAAAACAAGCATATATAATTTCAATTCAGTAATTCTAGACTGCTTGTATTTATGGATAATACATTTTCTTCAATAAAAACTTTTTGAAGCAACAAACATTAGTTTCACTAAACTATACCTGCTTACTCTAACTTTTCCAATAAATGAAATGTTTAATTCCAGCTGAGCATATAAATATCATCTTTCATGCTATAAAGCGAGTTTATAACCGTCCAAGTGTTTTTCGTTTACTTTTAACAAGTGGAGTTCTTGTAACAATAGCTTTGAGATGGAGCCAAGTATATATAGAAAATAAACATAACATACAGGATAAATCAAAGAAGCTATAAATAGGATATCTCATTTCGTTCAAAGCACATGTGAAAACTCGTTCTCCTCATAAGTGATTATCTCAAGTCTTCGAAGACTACTGAAAAAAATTGTCTTTTACGAAACATAAAATATTTCTCCATTGAGATTTCACATTCATTCAAATTCATATTTATTTGTATTTGCTACAGCAGCCATCTAGAAGATATACACGTCATGTTTTGCATTTTACATTCATGCATACATATTGGAGAGTAGTCAATAAAATAAAAAATATATAAATATTAGATTTAAAATGTCATTATGACTAATTCACTCTAGCGAGTCATTGAGAAATTCTTTTACCGAATAATATGCCTTCTCCAGCATTTTCTTAATTATTTCTTTGTATTTTCTGGGACTCATGTTCTGTATGTTGACCGGTAGCTTGTTGAAGAACTTATCACCGACATATCCCGGGCTTTTCTCAAATTTTGTCAGTCTATGTTGAGTTACACTCAAGGCATTTGCAGTTCTTGTTGAATAATTGTGGATGGATGAGTTTCTCCTGTATGAATGTATGTTATCTTTTACATAAATCAATGTTTCATATATATATAATATAGTCTTGCAGCTATCTTTGGATTTCATACTGAACATAAGTCTCTGGATGCGTTTTTGACAAACAAAAATTCTTTCAGAATTGGTGCAATCTCCCTATAAAATGACGTTGTATGAGAGGTGGCACTATACTAGTGAATAGTACATGTCCGTTAGTATGTTATTCTCCAATGTTTTTTTCAGTTTCAGTATAGCAAAAAAAACGGAATTAAGTTTTTTTAGAGTGTGTTGAAGATGGCTGTCCCATGATATGTACTGATCCAGCTGAAGCCTATATTTGTATTGATTATAGACTGTTTCGGCTTCATACTAAACTTATTTCACTTTATTTAATTATGGTAGCATAGAGATTTAGTGGATATCACTGCTCTTTTTTCGATGTGTAGTGTTATGTGATGCTTTTTACAAGGGGAGTTCACTATCCTCTTTTTTTGCCTTCATACAGTGAATTTTATTGTTGGTTTTTATCTATTGGTATAATATAATAAACGATACTAAATGCTGTAAGCACTTTTTAACTCTTTTTGCCGTATTTCGGAATCCTAAAAAGTTGTTTTGTTCAATATGTACAATTATATGTTGAAATGTTTCTTGATCAGAAGTTATTTTTGTGGGAACGCGATATTTCTAAAGATCTTTCCTTCTGACTGAAAAATGAAACAAATAACTATTCAGGTAGAGAAGTGCCAATTTGTGGTCTGCCCCGATAAATCACTGTTAATCAATCATTTTTCTTGTTAGAATAATTTATAATAGTTGTCTTTAATTTTTTTTATCTGGTATACTCCTTTGTGAATATTGACGTTTCGGAAACTATATTTCCCCCTCTTTCCATACTCTAGAAAGAATAAAGAAAGTTGAAATTTCTTTGGAGATTTTCCTTCCTTTTGGATGAGTTAATAAGAATATGTCAAACATACTCCATACGAGATGAAACTGATAAATGGTAAATACAATATTATTCCGATTACAATGAAATTGATAAATCACATTCCTTTATTATTTCAATATGTATTTTGGGGTACAATCCAATTCAGGAGAATTTGTTGATACGCAGTTCTTACCAAATAGTCTAGTGAACAAGTGCTTTTTTGGCCAACTTTTTTCAGCAGTCTCGGAAAAATATGAACAAGGTGTCATTCAATTCGTGACAACATGTAGATGATTTTTGAAGAAAATAAAGTTTCGCTCGCAAAAATTGCAGAAGTTATAATCAATTTACTTAAAAAAAAGGAAGTTTGGTTTTTTGCAAATATCTCAAAAACTAATCAAGATTATTGAAATATAAAAAAGATTCAGAAAAAGGAGGAAATTTCCTGAAAGAAAGTCCCAACTCCTGGAACTGTAGGACGCCAGGCCCACTACGGACACTTTAACAATAAAAACTAATTAAACATATTAAATATCAAAATTGAGGAATGAAAAAATGCTGGAACTTACTGAATAGATGTATGAACAATAATCCGCCGGCAAATTTTTTTTTCGATTAGTTATGCCATAGTTAATTAACAATTTTTTGCTGCTTGAACATGAACATTGCAAGTGAGATAATTTTTTTTTTTTGGAGTATTCTTGATAGGCTTCAAAATAGATCCCTGTTGAAATTTTTTGTTTTTTATTTTTCAGTTTTTTTATTAACAATTTACGTAGTTGCAAAATTAAAAACTTTAAGTATTCATTCAAAATAAATTTTTTTCAATATTTTTAATTATTGTTTGAAATTTTTTTATAAGATAATTGTATTTTTTTTTGGAATCCCAATCTTTGATGCAAATGATAATTAAAAAAATAGTTCTTAAAAAAAATTATTGCTTAAAAAGTATTTGTTAATTACATTTTTTTTCTACCACTTATAATTAATATTAAGAAAATTTTTTAAATCATGATCTATGTTCCTTTTAGATATTTAAAAAAAAATTGTTTCATTTAATTTTGCATTGTTTATATAATAAACAATTTGTTATAAACAAATACATTTTTACCTTATTTTTTTTTTCAATTGAAGTTTTCAATTCTGCAACTACGTGAATTGTTAATAAAAAACTGAAAATTTTATTTTTCAAGAATAGCGCCACGGAAGGAAAAAAACTCAGATTTATAGTTTAACAATTATCACTTTTGCAATGTTCATGTTTAAGTAGCAAAAAATTGTTAATTAGCTATTGCATAACTAATTGAAATATTTTTTTTGCCGTGGGATTATTGTTCATTCATCTATCCAGTGATTGCCTTAATTTTTTCAATACTCAATTTTCATATTTAATATGTTTAAATAATTATTATTGTGTCCGAAGTGGGCGTGGCTTGCGAAAGCCAGAGTACCCGTTTTCGGCCGTATTTTCACCCCTCTGGGAAAATTATAAATATTGTTCTACAGTTCCGGGATCTGAACTTTCTTTTAGGAAATTTCCTCCTCTTTTTAATCTTTTTTAGATTTCAACAATTTTATTAATTTTTGAGATATTTGCAAGAAACCAAATCCCCTTTTTTCAGTAAATTGTTTATTACTTTTACAATTTTTGCGAGCGAAACTTTATTTTTTTTCAAGAATCTTCTGCATGCTATTTCGAATCGAATGACACCTTGCTCATATTTTTCCGAGAATGCTGAAAAAAGTTGACCGAAAAAGCACTTGTTGACTATACTAAAAAGACAGAATGGAAGCGGATTCTATAAGTTTCCTCAATTTGTCTTGATATCCAAAAAGACGATGGTGTAGTATCGCTTTTTACAAATATTCCAACAGATCTAATAGTGAAGCTAGTTGAAAAAATGTAACATTTAATCGAACCCCAAACCAAATAAAATATTGAAAACTTATTAATATTACTAGACTCTGTGTTCAATGATAGTTTCTCCAAGTTTGAGGACCAATTCTATAAACAAATCTAGATATCGGAAACTGTCTATCCCCAGTTTGTGCCGATATTGTGATGTCTGAACTTTAGAACACTTGCGTAAAAAATACCCTTCAAATTGCCATTTTACAAACGTTTTGTGGATGACAATATCGTTTGCTTTCCAAAAGATTTTCATTAGTTACCATCCACGTATTCAATTCACTGTTGAAAAAGAAAAGAACAACGAATTATATTTTTCGGACATTTTTCTCACTAACCACATGATAACGAAATAATCACAGATTGGTATTATAAACCGATCTTCTCAGAGCGATTCTTGACTTTCAATTCTAAACACTCTTTCACACAAAAATAACATAATTTCGAATCTCAAATGTAGGGCTCTACAGTCATTTCACCATTTTTCCACCAAAAAATCTCGAAATAATCAAAACTTTTCTACAACAATTATTCCATCAAATGAATAAAAACATTCTTATACAGAGAACAAGAAAGAAACCACGAGCGACCTATAGCAAATTCCCTATTCCCCCACAAAATCCTATATATTTCAGTTCTTTTAGTTCAAAAATTTATTTCGAGATGTTACCTTCGAAGTGGCATTCAAAAACGATAATACGGTAAGAAAATACTTTACCAAATTGAAAGCAGAAACCCCAAAAGATCTCGACATCGGTATAGTCTACAAAATACCATGTACAGAATGCGAAAAAGTATACATCGGGCAGACAGGCAGACATGAAAAAAGTAGAAGACCAGAAAACCTAACAAATAAAACAAGCTTTGCAGACCACAGAACTTTACACAGATTCGATTTTATTAAAACATAAATTATTGTAAAAAATGAATTTATGAATGAAGAAGCCTACAGATATAACATAAAACAATATATAAACAATACAGATAAAAAAAGGCCTAATTTTCACCCACTTCTTATTCAAATCCAATTGGTAAATTGAAAGTACTACAATATTCGAATTTTCATTCCACAGCATCTGAAAGAAATCGTGATCTCTTTAAAAAAACTAGTTTTATCAATCTTCAATTGTTAATTTGACTGGGACAGAAAACTCTTCTCACACCGTTATAAATATGAATTTATATTTATAGCAATCAAAAGGGACATTTACATAAACTTTGATTCGTGTATGTAAATGTCCCTTTCAATTTAAGTTTCATACAGATAAGGAATCTATTGTTCATGTGAGCATTATGTTGTTTCCTATATTTTTGTTTGGTGTCATTCATTTACATTTAAATTGCTCCTGCTTTTATTTGGGTATATTTTATTATAGTCATATTTGGGACTTTTCCATCTATATCAATCATTTCAATATGTTTACATACAATCCACATTATTTTTGTAATCGTAATATATATTATAGCGCCCTGAAGGTGACTCTATAGAATTCGAAACGTCAGCAACAGATCGATAGTGGTTTCAGTTATTGTGTCCTCACCCCAACCAACTCTAAAGTAATCATAATCAGTGAGATCACAAAACATCCTACATTTTACATTTACATGTATCAATAGAAATTTTCCAGACAGTGAAAAATGATAATAATCATGAAATACAAAAAAAACGAATAATATCAATCATTTGGGAACAATTATAGATAATTGAGATGGGATATACATTAAAAACTATCGCCAGAAATCTTAGATGTTTAATGTGTGAATTCAAACTTCTCGAAATAGTGATCTCAATGAACTAAAAATAGTCTATCATACATTGGTAGGTTCTCAATTGTACTATTCATAAGGTGGGGCGGAGCGATAAATGCGCACCCGGAAAAAATTAATAAAGAAAAAAATCTTAAAATAACTCTGAATAGACCTTATACCTTTTTTCTGATTAAGTCCAGGTTTTTTTACACAAAACAATTGTTTTACCGCTCCATCTTGCTTCACCAATTCAAAAATAAACCCGTAACTTCAATAGGAGGAGACATACGACCCGTTCCATATAGTATATCCATTCTCAGTTGAATAAAGTCATCTTCGCTCCAAAATGTAGGGTTCGTTCAAAATCGTACATATTATAATGTTGAATTATGAAGAAATCCGGAAAGAGAAATAAATATGATTCCCCGTATGAAGTATATAGTAGACCAAATTGAGTGAAATCTATTCCCGCGTTAAAGCGTAAAAACCAGTCGATAACTTCGCTGACCGCTGCAAAAATAAACACAGCCCATTAAAACAAAATCCTGCGAGTCTCACATAACACTCATCTATCCATGCTTTTGATTTCGAATCAATCACCATCATAGGTCAACAAACAGTTTTAATAAAAATACTCTAACGAAATGATAGAAATAAAGAAACATTAAGGAAAATTCGTGAATAAAAGATCGTACATCGATAACCTTAACACTTCATATTTCAACCTGATAGGAAAGATAACATACATTTTGAATTGAAGTCTGGAGCAGGCGGTTTATTTTCACTTTTTATCCTTGTTCTTTCGTCGGTTTGTTCAATTGGCAAATAATTAAGAAAAGCTTGGCGGATATTAAATATGATTTACGATCGCCAACAGTTCAGTTTGTTGATCCTTGTGTGTTTGGTGGTCGTATTTAATTAGCCTGTATATGTATTTATGTATTATGTCAATTTTATTCTTTTTTAATTTTGTGAATTAGTGAATTAGTTTATCGGTTACTACGGAAGCCATGCTGCTTCTCTGGGATAATATTGTGTCTGGTTATAAAACCCATAAGTCTATCCATATATGCATATTCGAAGATTTTCGAGAATGCTGGAGATAACGTCACTGGCCTATAGTTTTCCATATTCTCCATATCGTGTTTTTTATGAACTGGAACGACTTTACCAATTTTTAATGACTTCGGAAATGTTCCTGTTAAAAAAGACAGATTGATCAAAAAGGTGAATGACTGTATTATGTACAGAATACACTCCTTCAATAAAAACAGTGGAACCTCGTCGTGTCCGGAATATTATTTTCTTTTGAGTTTATTATTTAATAGGGTAAGTTGCTCGATTGGTGAGAATGGTTCGAAGAATATAGAATATTGATTCATATTTATAAGACGTTGCTTGATCTCGTTAACAACGTTTATGTTACTCACAATTTCATTTGGCGTGTTAACAAAAAAATGGTTGAACAAATTACATATATTCTCCGGGCTATGCGGTTCTTTTTTGCAAGAAAATTCTGATATCACTTTCATGCAGTTTTGTAAGGATTGGTAGATTCAAATATTTTATTTTGATAGTTTTTTTTTTTGGTATCACGAATACGTATATTACTTTGAAGTACTCACTTTTATTTTATTAGAGTGAAAGGGAAATAGAATTATATTTCATGCTAATGCAAGACGTGTCTTTAGAAATCCAATTAAAAAATTTAAAATTCATCTCAGAAGATGACATGGCCCATTAGATTCTTGCTAGTTTGACACTTTATCAGAACAAATTCATGAAAAAAGTTGAATATCATCAACGTTCTCACGAATCAAGTTGAATTGACCGATTATAGTTGATCAACAGAAGTTGAATGAAATCTGTAGTGAGAACCTTTATTTCAATGTAGTTGGATAACTTCTTAGTATATTTAGAATAGTTTAACCCAGTCAATTCAAATAATCTTTATTTTTTTTTTGGGTTTACCTACTCTGTTGTAGAATTTGAATCCTTTTCAGAGATTGTATTTATTTTCCTAGTGTAACATTTCTGAACTCTAAAATTTTGAGTTTTTGTTTATTAAGTGAGGAAAGCTGCGGATTTTTAACCGACGAAACCAAAAAGGAGGAGGTTCTCTAGTCGACGCGTATATTTTTTTTTTATGTATGATCACGCATAACTTTTTACTGAGACGTCCGATTCCGATAATTCTTTTTTTTTCAGTGGATAGGATGTGCTCCGAAGTTGGTCCCATTTGAATTTGAAAGATGAAATCCACCCTTAAGGGTAGCAAAATAAAGGATATTGATCACTCACCCTCTGAATTCTGGTCCGTTAACCGATTCTATCAGGCATAACTTTGTACTGGATTATTCTTTTTTTTTGATAGGGTGTACCTCATAGTTGATCATATTTGGATTTCGAATGGATTTATCCACCCTTACGGGTAGAAAAATAGGGGATAATTGATTTTTCACTTGTGAACATTGGCACACATATCTAGTTGACAATGACATATCGCTATTGTCATTATTTTTGTTCTACATCCACAATCATTATATTCTACGAGAGATGGAATGACATACAAAGTAATGAAATAAACTAACAGAACAACAAATAATTCATATTACAAAAGTAGAAGTAGATAATCATATTTAACTGGTAATGTTGAGTAGTGGGTTATAAATATTTGATAATAGAAACCAATGGTATAATGTAGATTTCACAAAAATTCAAAATAAACTTTACATAATAAACCAACGAAATAGACTGAAAGTAAATAATGAACCTTTTAGTCTCAACTAGCTCCTGAACTAATGTAAGTGATAATTTGAGCGTAAGAACAATAGAATGTAAATTTTCAAAAATAGTCAGGTTTACGGTAACTAGATGCCATATTTCAGCCTCACCTAATTCATTGCTGTTTGTTGGCGCGACTCAAAATTATTATACATATTTAGGAACTGTATGAACTAAAGGATTGTTACTTCATCCATATTTCGTCGGTTAATTTGTAAAAGTTTCAATCCTCTTTATTCTAGCGATCTGAAGGATCTGTACCGAAACCGCAGAAACCAGTAAGTGGAATTTACATTCTAAATTTTCAGGTGCATTATTCGTACATTTTACTCAATTCAGAGTTCGATTAAATACTCGAAAAATTTCGAATTTCATTCGTTACGGTAACTACGATGCCATCATTGTTGTCGCCTTCATGAATGTCGATTTGGTTTGTTCTGCCACCAAAATAGTTTCACGATTGGGATTTGAGTACTTGGAATTATGAGATCAAGAAGATTTCAGTTTTGATTCTTTACGTTTTCATTTGCCGTAGTTTCTCGAGGTTTAGATTTCCTTTGAAAATTAATCCCTTATTCCACGATCTAAGGATCTGTACTCGGTTTGAAACCAA
Organism: Gonioctena quinquepunctata; assembly: GCA_018342105.1. NCBI lineage: Eukaryota > Metazoa > Arthropoda > Insecta > Coleoptera > Chrysomelidae > Gonioctena > Gonioctena quinquepunctata. The sequence continues at coordinate 308,975 of JAFIRS010000490.1, read as the reverse complement.
ATAAAGTCGTAGGAATTCATTTCTAAACTATTTCATTGATTTATCGATAATTTTAAATCTACTTGTAATATGAAAATTTAAGTTTTCGTTAGCGGGCAGGATAGGTGCGTTCGAATGCGAGTCTGAAAATGTTCAGATTGGGAATTGTATTGAATTTGAGATTTCTCGTAGTTTCGTTTGATATCTTGATTTGTTGAGTTTTCATATTGGCAGCGAGTTAGTTTTTGACTGTCCGTTGGTTTGTTTGGGTTTTTATTGTCTAATGATTTGATTTTTCTGTGAATTATTTTGATATTTTCGTGTCCGTTTGTGTGTGTGATGTTTTGAATTTAATTTTGAATAATTGTGGATGGGTTTGGTAGGTAGGGTGAAATAATAGAATATACAGTGTCCGTCATAAAGTTGGCTATATATGAGAAAACAAATTGTCATTGAAATTTCTGAAAAACTCTAATGGCGGTTCGTTTCTGCATGTCTGACATCTGAAAAGTCTGTTGCGACTTATATCACGTGACCTCAGATTTGGCGGGAATTTTAAAAAAGTTGCCTGTAGTGCCTACAAATGGGTCAAATTGACAAGATATCGAAAAAATGTATTGAGAACATGTGTTTGGAATCCAACGCGGACCACATGTACCAATTATGAACCAGATTGAAAAAAAAAACAAAAAATACCATTTTATTCCTCTAACCTTACTAAGAAACATTATAAATTCTTGCTTCATCTGGAAACAGCTTTAATAACTCAAATCACATGAGTTTGGGTAGAATTATATTATATACTAACCTAACCTAATGTTAAACGAAAAAAGGAGGAATTTACAATGTTCACTAAAAGACTGCCTAAGTCTGACGTCACAAAAATAAGAAGCCTACGAACCTTTCCATGGAATATGAAAATGCATGTTGAATGCCCATAAGGAATTTTAATTTTTCAGTTTATTCGTGATTATGTTATAAATAAGGGTGGATACACTAATATTTTTTTTAAATAAAGCAAAATTTTTCAATTTCTATCATATTTTGTAGAGAGGTAGAGAGGAGTTGAGGTTATGTCATCGTTTTGTGTTGATTGATATTCTGTATGTTTTGCTTAAATATTTCGTTTTATTTTCAGAATTCTAGCTTAGAATCTCTTCAACACATGTTCTAAAGCTTTCTAGAACTACCGAGTTCCTGGAAAATGAATATTTAAAAAATCAAAAATAGTTGACCTATTTTTTTGTTCTGATCCTCAAAATGGCAACCACAAACCAACGAGTGTTTTGATGATTCTTGATCCATTCTCCCAAAGATCATATTGAGTTATTACTTATTATTATTCATTTTGTGAATTGTATTTACCTTATCAAGATACTCTATTTTTTAGGAAAAGTGAAAAAACTGCATGTCTCCTGAAAATCATAGTGCTTGAACTCAGGCACAAAACACATGAACCTTTTGATCTGCAAAAATAGTGAAAACCAACATTTAGAAACAGTCTCAATTTTAATTATTTTTGAATTAGAACAAAACAATGACGTAACCTCAACTATCTTAAATGGGCCATAAATATGGTAAAACCCTTACCTCTCTATAGAATATGATGGAAAATCCTGAATTTAGCCTCACCATAACAAAATATTTCCAACCTTTTTTATAACCCAATCACGAACAAAATAAAAAATCAAAATTCCTTTTGGGCATTTAACATGCATTTGCATTTTCTGATGGCAGTCCATTTTATTCTTAATGCCTTGATTTTTTGACTTCAGAGTCCTGAAGATGAATAAGTGAAGTTTCGAAACGTCGGCAATTTAACATTTAGTTTTCTTCTTCATCATTCTGTCCGAACTCCCGCCAATTAAATACATAAAATTTATATTTGAAGATGTTCGGTTCAACATTTTGAAAGCTGGGGACCTAGATTGCGAGATACCATATAATGATAGAATAATAGCTCGATGAATATTTCATCAAAATGTACCACTCGTTCCAAAGAACCGGATACGCAAAATATACACACTTTCAATGCAAATGAAGTCTTGTAAAACCTTGACAACTTTGATTATCGCAATTTGATCTCTCGCTAGTCTCGCTCGTGCAGTTCCTTCAACTGTTCCGCTAAAACAACAAAATCCATCAATATTTTAAGTAAAGTCACGTACGTCTATTTGATTATATCGAACCAACGCGTCTTTCTAACTACAATGACTCCGCGAATAAACCCAAAACAAAATAAAAACTTTCATTCCTTCTCAAAATACAAACGCTCCAAGAAGTGAAACGGTGGTATTTTTAAGAACAAAAATCGATCAACTAGAAGTGGAACTCGCACGTCATGAGTGTGCACAAAGACTGTGAATTAGAGAGATTTATGGAATTGGCATGTGATATATATTAACGATCGTTATCTCTCGAACAATATGTGTTGTCAAGGTATTCAGTTAGATTATGGACAGATCTAGTGAAATGTAGTTGTTTGTTTTTTTTCCAACCACGATGTGCAAATGCTGTCAAAGGTAAGATTTCTGAATTTTTATGATATGTTTTGTATGGTTTTGTGCTGATTCTCTTATTTTAAGGATGCAGGTCGGCCACATACTGTGTGCATTTTTTCACCTGATTTATGATGTCTGTTAACATGATAATATTGTTTGCGGAGATAAGGCAATTAACATTACTTTATCATAAATCAGTTGTTGGGTATCATTCTGACAAAGTTATCCCCAACAGCAAATATAAAGAAATATTTTCTCAAGTGAAAGTGAATTTCAAAATACAGCTCAGAAATTGCTGATAATGTAGCTATCATTCTACGCTCATAAATAAGATTATATTGGAAAATACTATTTGTCCAGTGCTGGCAAAAAAATTCAAGTGAAATTACGCTACATAATTCAATTTATTCAGGAAGCAATAATTCAAAATAATGAGCTATTAGTAGTAAATGAGTGAAGTCAGCTCAAGTGGTGTCTGTAAACGAAGATAATAATAAAAATAAAAGATGAACACAATAGATATAGATTACTGACTGCTCTGATAAGGATCTGCTTTTCGACGGAATAGGGCTTATTCCGCGGTTGGCAGGCATATAGCGAAATATCAGCAGCAAAATGTCGCAAATAATGGAACAAAACAACAATCCCGAAAAGAAAATACTGGTTTATTATCTTCAATATACAGTGACCGGCAGAAAGTACGCATTCTTTTATTAATAAATTTTTGACAAATATCGTTACATGCAATGGCTTCTGCATCAGAACCCCAGAAGACGTTGTACAGTGCCGTTCGTCTTTTCGTGTTTTGCAAAAAATTAAATTAAAAAGTATATCTCAAAATACACCTAGTCGAAATAATATCGAAAAATGTTATTCGGAAAAATTGTTCAGAATGAAATTTTATAGCTATGTACATGTTTTGAAGAAAATCTGAGTTAAAAAATAAAAAGAATTTTTTTGTCATGTAAAAAATCAATTTGGAAAAATTTATTTCTGACAAAGAAACTATTAGTAAAGCCAACAGTGATATTTCAAATTATATTTTGTGAAAATTTGCAAGATATTTCTATTTTATTCGTAGAAAATTTGAAATCTATGAATTTGCCATGTGTTCAGCTGCTTCTCAAGAGGTCACTGAAATATCTCCAAGACATTATAATCCCGATACTGTTCATTATTAATATATGACCTTGTATCTACACAATTAAAAAAAAAATCGATCACAAATAAATTGATTTTTGGCAAATTGTTGGAATCATACATACCTACAATATTATCATTGTTGCGTGCATCGCAGATTTCATCATGATCGAAGAGGCCATGAAACAATTGACTTATAATGCTAATATGTTATTAAGAAGTGTCGAACGATTTAGTAGTGTTATTATTTATCCAGGTATTTTTATCATTTTTCTTGAATAGTTTTTTTCATTGTAAAAGTGATTTTACATTTTGTTGTGCGTTAACAAAAATTAGAGATGCCCCAAGAAAAGCTAAGTTTGCAAGAAAAAATTGAGCTCGTCTTAATATGTGGCGAGATTTTTCATAGTACCAGAGAAGCAGCAGGTATATTCAATGCTAGATATAATAAGAATAATGGATCTACTGTGTTGCGTAATTTAAACAAATTTAAAGCTACAATCAGTGTAGAAAATCGTTACAAAATTCCACATAGTAAGCCCGTCACTAATGAAGAAGGTATCTTTAATGTTTCGTTATCGGTAACAGAAAATCCACATATGGCACTTTCGGAGAGGCAGGAACAAACTGGTATATCTGAAAAATCCGTAAGAAAAATTTTGAAGAATAATAAATTTCGTGCATACAAACCAAAATTCATCCACACCTTACTCGATAGAGATTTCTATGCACGCTTAGATTTTTCATTTTGGTCCCAAGGCATGATTGAAGAATGCCAAAATTTCCCTACAAAAGTTTTATTTACTGATGGAGGCGATTTTTACATCAAACGGTACTCTCAGTTCCCAGAACTGTAGATGGTGGGCTGAGTACCCAAATTGGACGATAGAGGCAAAAAGTAAATTTTTTTTCAAATGTAATGTTTGATGCGGCATATTAGATATGCAGATCGTTGAGCCTTACTTTTTTATGGGCAACTTTAATTCACGAAATTATTTAGAGTTTTTAAATAACGAGTGTTTTCATTTCCTACATGGATTGCCGCTGGAAAAAAGAAATTATATTTTTTTCCAACTAGACGGAGAATCAATACATAGTAACCTTGAAGTCAGAGCGTGGCTTAACGAACACTTTTCTCGTAAGGGGATAGGACCATATTCAGAAAACCCGTGGCCTGCAAGATCCCAAGATTTGACGCCTTCGAATTTTTTTTATGGGGATACCTTGAAAGTAAGGTTTATAAACATCGGCCATTTCATAATATCGACCATTTAGAAGAAGTAATGTATTAATAACATTACACCTCAGATGCTGCGAAATGTGTCCAGAGAAATGAAATCCTGAACAGCTACATGTATTGAACGTCAGGGTAGACATGTCGAGTAATGTACAATTACAAAGTTTCGAGTATGTATGAAATTATTTGGTTTCTAATTATTTCAGTTTCTAATTTTATTTTGAATTGTTTGAAAATAAAAAGAAGTTCTGGTTATGTCAAAAATTAAATAAATTTTTTGTTCAGATGAAAAATTTAAATTAAAATTGTGTAGATACATGGTCTTTTATTGATAATAAATAGTATCGGGATTATAATGTCCTGGAGATATTTCAGTGGCCTCTTATGAAGCAGCTGAACACATGTAGACCAGGGTCGATAATTTTTGAAACCAAAAAAATAATAGTAGGATGAATAACAGGAGAATATTACAAAAGTAAAGGGAAAATTAATTTACGGGCGATCTGTGGTCGGGAAGTGGAAGGGGGTGAGTTTTTAAGGGTAAAAAACGGTTAATCTCGATTTCCGGCAAAACTACAAGGTCTGTGGAAAAAAGATCTACAACTTTTGTATTTACACTTTTTTCACATAACCTCAAAATTTATGTAAAAAATTGAAATAACCAAGTTTTTGGTTTTTTATTTTTAGCTTTTACAAAAAAAAAAATTCTAGGAAATTTGGTGAAAACTTACTCTTTTATGTCTCAAACACACTGTAATTCATTTGATTTGGAATATTTATTTTTTCACCTTATTTTGACTTATTATCGAAAAACCACCCTAATTTTCAATCGAAAACTCTCGCGTCAAAATATCAGCTTTTTTTAAAAAGTCGGTGGGCTTTTTATTCGTTGAAATCTCTACTTTCTGATGGTGAAAAAAAAAATATTACCATGGTAAATGTTCTCAGAAAATGCAAAGAAATAACAGGTAGTAAGGCCCAGACCCCCCTAACCCCTTCCCCACTTCTCTATGAAATACCTATTGATGGGCTAAAATTTTCCGTAGTTCACTCAGGTATATGAGTTATCTTAAAATAGCAATAAATGGGGATCTACGCATATAATTCAAAGAAGATTCTACAACTTTCTCAAAATATTGTAGATTTTCGGATTCGAGTTTTCTTCGTTTTTTTGCCCACCGACTTTTTAAAAAAAGCTGATATTTTGACCCGAGAATTTTTTATTGAAAATTAGGGTGTTTTTTTTATATTAAGTCAAAATAAGGTGAGAAAATTAATATTTCAAATCAAATAAATTACAGTGTGCTTGGGACATAAAAAGTTTTCAGCAAATTTCGTGAAAAAGATGAAAATAAAAAACCAAAAACTTGGTTATTTCAATTTTTCACATAAATTTTGAGGTTATGTGGAAAAAGTGTAGATACAAAAGTTGTAGATCTTTTCATTACCTACAACTTTGCCATTTTCCATAGGACCTGTAGTTTTGCCGGAAATCGAGATTAACCGTTTTTACCCTTGAAAACTCACCCCCTTCCACTTCCCGACCTCAGATTATTTTTCCTTTCATTTTTATTATATTCTCTTCCTTTTCCAATGGGTTTCATCCTACTATTATTTTTTTTTTACTCTTTACCATTTTCAAAGGTTTCAGCCCTGGTCTAATGACAAATTAACAAATTTAAAATTTTCTCCGAATAAAATAGAAATAGCTTGCGAATCTTTACAAAATATTATTTTAAATATTACTGTTGGCTTTAATAATGAAATTCTTTGTCAGAAATGAATTTTTCCACATTGATTTTTTATGGCAAAAAATTTATTTTCATTTTTTTCAAAACATTCTGAACAACTTTTTCGATTAACATTTTTCGATATTTTTCCGAATAAGTTTGTTTTGAGACATAATTTTTAATTTTTTTAAATTTCTCGCCAAATACGAAAAGACGAACGGCACTGTACGTCTTCTGGGGTTTCTTTTCATGCAGAAGCGATTGTACGTATCGATATTTGTCAAAATTTATTAATAAAATAATTTACCATATCATGCGTACTTTCTGCCGGTCACTGTATATGTAACATCAAACTTTGGTAAATTTCCAATATTTCTGTTCAAATCCTCATAGAACTTCATTCTGACGTATGCATCTTTTTCTACCGCTATTGCATGTGTATTTATTAGATTCCACATGATTTTCTCTGAACATTTCTATGTTTGCTTCCTGTTTCTTCCTTCATTGGTTTGATCGTCATTGATAAATATTTTTTCACTCGCTCGTTACTTTTCTTCATCTTTATTTCTTAATATTTGCTGCTCAATCAAACAAGATTGCGTCTATGTTTGCTGTGCTGTTTTTATTGTTACTCTAACTCCGTCCTCCTCTTCTATAAACTTCTCTCTTGCCTCTTTCAATAGGTCCCTATCCTTATGCCAACCTATATCTATTGTGTTTATTCTTTAATTTCAATTATTTTTATTCTATTCTTTCGTCATTTTTAGCGTTCTGATTTTCAAATGCCTTCATTATTCAGATTCTTTTATTTCCTCAGATCATTTATTTCTTTCGCTGCTTTTTCATTGATTTCTTCAGCTCCATTATTTATTTGTTATAGTCTGCTTGTTCTCTCCTTAGTTCTCATATTTCTTCTTCCGATATTTCAGTATCTTCTCTTCGGGATTGTTATTTGTTCCAACATATTCAACATCTGCTGTTATATCATCCACTAAACATTATTTGTGACATTTTGGACATATTATAATCATTAGCTTTTGATGGAGTTCTAGATGCCCTTTTGATTATTTATAAAAAGATCATTATGTTCTGCTTCTTTTCTTCTTTTTTTCTTTTCTTTTCTTTTCATGAGAAGTATTCTCCTGAGACCCTATCTTTCTATTTTCACGTAGTTTTATTGGCTGAGGTTTCACCTGAGCTCAGCTGCTCCGAAGAAAACGTCTTATTCCATTCGACCGGTCGAAAAGCAGATCCTTATCAGTGCAGACAGTAATCTATATCTACTGTGTATATTCTTTTATTTCAATTATTATATTCGTTTAAAGACACCACTTAAGCTGACTCTACTTTTTTACTAGAGGAAAGTGACCAAATATGGAATACCGTTTTGATTTTCAGGCATAACTTTCACAAATTTTATAAATAAAATATTTTTTGTGGTAATTATTAACAATCATATATTTGCACTTAAGTTTGTAACAATTTTAGATTACTTTGTTCGGTTTGAGGTAAGAAAAAATTTCAAAAACTAAATAACGATAAAGGTACCTACATATGGAATAGGTACCCCAAATATGGAATACTATAATCACTATGAAAAATTAACCTTAACTTATAAGAGACTCTTTGAAAACTTTGGTATAATAAAGAAATGAACACAAATTATTTACAAAAATCGCAAATCCAGGTATCAAACTCTGGCCCAGCGCAATCATTATGTGCCCAGAGCCCACACATGAGGCACTTGATCCATGTTTCCCCATGAACCCCTTTATGCTGAGGTAAGAGAAGCTATCTGCCGTTTTCCTTTATGTCCAATCACTTGGGGTATCTTGCTCTGTACTACGGTAAGCCCTGATTCATCCACGTTGTATATGCGACTTGGACCATAGTTTCCTTGAGCATAGACGTCTTCGAGGAGATCAAAGAATGAGTCTACTTTTTCTTTGCTAAATCCAAAGGCTCTAGCAAAAGACGTGCCAGTTGGTCTTCTCACTGATAGCTTGTCCTTATGGCGTTTCAGAAATAATTTAAGCCATTTTTTCCAGCCATGCCAGTCGCACCAAATGGATTTTTCAACTGATTACGACTTGCTAACATGTACGCCATTCTTCGAACATCATTTCTCGTCAAGCCATGAAATTTGCTCTCCATCGTCAAAATGTAGTCTACCAAAAGATTTTCAAGGGTTGTCCCTAAGACAGTTTTCCTTCCGAGTGTAGTAGCTGCGGCTTCTTCTGGAGAAAATTCGTTTTTCTGACATAAACGAAACAAGGTAGATCTTGGCACATCGAAGTGTTTTGCAGCTTTCAAATAACCCATTTTTTTCTCGTACTAATTTTATAGCTTCTGCCATATGCTCTGAATTCCATTCTTTTCGCTTCGTTTTCCAATTGACGCCCGCCATTCTGATAAAACCCGAAAAAAAATATAATTAACAAAGTCATTAAGTCAGCTGATACGTCACAGTGTCCAATTATGGAATAGTCCATAATTGGACACTGTGATCCGTCCATATTTGGATTTTCCAACTATTTCAAACTGATATTCACATATTTATATTTCAGAAAGTAATACTATCTAATACCGCTAAAACATACTAAAGAACATCTAAAGGGTCTTTAAAAGTTATAAAAACAATACTGTGTGTGCACTTTCTGTACGAAAAATAATTATTTTTTACGTACCTTAGAAAGTTATGCGGCAGCGATAAAACAAAACACTGTCACTACGACGAAAGGGCTGGCTCGACTGACATGCTACAACTTGTACGCGTAAATGGGAGTAGAAAGAGACAGAAAATCACTGTTTATTGCGTGTGTGAGTTTGCATTTGAGAAAAATAGGGGTCCATATTATGGATACTATTCCATTTATTTTGAATTATTGTTCCCCGAATAAATTGAGTTGGATTATGTTAATCCACTTGTATAGACCGCCGGCACCGTAAAAATATTCTCCAATATAATCTTATTTTGGAGGGTTTAATAGTAACTTCAACATTAGACATCACTGAGCAGCCTTGAGAATCGACTTAAAATCCGCCTAAAAACGCTAAATGATTCGCTTCATTGGAATTGTTTATAAGGTAATTTTAATTTTTTACTATTCAGAAGCTTTCAAAATAATTATTACGGGTGTGACAGTAGCAACGGTTTTCCAGCAATGGTTTTTTATCGCCATTTACAGAATTTGTTGGTTTTCGAACTGAAAATGGCCATTATTGTGAATGTTCTGATGGATAAGTATATTTTGGCACCTTCTTGACAAGTTCGATGACACGAATTTGTTGTGGACCCCTAGTTATCCCAATAACTCACCCCTAATTGAAGGGTTGAAATAGTAATGGGATAAACAGATACTGGTAATTTTTTCATGCTAGATTTGAAACTCGCTCCACACGCTACATATAGTGGAATGATTTGTGACCCAGGAACTACCCCTCAACCACCCCTCTAGCACCATTAAAAAATCATAAATATTCAGAAAACTCCTTGCTGAAGGTTTTCCGAAGGAAGAGTATGTTTTGTGGCCTTTTTGACACGTTAGATAGCATGAAATAATTTTTGACCTCCAGATACCCCACCTAGCTACCCCAATTTCCAACCCCAAATTGAAATATTCGCAAATAGACCAAATTGATCGTTGCTGGTGATTTTGTTCTTGAAAACTCATTAACCAAAAAATTTTTGTGACTCAAAAACTACCCCAATATCTCCCCATAAATTGAAATATTCGCAAATAGAAAAAATTAATCGTTGCTGGTTTTTTTTTTATGCAAATACATTATTAGGAACTAGCTAGACACGCTCCATATGACGGAATGATTTTTTATACCCAAAAACTACCCCAATATCTCACCCCCAAATTGAAATATTCACAAATTAATCGTTGCTGGTGGGTTTTTCATGCCAATACATTACAGAAAACTTGTTGGCACGCTCCATATGATAAAATGATTTTTGATCCAAAAACTCCCCCAATATCTCACCCCTAAGTTGAAACGTTCGCAAATAGAACAAATTAATCGTTGCTGGTGATTTTTTCATGCGAATACGTTATGGGAAACTCGCTAGACACGAAATAATTTGCGACCCAAAACTCCAACTTGGGGTATGGGATATTGGGGTAGTTTTTGAGTCACAAATCATTTCGTGTCTAGCAAGTTCCTAATAATGTATTTGCATGAAAAAATCCCAACGATAAATTTGTTCTATTCGCGAATATTTCAATTTGGGGGTGAGATATTGGGGAAGTTTTGGGGTCACAAATTATTTCAACATATGGAGCGTGTTTAGCGAATTTCTAATATTGTAGTGGCATGGAAAAATCCCCAGCAGCGGATAATTTGTTCTATTTGAAAATCTTTCAATTTGAGGGTGAGATATTGGGGTAGTTCTGGGGTCACAAAGTATTTCAACTCATGGAGAAAGTCTAGCAAGTTCCTAAAAATGTATTGGCATGGGAAAATCCTAATTTGTTTTATTCACGAATATTTCAATTTGGGGGTGAGGTATTAGGGTAGTTTTTGAGTCACAAATCAGTTCAAGATATGGAGCGTGTCTAGCAGGTTCCTAATAATGTAGTGGCATGGAAAAATCCCCATCAGCAAATAATTTGTTCTTTTTGCGAATATTCCAATTTGGGGGTGATGTATTGTGATAGTTTTGGGGTATAAATTATTTCAACATATGGAGCGTGTCTGGCAAGTTCCATGGAAAAATCCCCAGCAACGATTAATTTGTTCCATTTGGGAATATTTCAATTTGGGGGTTATTGATCAAAACATTCCCAACAATGGCCATTTTCAGTTCGAAAACCAACAAATTCTATAAATGACGATAAAAAACCGTTTACTGGAAAACCGTTGCTGCTGTTATCCGTATAAGTATTGACTCCATTAGTTTCATTGGCTACCGATTCACAAAAAGTTTGCATTACCAATATGAGACGGAAATTTGATAGATATCTATCAAGATAATTTCCGAAACATATGTTCCAATTAGTGTTGTTGATGATGGATGGAATTACGTGGTTGTTTTTCCCGAGAAATTAATTAGTTCTGAGAGTTTGGCTGCTTAGAATCGTTTACGTGATCTCCTAATTCTGTTATACCTGATGTTTCGACAAACCTGTGAATGATTCAAATGGTTTTTTATATCTCCCAGAATCACAAACATAGATTTGGGAAATCTGGATAATAATTGAAAATAGGATTTATGAAAACTCGATGGCGCGGCCAGTCGAACAGGTAGATTTCAGAATTTATTCATTGTTTCTGAAATTGCCATCAATCAATCTTACGAATTATGTGTCAGAAAAAATAAAACATTTTCATCGGAAACAAAAACACCATTTCTATCATTACAATAATAGACATTAAGCTTAAACTTTTCATCGAAATTTGGAGATGGATTCAAATCTCCCTAAATTCTTCCTAATATTTCTATGTAATCTTACTCGAATCAAAAGAAAGAAGTCCAACCACACAAGATAAAGACACTACTTGGGTTTTAATCCTGAAATCATAAAAAAAAATATGTTTATAGTTTAATTCTGAATTCGAGGAATATTAAAATACAATTATGTTCTATTTGTAGACGGAAGAAAAACACAAATAGTATTTGCAATTTGCATTTCAGTTCAAATCGAGTTTCAATTGGAAACTCATTTAGATGAATAAGGAGTTTTTTCGCAACGACTGTAACTTCCAAACATTCGAGAAGAATATTAATAAATCATCATTTTCCTTCCAACTCCCCAACTTTAATGTTCTCTCCCAAAAATATACTCTCTATTCCACGAATCCATGAACCTTAAAAAGTATATCCATTTCCTTAATTATCCTCAATTTATGAATTTCAACTAAAAATCAATAATCTTCGACTAAATTAATTTTCTCCGACCCCAAAAACCCCGACATTTTGAATCGAATGGGGTCATAATTACACAGCTCGTCCGCCATCTTCGAATTTGTGAATTTTGATAAAAAAAATTCATAATCTACGACCTCAAAAACCCTCACATACCAATTTTGAATAGACGGACCATAAACACAGAGATCGTCGGCCATCTTGGGACCACCATTTTGATTTGATGAGTTTGACGAAAAATTCATAATCTCCGACCTCGAAAACCCCCACATACCAATTTTGAATCGAATCGGACACACAAAGATGTCCTCACGAATGTTACCGGAAAACCTTGGAGCCCAAACCCCTACCTGCCGAAAGGCAGGTAGAAATGTCTTCTCAAAAAAAGGGGGTCGCATACCAGTTCCGGCGCCGTCTTAATCCGTCCTGTTAAAAGGGTCCTGGGCACAGCTTAGATAAATACACAGCTAGGGAACTACCTGTGGTGGGGGTAGTTCGCGCAGAATTTCGCGCACCTCCCACCACCTCGTTAAAACCTTTCAAACCAGTGGCGAATCTTTGGATTTGTTACCTGCAAATTTATTAGCTTCAGTGCCGTAGTTATGTCAAGTGTGTTATTTTCCAGTGTTGTTTCTTTGTGTGTTATATTATCAATTATTCTCCGATCTTTGGTATTCTTGGTGTAAATAGTTTCAATCAATATTGAAAACATGGGAGAAACATGTGCTGCTAAATTTTATAACTCCAAGAAAAGCTTCTGCAGATTTTCCCCTGATATTGCCAGGTAATCAACAAAAAACTGAATGAAAACTGTGAAGTAGAGTTTATGTTTATATAGGAAATGAAATATGGTAATTCACTATGCACATCTCTATGGGTATTGCGTAGAAAGCTGGAGCAAATGTTTTTGCTTAACTTTTCTGTGTTATCGTGAGGTTTATACGTAAAATAAAATGAGAAATGAAATAAAAGATGGTTATCTTTTATTTTACTTGGACTAGTTGTTATTCACATGTTCATATTGAATAAGTAAGACAAATTGACAAGAGAGGATGATAGATGACGATAGCTACCCAGTGGTATTATAGTCGTAGTCATGTGATCATGTTTTTGTTTTCATAACGGAAAAACAGTGAGTTTGTTTGTTGTCATTTTAACAAATTTCGTTTTTGCCCAATAAAGATTTCATATGATATTGTTAGTGTTATTAAAAATTGCTTATTTTTTACCCAATAAATAATAACGGACCAATTTTTCAAGTATACATAATTGAAAATTGAGGTATTGTCAATATAAAATGACAAGTTTCGATGGGCAGCTCCTTATTTGTTACATTACTTTACTCAGCTCTATAAACACTCAAACAAATTATTACTTCATTTTACCTGCTGTATAAACTCTCTTTTATTTAACGAAAAATAATGTGTCCTACTCGTAAACATCCTCCGTCGGCGACCGGTAGATCAAAAGAGCCGATAGTCAACGTGGGTTTGAGTGACGCAAGCTAATGATAATGCTTGCAGGTGTGTCTATACGTTGAGACTGATAAATCACCAGTTTCAGGAGGTCTGAGTAAATGAAAGTCAGTAGCGTCTCTGGTCTGGGATCGAAATAGGTTTTAAAATGTTCCATAGTTGTGATGCTTTTTTCGACCATGGGGAAATGAAGTTATGATGATCCGATTGCCTATTAATACATACTTCCTCGTTTATGGCATATTTTTTTTATTGTAACGTATTTTTAAAATATTTAAATATCTGAATGAAATTAGTTGGCTCCACCTCTGCTGCTTAAAGGATTGCGCCTTAGGACTGTTTTTTATGCTTTTGCAATTGATAATGGATTAACTATAGCTACTAGAAGTAAAAGATTTATTTTTGTTGAAAAAATATCGTTATTTCAAAGCGGATCTAGTAATTGACCACAGTTTTGTACTGGTCAACCATTAGTTTTTTGTCATGGTTAACAACTGGTAAATATATTTTACTTTATATCGAGTTCTTTTATTTTTAAATATAGGTTTAGTAAAACCACTGTATTTTCCAGAAAAAAATAACTGAAACTAACAGGAGATTCTTCGAAGATACGAAAGTACGATTGCAACAGGCTGTGAGCGATGTTATCAATATTAGACAATCGAAGAGGTTGTATGGGGTATCGCATTCTACTTTAATAAATAATTTTAAATAAATCATTTGAAAAGTAAATGGAAAAAAGTTGTTTCTGATTGATATTGATTGAATAAAGCCACTTTTCTATTTTTATTAGAAGAGAAAACTGAGAGTAATTCTGAAACCCGTGAGAAGAAGTTTCAACTCGTTAAAATACTAGTAATTTTGGAAAAGTTTTGAGTTCAAAAATTATAATTTTTTTCTAGTTTTGTTTGCAAATCAAAACTTGTTTTTTATATCAATAAATCTACACTTTTGCTTGGAAACTTGTTTTATTTGGTTTCTTCAAGCGGTCAACCACTGGGTAAAATTGTGGTCAAGTACTAGTTCTTGCTGGTCAATCACTGGTGATTTATGACTATTCTTACTCATATTTTCTCTTAACTTCATTTTACCGTTTTTTTTTCAAGATTGTACATAATATCAATAAGGATCCCAAACCTTGGTTTTTCTTGTATATATTTTTGGTTTTCATGAAAAGTTGATATTTTAGTATCTATAGGTTATTTTTTTGAACGGAGCTCGTAATTAGTCAACCATTGGTGCACTCACCCTATTTTAAAGATTTTTTAAATGAATGTGAAATACGTTTTTGAAAAAGCAACTGTTTTTTCCATTTTTTTTGCTTGTATATTTTTTGTAAAAATATTGTTAATAATGTAATAATGATCATTCAAATATTTTCAGCGGTATTTGCTTTATTAATTTTTTTTTGAAATTGTTTGTCCTTGTGGAGGGAGATCCAAAAGATTAGATTGTCAACCGAGTATAAACAAGATACTGATGTTGGCAAATACTTGAAATATGTGTTTGGCCTCCCATTTCTGGATCCCTGTTTTGCCATCAATTTGGCAGGAATCTTACCCAATCGTCCACGAGTTCGCCGATTATTTGTTGGACACTTATATTTCCGAAGAATCCGATTTCCCACCCCACATGTGGGCCGAAAATAGTTCGTCTCTTGAATAAACAACAAACGCCTGTGAGAGTTTTCACTCCAAATTCAATTCTTTATTCTACAAACACCATCCCAATATATTTCAATTTCTAGAGAATTTGAAAAATATTCAAACTGATACGTTTATTGAAATACGTATACCATAAGACGGAAATAATAGTCAATGACTCATCTCAGCTCGATCGTTCAGTGTTGCAACATCCGCGCCGCCCTTGATAAATATCAGTACAATTGCTAACCCCGACCACGAACTTTCGTTAAAAGGCTGCTTCAAATGCTCCGTAAGATCTATTCCACGGGCCGAAATAAATTGGGCACCGGTGCGCTGTGTCCGCATTCAAAACAAGCGGCATAATGGGATTATATATCCGGGATACAATAGATTTTTATTGTAAAATATTATATTATTTTGCCGCTCTTATTGTGTTGTTTCTGAACTAGTGACTGACGTCACTGACTTTTATTTCCGACTCATGGTATAGTATAATAATAATAATAATAAATCTTTATTTACCAAGAACACTTAAAGTAGGATTCGTCAAATACAGTTAGTACAAACTGACACTTTCATGTATAAGTAGTTTGCTTTTTCATATAATATTGCATATATACTTGTTAAGATAGAGAGTAGATTAAAGCTATGGATATACACTTGGATCGAATAAGTGGTGTGAAGTATCTTGATTAACTGCCAATCATTTGTTATTTGTTATCTAATTCTAGGTTGGAAATGACAGTACCCTTAGTAGCTAATTTATTGCATGAATTCTGCAAGATTATAAAAACATTTTTCTACTAAGTATTTTTTTAATGCTTTTCTGAATGCTTGATATGATTTTAAACTCTTTATATTCTCCGGGAGTTTATTGAAAACTTCGGACCTGCATAGTTTGGTGATTTTTTAAATTTACTGAGGTTTCATTTAGTGAGATGTAGCTTTTCAGCATTTCTAGTTTTATAATTGTGCACGTTGCTGTTCTTAAGGAAGTTATTTTCATTTGTGTACATATAACATGATATTTTGAATAGGTAGATGCTTGTTAGGGAAAGTATTTTGTTTTTTTTCAGGACTGTTCTGCATGAATCTTTGTTGCCCATGTTGAAAATGATTCTTATTATTCGTTTTTGCATAGTGAATACTCTAGAAACATCCGTTGATTGGCCCCAAATGACTATGTTGTAACTCATTACCGAGTATGCTAAGGAGTAGTAAGCTGTTATTAGATTTTTCATATCTATTTCCTTCTCAGGTTCAAGATCGCGACGGTTGCTCTTGCAAGTTTGGAACATATACTGTCTATTTCCAGTGTGAAGTGTAGTTTGCTGTCTATGACAGTTCCTAGAAATTTTGTGCTGCCTTTGAATTCTATACTGTTTATTGTGGGGGTTATGTCGATGTTCATATGGAAAAATAAACACATACCGATTTTGATTTATTTACCATGAGTGAATTTTGTTGACACCAAGATTCAAACTGTTTTGTGATTTTTTCCATTTTTAGATCTAATTCTCTTATGGTTGATGCCTTGATTATCACAGGAGTGTCATCAGCGTACATAAAAATCTGCCCTTCTGTAATATAATCTGGAAGGTCGTTCACAAAAATTAGGAATAGAAGTGGCCCCAATACAGAGCCTTGAGGCACACCAATATCGACACATTTTTCGGTTGACAATACCTCTTTTATAGACACACTAATTTTTCTCTTGGATATATATGATTCTATCCACTTCAGTAGGTTCCCCCTGATCCCTAGTGTTGATAGTTTGTTGAGAAGATACTGATGATTTACGCAGTCAAAGGCTGCAGTTAGGTCAAAGAAAACACCAGCTACTTTCCTTCCTGTATCTAGATGTTTAAAGATAGTCTGAGTAAATTCTATGGTGGCTAGTTCAGTTGATTTTGCTGTTCGATATCCAAATTGAGAAGGGGATAGAATATTGTATTATTCGAGAAAATTGCATAACCTATATGCAATACCTTTTTCAGTTAGTTTGGAAAGATGACTGAGTAGTACTATGGGTCTATAGTTTTCGGCTGTTTGTGGATCATTTTTTTTAAATACGGGGATCACTTTGCCAAGCTTTAGATCATCCGGAAACTGTGCTAACTCTTAGATTTGTTCAAAAGAAGGCTATGGATTCTGATGGTGCCTTTTTGCAAAACTTCAATAGTTTGATAGAGATTTCGTCCATGCCCATTGAGTTTTTGTTCTTCAAATTGTTTATTATTTGGATTACCTCTGTGCTTGTAAAAGGTTCCAGAAAAATTGTATGTTTAATGTTTTGTTTTGGTATTGTGCATGCCAGGGATTTGTTATTTCCGAAGTATGTATCTAGTTTTTCATGCCAGATGTTGTGAAATAATTCACATATAAATTACTGATTTCGGTAACATCACTTATTATATTATTGTTATGCATCAGATTGATATTATGTTTTGAGGTTTTCTTCCCTAGCCTGTCATTTACTATTCTCCACAGTTCCTTGCTTTTGTTCGATGCAGTATCTATTCTGTTAATGTTATCTACTTTTTTCAATTCATTTATTCTTTTATTAATGTTCTTCTTGTGTATTAACCAACTCGTGTATTAACCAACAGCAAAAGGTATATCACAGAGCACTTACGCAAACAATTTAGATGAAATATGTTATTATTGGGACAAAATGTGATAAGTAGATTCCAATTTGTGAAATGTATGTCATACAAATTGCGCAATATTTATAAAATGTATTGTTTTTTCTAAGTATGTATGTATCTAATGTATGTGTTTTGGAAATAACGTAATTACTTCTGAAAGAGTCATTCAACAACAAGGAGATCCTTTGGGCCCCGCTTTCTTTTGTTTATGCATCGATAACCTAACAAGATCGATTGTAGCTGAATTCAATTGTTGGTATCTTGATGATGGCTCCAAATGCAGATTTGATTCTAGAACAGTTCCAAAAAATTATTTCGTCTTCCAATAAAGTCGGCCTCCAATTAAATTTTGAAAAATGCGATTTTTTGTTTTTGAACGAACATACAGATAACATTTCAGAGAAATTCAACTATTTAGCTCCTGGCATTAAAATTATGGACGAAACAATTGGACCCTCCTTGGTGCTCCACTTTCGGATGAATCTTTGACAGAATGCATAAACCAAAAAACAAATTCCCTCATTTTCATGGCATCACGCATCGATAAAATTCCTAATCATATTGGATATTTCCTCCTGAAGAATTGTTTGGCTATACCTAAATTGAGATGTTGTGCAACATGGCGCTGCATGAAGGAACTCATTTATTTTGATTCAACACTTCGTAAGGTTCTGGAGTAGATAACCAATAACCATTTCAAACGATCTTACATGGCTCTAAGCGATGCTTCTCGTGAATAAAGGGGGTCTAGGAATCCGTCAAGCATCTTCACTTGCTTTACCAGCTTTTCTTTCCTCATTCAACAGCGCCCAACATTTGATTGCCATATTTTACCTAATAACTTCACCAATTTACCAGACTCTCAATAGAATGCGAATCTATTTGGCTTTCGAAAACAGGTACCTTTAATCCTAGTTATAAACTCTCACAGAAATCCTGGAATATTCCTCTTATCGAATCTTCATCTACAAAACTCCTTCAGTCAGCTGCTAACTCTCAATTCAAAAAGGCTCGTCTCAAGGCAGTATGCACTAAGGAATCTGGAGCTTGGCTTAACGCCCTTCCTGTTGCCTTCCTTGAAACATTATTGGATAATGAATCCTTTAGGATTTCTGTTGGTCTACGTTTGGGTTGTTCGATTTGTGTTAGCCATACATGCAGATGTGGATCCAACGTTAATGATAAAGGTAATCATGGTTTCAGTTGTACATATAGTTCGGGACGTTTCTCACGACACTCCACCGTTAACGATTTAATTAAACGTGATTTGTCAACTGCTGACATTCCTTCTGTTGGAACCCTTAGGAATAAGTCGTGACGATGTACACGTCCAGATGGGATGTCTCTCATTCCTTGGGCATGGAAAACCACTAGCTTGGGACTCCACCTGTGCAGACACTGTTGCTCCTTCACATATTAATTTAACATCAAAGACTTTTGGTGGTGCTGCAGATTCTGCTGAAAAATTGAAGATTGAAAAATATTCCAGTTTGATTATTCAATATAATTTTTATCCACTAGCTATTTTAAATTGGGGTTCCTATGGTGGTAAGGCCGTTTGAATGATTTTTATTGAATAATTAATATATATATATAAAAATTTTGAAAGGTTTTAAATCTAGGATTGGGTATGAGTAATTATGCAGCAGATAATGTAGCTCCATGTCAATACAACTTGTATGCTGTATCAACCATGGAACAATTATAGCGGACTACATGGCTTACGTAAGCACCCTTATGCAGGCATATGGCACGAGTACAATGACTCCAGAATATCACCGATATCACCAAAATCATTATAAGTGGAGAAGCATTCGTCCTTTTCTATGAGCAAGAGGACACAACTTAGATTAGCTTTATTTTATTTGAATTGGCCTAATATAAAAATAAATATAATAAAAGTTTTTAAAAAAAAAAGGTGATATGCATATATTGTTTTATGGCGGGAGCGAACCAGCATTTGGTCACCGGAGCGAACCAGCATACAATTAACAAGGTTATCTGACCGCAGGAGCGAACTAGTGTGCACCGCAAAAAAGAGTACTTACCAGAAATTACTTGTTACATTGTTGACTTCCCTTTTTGTCACCGAAACTTCATTTCACGCTTCCAAGATCAATAGGCAGACCGAAAAAATTGAAAAACAAATTTCTTAGAAGTAATTCACTTTGCAATGTTCACTTTCATATTTTTTCTTCATGACTGGGTTTCACAACATTTACCAGATAATTTTAGTACTGAGCAAAATTCATCAAACATAAAAAAATTCAATATACTACCGATTGCAGTAGTATCTTTGAAATCAAATGAATACAAAAAATGATTAGAAAAACTACCTTTCAATTTTGAGGAATTTTTTACATGGAACAATTAGTCTATGATACCTCATAAACCACTCTGTACTTATGACTACATTTGAAATATGTTCTTGTTAAACTTTGCAACATAAGAACAGCATCATCTCTCATGTGTTTAATTGTGCATTTGTGAATTACCATATGAACATTCAATTCAGAGGGACATTTACATGAACTCTATCTGAATCGCTGAGTTTATGTAGATGTTTCTATCAATCGTACTTTCATACCTACACGTCTGGGATTAGTTCTGAGTGACGTCTCTAGTGGCGTCCCATGTGTTGTGAAATTATTATAGATTTTGTCCCAGTCCCAAATTTTTCCCCCCATCAATTGTTTCCTCTCTACGCTAAGAGAATCCATTATCTCCAGCAATAACTTATGAGGCTTTCAGTGAGGTAGTCCTATATGCCGACATTGCTTTCAACAGTGATTTCTTTCAAGTTGTTTCGGGAATTCATCTGTGTGGTTTAATTTTATTTGCGTTTCCCCAGACTGGTGCTTTTGTGTTCATGTAAATTGAGCTCGTCAAAAAATCTCTACTTCTGTTTGTGAACTCCAGAGGATTCGGTAAAATTGAACGAAATAGGTACGAGTGACATGAATCAATCAATTTTTATTTCAGTGGAACGCATTTCTTAAGATAATTTCATTGATTAACTGACAACTGAATATTTTTATGGCTTGAATTTCGTCTTATTGATAATAGAAGTCAGGTAAACAAACTCTTCCCCCCATCTTTATGATGAAACTCATTTTATCTCCGCTAAATAGTCAAGATATGACAAACGTGACTACCATAAATAATTCTTATTTATCGTGATAATTTTCTGGTTGAAAAATTCGTGATAAAATTCGTTGTTTCATGGACCTGAGAACTGAACCGAGAACATTTTTATTGATGTCTTGTTTCGATTAATCCCTGTTATCACATATTTGTTCATTTAGATTCTAGTCAGTTTTAAAACGCGGGCTCAGTAGGAATTTTTTTCATTGAGATAATTAATAGGTCGCCAAAAATCTCATTTTCAAAAAATTTTAAAACCTTTATTTTCATTAACAAATTTTTGTTCAAAGAATATTCCTTTGAAAACACGAGGAACATTCATAAAATGATAATAAAATATTCTTCGAGATAATTTTTTTAACCGCTTCCCTAGTTGTTTGACCAACCCTCAGAAGTTAATCAAAACTTGTACGAGTTAAGATCACGGGGGCCTTACCTTTCATAGTGGGATCCGAAACCACTCTTGGGGCCTTGAAAAATTGTTCACCAGCTGCGGGAGTCGAACCCACGCCGGGTGGAAACAGTGGACACAAGACCAACGCCCGTGCCACTGAGCCACAAGGCACGATAAATAAAATTCCATAATAAAATTATAGTTTGAAAAAACACACGCATATATGGCAAAAAAATAGTTAAAATAGTAAGAATAAAGTCATTGACCAAAAAAATGTCTTTTATGTAAAAAAGCTTGAGATGCTTGATATCAGCTATCTCAATATCACTATGAAAAGTGAGTGAAAAGCACCCTACAATTTTTTTACATAAAATACAATTTCTTTTCAACTTTTCAGTATTTATTGCCATATATGCGTATTTTTTTAGTTTTTTCAAACTATAATATTATTTTTAAGTTTTTCTAGTAGCCTGGAACTCTTCATTCCACTATTCACCTTCTGGCTCCATCATCAGATCTGCTCCAAAATACCAAATTATAGTATTGTCATCCAAACCACATATACATACCATTTCGATTTGACAATTAGAAGTAGGTTAAAAATGACTTCCAAGATTTAATTACATTGTTTGTTAGTTACAAGTGAAGCTAATAAAGCCATAATTACAAAACTCGTCCGCTATCTTGCATTCATGAATTTTGATAAATAATTCGTAATCTCCGACCCTGAAAACATCCACATGCCAATTTTGAATATAATCGGACCATAATCCGCCATCTTAAATTTGTGAATTTTGACAAATAATCCATAAAGACCGACCGCGAAAATCCCCACATACCACTTTTGAATAGATTCGGAACATGATCACAGAGATCGTTGGGCATCTTGTAGCCGCCATTATGATTTTAGTTATTTTCACAAAAAATCATAATTTTCGACCTCGAAAACCCCCACATACCAATTTTGAATCGAATCGGACCATAATTACAAAACTTGTCCGCCAAACTGGAGCTGCCATCTTGAATTTGTGAATTTTAAATGAAATTTCATTATCTCCGACCCCGAAAACCCCCGTATACCAATTTTGAATAGAATCGGATCATAATCACAAAGATCGTCGGCCATCTTGGAGCCACCATTTCTATTTTATGAATTTCGACAAAAAATTCATATTTTCGACCCTGAAAACCCCCATATACCATTTTGAGTCGAATCGGACCATAAACACAAATCTCGTCCGCTATCTTAAAGCCATTTTGTTGTTTTCTCTAACAAAAATTCCATAATGCATTGCCACGGGAACTATGGACAGCTGCCAAATTTTACGTTAAGTGGGTCAAATTTAACTTGCAAGATTTGATTACAGACACACAGACAACGAGACAGGTGAAACTAAATAAAAACTTGTAAAAAAAATGCAATCGATCATGTTATAAAAAATTAAGAATCCATACAGGCGAAATGTTCCAAGTTTTCAGGAAATTATAATTAATGTAAATGATAGTGACAATATACAAACATGAATTTTTAACATACATTGGCGGAACCAAAATATTTTGCACTGTCCTAATTCTGGGAAAAAACAAATTTCCATCACAAATATTGAATTATCATTAGTCGGGAGAAGCATACCCTGGAATGTTGGCATTGACACCCTGGAGGTCTCGTCTCCAATAACTTGTCCGGCATAATTGGGAATTCAAAATTAGATGCCAGCGCCAGAGTGGCGAAAATGCAAACCAGACATAAGTACATTGTTTGTCTGTTTTCTTAGAGGTTATACCGGCATAATTGGGAATTAGATGCCAGCGCCAGAGTGGCGAAAATGCAAACCAGACATAAGAACGTTGTTTGTCTGTTTTTTTAGAGGTTATACACTTGTTTTGAGTTTTTCTTGGAATATTTTCATTTTGTATTCGTTTCCAGTTTTTTTTGTGTAGTGTTATTCATTTCACAATTCTAGTGAAGTGATGTATTTGAATCTTAAGATAATATAATTTGCAAAATCTCACTTTGAAGAAGACAAATTATGTTCTAATTTGCTAGCAAATGAAATATTGTCCGTAGTTTCTGGACAGCTCAGTGAAGTCATCTGGAGTTATTATTATTAATTATTTTGAAAAAATGTTACACATTATTATTTGTGAATGTCATTTTAATTTCATCTAAAACAAAAAGATGGTTGAAAATGTGACCTTATTGTTGTGAATGTTTGAAGTTTTAGCATAGAACGTCATTTGTAAGTATTATAAGTTGGCAATACCCATCATTAGTTGGTAATACAGTTAGTCGTGTCTTTTATTTAGAAATACATAAACCGGGTGAGTGAAATTCCAGTAGATAGATGCATGGGGATCCCGGAAATGGTAAGAGCTACAGAGAGGGTTAAATAGAGGCAAAGTTGCGTATTATGGGGCTCATTACTATGATGTTAAAAAATCTGAGCTAGCCCTCTCACTTTCAGAGATTACAGGAAAAAACGAAAAATTTTTATTTTTGTTTTTTACTTATATCTGCTTTAATACAATAGATTTACAGAAACTGTTTGCACTTTGTCATTGCACTTTTCAATAGGCTGTACAAATATGTAAACGAAAGTGTTATACAGGGTGTTGTTTTCCTTGGGCCACCCCTAACTATGAAATTTTAAATACGGACCTGGATTTTTATCACTTTTTTAGGCTTCACAAGATAAATATGACCATCCTATCTTCGAGCACATAAAAGGTAAACCTGCAATCCCTACATATCTTCCGAAAATGAAGAAAAGAGAGACAAAACCAGGACATATCTTTCGAAAATGAAGAAAAGATAGATGAAACCAGGTTAAAGTGCTGCTAAACGATAATAAAAAAACTTCATTCCTTCGTAATACGACTGGAACTCACTAAAGCGACCTCTGATTTTTACATTCGTTTCCGACAACTCCTACTTACCAATGAATCTTACGTTTTGTCCTCATTAGGCACTGAAATATACGACCTCTTTCACTGCATCAACCTTGTTCAAGAAGTTGACCTTCTTGTAACACCTCTGGACATGCATTGTAAGATCCATTCTCAAGACAATATGAATTATGAATCGGTATAGTGACCGCAATAGGTGTATTTCAATCATTACAAGGGCATGGCCGCTTAGGCTCTCAACAGAAAGTATATATCATTCCGTTGGGTATTTTCAGAAGATACCAGCAAAGTATGACCCATTCGTAGATGAAGACTTATTCATTGAAATTTGCGATTGAAGATGGTAGAGCAAGTATGGACAAACTTCACAAATCCAGTGGCGTAACATATGGGATCGCTATGGTATTAAAATATTGGACCATGTATATATTTATACTAGTGAACCAAATTCCGAAATGTAATAACAAAATAGAACATGTCCATGATTTTGCAAAAACAGCAATTGGGAAAACTTGAAACAAAAGGTAACAATTGCATTTCCCTGTCATCTTGAAATCTTTCAAGAGTAGGTTAATCACAAACAACTATGTAGTAGCTACGCAACATTCTTCCAAAATGATCAAACTATTGAGGATAATCACGCTTGATAGCATGCTGAAATGGAATGCACTTTTAACGACGTTTCGACATAGTATTTGTCATCTTCAAAAACAAAATCATTTTATTTAAATTTCTGTTTTTGCATAATACGAACGATGTTGAAGATGTATGACTTCGATGTTATAGGGGATTGTTTGTCTATATTTCATGCTTTTTAACCCTCTTCAAGAGTACCTTGGATTGTTCAGATTGAGTTATAGTATATGAGCCTGACTGTATTTTTTAGCAGCTGTAAAGATCCGTTTTCATTATTACTATTATAAACAAAGTTAGAAAAGGTTGTTATAAATCTGGCTTAAGTTTTTGATATCATTTCTATTGTTAATTCTTTCTTAATATGTATCATTTCAAGGAATGTTCTTACTCTTGGATTCCTTTCTTTGGTCGAAATTTCAACGTTGTTATTGTCAAACTTATGTTGATTTTCTTTTTCGTGTTTGGATAAGGCTGTGATGTCAGTTTTTGAGTACTTGTGGGCTTGAATTCGTTTTTATAAATATTGTTTTGTTTGACCTATATAAGTACTTTAACAGTTTTACGCGGTATTTATCTGTATGAGTTGGTTTGTTTTTTGGTATTTCTGGTTTTAATTTCGAATAAATGGTCTTATTCGTATTTTGCAGTCGGTGTGATATAGTTATGTTGTGTTTTTAACCGACGAAACCAAAAGTAGGAGGTTCTCTAGTCGACGCGTAATTTTTTTTTTATTTTT
This sequence comes from Gonioctena quinquepunctata, assembly GCA_018342105.1. Classification (NCBI taxonomy): domain Eukaryota; kingdom Metazoa; phylum Arthropoda; class Insecta; order Coleoptera; family Chrysomelidae; genus Gonioctena; species Gonioctena quinquepunctata. The sequence goes on along the minus strand of JAFIRS010000490.1, from coordinate 282,930 downwards.
TTTTATATATGATCACGCGTAACTTTCTACTGAGATGTCCGATTCCGATAATTATTTTTTCGTGAATAGGGTGTACTTCGAAGTTGGTCCCATTTGATTTTAAAAGATGTAATCACCCCAAGGGTAGCAAAATGAAGTATATTGATCACTCACCCTCTGAATTCTGGTCCGTTAACCGATTCTATCAGGCATAACTTTGTACTGGGATCTTGGATGATTCTTTTTTTAACAGTTAGTGTATTCCTCATAGTTGATCATATTTGGATTTCGAATAGAATTATCCACCCTTACGGGTAGAAAAATAGGGGATAATTGATTTATGTAGTTGACAATGACAGATCGCTAGTGTCATTATTTTTGTTCTCCTACATCCGTCACAATCATTTCATTCTATGAGACGATGGAATTATATACAAAGTAAGTATTTTTTTATGAATAGATAGGGTATACCTCATATTTGGATTGCGAATGAAATTATCTGCCCTTACGGGATAATTGATTTTTCACTTGTGAACATTGGCACACACATATGTAGTTGATAATGACAGATCGCTACTGTCATTATTTTTGTTCCACATTCGTCACAATCATTATATTCTATGAGAGGATGGAATGATATACAAAGTAATGAAATAAACTAACCAGAACAACAAAAATAATTCATATTACAACGAATAGTAAAAGTAGATAATCATATTATTTAACTGGTAATATTTGAAGTAAGGTGAGTAAGTATTTTGGTTGTAATCAAAAAACAAGTAGGTAGTAATTAGTAGATTTCAGCCACAAAAAATTGAAAAATAAAAACTTTTTAACAAAAAATTAAACCGACGAAATACGGAACTGAAAAGTAAAAAATAAAATAAACCTTCTTAGTCTCAATAACTAAGCTCCTAAACTAATGTAAGTAACTAATTTTGAGTAGGCGCCGAACGAACAATCAACGAAGATCATTAAATTACTTCAAAAAATTATCAGAATGTCCCCGCGCAACTCGATGCCATCATTTTATGCCTTACCTAATTCATTTGCTTGTTTGTTTGGCGCCGACTCAAAATTAGTTACTTACATTAGTTTAGGAGCTTAGTTATTGAGACTATTGAGAAGGTTTATTTTATTTTTTATTTTTTCCGTATTTCGTCGGTTTAATTTTTTGTTAAAAAGTTTTTCCATTGTTTTATTAATTTTATTCGATAGTTGTCTATGTTGGTAAAGGTTGTTTGTTGTTGTTTTTTTTTCTTTATTATATTTTTATTGTAAATCGCATGTATTCGTTTTTTTATTATCTTTTCTGCAAAGTGGCTTTGGTAATTATTTTCTTTCAAAATATTCTTGATTATTTTATATTAATTTTTCTGAATTTTGGTGCAAAAGCTTTATAGGTCTGTCAGTTAAATTTTGAATATAATTTTTTTTGTAACTAAGTGGCGCCTTTGAAAAATAGTTTATGTAAAGATTTGTTGCATTTGGTTTGTGAAAATGTTTCCAGAACTGTCGTGTATTATTGTTGTGTCGAGAAAGTTTATTTGTTTTTCTATTTATTTTTCTATTGTAAATTTCAATCTACGGTGAGTACATTTTTCTAGAATTTCATCAACTTTGTCAGTAGGAATAAAGTTAAACAATCGTCTACATATCGTTTGAAGAATATTGGTTTTAATGTTAGTGATTTGATTATATTTTCTTCAACATACTCCATAACCAGATTTGCTACTGTTGCAGCAATTGGAGATCCCATTGCAATTCCGAATTTTTGTGAGAAGTATTTATTTGCATATTGAAAGTATGATAAGGTCAAACATAGTTAGTGTTGTGTGACTTTTGATTTCATGCCATTTTTCTTGTATATCTATCGCTAATTTTGTATCTATATTTTCAAAGATATCTTCATGTTTCCATACTTTACGCGCACACTGTATAAAGAAACTATATCCAGAGAGATTAATATATGATTTTGTGAAACTGTTGTACTGCGAACAAATTCCCAAGAGTTTTTTACATAGTAGTGATTTTTTTCAATAACATTTGAAAGAATTTCTGAGAGGAATTTTGATATTGAATATTGCTGATAGGGCGAAGGGGAATTCCAGTTTTGTGTAATTTGGGCAAACGGTATATCGTTGGAGGTTGGGCACTGTGTATATTATGTTCGTTTTTTTGTTTCCATCTATGAGTTTCGATGAGAACCATTTATTTACTAATTTATTAATTTTTGCTTGAAGTGTTTCTGTGGGGTTGATCTCTCTATTTCGTGGTTTCGTCCATTAGCAACATTCTAGTTTTTCTTTGTATTCAGATACTTGCATAATTACTATTCTGTTAGTTTCATCAGCCCTGATACAAGTAATTCGGTATTATCCCTCAAAAAAGTTTTTTTTTTGAATTTTTTGTTTGTTTTTCAAAATTGGTTTTGAAGTTGATAATGATGTTATTGATTCTGTGTCTATGATTCCATACTGATTTCCGCTCGTTTGATAGGTTATTCCAGCTTATCGATTCTGTAGGGGTTTCCTGCCACTATACTATAACTCAATCTGAACACTCCAAGGTACTCATGAAGAGGGTAAAAAAGCATGAAAGATAAATAAACCATTCCCGATAACATCGAAGTCACACACCTTCAACAACTTTCGTACGATGCAAACGCAGAAATTTAAATAAAATAATTTTGTTTTTAACCTGAAGAGACGTCGTTAAAACAAATTATACGAGTTGCCTGCATCAGACCTTTATTCTGAGAAATATATATATATATATATATATATATATATATATATATATGTTAAGAAATTAAAGAAAATATATATATATATATATATATATATATCCATTCAGGGAACAGATAGGAATATATTTTTCTATAATGATCCTTATTGCTCGAACTCGGTAAAATAAAAAAATTGCGGGTCACACATTTTCCATTTTTCCTGGTCGGTTCTCAACATTGTTTTTTTGAATGGCAAGCTGTATTTTTCATCAGTTCTTCGTTTCTACATGAAAATAGGAAGTACTTCATGTCATAATATTGAGGGTGTACGAGATTTTTAGCACGACAGTTTTTTTTTAAATTTCAATATTTATAATTATAAAGTTCCTTATTTCTAATGGAACACTCTATATTAACGATCCATAAGAAGCAAAGGCTCTACAAATTTCTCCTGTATTCCCTATGGTTAAGTTCAATCGTTTTTCTTGAAAAAGCCTTTTTTTCGAAAAAAGGGCAATTTTTTCAATTTTTTTGCCATAATATCAATGAACGCCTTTTTTACCACGAAATCCATTTGAGACGACGGATAACTATCACAAAAGATATTTTGTTTTAATTATGTACATTTCATATAACTTGGCCAAATATTATTTTCATCTTTATCACATTTTTCTAAATGGAGAACCAAAGTTTTGAGTAAAATGTATTTAATGTATCGGTGAATATTCATATATTAAAGTCTGAGCTAAAGCTCCAGGTATTTATTCAAATTGTCAACTGGCAAACTAGAAAAAAAATAATGAAACATTTACAAAATATGTTCAACATGCCTTCCATTTTCTTGAATGCAGAGCTGAAGTCTATGTTCAATATACCATTCCATCCTGCGCAAAACAGTTGGTGTAATGCTGCAGAAAGCATGCGTTATTCTAAGTCGCATATTTTCGGAACATGGTTAGTTGGTGGCTCAACGAAAAATTGTTTTTTTTCTATTGTATCCCCATAAGAAAAAGTCCAGATTTGTTAAATCTGATGATTTAACGGGCCACCTGACAGGCCCATTCCGTCCTGTACCATTTATTGGTAAATAGTTCATTTAGATGATCTCTCATTTCTGCCGAATAGTGAGCAGAAGTGCCATCATGTAACCACATTATATTGCGAAGGTCAGGAGGAATATCTTCTTACAAACCGGATAAATCATTTTGCATTTTCTGTCGAATAAAAATGGTAATTATGTTTTATGGAATGCCGATTCATTCGACATAAAATGTTATTGAAAAAATATTCGTTCCGACAAATTTTGTCCATGACCCAATTGCAAAATATCACTCTTTTCTCAAAATCTGCATGCTGTAGTTCTTGATATAATTGAACATGGTATGGATAAAAGCGATGCTTTTTCAAAACTCGTTGCACTGATCTCTCACTCGAGGATCTTCTTGGACAGCAGAACTCCCAATTCATTATCTTCATGAGTGGCTGGTTTGATGCGCTCATATTTAGAATAATTGATACTTCCAGTTTCAACAAATCCAGTCAGGATCTTTCGGGAAGATCTTTTATCTGGATGCCGTTGAGAGTAAATCCTACTTGCCAATACACAATTCCTGTCTGATTCACCTAATATGACAATCATATCAATTGAATCAGTTTTTGAAAACAATATTCTGATGAAATTATATACTCATGGCAGGCAAATATTTTGATCTGTCATTTGCCAGACTACTTAATTTTCAAAAAAAAAAATTCATTCGCTTTTCCTTGAAGAGATTGTAAATTGTAAAAATTGTAAATATTCCAGAACATACATTTTAAGGAATAAAAATAAAGATAGAATGATGGTCGAACTCATTAAGTTATTTATCTTGCAAAAGGGTAATTATAGACTTGGGGCGATATTTTACAGGAGGGGTTGGACAAAAACTTTGTATCAAATGAAGAAATCAGAAGGTGTTCCATTTAGAGAAATGTGTTAGAAACATAACAAATTTTCGATCACAGTCCTCAAATATGGATTTCGCAGTAAAAGCGTTCATTGAAATTATGTCAGCGCTTCTTATGGATCGATAATATACAGGGTGTTCCGTTTGAGATAGGATTTTGCAAATATTTATTTACAATGTGTGGCAAGATGTTTTTCGGTAATCACTCTGCTCTCTTTCTCTTCCAAATCAAAGTTTATCAAAGAATTTTAATCAGAATTCTATTGAAAATTGTCCCTTCTTTTTTCGATAATTACTTGCGGAAATCTAATACAGAATGAAAGGTTCACAGGATGTTTAGTTTATAAAAAATGTTGTTTTATGAAGTGAACCAACATTTCATTAAATGAACGCTAAACCGACTGGATAAGAGGAACGATTTTCAAACAATGTGGGTTGTCAACTTATGGAATGGTTTACATTATGGATGTTTTATTGATCCACATTTTTTCGAAGACACCTTGGCAGGCCATCGATATCTAAACTTCTTAGAAAGTGCTATTTCTGAACTACTGGAAGATATCCAATCGAAGAATGACAAAAAATATGGTGACAACAAGATGGCGCTCCTCCATATAAATATAATATAGTATATATATTCTCCTCAGTACAGTGGTGTATCTAGGAATTTTACTTGGGGGGCTAATGACATAAAAAAGTTATATACCTCTACTTATAGGTACAAAAAATATAAGTTTTTTTTTTCATCTAATTCAAACAAAAATACAAAATGTAATAAAATAAAATAAAATATATACATATATTTATAAGTAGGTACAAAAACAAAGATTTCTTTCGTTAAAATAAAAATAAAAATCACAAAATGAAATCCAGTCTCCTGTGTTTCTTATTTGCAAACCTTTCAATAATATTTAAAACATCTATTTGCAGAACATGAAGTAGAGCTAATCCAACCAACCGCTCCTGTTTTCAATCACTTCAACGAAGAAAAACTTCGTTCAGCGGATGGCCCACTAACTAGCAATGTATTTAAATTATAAATACACTTTTTTATCAAGAGAAATATGTTAGCGTCACAAGATTTGAAAAGAAATATAATTTAAGAATTCAAACAAATGAAAGTATCAGCTGAACACTTGAACGAATGTAATTACGTTGGAAATTAATGAGTTCATTGAATTTTGATAATGTAATGCCGATTTTTTAAAAACCGAATAATTGTTCACAGAATGACTGCATTTTTTCGCCTCCTGGAGTACATTTTACATGTGTACTGATTAATATCACGCTATAAAATTGTTTAAAAGTTGATTATTTTGTTAATTATAAATTTATAAAGTTAACAAAATATGAGAAATCGAGTAAATATTGTCATCTTTTTTTTCATTGATATTTCACATCATCAGTTTTATGACTCACAAAGGCATTTTACAACGTTTAGAAAAAAATTACTTAATTTGTTTATAAAATCTTTCTAAACTAATGGATGAGTTGAATGATTGTGAAATATCAATAAAAAAAATTGACAATATTTACTCGATTTCTCATATTTTGTTAACTTTAGAAATGTATAATTAATAAAATAATCAAATGAAAAAAATGTATATCGTCATATTATTGAGGACATAACATGTGCTCCAGGAACAAAAAAAACTTAACATTCTTTCAAGTGTTCAAATGATTTAATAATTTTTTGGAATTTTTAAATTTATATTTGATAGTATAAAAAATATTTTATGTGCATTGCTCTTTCGAGAGATGCTGTACTCCTGCATTAATGGCCACGCGTAGCCCTATTTTCAACGTTGAAATTCATAATTTACTTCAGAAATTTATAATGATCAAAATAATCAACTTTAAAAAAAATTATAGTGTGATATTATTGAGAACACATGTAAAATGTGCTCCAGGAAGCAAAATAATTAGTCCTTCTGTGAACAAAACGTTTTCTTAACGAAATTACATTCTGTCAAGTGTTCAAATGATACTATGATTTTTTGGAATTTTTAAAAAAAAAATTTTTTAAATTTTTTACCGTAAAATAAAAACAATTTTCAGAAATTTTTCTACGTATGAAATTGCTAAGCAACAAATGCGAAATGGAATGTTTCGTGTTAGGTCTAGGTTCACTCTAAAATCACGACGACTACGGCTTGTCAAATTATGACGTCCAGCGACAAATTGATGAAATGTCAGCAGATCGTTTCTGTCAAAGTTTTAGTAGGTAACGAGTAATTTCATAGTTGTTTTCTATAAAAACTATTAATTAAAATGGAAACTGATAGTGATATTGACTTAGATTTGACACCTCCGAACATAATAGAAGCAGCGAAGGTAACAACACTGAATTTATTACCGGAAACGCCGAAGAGTATGTATCAACGCGCTTATAACCTTTTTTTGGAATGGAAGGTAGATCAAAAGACAAAATCGTTTTCCGAGAACGTTTTAATGGCTTATTTTGGCGACTTATCCAAAAAAATTAAAAGTTCCACTTTGTGGTCACACTTCTCAATGCTGAGAACGACTCTTAGTATCTATAATGATATAGATATTGCCAAATATTTGAAACTGAAAGCATTCCTCAAGCGGCAGTCTAACGACTACAGCCCAATAAGTCAAAGATCTCTACAGCAAATGACATCGATAATTCCACTGAACAGGCTCCAGATGAAATGTATTTGGCAACAAAAGTAAGTTATATTTCCATTTGATGGAAAATATGTTAAAGTGAACTAATTTACATTGTAGGTTGCATTAGTTATGGGAGTAATGGGTGCATGTAGAAGACATGAATTACATCAAATGAAAATTACTCATTTCAATGATCTTGGTTCAGCTGTTTTAGTAACAATACCAGACAGTAAAACCAAAATAGTACGAAATTTTACTGTAACTGGCAAATTCTACGAAATTTATAAAAAATACGCAAATCTTCGCCCTCAAAATGCTAATGGTCCATGGCTTTTCATTAATTAACAAAAAGGAAAGTGTACCATTCAGAGAATAGGTTTGGAGCTATGGGAAAAGACATTGCCAAGTATTTAAAATTGCCAAATTACGAATTATATACTGGGCACTGCTTTCGCCGATCCTCCGCAACAATTCTTGTTGATGCTGAAGGTGACATAACCACGTTAAAACGCTACGGTGGCTGGAAATCTACTACAGTCGCTGAGGGATATATTGATGAATCGAAGAAAAGTGAGCTTGACATAGCAAATAAAATTGCAAATGCAATACAGAACATACCATCAGGCATACCAACGAATTTAGAAATGGAAAATCGCGAGAAGCCGTCTACTTCAACGTCGACAAATTATCAATTTCGAAAAGAATTAAGTATTCAGCAATCAAGTTCTCCAAATATGATATTCAATAATTGCACATTCAACTTCAATTAGATACATACATACATTTATAGGCTTCTATTTCTATGTACCTATTAGAAATAGCAATAAAGGAAATATTCACATATTTCTTCAATTTATATTTTAATTCTGATAGAGAGCCCATTAGCGGCGAATTCGGAGTAATGAAATATTATCAGTTTATTTCTTTCAAAGTTTTTGCAATGTATGCATGTATTAAACGTGAACGATATGTTGTCATAGAAAAAGTATAGTATGCAACTCGCAACAAAATGGCCATTTTGCACTCGTATGAATTGCAGCACTTGCCTTCGGCTCGTGCTGCAAATTTCATACTCTTGCAGAATGATCATCATTTTGTGCTCATTGCATAATATACTATTATGTGCATTGCTCTTCCGAGAGGTCCTGCATCAACGCCCACGCGGAGCCCTATTTTATAATTGAGATAGAGTTTCGGGAGTACAGACTTTTCCATGGGAAATTTCCTCCTCTTCAAGAATCTTTTTTTTTTCTCTATCGTCAATAGTTGTCGAACTATTACCAAAAAACTAAGGCCGTTTTAATTCATTTTGTTTTTTGTTAGAAAAAATTGCAAATTGTAATTTCCTTCTGTTTCAGTTGTTTGGAATCATGCTACTGGAACCTAATAGGAGAACGTTTCTGCTTCGACGAGAGCATCGCCACATATCAGGAGCCAAATGCAAAAGAAGAAAAAAACAATAATTTTTTCGAAAACATGGCATTCTACGACAGCGTATCTGTGATAGCGGGAAGGGCGATAGTCACCATCGACCCCTTGCCAGAAAAGGAGAAACTCCCCATCCTACAACAACCCAGAAGACTGAATAGGGAGAGCAGCAAGAAGAAACAGAATCCCAACGAGGCTAGCGTACAGCGGATACCGTCTTTCGTGTTGGATAGGGTTAGTGACGAAATCACTGCAGGCGGTGATGCTCAGGACTTGTTACAAGAAAAAGAAGTAAGATTGTTTTGAATATACTGATGTTCGTTTTGTCTTATATTAATGGATTACCTATTAATTTGATCTCGGTTTCTTTCTTGATAAGACAATGAATTAAAAATTTTCGTTTGTATGAAATCATGCTACTCACAAGTCCCCTACCCCACTCTTATTTGTGGAACGATTATACATAAACGAGTGAAATTTGGAAACTGAATATTAAAGGTTGTTAACTTCCCTACTAGTGATGATAGATGACGAAATCGTAAAAGATGACGTCACAAGGCAATTGTGACCAATAATTTCAAATGGAACCCTACGGCAAGCAACACCTCTTTTGAAAGGTATCGAAAAAACCTATTCAATGATATTAATTTTGTTTGAGTTTATGGCAGTTTTGGCAACTCGCTTTTAAAAAACGCGACGCTGTGATTAATTAAATCAGTTAATACTAAACTTCCAAATTCAAGCTCCGCCTCTGGATAGTTGACGTTTTTGTTAGTCTCCCTAATTTGACGTTTTTGTAATTGTCCAAGTTTTTGTACATTTGATAATTTGTGTATTGTTGATCGAACGTTTAACTGTTTTAGCAGCTTTTGGTACTTTTAATATTTTTGTACATTTTAATAATTCGTTAAACTGTTGTGAGCCGAACGTTTAAGTGTTTCAAGAAACGAAATGGTACGTGCTTCAGGTGATAAAGTAGCAGCGATCCCAATTCTTGGTGAAACTGGACAAAATATTCATGCAGCAGAACGCATTTTTAATGAGAGGTTTCTTGATCGCTCGTTTCGAGGACTTATTTGAGGGAGCTTCTTCGTAAATTTGAAACAACGGGTAGTATTAATGATGCGAAACGATCTGGCAGACCACAAATTTCTGATGAGAAACAAATTGATATACTGCAAGAAGTAATAGTTAATCCTACTTCTTCAACAACTCACGTTGCATCTACCTGTGAAGTCAGTCAAAGGTACTGTACTTTGACTGACTTCACAGGTAGATGCAACCTGAGTTGTTGAAGAAGTAGGATTAACTATTACTTCTGGCAGTATATCAATTTGTTTCTCATCAGAAATTTGTGGTCTGCCAGATCGTTTCGCATCATTAATACTACCCGTTATATCAAACTTACGAAGAAGCTCCCTTAAATAAGTCAGCCAGACTATGTCAAACCAATTTGTTTTAGTGACGAAAGTACTTTATATCTAAATGGAAATGTAAATACACATAATGTGAGGTATTGGAGTGACGCAAATCCTCACCTGTTTCGTGAAACACATACCCAATTTCCCCCGAAGGTGAATGTTTGGGCAGGTATCCTGGTAAACCACATCGTTGGGCCTCTTTTTTTAAATGCTAATTTAACTGGTGAGGTTTATCTGGAGCTGTTGCAAAACGCAATAGAACCGTTTATCCTTGAAATTTAGGAAGATAATCCAGATGAATTCGGCAATTTGGAAATAACATTCCAACAGGATGGTGCTCCTCCACACTATTACGGTGCAGTAAGCGGGTATTTGGATGAGGAGTATCGCGGTAGATGGATTAGACGACGAGGTTCAACGGAATGGCCAGCTAGATCACCGGACCTCACACCTTTGGATTTTTTTCTCTGGGGTTACCTTAAATCGAAGGTTTACGTCACTGAACCTGACAATATTGACGTTTTAAAACAACGTATTGTTGCAGAATGTGAGGCTGTTTCCGCAGACACATTTTCAAAAGGACGAGAAGAGTTTAAAAATAGGATATTTCACTGTCAGGAAGTAAATGGGGGTCACTTCGAGCAATTTCTTTAGGTAGATATTGATTCTCAAATCTGTAATTCATATCATACTGAATGGAATTTGAATTTTAATGTTTACTAATGAGCCATTAAAACTGCCATAAACACACACAAAATTGGTATCATTGAATAGGTTTTTTCGATACCTTTTAAAAGAGATGTCGCTTGCCGTAGGGTTCCATTAAAAATTATTGGTCACAATGGCCTTGTGACGTCATCTTTGACGATTTCGTCATCTATCATCACTAGTAGGGAAGTTTACAACCTTTAATATTCAGTTTCCAAATTTCACTTGTTTATATGTAATCGTTCCAAAAATAAGGGGGGGGAGGGCTCTTGAGAAGCACTGTACAAGGTGATAGGTTGAAAGGCTTTTTCAAATACCGAGGCCGAAAAGTTCGTTATGGGCTGGGTAGGCCCAGAGAATGCCTGCTCACCATTTTTCACTACAAGAAGTGATAACTACATGAATTAATGTGTTTTCTATAGTAATCGAACTCGAATCTTTGATGTGATAACCTATATCATTCTCATCATTGAACTATGAAATTCTAAGATTATAATATCGATATATTCAGGTCACATTTCACGCCCGTTGGTAGTCGTTATTCTTTCACCTCCACAATTCAGGACAAGAAAGAATGGCACGTACGTCCATTGTTAAAGAAAATTCCACAAAATATTGCTTACAAATGGATGACGTTCCGATAGATCATATATGGATTTTTTGGCTGCTTTTATCATATCTCATTCGAGACGAAGTAAGATGAATTTATAGAAAAAAGCAAAATATATGAAATTATAAGGGGTATAGTAGTATCTTTGGACCAATATGATTCGAACGTTCAAAATGAAATTTGCTGAAACACACGCATATTCCTTTTTGAGCTCAGTTTATTTGGCATTAGGCTTCAATGACATATCAGAGTATTGCAGTCTCAGAGCAATTAAAGCTGTAGATATTTTTTCTGTCCTTTTCTTGAATGCAACATACCAGGCATTATTTATTTACATCGTACCCTGGATCATGTTTAGAAGAGACATTGTCGGGTATTTCCGTTTTCATTCGTAAGTAGTTGGGAATTCCAATGTATCACTCTACACTTGTGGACCACAGAACTCATAGAACTAGAAGTCTAAAATAAGTGGAAGGAATTGATATGATTCATAACCACATGTATAGATGGCACACACGGTAATCATGCGCATATCATCAACAACATTGCCAGTTCATGTACTTGTACGATAATTTAATATAATGGCATTATGATATAATGTATTTACATTATATTCCCATCAAAAGACTATCGATTACTCAGGATCCTTAAGTTCTTTTGTCATATGTATTCAGAAGATAATATACAAGTTACGTGGAGCACTTAACAACTGATGGAATCGTAATAAGAATTATGATTTCCTACAAACTCATTTGGCAACGCTGTTTATATCAACACCTGTTATTTAGTCTGACGACATTTTTATTCAGAGCCGGTCTTGCGTTTGTTGTTAATTTGTGTTCTTGATAGGATATTTGATCTAGTGAATTCTAGAAATCCATTGGGCAAATTCTACAAGGTTCCAATAAAAGAAAGCAACAAAGATTTCTGGATTCCTTTCTTTGAAAATGCCACAGGATACTTGAAAAGTCTCAAACTACTGATGGTGGACTCCAATTTTGGATTTCTCCATCAGAATAAATTCAATTATTGGAATGTGTGTACATTGACAAACATTAACGTGTTGAAATACATGTTAACTTAACATTCCAAGTACTAATGTATTTTACATTAATAATATTTAACTTTTCAGGGTAAGAAATGGTTGGAATAAAAACCCAACAGCATTTCAGTTTTATGACACCAGGTGATGTTCAACAGTTAAAAATGTTTATGGAAATTTTTTCTTAGGACAATACTTCCAGTTTGACAAATTCCCAGAAAAAAATCCTACCTGAAATAACACTGCATGAAATGCCTTTAATTAAAAAATATAATTGAGATATTAATGATTATTGACAATGAAGAATTTCAAGGAAGATTCAATTCCTTTCTACATTATCCAACTTGACAGAAAATGTTGATACATTGCAGGTTTTGTAGTGAAGAGCATAAAAAAGTAATAAAGTGTAAGGTGTTCCTTTCCTACTGGAAGAAGAAAGAAAAGCAAGTGCAGATCTTGATTACTTCAAATTATTACATATAAAATACAGAACTGCCTCTTTTTCTGGATTAATCAAGACTTTTGCAGATGTGAAGTGTTGTATGTTTACAGAGAGAAAAATCAAGCAAATAATGGCGGAAGAAAAAAAAATGGATGTTTTTGTAGAACTATTTTGGGAACTTTTTTCGAAGATAAAAACATTGTTTTCTAAATTAGATAAGCATGTTTCTGATATAGCTATATACGAGATGAAGCACAAAATGAAAGTGATACAATGTATTATACAAATTTACGGTAAAATACGTTACCATAGTGTTTGTTGCTTGGTTGCAAGCAGAAAATGCAAGGAAAGAACTGAATAGGAAGAAGCTATCAAAAATTATACTTTTTTTCAAATTAATATTATTATACTAATAAATTATGTTAAATCTTTTTTTTATTTATAGCGTGTGTCAAAAAGTACTAGTAACTTAAAAATTGATGAAAAATCAACTTCATTAGTATACCACTGATATTCTAAATCTGAGTTGTCCATTGGATGACAATTAAATATTCCCAATGGTTTTTTATGAGTGCGCGCGCGTGTGTAATGAATTTAGGAGTTTTGTCTAACCGACAAAACGAATCTCCAAGCTAAGGGCTGAGTCTCAATAGATTGCAGCATGGAAACAGCTCCACCAGGTGCAACACCTTGCCAGGTACGCGACTCGTCTACAGACAACTCCGAGTTCCAATATCGACAGCTATGACAAGAAAGGATACGACCTTAGAGGCATTCAGGCATAATCCCACGGTATTAGTTTCGCACTACCGCACGAGCAAAGTTTCTTGATGACTTTTCTAAAAAACCGATTTTCTTCACTAACGAAAAACTTAACATTTCTTTTCGATAGCCCATTACAGATTTCTCGATAGGCATCAACTTTTATCAAGAATAAATTTCATACTTCTTGGGACGACACGCTATATTCATAGCATTCACATTTAAATTCCCCAATATTTTCACTTTGTGCCAAAATATTTTTTAGGCACTAAATACTTGGAAATTGTTTGTTACTTTAACTTCAAAACTGCAAGGGAGAAGTGAATTGTGATTGTCTCCATCATACATACCTACCCATTCTCTTGAAATTATAATCAAAGAATAAAACCAAATTATCTTTGAAATAAAATATTTTATTATGTGAAATACTGCATACAAGTTAGTTCATGTCAAATAAATAATTCAGAGAATGGGGAAGTGAACTTCACAATAGCCACTAAAAATTATTCTTTTAAATAAGCCTTTCTTCCCGAAACCTTACGGATATTGGGTTAACAAATTCCTCATAATTTCAGTCGCATTCCACTATTCAATTCGATCTCAGGTACACCCATCTTCAGAAAGTTCTCATGGTAAAAGTCAGTTAATACCGGTATAAATTTCACTGAAACCCCCCCCCCCCCCTCCCTGTCATGGCAGCGGTTTCACTGCGCATGCCCTTGTGTGTACCAAGCGGTACAGTAGGGCTCTTTCCAGCAAAACGGTATTGGCACAGTTTATAGCTAAAGAAACAGTTCGCTCACTCGGCGTCGGCACTTTGATCTTTATGTTCCCGTTTGTACACTGCGCAACTCTGATTTTTATCCCTCGCGCATACTGCGTGTTACCGTGTTACTAATACTGACATTTTTCGTATACTTCGAAGAGCGATAATCGCGTACAGTCTTCTGCGCATCCTGGATTCTTTCCCTGGAGTGGATGTTACCTTGGAACATGCATTTGGGCCAAGTGAGCTAACTGCTTCTTTAGCTATAAACTGTGGTATTGGCCTTCTAGTTCTATGAGTTCTGTGTTGTGGACCGGTAAAAAACTTTTCATTAGTAAATATTAAACATCATATGCGTCGCCGCATGGGTGCTTTACAAATGGCATAGGGAAACTAATTTCCATGCGTCTATGACTAAGGGCGTAATTATAAATCATATCTTCTGATTCCCTTCAAAATACAATTTTCTGAGAAATGACAGATATTATTGAATGCGAAAAGTAAAATAATACCCATGTAATAAAAAAAATGTAATCACGTTTGTTCTTGGAATTTCGATTTCCACTTGTTTATCCTGAGTTATCGTAGTCTTGAACTTGTCACCAAATTCACTCATTTTGATCCAAATTTCGACACAAAAATATTATCTTTGTTGGATTGGAATTATTTGCTGTAAAGAAACATAAATAGTATGTCATGATGAAAACAAACTAGAGTGAATAACTTTTCAAAGGAAAAAATAGCCGCGTTCATATTTTGCAGAGAGTATTTTGTGTGCACTGTATGAACGACTTTGATTTGGGAGTCGTCTAAGGGATGGTTCCACCCTGCTGGAAACTTAAAAAATCGATTTTTTGTGAAGTAAAAAAATTGCCGCGTTCAGATTTTGCAGACAGTGTTTTATGTATAAGAAGAGTATACTGTATGAATGATATCGATTTGGGAGGCGTCTAAGGGGTGGTTCCACCCTCCTGGAAACTAAAAAAATGATTCTTCTGTGAAGCAAAAAACTAGCGTCGTTCATATTTTGCAGACAGTGTTTTATGTATCAGAGAGTATACTGCATGAATGACATCAATTTGGAAGGCGTGCAAGGGGTGGTTCCATCCTCCTGGAAACTCAAAAAAATATATTTTTCTGTGAAAAAAAAATGCCGCATTTATATTTTGCAGAGGGTGTTTTGTGTATCAGAAGAGTACACTGTATGAAAGACTTTGATTTAGGAGGCGTCTAAGGAGTAGTTGCACCCTCTTGGAAACTTGAAACAATCGATTTTTCTATGAATGAAAAAATAGCCGCGTTCATGATTTGCAGAGGGTGGTTTGTGTATCAGAAGAGTATACTGTATGAATGACATCGATTTGGGAGGCATCTAAGGAGTGGTTCCACCTTCCTGAAAACTTGAAAAAATCGATTTTTCTGCGAATGGAAAAAATGGGCGCCTTCATATTTTGTAGAAAGTATTTTGTGCATTGGAAGAGTACATTGTATGAACGAATTTGATTTGGGAGGCCTCCAAGAAGTGGTTCCACCTTCCAGAAAATTTAAAAAACCGATTTTTTTATGAATCAGAAGAGTATATTGTATGAATGACATCGATTTGGGAGGCGTCTAAGGGGTGGTTCCAATCACCGGAAACTAAGAGAAACATTTTTTTTTTCGAAGGAAAAAACTAACCTCATTCATATTTTGCAGACAGTGTTTTATGTATCATCGATTTGGGTGGTTCCACCCCCCTGGAAACTTAAAAAAAAAACATTTTTCTGTGAAGAAAAAAAAAATTGCCGCGTTCACATTTTGCAGAGAGTGTCTTAAAATTTTTGGGGGCCTAAGGGGTGGTTGCACATTACGAAAATTAAAAAAAACATTTTTTTTCATGAAGGAAAAAAAAAGCCGCGTTCATATTTCACAAAGAGTGTTTTGTGTATCAGAAGAGAACCCTGTATGGAAGACTTTGATTTGGGAGGCGTCTAAGTGGTGGTTCCACCCTCCAGGAAAATCAAAAAACTATTTTTCTGCGAAGGAGAAAAATAGCTGCGTTCATATCTTGCATACAGTGTTTTATGTATCAGAAGAGTACACTATATGAATGACATCGATTTGGGAGGCGTCTAAGTGGTGGTTCCACCCTCTGAAGCTTTTTTCTGTGAAGGAAAAAAATTGCCGCGTTCATATTTCGTAGAGAGTGTTTTATGTATCAGTAGAGTACACTGTAGGAACCACTTCGAGTTGGGAGGCGTCTAAGGGGTGGTTACACCCTCCTGGAAACTTGAAAAAATCTATTTTTTGTGAAGGAAAAAAATTGCCGCGTTCATATTTCGTAGATAGTGTTTTGTATATCAGTAGAGTAAATGTAGGAACGACTTCGATTTGGGAGGCGTCTAAGGGGTGGTTCCACCCTCCTGGAGGCTTTGAAAAATCTATTTTTCTGTGAAGGACCCAAATAGCCGTGTTCATGTTTTGCAGACAGTATTTTATGTATCAGAAGAGTGTATAGTAATCACGCAATTCAAACCGAGGTGTCATGTGAATTCTTTGATCATGAACGTAAACAAAACAGTGTTTATGCATTTCTCATTAATTAAAACAAATATCCTGCCAAAGATAAGACATGTTGAAACCAGCGACCATGAACATTTGTTGGGACAACCATATTCATTTAGCGTATGGCTTACATGGATTTAGTACTTGAGAGAAATGTCACAAATACAAATTCACAAAATATGACAGAGGATACAATAGTACAGACACCTTAATAAAATTATATGTGCAGCACAATTAAAAATTAAATTTTAAAATCAAGGCCATCAATCCAGTCCAGCACAGAGTCGGTGGCCTCAAAGAAGTCGCTCTCCTCTCCTCCATATGCTGTGAGGGGGCACTCAGTGGGTAATGTGGTGAACAGTCTGGCGAGGTTCTCCGCAGTCACAAGTCGGGGTATCAGTGAGTCCCCATTTATAGAACGAGTCACGGCAGATGCCGTGGGACGTTCTTATCCTGTTGAGTGTTTTTTTCCACTCAAGGCGAGGCAGCTCCATTCCTGGTAGGGGCACTGTAGGATCGGTTACATGAACTGCTTGGGCCGGCTTCGAGGCTTCCCAGTTTTCTTTCCATTTATCGATCAAGTTGAAATTATCAAATTATCAACAACCATAGATAGTAATTCATCGAGAAATAGACTCATTATGCTCTAAGCTTGCTAAACATACGTTTGCTATTCAACACTTGAAAAAATAAATTAATCATCGTGATCTGACAACATGTTATTATTTACTTGTCTACTCAATCTTGAGTTATAATATAATAATATGTGGCAAATCCACCGACATTGACAGAATTTTTGTACTACAAAAGTGAATCCTAAGAATTATATTCAATTTACAATACAGAGAATCTTGTAGAGAAAGTCCTCATTCATGAAAATAAATTGGGAGTCAACCAGGACGTACAAAGGTATCAAACGAAGAGAGCACAAGAAATCCACATCTTGAACTTTAGTACCAGTACATTCAGAAAATCACCTTATTGTGCTGGAAGCTTGATTTATAATAAACTGCCTTTAAAAATCAGATCTGCTGCAACTTTGAATATTTTCATAAAGAAAATACAAACTTTTTTATTTGAAAAAAGTTTTTACAACCTGAATGAATTTTTTGAAAAATATCGATCATATCACTAAGAATATTGATGAAAGTCTGATCAATAAATATATTGTGTTATCATTTCAGACTGTCTGTCTGTACCCAAGAGGCGGCTCCACCCTCCTGGAAACTTGAAACAATTGATTTTTCTGTGAAGAAAAAATTAGCCTTTTTGGGGGAAGGAAAAAAATTACCGCAAAAATATTTGCATTAGTATTTTGAGTATGAAGAAAAGTACAATGTATTAACGACTTTCATTTGGGAATCATCTCATGGAAACCTAAAAAAAATCAATTTTTCTGTGAAGGAAAAAAATAGCCACGTTCATATTTCGTTCTATATAGCAAAAGAGTACACTGTATGCACTACTTGGATTTAAAAGACGTCTAAGGGAAACTACAAAAAAAATACGATTTTTCTGTGAAGGAAAAGAAAAGCCGCGTTCATATGTGAGAGTGTTTTTTGTGTATCAGAGGAGTGCACTGTAGGAGTCTAAGAGGTGGTTCCACCCTCCTGGAAACTTAAAAAAATTTTTCTGCGAAGGACAAAAATTACCGTGTTAATATTTCGTAGAAAGTGTTTTGTGCATTGGTAGAGTACACTGATACGACTTCAATTCGGATGGCGTCCAGAAAACCTTGAAAAATGATTCTAAGTTTCTAGGAGGATGGAACTACCCTTTAGACACCTTCCACATCGAAGTCATTCATACAGTGTACTCTTCTGCTACATATATCACTTTCTACAAAATATCCTTCAAAGAAAAATTGATTTTTTTAAGTTTACAGGAGGGTGGAACCACCCTTTAGACGCCTCCCAAATCGAAGTCGTTCATACAGTGTACTCTTCTGATATACAAAACACTTTCTGTGAAAGGTGAACGCGGGTATTTTTTACCTTTTCGTAAAAAAGTTTTGGTATTTTAGAACTGGATGCTCATTAATAGTTCGAAGATCTTTTAAGGCGATACGCGATATGTGTGAGAAACTCACCACCAATTGTTCAATACAATATTCAATGTATTTTATTCATAACCGCCGCCACTGGTCGTTTGGCTGCTGGGGAGAAACCTCTTATCCTTCACAATAGCCGTTTCATTTAGATTGGAATTTCAAAGATTTGGGGTGAAATGAAACTACCAATATAAAAAAATTTAATGGAATCAAATACATAGTTGAAACGTAGATACCTACCTATCAGGAATGCAGGAGCTCGCAGAATATCCTAAATATCTGCTGGGGAGAAAGTGGTTGCTAACTTCACACTGGTTATCAGTACTAGATATTCTCAATATAAATATGGAAATCACACATTGATTAAATGAACATATGATATAGAAGTATTTACTTTATTCTATATTTCATAATTAATCGAGATAAACCAATCACAATAATGAACTTGATACAATTTCAAAGAACAAAACCCGGTTATAGTTTTGAATTACTATGATTCAATAAAACAATGAAAAGTAGACATTGCAGTACCTTTTGTAGTTGTAGGAGTTCGTTTTCTACTTTTTTTTGAGCAAACATTACTTTACGATATTTTTTTGGGATGTGTCTATTACTTCCATTGGTGTACGATTCTTCCTCTTATCCTTCTTAATAGCAGTTTCATTTAGATTGGAATTTCGATGATTTGGGGTGAAATGAAACTACCAATATAGAAAAGTTTATTGGAATCAAATACATAGTTGAAACGTAGATATACCTACCTATGAGGGATGTAGGATATTAAAATAGTATCCTCGTTTTTCAGGTTGCAAAATGTAACCAATTACTTTGTTGATTTATAGTAGACTGATAAAATCATCCGTGATATCATGATTCAGCTACAAAAAGAAAAAATCGATAATAATAAAATTACAAATGTTTTCATAGGAAAATATACATCGGTGATTAGGTAGCATGATTTCATGAAATTCTCTGTTTGCTAATGCTAACAATAGAGGGAGAATGTTTGTAGAATGTCTACGAATAAGTTTCTCCAGTTTTTTACGAAAACAATCTGGTGGCACAAAAATCTATTCTCAAACGTTTTCCTTCTAAATATTTCGTCTTTCCTTATCCATTATGACCAAAAAAAGAAACGACAGATATCATATATAAGTATGTCATTACTGAATCACGAAAATCAAAGATATAATAAAGAAATACAACTCACCTTCAACTCTGCTTCACTTCACAAATGCTTAGATAGAACTGTTCTTCTCAATAAACGTAAAACTGGTTATAAAAATGCATTTCAATAATTTCTGTCAACAAATAAATGTAATCTCTATGTGTTCTAATAAAAACGTAAATTTTACTGATAATCATCGGTACTATTGTGCAGTAAAATTGAGTAACAGTCATAAGGTTTCATGTGATTTGAGATATAAAATCTCTGATCAAAATATCATTGTTACATCATTTCAACTCAGGCTTGAATCAGAAACTGGATGGATTAGTCTATTTATCATAAATTCAATTCAATGCGACTGAAAATATAAATTAAACTAGAATAAACTGAATTGTTCGATTAGAAATAAATTCATTGATTTGTTATAGATAGTTTTTTTACAAAAAAAAATTGATAGCATAATTTTCTTGGTACAGTTTCTAATAGTAGTTCGGTTGGAAAATTGACGACCTCCCATCAGCTGACTCCCATACCCGTTTGAATAGTCTATTTTCCACAACCAGGGCATCACATTTCACCCATATTGCTTTGAAGTAGTTGTTTTCTATTAGATATTCACAAAAATTAACTTCATTTGCATCGCAGATTTTTCAATTAACAGAAAAATATTTCTATTACACATTTAATTGAGAATTTCTCCTTTTTCAACATGAGTCGCAGTGATTCCTCATCTAATTTTATGAACATCCTGTTCATTTTGTTTTAAAAATAATTCCCCAATGGTTGACCCTACGCCTGAAATGTCTGTACAATTTGAAGAGTTTTGAATTCCCTAATTTTTTTTGTATAAACGTGATCATTCTTTCAAAAAATCTCAAACTCAATCTTTTTACAATAACATTATACAATGCGGCTTTTAATAGTCCCCCCTCCCTGTTAACTTTTGAACGATTCGACGTAGAACAATGAAAAAAAAGGTATTGTATGATATCACCGATAGTATTTTTTGAAATGAAAGACATTGTGATTACCCGATAGATGGCGTGGGGGGGGATATCAACTTCAAAATTTTAAATAGCATGGGGGGGTCATGTGGTTGAAAAGATAATTCAATTCTCTTTCCAAAAATCTTTTTGTTTTTTCATTTCGTTGATATGTGACTTTGCGGCTTTTTATGCCCCCTCCCCCTTATAACGTTCATTAGATTTCGAAAACACAACACAATAATTCACCCAGACAATAAAATGCTCAATCACAGTTTACTACTAAAATGTACCGCGTACCGCACCGCACTAAATCATAATTCACCTTGAACTCGCTACGTCCGAATTACTACCCTTTGAATGAACCTTTTATATCCTCGTTCTAAGCTTCCAGAATCTTCGAGCAGTTCGTGGAAACATTTACATGATTCCATGTTTGTGATCGGAAATTTCCGACAGTTATACCATCTATATTTTCTTAAGAATATGGAAGATAAGTTTTCTCGTAGAAGTGCATTGTATCTCAAATTCATTATCATATGAAATTTGCATGCAATGAAAAATAAGAGTCTTCTTCAGAATATATCATTCCCAAAATATGGGAAGCAATAATCTAGTACCTCCCCAAAAAACATTTAGAAGTTTATTTTCTATGATATACTTCAACTTGAAAGTAATTTCAATGAAAAACACAAATTCTAATACTTTTTCTTCATTTGCAGGAACCGAGGAAAACGGTCAGTTTCGAAGATATATCCTCGAATAAAGATGAAGTAGAATCCTCCTTGGGACTCTCAAAAGCGTCAAGTGCCTATTTGGAACCACCTGAAAGTGTGGAACTGAGGAAAAAGTCCCTAATGGAGAGGCGCACCTCAAAGAGCCTCCACTTGAGGATTGATTTTCCGAAAGATATGCCCATTATTAGGCAGAGTTCTGTACCCAAGTTCTTTGTAGACACCCCCGAAGAAAACCAAGCGCCAACTACGTTGTTGAAATGTCCATATACTAGTCTCCAGAGCCCAATGGTTTGCGCAGCGCCATTTTCATACGACTTGAAGTCCGTTGTGCAAATAGAGAGTTGCAAACGAAACCCTGCTGATTGCATAAACACCGTTCCTATTCACAAAGAGCCTTCCAGATTGTCGCATATCAAAGAGAAGATCAAGTTGAAGAAGAGTAGAAGTACTGTCAGTTCGAGCAACATACCGCACACTAACTACATTTAATTTTATTAGATGATTTGAAATAATTCCTCTGCAGATAATTTATAAGTTATGATTTTTTGTACAAGATGTATCAGAATAAACAACGAAATCTCAAACCTGCAATAAGGTGTTGTTGATTCTAATGTGTAGTTATATTTCTTGAAAGTTGTCTTCAATAGTAGTTTATGTAACAAGTTCGCAAAGGCTTTAGCGGACGAATCAGAATGTTTACGGACAAGGCGCCAGCCGAGTCCGGAATATTTATTTATTTACAAAGAGGAATACAAACGGCACTTACCCAGAGACAGTATTCACAAATAGGTGATATCTCAATATACAAGCTATATAATTGTAAAATAAAATTACGAAATAGGTGATAGATATAAATAAAAAATCAATGAAAGTAATGAATTGTGTACATGTAGTGAATGAAATGAGTTGATGACAACGAAAATGAAAACATACTTATTCGATAAATATCAGTTAAGTCTGCAAAGCGAGAAAATGCCTTTTCAAAATGTGGGAAAACTTTGAAACTGAGTAAGAGAAGATATCAATATCAATGGAATTTGAAAGAGTATTGTATAATATGTTGCATCTATGCATTGGAGAGTTCAAAAAATAGTTTGTTTGAGATTGTTCGTAACGGAAAAGGTGCGGATATCTGGTAATATACCGGGTGGCCCATTAGTGTGAGGAAGCACAGTATCTAACCTATAATGAGAAGTATGATAAAATGTTTCAGATAAAAGTTAAATGATTTACTTTGTTGCTTATTTTAAAAATATTTTGGAATATACAGAGTATTCCTTCGAAGCGGGGCAATACACATCATTATTTTTTTAAATGGACCCCCCTATACATTTTTTCGCCGTTGAACTGAGCAAAATGTTTTACATAAGGAGGTATTTCCTTTTTTCCAAAATTTTGCGGCGTTGTCAAGTTATTGCTGAAAGTAAAAAAATCTTCGGAAAAACAGACCACCACAAATGCCATCATAAAAAATGTATGGATAAAATTTAAGCAGAATAATTTGGGACATGCAACACCAAGAGTGAGATGAAATGTCGGTATGGACTGAAAATTAATTTCTCACTCAGGACATTTTATACAGAGGCATTAACTTGACAAACTTCGAATATCAAAAACTTGATTTTTTTAAATGAAACACCCAGTATGTTATGTCACCATTTTGAAGAACTACTTCATTCCTACAATTTTTGTTGATATGACTTAGCCCCTAAAATTGATAGATTTTGTGAAATTTGCAATTTTATTTTATTTCGAGTAACAGTTTTCCATAGGTTATGCTCCGTACAAAACGCTCACTTAACCACAGACAATACCTACAGTGCTAAAATTATACTAACCGGTTGCTTGTAAACTGGTTCATGGTGCGCAAATAAATGCGTCATGCACTTCTCAGTAAGGCAAGTGGTGGTTCTCGTGTGCGCCATGCGCAATGAAACTGTTATGAAAGTGGGCTATGAATTTGACATTCAATGATCGATAAGTTTCGGCAAAAAACAAAAATTACTGTTATACAATTTTGTATCTATCGCTTTATAATAAAAAGCATTTGAAATGAATTTCTCCACCGAAGAATTGACCGATATGATTTTTGTACTGGGGGCAAGTGATAAAAACTGTTTATTAGCAACCAGAATTTATAATTAACGATATCCAGACAGGCGACAACCCAGAAAAGAAGCGTTTGAAAAGTTGCTTCTTCGATTTACTCGAACAGGAAATGTCGCATATGAAAAAATAGAAATAACCAAAACTGCATTAACTGAAGAAACTGAAATGACTGTCCTCTTGAAAGTTACAGAAGATCCTCATATCTCGCATAGAGAAATATCCAAACAAACTGACATAAGCCGGACTGTCAAACAAAGAATTTTGAAAAAGAATAAGTTTCATCCATCCCATTTTCAGTTACATCAAGAGTTATTAGATGATGATTTTGAGAAGAGAGTAACATTTTGTGAATGGGCTCAGCAACAGTTGCTACAAGACAGAGATTTTTTTAATTATGTTTTATTTTACAATGAAGCAACATTTCATAAAAATGGGTTAGTAAATAGACATAATTTCCATTATTATTCAACAGATAACCGCCATTTCTTTCTAACCACCAGTCAGACAAAGTGGTCTCTAAATGTATGGGGTGGCATAATTGGAAATTTCATCGTTGGGCCATATTTCTTTGAGGAAAGAGTTAATGGCTTGATTTACCTCGATTTTTTGGAAAACCAGTTACCACAATTAAGTAATCATCTACCCATTCGAATCAAACGAAGAATGTGATATTAACACGACGGAGCACCTGTTCACCACACTGTTCCTGTTATTAATTATTTAGACACTGCATTTACCAGAAGATGGATAAGTAGAGGAGGTCCTTTCAAGTGGCCACCTCGCTCCCAGATTTGACAAAAATTGATTTTTTTATGTGGGGCTACGTTAAAGATCAAGTTTATAGAACACCCCCATCTACAAAGGAGGATATGAAAAATAGAATTAGGGACGTATTCCAAAATATTCCAGTCAGCATGTTGAGGCGAGTTAATGAAGAATTTCAAAACCGAATACATTATTGTTTGGAAGTAGCCTGTGGTCACTTTGAGCAGTTGTTATAGATTTCTAATATTTTTTTTTTGTTATCATTTTAATTATTTACTCTCATAGATAAAAAAAAAGTTTTTGCCGTTTACCAGCTGTCCTCCCCTTATGAATGGGCAACCCTCAGAAGTAGGAACTTGTGCGAGCCAAGGATTAACGAGGTCTTACGTTTTAACGTGCGATTCCTAGCACTTTCTCTCAGAAAAAAGATTCTGCAGTCGCTTGGCTTTGAACCCACACGACTGGCAGATATAATAATTGAAAAGCGATGCTTCTAACAACACGGCTACCTGGTCCTAAATACTTCAACGAAAACATGTTTTCCAGACTTTTCCCAACCGATTTTCAGTTTTGAGTTTGACATTGCAATTATGTTAAATTCCAGTAACAGTAACTAAGTGTCAAAATCCTAGCTGGCCGTACGTAAATAGAAAGGGAATTTTTAACAAATTGAAAATTGAATTGCAAATTTCACAAAATCTGTCAATTTTAGGGGCTAAGTCATATCAACAAAAATTGTAGGAATAAAGTAGTTCTTCAAAATGGTGACATAACATACTGGGTGTTTCATTTAAAAAAATCAAGTTTTTGATATTCGAAATTTGTCAAGTTAATGCCTCTGTATAAAATGTCCTGTTTGAGAAATGTGATTTTCAGTCCATACCGACATTTCATTTCACTCTTGGTTTTGCATGTCTCAAATAATTCTGCTTAAATTTTATCCATAAATTTTTTATGATGGCATTTGTGGTGGTCTGTTTTTCCGAAGATTTTCTTACTTTCAGCAATAACTTGACAAAGCCGCAAAATTTTCGAAAAAAGGAAATTCCTCCTTATGTAAAACATTTTGCTCACTTCAACGGCGAAAAAATTCACAGGGGGGTCCATTTAAAAAAATGGTGATTTGTATTGCCCCGCTTCGAAGGAACACTCTGTATATTCCACAATATTTTTAAAATAAGCAACAAAGTAAACCATTTAACTTTTATCTGAAACATTTTATCATACTCCTCATTATAGGCGAGATACTGTACTTCCTCACACTAATGGGCCACCCGGTATGTAGGAGCGTTAAGATAGATGTTACTGAGGATAGCAGGCGAATCAACTAAGTTGTTTATGACTTTAAAGAGGAACTTGTAATGTAATACAAGTTAATTGTTATAATAGAATGCCCAAACTATTCAGTGAAGAGCGGTGTGGAGTTCTTTGGACCGCCTTGCTAGTTTCAAATTTTTTATGTTCCAAGCAAAGTTTAGAAATTGTGAATTTGAATGGGCGCCAGAATTTTTCTTTGTTAAATTGGGACAAAAATTCAAATTTCCTACTCAATAATGATTGCAAATTAAATAACGTTTCCTTCTGTAAATAACTACAACAATTAAACAAATACCAAATTTAAATTAATCTATTTACAAATATACAGCATTTACAGTTCTTAACAGTATCAAATATCTGCTGTGACAATTTATTTCAGTTTCCAAAAAGAAAAGAAATATTGTTTTTGTTTGCTGAACCTGTCGGTTTATCGGTGAAGATGTACCTCTGATTATGGTTTGTGTAGCTCTTAGCTAAACTTCACGTAGTTGTGTGGCTCGCAATCAGGGGGGTACTTATAGCTCCCTGTCCATTGAGTGTGTTCTCAGCAATATTACATGAAAAACAATATTGTCTGTATCAGAATTTGATATACAAAAAAATTCAAATTCTTGAAACTTGGAATTTTTTAATGCACTCCTCAACGCATAGTTGTTACAAATGAGTGTAATCTCTCAAGATATCATTGCTTTAAATTAATTATGGATACAAATCAGCATGCTGAGATTTTCAGTAATATTCATACTGAAATTGAAGAATTATTTAATGATTTAATCAAAATGATTTTTGTTCTATATAAGGAAAAGATAATTTATCCTGATCTTGAGCAGCCAAGACTATACTTCACAAAGAATTTAAAAAAACAGAATTATACGAAAATGACTTCAATTTCAATGATCGCTTCACCTACATCAAAATCACAGCTCGGTGATAATTATCACCAAATATGGAACCATACCAAATATATATTCAAATATAAAAATCATGAAAAATATATATTATACGGGACTGTAATCGATTATCAGATTGACCTAAATAATTCTAATCGCAATTTTACTGAACAACATACACAGATGACTTCAGATATCATTCTCATTGTGAAGAGCCATCTGACGTTCTCGTTAAAAATATATTCCAATATGGTTTATATTTTTTGATCAAAAATATTTCAACATACCTTGCCACTATTATCCACTGATTTGAAATTACTTTCCGTAGAAGAAAGGGAAAATGATCTAATTCATTTGTTAATTTAACATGAACAGATTCTACTTCATTTATAATGGCTGACAAGTTTCAGAACACAAGTTACAAGTTATCGCTATTGTAGCTCGCTCGATAAGGGACGAGAATCACATCTTCATTCTTTTTTAACATCATCGTAATGACTGTTCCATTGCCCACGGTTAGATGTTGCTAAGATTTTCAATAGGGATTGTCGATTGAAGTAAATGAATGAATCTCTGAGCATATCAATAAGAAATGTTACAGATATATCGTTACAAACTTCACGTCTGAAATTTTCCTACTATTCGTTATTGATAATAAGTTCAGCTCATGAACGTACAGACGCTTGTTGGAGTTGGATGGAAAACATTTTTTATTGACATAATCTCTGAATATATTCTGAACCCGTTCGAGTTTATGTAAATCTCATAACTAGGGTTCTATATTACAAAATCAAAACTCAAAACCCTATTGACGAATGACATATAGAGAGTAGTGAGAGTCTGTGTGTTTTTAAATTCACGACAAGTTTTCATAATGAAACCTAACATTTTGTGACCTTTTTTTGAAATGTGAAATATATGCTTATCGAAGAGCATTTTGGAATCGAATATTATTCCTAAGTCCTTTATTTCCGTGACAGTTTTCAAGGGTTGAGAAGATATTTGATAAGTATGATTTAGAATGCTTTTTCCGCGCCCAAACAAAATGTGGTAACGCTTTTCAAAATTCGGATAAAGACTATTTACCTCCCAGTAATTATAAAAATTATTGATGTCCTGCTGCATTAGTGTGATATCGCAGAATCAGAATAGAGTAATATATGTTTAGATCATCGGCATACAATAAAAAATTGGCAAATCGAAAATATTGGGAAATATCGTTAATATAATATTAAAAATAATGTCCGATAAAGCCTTGATGTCCGATGAAGCAATTTGCGTACGTATTGCATACAAATTTTTTTTGTATTAGCTTTCCAAATAAATGAATATTTTGAAGAAAACGTGTGCTGTCACTACAAAATTTCAAATAATCTCTAGTTTATTGCATCTCCTGAAATGTTTTTAACCGACGAAACCAAAAAGGAGGAGGTCCTCTATTCGACGCGTATATTTAATTTTTTTATGTATGGTCACGCACAACTTTTTACAGAGCAGTTCGATTCCGATGATTCTTTCTTCATTGGGTGTACTTCGTAGGTGGTCCCATTCCAATTTGAACATCAAAATCCATCGCTAAGGGTAGCAAAATGAAGGATATTGATCGTTCACCCTCTGAATTTTGGCCCGTTAACCGATTCTATCAGGCATAACTTTGTAGTGGGTTTTCCGATTTGGATATTTTTTTTTTATTAGGAAGGGTATACCTCATAGTTGATGATATTCTAATTTGAAATGAAATGAGCCACCCCTATGGGTAGAAAAATAGGGGATGATTGATTTTTCACTTGTGAACTTTGGCACACTGTTGACATTGACAGACCCTCCTACATCCGTCAGAATAATTACATTCTATGAAAGGATGGAATTATATACAAAGTGATGAAATCAACCAACCAGAACTTTCAAAGTTAATTTATATTATATAACAATAAATAGTTAAAATAGAAAACCATATTATTTGATAGTCAATAGTTGAAGTAAGCTAG
This sequence comes from Gonioctena quinquepunctata, assembly GCA_018342105.1. Lineage (NCBI taxonomy): Eukaryota > Metazoa > Arthropoda > Insecta > Coleoptera > Chrysomelidae > Gonioctena > Gonioctena quinquepunctata. The sequence goes on along the minus strand of JAFIRS010000490.1, from coordinate 253,913 downwards.
GTAAGTAGTATTTTGGAAAAAATCAACTGAAAAGCAAAAAATAAAATAAACCTTCTTAGTCTAAATGATAATTGAGCTCCTAAACTAATGTGAGTAACTGATTTTGAGTCGGCGCCAAACAAACTAGCATTTGAAGTAGGTAAAGCGTAAAATGATGGCAGCGAGATACATGGCTGCGTGTTGATTACTTCTTTCAAAGTAATATAATGATCTCGATAATTGTTTGTTTGGCGCCGACTCAAAATCAGTTACTCACATTAGTTTAGGAGCTCAATTATCATTTAGACTAGGAAGGTTCATTTTATTTTTTGCTTTCAGTGGATTTTTTCGTCGGTTTAATTTTTTGTTAAAAAGTTTTTTTAGGATATCAATATTAAATAGTCCGATAAAGTGTTGCAATGACGACTTTACCGGCCTAGTCCAGAAAAGTGGTATTTTGCGGACTGTTTTCAGTATCCAATGTAGGCATTTCGTGGAGCGGGACAAACAAACCATTTCGAGTATGAGAAAATCATTGTTCCTTTGTGGTTTTTAGTGTTACTCCATTACACTATCCAAACGATCGACTTCTTGATAATGAGAATGAAAATTCTTCAATTTATATACAGGATGTCCCAAAATAAGATACAAAACTGAGTTCTGTTTTTTAAACGGCAACCTTCCATTTTTGTTACATTTTTGTATTCGTCACTAAATTGTCGATAAAACGCATCCTGTTCTCTTAGATTTATCTGCAATAGTTGTCTACTCATGTCAATTAATGTGTCAATATACCGTCGTGCATAGACCCACAGAAAAATTCATACCTTCAGAACCATTCAAGATAACCCAACCAACTCTTTTCTAGTCGATTTCTTGAGGCGGGCACTCGCGGTTCTGCACCGCAGTAAACAGAATCGTACTGTAACAACTCTGTCGAAAATTTAAAGCGCCCACTCATGATACTTTCAGTCAAGCAGGAATGATGTCGGAAGATGAGGAAGATTTATTGTTGGCAACTGCTGCAATGTATGAAGTGCAAATGAAAAAAACGGAAGAAACGATATCAAGAATCAAAATGGCTTTATTCCCTATTGATACATCGCTACAAGCTTTGGTAGTAATCTCCGGGCAATATATAACATCACCATGTACAATATATGCGTATACGCGTTTCTTTCGAGTGCGAAGGCAGGGATATTGAATATAGGTCGGGGTGTGGGGAAAGAGGGGATCCGATGCCTACCACTGCATGTTGCCATGTAGTGGAGGCACTGGTCCTGTACCAAGTGTCCCGCACGAGCTCTCTGAGACCAGTGGGGGCCACCCTCGCTGTTGGTGGCGGGTAGACCCATTATCATCCTCCGATTACCTGAGACAATTGATTTGAGTGTTATCAACTAACTACTCTTTTAGCGCCTCCACATTCGTCTATGCGCTATTATTTGTTGGTATTTATAATAAAGAAAATTGTGAGGGGTTATATTATTTTCGTTAGGTTACTTACGTTATGGTTATTTCTACCAGAAAAAGTAAATCAAAAAACTGGTTTTCAGAAATCAAGTGAATTCCTTACGGAGTGCTAGTGTGTATGTTCATTACTTTGACATTTACGGCCTCTCGATGGGTCTTTCGTAAAATAGGTCCGTGGCTTGATATATTATAAGCCTCCATGTATTCTAGGGGCATTGTGACATGCCCTAACGTTCGTTATTCCTCTCGTCAACGGACTCTTAGGAATGAAGAATTTGTTAAGTTTATACGCTAGTTGTTTTATATATTCAGTAATTGTTGTTACGTTTGCTATTTCTCGAAGAGCATCCAGCCGGATGTATCGGTCACTATTCGTTTCAACAGAGTTGTCTTAGGGAGGGTGCAGAACACTGGACATGCGTATAACATTGCTGGTCTTATAATTTGCTTATAAACCAGGAGCTTATTTTCCAAAGATAGGTTTGAATTTCTGGCAATCAGAGGATACGTTCGCTTGATTGCAGCGGACGTCCTCTGTATTGCCAGGTTTATGTGTTTGTGCAATGTTAGACGCATGTCCAGCTGTACTCCCAGGTACCTCACAGACTCGGACTCGTCTACCATGACATCTTTAATTTTGATGTTTCTAAAAATTTTGTTGTTCAATTTCTTCCTAGTAAAATTAATGACTTCTGTTTTGTCGGCATTAAGAGTAATTTTGTTCCTCTCTAAATACGGTACGACTTTCCTATTAGGAGTGCGCAAAGATTGCTGTATCATCAGCATATATTGCCACACTCGTGCGAGCGAGCATAGGAAAATCGCACGTATGAAGAGAGTACAAGTGTGGGGACAAGCACGAGCCCTGTGGGACACCCGCTCCGACCAGATACTCTTCCGATTTCGTATTTTCTATCCTCACCCTAAAACTCCGTTCAGAGAGATATGTTTCGAGGAGTTTCACCATGTATACAGGCATATTTGCTCTGCGCATCTTCGCGATAAAACCTTCTGTCCACACCGTGTCGAAGGCCTTCTTCATGTCCAGCAGGACCATGACAGTACTTTGTTTCTGGCAAAAGGACTCCTTCATCCCATGGACTATTCGGGCTATTTGTGAAGTTGTGGATCTTCCGTTCCTAAACCCGAATTGTTCCCCTGGGATGAGTTTCATTCTTTCTTCGAATTTTGCATAGCGCTTGAGTAAAATTTTATCTATTGCTTTAGCAACAGTGCTCAAGAGCGATATAGGGCGGTAACTGTCTACTTTTGTACCGTCCTTACCGACTTTAAGAATGGGGATAATTTCTGCCTGCTTCAGGCACTTAGGATAACATTGGTGTTTAATGATGGCATTTATAATATGTATGAATTGTACTAGGGACTTCCTTGACAGGTTCCTAAGTAGAATTGCATCCATTTTATCCAGACCCGGAGCTTTATTACTAGGCAGTCTTTTAATTATATCATTTGATTCCTCGTAGTTTGTAATGAGTTTTGGCAGTGTTCTGGAGTTTATCTGCACTGACGGCGAATTTCTAACTTCACTAGCTATTCGTGTGTCGTTCTCTTGTTCTTGCGTTATATCCGGGTCTGTGACATGCACCTCACTGAAATACTCGGCAAACAATCTCGCTTTTTGGGTGTCAGTCATAGCCCGTGTTTGATCCCTCTCTATGGCTCGCATTGGCTCGTATTTTTTCTTTATACGTTTAGCCATGCGCCACAGCAAGTTATCCCTCACGTCAAGCTGCTCTAGTTTCCTCTTCCAGTTCTCATCATTAAATCGTTGTATCTCATTTCCTACAACGTCTGCTAGGTCACGGAAGTTTTGTCTATGAACGGGGTTCGCTGGTTGGTTGGTTGAAAGCTGACGAGCCAGAGACAGGGTTGGCACTTAGCTTCCCTTGACACTGCGACCAGCTGGGGTCTATTGTATCACTCTGTCGTCAGTGGTTCCTCATTCAAATAGGTTTGTGCCTTTAATTAGGTTTAGTAGCCTGTTGATAAGGTTCTTCGGATTCATGCCTGTTTCCGGGCTGATCTCTCCAAAGGTTCTGTGTCGCCTACTACTTAGGAACGGGGTTCGCAGTCCGCTGCCACTTTTTCCGTCCAGATTTTTTGAGTTTAATGATATTTCTGATATGAACTGGAAGATGATCTCTTTCAGCCTGTACCACTACTGTCCTGGTCGTCCTGTCTTATTTATGTTTTATGAAGAAACGATATGATAGTCAAAGGCATGTAAAGTTTTTCAAAAAAATATTTCAAGAATTCTCTTGAATTCTTTGTCATGATGAAATAAACGAGACAAAATAAACGACTCTGCCATACGACTCGGTCCAAGACGTGAAAAATAGATCCAATTGTACTGCAGCAGTTCAAAGTTTTTGACTGCGAACCAACACCATTTTCAGATCGGTCCGTCGGTCGGTCGTGCGCTCACACGAATCAATTTCGGCTGGAAATCGTTCGATTCCGTTGTGTCCAACAGAATCGTACTGCGGTGCAGGACCGTGAGTGCCCTTAAGGGGCCCACTCACGATCCAACTACGCTGTACGATTTTGTCGAATTCGATGAAATTGAACGCAATTTCATCGTGTATTTTCGCCATCCAACCAAGTCGGCGCGATTTGATTGTATTGGATGGCAGCTGGTCCGGTCAGTCTGCAGCAGTACGGCATTGTTGGTTTGATGGTTTATTTGGCAGTGTATGGTTTGGTACGATTTTAATTTCAATAATGGCATCATATAGCGAGAACTTTTTAAGAGACGTCTTCGATTTGTATAAAGAAAAAGAATGCCTCTGGAAAATAAAGTCGGCATTATATCATAACAAATCATCTGGATACAGACGCAATTCTTCTAATAAATTACCGTGACCATATGAGTGTCCTTTCAAGAAACAATTTTTGCACCACCACCTCCGTTTTTTGTATTTTTTTCGTTTATTTTGGGTTATACAAAACGCAAGAGCAGCTAGAAGTATATTTTCATTGGATATCTTCATCATTCGAAAATTAAACTAGTACTGCAAAATGTGTGTGTGTGTATGTTCCTTTCCGATTTCCAACAAAATTGTACTACAATCGCATACAATTCAATCGTACTGCGGAATTTGATCGTGAGGGGCAATTTAGACTCTATCGCATTTGAGATGCATGTGAACTGAGAGTCAATGTTCCATCGCCTACTACGATTCTTTTAACATGCCAAATTACAAATGGCAATAATTCGACTTTTTGAAATGCAACACCTATATTTCATTGCATCATTCATTGCATGGCATTTTATAAGAGCTTTTTGTTAATATCTGGTTTGTGGGGGTTTCTTACAATTTTGATTGTTTTTTCGAAAAAAAAGGGAATCGAATAGGCCGCTGTCTTAAACTTACAATTTTGATTGTTTTTTCGAAAAAAAAGGAATCGAATAGGCCGCTGTAATAAAATTTGACACATCCGTGTACTTTCGCTAATTGTAGACGGCCAATTGTTAATAATGAATTTCACTCGCAAAGAATTAATGAATATGGTCTACTGAATTGGCGAAGCTGACAGAAATCCTTTATTAGCAAACAGAATCTACCATCTAAAATATCCAGAAACAAAAACTCCACGGGTGTCTTCATACCGACAGTTAAGAGATTGGTTTGGATCAATGAGGAAAATGAGTTGCAAGTTTTATTGATGCTACAGGAAAATCCTCAATTGAGCACTAGGGAAATAGCAGCGGAAACGAATATTTCACATAGTATAATCCCCATCATCGACGGGGATTATAAGACTCAATTGTTTTTCTCTGATGGAGCAACTTTTTAGAACAACGGGTCGGTCAACAGACATTCGAAAATCCTCACTGGTTGAGGACTGTTGATCACCAAAAGCGATGGTCGCCTAATGTTTGGGGAGGAATTATTGGAAATCACATTATTGAACCCTACATCTTCGCATAAAGTTAGAAGTAGTGGGTTCGAACACCAGAAGGACCATGAGGTTGCAACACGATGGTGTTGCAGTGCATAACCATAGGATAGTGCGATAATTTTTAGATCAATCCTATCCTAATCTTTGGATAGGCAGACTATTCCCAGACTTTACTTCTATATATTTCTTTCTTTGGGGGTATGTGAAGGCAAGGGTTTTCGAAGATCGTCCAACAACTGCGGAATATATGAAAAACAGGATCACGGAAGCCTTCCATTCAGCTGATGGAGCAATGCTTGCAAGAGTTCGGGGCTCATTTACTAGAAGACTAGCAACTTGTGTGGAACATGATGTTGACTTATTCGAGCATTTATAAGTAGCCTTGTCTCAAAATGTTTACATTGTTTTCTGTTAATCATACTTTCCTGTTCTAGATTACTAGAATTGTTTCCTTCGCGATGTACTCCTGTTTATATTACAATTTCATTTTGTTTCAAATTTTACGACAGCGGCCCATTCGATTCCAGTTCTTTCCGGAAAAATCATCAACATTTCATGTTTTGCAACACATGTCGCAGATTTTATGTAGACCCCACAAACCTTATTTCGGCCATGCAATGATGCAATAAACTATATGGTAGTGCATTTGAAAAAGATGCAATAAAGCCTAAGTAATCGCTGGAAAACAGTTGGATGTATTATCTTGAATGGTTCTTTTGACACATAAATTAACGTAAGTCAAAAACTATTCCAGATAAGCCTAAGAAACCTGGGTACGTTATATCGACAATTTAGAAACGAATCCAATGGGGGGTTACCATTTAAAAAACGGAACTCATTTGTGTATCTTAGTTTAGGACATCCAGTATATTAATAGAAATATTTTTATAATGGTATCATTTTCAGACCTATCGTTTAAAAAAAAAACAAGTCGATAAGTTGGATAGAAAAAAGTTACGGAGCTTGCACCCCTGGGTCACCCTGTACAGGGTGATTCGAAAGTACTTTGACAAACTTCAGGAAGTGATTCCTCACAATATTCTAATATGAATTGTCCGGATAATTATATGTCTGGAAACGCTTCGTTTCCATGATACAGGGTGCTGAAGTTTTATTTTTATTTTCGTTTTTTTTTTAAATCACTTTCGAAATACTGACCTTAATTGAACGAAAATTGGTATTGAGAGATTTTTTGAGGTGTCGAATTCAAACCTTTTGTTATTATTGCTCTTAGTCGGGGCGCCACCTACACGTCTTTTTCTTTTTTGAAGATTCATAACTTTTTTAGCGTACTTCTAGCAGATTTGTCAGTAAAAAAATCAATTTCTCTATCATATCTACGAAAAGAAGCTACCCTTGTTACAAGTCGCTATAAGCAACTATTTTCTAGATATTTGGACTTGAAAAGTCGATTATTTGATAATCGATGTGTGTTGAAGTTATTACTATTATTTTGCATTTTTCACAAGAATGCTTGGGAAATGAATTTGACGTTTAACTAAGTAGTTTTGGTAATTACATATTATGTGACAGTTAAACGTTTTGTTGTTTTGTTGAAGTTTCTGTAAGTTTTAAAATACTAATTTTGAAAAAATGGAATATTTAAACAATAATGCTCATGTAGCCAATATGCATTTCGATTATGGCCTTGCGGATGGCAATGCACGCGAGGCAAGACGTATCTACCAGGAGCGATTTCCTAATCGAGTACTGCCTTCAGCTCCAATTTACCAGTCTCCACCGTCGTTTGGCAGAAACAGGTAGCTTTAAGAGGACAGCTGATATTATTGGAAGACCACGAGCAGTCCGAACCCCAGAATTGGAAGAAGCTGTTTTGAACGCTCTCGAGGAGAATCCAGAAACAAGTACAAAAATTATTGCTGAAGCTCTCAGTTCTACTCAGTCCACAGTTTGGAGAATTATCCACGATCAACAATTTTATCCATACCATATTCGAAGGGTACAAGCTTTTCTGCTACGAGACTTTCCCCAACGCATTACCATGTGTCAGTGATTTTCAAAAAAATTGGCTGGAAATCCTCAATTTTTAAGATATGTTCTCTTCACGGACGAGGCAAACTTCTCCCAAAATGCTATCACAAACTTTCATAACAACCATATTTGGGCTCTGGAAAATCCGCACGCAGTTAGTGAAAGACATTATCAGTATCAATTTTCTGTGAATGTATGGGCGGCAATAATTGATGATTACTTGATAGGTCCTTTCTGTCTTCCGTTCCGACTGAATGGCGCAACTTACAGATACTTTTTAGAAAATGAATTGTCGGGGCTGCTTCAGAATGTACCATTAGAAATTCGTATCCGCATGTGGTTTATGCATGATGGGGCTCCTGCCATTTTAGCGTTGTAGCCTGGGAATTTCCTTAACACTGTCTATCCAAATCGATGGATCGGTAGGGGTGTAGAAGAACCCAACCAGGCGTGGGCACCAAGGTCCCCAGATCTAAACCCGCTAGATTTCAATTTTTGGGGACATTTGAAGTCACTTGTTTATAAAACTCCAGTAGCGAACGAGGAAGATCTAAGAAACCGAATAGTAGACGCCTGTGAAACAATAAGAAAAACACCAATAATTTTTGAGCGGGTACGAGATTCAATGACTAGAAGAATGTATGCCTGTATCTTCGCTGAAGGTGGACATTTTGAACAATTCATTTGAATACAATTTAGTTTCCTTTATTTTATTCTACATATTCAAAATTTCTTGAAATAAAATGTTAACATTTCTTGCAAATTTTATTGAAATAAATACAGATTTTGCACCTTTGATACAAAAATAACTATTTCAAACGAGTAAAAATAAATAGAATAGGTGGCGCCCCCTACTTGTTCGAACGTCAAATTCATTTCCTAAGCATTCTTGTGAAAAATGCAAAATAATGGTAATAACTTCAACACGCATCGATTATCAAATAATCGACTTTAAATTTTCAAGTCCAAATATCTAAAAACGGTTGCTTATAGCGACTTGTAACAGGGGTAGCTTTTTTACGTAGATATGATAGAGGAATTGATTGTTTAACTGAAAAATGTGCTAAAAGTACGCTCAAAAAGCTATGAATTTTCAAAAAAGAAAAAGACGTGTACGAGTAAGAGCAATAATAACATCAGGTTCGAATCCGACACCTCAAAAAACCTCTCAATACCAGTTTTCGTTCAAGTAAGGTCAGTATTTCGAAAGTTATTTGAAAAAAACGAAGATAGAAATAAAACTTCAACACCCTGTATCTTGGAAACGAAGCGTTTCCGGACATACATTTATTCGGACAATCCATATTAGAATATTGTGAGGTATCACCTCCCGAAGTTTGTTAAAGTACTTTTGAATCACCCTGTATATTGAATTATTAATTTTTTTCTAGAAACCACGTTCTTCACAGAAACATTATGGAAATGGTACTTTCACCACAATTTAAAATATAGAAAAAGATTCGAAAAGAACCATTCCATCCTAGTCAAATAAGGGTCAATAGAAAATGTCGAAACGTATTTGTCAAGATGTTCAGCAAGAAAATAGATGAGATTTAGAGATTCGTAGGTGGGAATGCCAGTAAGGAATATGAAGTTTTCTTGTCATTTCCAATAATTTAATTTTCATTAAATGATTGAGTTATTGATAGTCTCTATATTCGTATATTTCTTCTTTGGGGTTCAATAATTCCTCTTTCCGAATTTGCTGGCTTTAGAAGATGTTCAGACGGCTCTGATCTCCTGCCACTGAGAACGAGATTATTTTGACAAATCTAATTGCAAGAGTGATAATTTTTAATGTCTTTCAATATATAGAAAATAGTAAGGAATTTGTGGCATTGCAGACAAGTTTTTAAATAAAAAAAAACATATTCGAGTAGGATTTGAACCCACGACCTGTACTCTCATGCTCTACTAACTCGGCTTTCAAAAGCGGATTGCCCGTAAATGATCAGAATATAAAACTATCAGAATGCACAAAGCTAAGAAATAACAACTCAAAACATAACAGTATCAGAATCGGAAAACATTAGAAACGTATTTGATCAGAATCAACAACATCAGGAAGAACTCCATCAGAATGAAATTGCATCAGAAACGTACAATGACAAAACATAACATCATCAGAATCTAACAATAGCAGAATATAACTTTGTCAGATCGTACTTTTGTCAGAACCGGACATCATCAGAAAGGAACATAGTCAGAACAGGATATCATCAGAAAAGCACATTATCAGAACCATACATCACCAGAAATAAACAGAGTCAGAACCGGCATTATCAGCACATTATCAGAACCGTACATTATCAGAATCGTATATAATTGGAACCGTACATTATCAGAACCGTACATCATCAGAACCGCACAATATCAGAATCAGCAATCGTCCGAAAGCAGATATTATCCGTTTCTGATAATGTACTGTTCTGATAATGTATGGTTCTGATAATGTCCGGTTTTGACAATGTTTCATTCTGATTATGTCCGGTTCTGATTGTGTCAATTCTGATGAAGTTCAGTTCTGACAGAAGTTCGTTCTGATAATGTCCGGTTCTAAAATGTTCGTTTCTGATGATGTCCAGTTCTGAGTGTGATAATTCTGATGAAGTTCATTTCTGATGAAAGTACGTTCTGATAATGTCCGTTTCTGACAATGTTAGTTTCTGATGTCCAGTTCTGATAAATTCATTCTGATGAAGTTCTTTCTGCTGTTGTTGATTCTGATGAAATGTGTTTCTGACGTTTTCCGATTCTCCTCCTGTTATGTTTTGACGTTGTAACTTTCTGACCGTGTTATGTTTTGACATTGTTCATTCTGATACAATACAGCCTACCGAAAAATCATGCCTAGATTCGAATTATTGTAAATACTAAATAGATAGAGCTCTCATAAGCTTGCAGGAGGGGAGCAAATAGTGATAATGTAATAGCCAAGCCCCGGTATATACCATGCACACCGCTACCACCAGCGGAGACACGTCCTTCGCCCACTACTCTTAGCCACGGGTAATAAGTAGTTCTTGTATATAATTAGCTTTAAGTTGTATATAGTAGATTAAGTTATGAATCTAGTGACATGACTTGTTAATAAATATGTGGCATAAGACTAGTAATCTTAAGGTCGTGGGTTCGAATCCTTCTGGAAGATGTTTTTTTTCTGGAATTTAAGAATTTGTCCGGCATGCCTCAAATTCCTAACCATTTTCTAAATATTCACAGACATTACTTAGATTTGGCAAAATAACCTCGTTTTCAGTGACCGGAGATCAGAGCCGCCTGAACATTGACTGAAACCAGCAAATTTGGAGACGTCGGCGATAGGTAGAATCTGTTCTTGATGACCATTGACAACACACGTAGATTTTTTTTTTTCACTTTCCATGTTTAACAACTGACATTAAATTCTGGGAAAAAACCTTATTGCGAAAAGAAGATGTTGAATCCAGGGTCCTCGATAGCTCAGATGGTAGAGCATAAGAAGGTTCGAATCCTGCTCAAAGATGTTTCTTTCCTGGATTTTAAATTTTTTTCACTAATGCCACAAATTTCTTATTATTTTTTATATATTTACAGATTCTGGGGACCATAATCAGCGATATATCAAAATTTTTGGAAAGTATTATTGTGATGACGGGACCAATAGGTAGTATTTCTATTGAAATCTTCCAAAAACTGAATTCCTCGGAAGCGCGGATTGAATTATATTGTTGTATATTATTTTTAACATGCTTACCTGTTTGGGGTTTCAACTACTAGAAAAGGTTCAAGTTTACTTCCAATAAGAGACCCCTTCTGTTTCCCATCAAATGCCTTGGTTACCTCATACGTTTGGAAACTGGATCCACCTATCTCAAATACTATGCTTTGAATCGGGCAATGGAATTTCAACGTATGGACAACGACGGATACCCCCAAACATGTTTAAATTGAGTGGCGATGATGTAAGGTACTCGTATCAATAATTTTACTCGAAATGTCAAATACTCAAGAAACTCGCAATCAAATGCCATGATGAAGATCAGAGTCACCTCACTTTTCGTACACACATTAGTGGAGTATGGGGTAGCCCAGCCAGACATCATAAATCACTCTTAATTGACAGTTTAATTGCCCATTACTCACTTCTAATTGACACGTTGATTGCCCATCCATTATTTCTATAGGACAGGTCAATTACCATTAATTATATTTATTTGACAGTTCAATTGCCCATTAAACTAATTTTTCTGACGGTTTGACAATTTTTTTTATCTGATAATTCCCTCATTATTCATTTGAATGGCCCTTTTAGATAGCGTCATTTGGTCCTTTTGAATACGCCGACAAAATATCCTTTCCGACTTGAGCCCAGGCAACGAAATGAAGCCCTGAGATACCTAGACACCTTGAAGGGCAGGGAGGATGGCAGAATCAATGTATCGGTATCGTTCCGACTGACCGGAGAATGAAAACTTGGCCGAAAAACCACCAAAAGTCGTTTTTTCGTTAACATAGACATTTTGAAAGAGGCTGTTTTTTTATTTCGATAAGTATTGCCTTAGCCCAACTCTCAACTTATAATTTATTTTCAAATTCATACCACGCAAGCGCGAATAACTCAAGGATATTACATATTTTGAGAATAAATACATGATCCTTGTATTTGCCTATAATTTCAAAACCAATGATCGGATTTTGATGATTTTTTATGCAAGGAAAGCTAATTAACGGTAGATTGAAAGTCAGTTCAGATTTATGACATTTTTGAAACACAATATGGCGGAAAAGTTAGAGCAAGAATTACTAAGTAAGCCTTGGGATATCATACCTATATGTCAGCTTGCCGGACCAAGGTGGACCTTGAAAAATCCAGCATATGAAGCTTACATATTTATTAAACCTAACATTTTTTGTCTGTACTGAGTAAAAGCATAGTCCTTACCCTATACGCAGATGTTCTAGGTTTCTTCCACAAATGATGTTTGCCAATTATTTCAGCTTTTTTTCTTCAGACGTATTCAATGCGGCGTATCCTTGGGAACTCATCACATCTTTTGGCTTGGAAGTCACAATTGATGATATTACAATAATCGACGTAGAAACAGGTAAGGGTACATGCATTGACAACATTATAACAGATAACAACTTCGACACATACCAGACAGGCATTATCGAACTTGTTTAACAGATCACCGCGCTCAGTGTGTACTGATTAATAATTTTATCGGCCACAAACTCAAAAAAATTATGCAAAGGAGATTGACCTCCTACAAAATTCGCGAATTCAAATAAGAGATATGAACTCATAATTGGAATAACTACAAACAGACTGAAGATGTGGACTCCCTAAACGAGACTTTGGTGGGTTCATTGAACTACTATGTTCTTTCCCTTAAGGGAACATAGTATTTTAGAGTTTTTCTTTTGAGTTAGGGCCTTTTCAGAATATCTATCAGATGTAGTTCAATGTCCAGCGTGGCTTTAGCCGGGGAAGTAGTTGTTTTCTGTTAGACATTCACAAAAAATAACTTCATTTTAATCGTGGATTTTTCAATTCACAGAAAAATCTATCAATATTCAATTGAGAATGTTGAACACCCCACAAGACATGAACACCCCACAAGAGATTATCTTGACGATGGAAGATAGTAACTAAAGTTTATCTTTCAGTCGCAGATGATTCCACATCTGATTTTATGAACATCCTGTTTATATTTTCAACAAATCAATCTATCATACCCCATGACAGGTTTTAATGTCAGAAAACACTAATTTCAAAGTGTCTCTCCAAAAGAAATGATTCTAACTTTTTCCATCTTTGCAAAGTGAGATTGCTTCTTGAAAATGTGTTTCCCATTTCTTCCGGTCTTCCTGATGATCGTGGAAGCGTGAAAAAGATTTTCGTCGACAAAAATGTATTGAAGACCTAGTGAATGCGATGTTTCTCCTGCATGTTACGAATGATTTCTGGTGAGTACTCTCTTTTGGAAAACATTCTTCTTTGCCTCATTCATCTTTATGAGTTCTTAATTGAGACTGGAATAGAAAATCGAATAACTATCTGAATGAAAATGCAAATTTTCAATTTTAGAGTTTTTCTTTTGAGTTAGGGCCTTTTCAGAATATCTATCAGATGAAGTTCAATGTCCAGCGTGGCTTCAGCCGGGGAAGTTGTTGTTTTCTGTTAGACATTCACAATAAATAACTTCATTTTAATCGTGGATTTTTCAATTCACAGAAAAATCTTTCTATCAATATTCAATTGAGAATGTTTCCCTTTTCAGAACAAACAACTTATCAAATTTCACTACTGCTGTGTACACGACGATTCCAAATCAAAAATTAAAATTCTGTATCTCGTGTAATTTTTTTTTGTATATTTAAGCAAAGCGCTTTCCGCCATCTTCAGTGCTTATCTGAAATGTTTATGATATAAACATTTAAAATATTCGAAACAATGAAAATTTCCTAACTCAGGTCTATTTCAACATTGTTCAAAGTTTGAAAATTATTTGGCTAACGACTAGACAGCCGTGGTAAGACAGCGTGCTGTCAAGTGTCACGTTGTGTGCGATGTTGCCAGATTCACAAGTTTATGGTTATGGTTGATGACATCATTTGAAATTTGAAAAATTATAATATGGAAAAATTATGGAAGCAGTATGGCTTGTATGGTTGAGAGAAATTGAAGAGAAAAGAGGTTTGAAAAGTATACATATTTGTCAAGTGTTGTGTTGACAGATGCAAAGCTGGGGTTGGTGGCGCGGAAATAGAAAACACTGCTGGGGAAGAAGAATTAATTAAATTTGATAATAAAAGTGAACTGGTGGAAGGAATTTCAAACTCCTCAAGTAATATAAGGTTGGCAAGACAAAGTCAATATTTTGGTAATAAATTGGTGAGAAGACTTTCAAACTCCTCATTCCATATGAGGTTGGGTTTGAAGGCTCTTTTGATTTTAAAAAAAATTTCAAATTCCAAAAGGTTGGCGAATTCAGAAGTTGAAAATGGTGAGAGGTGGATGGTTTCCATACAAGGCATTTAGATGAGAGTCTGAAGTTAGAAAACGAAGAATATGAAGTAAGGAAGTAGTAAATGGAAATACTCAGAGCCCTTATTCCATATGAGGGGTAATGAGGAAGAAGAAAGGAGTAACAACCATGGATGTGGAAATCCCTAGATCCATTCGAGGAGAAAGCCAACACCAATGGGTGTCCTCGAGAAGGAAGGTGAAAAAAGGAGAGAAAAGGACAAGACAACCTCAGTCGCCTCTTACGACTAACGGATGTGGTTGGGGTGCTATTCTTTGCCCGGACACCTCACGGGTGGACTGACTTAATCTGTGATGTAATGGTACAAAAATTCTATTTATGTTGACTTTAATTTTGAGACAAAATCTGTTATCCAAGCATTCTCTATTTATTTCTAGATCTTCAAAAAAGTCCAATTTTGTGTTATTCCTAGAGTTTAAATTATGTAAACTTATCATTCTCTTCTCCCAGTACAATTCTTCAATACACTGAGAGAAATGCGAGTTATCCTCACGTAACTGAAAATAATCAGCAAAGATTCAAAAAGCGAACTAAATGATCATATATACAATTTCGCTCTGAAAGAGCAAAAAGAACGCTTTTAGTGATTTTACAGAAAACTCTCAAAATAGGTGCAGGGATCCATGGAAACTGATAAAATACGAACGTAATAAACGTACTAAAGCGACCATAAATGAATGTAATTTGACAGTGGATGATTTCGTCCGCTGTCAAACTGATCACTGAACACCTTACAGATACTGATAAGGACGCCATGACTTTCTTAAATCGTTCTCTGCTGACGATCTGCAAAGGCTATCCATCGCCAAAAAGGTGAAGCTACTGTGGGTCCCCGGTCATACCGGTGTGCCCGAAAACGAGAGGGCCGAACATTTGGCCAGACAAGGTGCAAAAAGCTCAACGATTGGACCAGAACCAATACTAGGAGTTTCTAGATCATGGAGCGTCTCAACCATGAGACAATCGAAACTCTACCAGGAGGGCCAAGACTCTGCTCACACTGAGCAGAAAGGAAATCAGAATAGTGGTAGGGCTCCTCACGGGGCACTGCCATCTAAACAAGCACCTCAACATTATAGGTATCACAGACGATAATGAATGCAGGTGGTGCTTGGAAGATGAGGAGTCAGATACCCACATCCTCACGGAATGCTCAGCACTCGCAGCAATACCGGAAGCGCACCTCGGGAGTATCGCTCTGAACCCGGAGAGTGTGAGAAAGGTATCAGTTAGAAGGCTGACCTCCTTCGCTCGCGAAATAGGATACCTCCAAAGCTGAACCAATTCCCATCAGCGGTGGGTGCATAACAGGCCCGATAGAGAGGCATACATGCTAATAGTTCTGTCCGCTATCTATCTATCTTTCTTAAATCATTGCCAAGTAACTAACATTAATTCATTTCCTTACCTGTAAGCGAAACTGAATTCATTGAAGCAATAGACGTATTGAAAAATACTAAGTGCTACGAAGTCCATAATTTAAACAGTAAAATTATCGAAAATATAAAAGATGTTATCGCAGATCCACTCAGGGATCTGTTCCACTCTTGCTTTTGTAGAGGAGTTTTCCCTGACAAATTGATACCAGTAATCAAAAACGTAATATTGATTCACCCGATAATCGTCGGCCAATACCGATTAAACCAATCACTGGTAAGGTGTTTGAAATCATTATCAAAAAAAGGCTACTAACGTACTTCGTCATGAATAACTACATAAATGACCAACATTTATGTAGATTTAGAAAAAACCACTCTACAATTCAAGCAGTCCGAAAACTGGTTCGTGACATAGTCGGTCAACAAACTGCAGTCACTCTGTGTGATCTCAGTAGGGCCTTCGACTGTGTCCCTCACCAAGGGCGGCTTGATAAACTTTAGCATTATGGTGTGAGAGAGACAGCCGATTCTTTCTTTAAACCTCATCTTAGTGGAAGAAAACAATATATTTTTTATGAGAACCATGCATCAGTATCTAAACCAATAACTTCAGGGGTTCCCCAAGGATACGTTCTTGGACTACCCCTGTTTTTAATCTTTATAAATGATTTATGTTATCATGTTAAGCCATCTCAGTGGGTCCTGGTTGCAGATGACATTACCTTCTACAATTCTGATACAAATCTAAACGAACTAACAGAGGTGGATATCGAAGCGTAGAATAAAATTAGAGAATGGCTTACCCCTGATAATTTAATCCATCATAATGCCAAATGCCTAAAATTATATTCCTCACAAATCCGTTCCATATCGCGGACGCTCTAATCAAACTAGGTATCACTTCAGATAATGAACCCAAATGTAATGAACATACCGGATGTCAACGAATCTATTAGTCAAGTGATAACTTCTAGAATATTAGATGTATCAAAATGAGATTTGGTATAGGTAAATGGTACGTGAAGAGGAGAGTTTTCGCATATTTTCCACCGGAAATGGCTCCGATTTTAAATTTTTAAATGGAACACCCTGTATATTGTAACATTTTTGGAATTCTGAGACAATTTTGGATCAGAATGTGACATTTCAATAAGTTTTTATGCCTACTTCATTCCTTTAGAATCACTTTTGATATTGCATCTTGGGGGCCATGATCGGACGTAAACTAATCTGAGGACATCAGGTGATGCCAGAAAATTACAATCGAAAAGTTTTTGTGACTAGTATAATAATAATAATAATATTTATTCTCTCCAACATACATTTTTGTTTACATTGTCATTTCATATACAGGTATTGGTGGAAAATAAACAAAAGAATCCATTTTAACCGTGAGGTTGTGCATGGATTGATTATGTTTTAAATGATGTGGTACAAGTGCAATGTGGTTATGTTAGTATTGATTATATTTAACAGATTATATGATATGGAGTAGGACATATATATTTTTGTAAGTAGAGAAAAAAAATAAAAAAGAAAAAAAAAATTAATTCGGTGTGGAGTTTATTTGCATTTCATTATTGTGTGTAGGGTATGTCTGTCAACTGACTCAACATAATCTTTGAATTTGCATTTAATGAGTTGTAGAGAGTGTATTTCTTCTAAGTAATTTTTGAACTTTTCTAGGAGTGTATTATATATTTTTTTTTATTGGTACATTAGCGAGCGCTGGCCGATTGATTTGTTCATTCTGTTTATAGGAATATTTTGTTTAGTTCGTGTTCCATATCTGTGCTCTATTTTTCTAATCAAGTGTTTATTTTTATATAAGTATATAATTGTATATAATATGTATGATTGTCTAGGATCAAATATTTTAGTTTCATTAAATAGATCATTTGTAGAATAGTTTTTTTTTTAATATATAATTTTTATAATTTGTTTTTGTAGAATCTCTAGTTTTTTCATGTACGTTGGTAGAGCTGTTCCCCAACTTAGAATGGCATACTGTATTCGAGACTCAACGAACGCATAATATAATGTTTTCAAGTGTTTTACATTCAAGATCCCTTTCATGTGTTTGAATTTATATAGTAATGGTCTCAGAGTTTTTGTAATATTGTCTATATGGAGGTTCCATCTCAAGTGAGAGTCAATTGTGATGTCGAGATATTTGATATGGTTTTTTGATAGTATTTCCTTTTTTGTTTTTTCATTTTGTGTTTCAAGTGTGTTGTATTTCGGGAGATTTGTCTTGTAGCAGGTGAAAGGTAACGTTTTTTCTACGTTGACTGTGAGGGTTCTATGGTTAAACCAGTTTAATATGTTACTTAAATCTACTTCTGTTTTATTTTTCAGGCTTTCCCATGAATCATCCGAGTAAAGAATAGCTGTATCATCTGCAAAGCTGATTTTATTGCCGGTACTATGCGTTGTAAGTACGTTGTTCATATACAGGGTGAAAAGTAATGGCCCGAGAACTGTATCCTGTGGTACGCCATATTTAATTGTTTTTTGATCGCTTAGTTCACTGTTAATTCGGACAAACTGTATTCTATTTCTCAGATAATCTTTCATAAGGGAGAGAGAGGCTCCTCTCATTCCAGCCTCTTCCAAGACCTCCGCCAGTTGTGCGTGACAAACTGTGTCAAAGGCCTTGGGTAAGTCTAGAAATACACACAGTGTGGGTTTACTATCGTCAATATATACCCTCAAGTAGGTGGTTTATGGCATCGTTAGTTGATAGTCCCTCTCTGAAACCAAATTATTTGTCTGATATGATATAATATTTATTTAGAAAATACATCAATTTGTTTTTTATTGCTTTTTCTACAATTTTTTTCTCCTTTTTCAAATATAGGTATAACAACAGATTTCTTAAGTACGCTGGAAATATTCCGGTTTCAAATTTTTTATTAATTAATTAATAAAGGTATGATAGATAGAAATGAGACAAGTTGGCAAAATTACATTTTCGTGTCTAACTATTATTTTTCAGATGGCGACCATTTTTTGACAAGCACTTTCCGAAAAAAGAATTTTTGACGAATTTAACGATACAATTTTTTTTTGCGATTGGATTAAAAATAAGAACATAAATCAAATATTACTAAGGAAAATACTGGATAATAATGAATTTACTTTTATCAAGTGTGCCATGGATAATAATTTATTTACTTTTACTATAGTAAATTTTTAACGTGCATTCCCCCTTGTTCGAAACACATTCCAGCTCGTTCAATTGTTTTTCTCAACACGTTTGGTAACATTTGAGGCGTTATACTTCTAAATGCCCGTAGAATTCTTTCTTCCAAGATTTCAAGAATGGCTGGGGCTGTTGCACAGTAAACCTTTCCTTTAACATATCCCCTAATAACAAAATCGAGCACAGTGAGACTCGGTGATCGAGCAGGCCACCGTACTGGACCATTGGTTGCAATAACTTGATTAGTAAAATGTTCTATTGAGTAATTAAGAACTTCTCTGGTGTTATGAGGGGGGTGTTCCATTTTGTTGGAAGTAAATTAGCCGTAAAAGTGCCAAACGTAGATTATTAAGATGATCCTCGATTTCATTTTGATGAAAACCTAAGTACCTAACTCCTGTTAACTGACCTAGAAACAATATTGGCCCAATTAATCTGTTTCCAACGATACCAGCCCAGACATTGATTTTGTTGGACCCAGTACCGAGTATTTTGCTTATCTTTATTTGTAATACGTGATTCTCGAAAAATATAATAAAGTTGATAACATGTGGGTTAACTCTATGATTTTGAAACAGTCAATCACAAAACACTACCGGTCTATCGCCATCGTCAGCATACAAACTGCTTGATATCCGTGCTTTTTCAGTATTTTTCTTGTTGATTCGAAACTCATCTTCATTTCTTGACTAATTTCTCTTAAAGAAACCGTTTTATCATCCTCAACCATAGCAAGAACGTCTCTTCATTTATGATAAACCTCTGTTCCGCCTCCTGATTTCCATCTTGCCTAAAACGAATCTCAACATACGGAAAATACTGATGGGTTGGATGTTGCCGATTGGGATATCTCTGAGGATACAACTCAGCAGCATTCCTTGAATTTCTATGACATTTTCAAAATATTAATAACATATCCACTTTTACACTTTGAGTATATATTATTTTGAAGAAAAATTAAACTGAAATTCAACGAAAATTAAGAAACTTTTACTGTCAGCTCATGAAACTTATGTCACTGTCATTACCTAAGTGAGAGTTTTGTTTTCCAAAGAAGAATTGATAAAAATAACTGCAAAATATTATGCATCATGGCTATCCATGGCACACTTAACAAAAGTAAATAAATTATTATCCAGTATTTTCCTTAGTTATATTTAATTTATGTTCTTATTTCAAATCCAATCGCAAATAAATAAGTATCGTTAGATTCGTCAAAAAATCCATTTTTCGGAAAGTGTTTGTCAAAAAATGGTCGCATTTGAAAAATAATAGTTAGACACGAAAATGTGATTATACTGTCTATCATACTAGTCACTAAAACTTTGTGATTATGATTTTTTGACATCACCTGAGGTCCTCAGATTAGTTTACGTCATGGCCACCTAGATGCAATATCAAAAGTGACTCAAAAAATTAAGTAGGCGTAAAAACTTTCTGAAATGTCACATTCTGATCCAGAATTGTCTCAGAAACCCAAAAACTGTTATAATATACAGGGTGTTCCATTTAAAAATTCAAAACCAGAGCTATTTCCGGTGAAACCGGACGTGACCAGGAAGAGAAAAATATGCAAAAACTCCTCTCTTCACATACCAGTTACCTATACCAAATCTCATTTCGATACACCTACTCTTCTAGAAGTTATGACTTGTCTAATAGATTCGTTGACACCCTGTATAGAGGTTAAGTGTAAGAGTAGTTCAAGCTGAATTTCAACTCTCTATACCCAACCCCTTAAGATTGTGAATACCAACTTTCAATAAAGCCGATTATTATTATTATTCATTTGAAAAGAAAAGCCCAAATATCAATTTTCATGACTATAACTTCAAAACTAACGGTACTTCCATAGAAACCTGCCTTTCCTTTCCGCTCTTCACCCCTTTAGGGGTGGAACTATCGGAATTTCAGCTCTTTACGCCCAGCGGTTTGGTCTGGGCATTGATCGTCAGTCAATCAGTCAGGACATAGTAATTATATATGTATAGATACCTAATACATACATATTTATGGATATATTGAAAAAAATGCATGATGTAGTTTTCTGTGTTCTATTCGATGCAATAAACATTATTATTATTATCATAACCAAATTATCTAGCATGGTTGTTCTGAAAATATATGGTGCACCTTACAAGGTTTCAGTCTCATACATATGCTCCACTAAACTCTTAGCAACATTTTCGTACTCTTCGTTCACCCTCATAGTTCCATCCGAGTAGTCCGCCAACTTGCCCATCCACACCAATATTGCCATCATGAATCCAAACTTCGAATATTGTTTCCACTCCTGTTTGAGGATTTCTATAGGATATAGTTTATCAGAGTCGCATCCGTATTGTTTTAACGATTCTGAAAGACTCTCGTGATATATTTTCAAATAGTTATCATAGTTTTTGAGATCTTCTGTCGATGATCCACAGTAGAACAAATAAGACAGGTCGTATACAGGGGTTGCAGCTGAAGTGATTTGGAAATCCAATAGTCTTATGTCTATAATTTCTTTGGTCTCCTAGAAAATATAAAATATATGAACGTTAACATCTTCACAGGAAAAATAATTACATAACAGTAGAAATAGATATCCCAAAAATGAAGAATAATGCCTTCATTGAAGATAATGCGTTAAGCAATATTTTCTGGCAGTGAGAAAAAGCCTTTCAGTAGCACTTGACTAAATATTTTTGTGGATAATTTTAGAATATTTTTCGAAACTTCGACACTCATAAACTATCCCTTTGCCTGTCTGCAAATCAATATAGCCTCCTAGTAACACGTTTACCAGAAATGAATTTGGCTGAACATTTTTGAGGGTGGGTTTTATTTAATTTTTTCGATATATCGACAAGTATAACTATCCTTTCGATGGCCTGAAAATCAATAATCTCTTGCTATATCATTGAATAGCCCTCCACTTACAAGTTTATCGAATATGAACTTGGCTAAAAATTTTTGAGGTTCAGTTTTTTTCTTCGAAATATCGACAGGTATAAACTACTCCTACGACGGCCTGCAAATCAATCATCTTTCAGTATATCATTGAATAGCCTGACACGTATATCGTATATCACCTTGGCTAAACATTTTGAAGGGTGGATTTTGATTTTGATTTTCGAAATCTAGACAAGTACAAACGACCCCTACGACGGCCTGCAAATCAAGCATCTCTTGGTATATCCTTTGTGTAACCTTTCAGGATCATGAATAACAAATATCAACTTGGATAAAAAATTTTGAGGGTGAGTTTAATTTTTTTTCCAAAGGCATATCAAATATCTCTTGATATATCATTCTCAAGTTTTCAATTTTTTATGTTCGACAATTTCCAGTTGTGATACCACCGAGAGAGTGAGAATAAAGGGAAAATAATCCACATATTTTCGAAAACTTGCTGCCAGGGAATAGACACGAGAGCCCGACGGGCTTCAGTGGCTATTGGCAACAAGTTTGAGAATGGAATCTGGAGAATTATTTTCTACTTTATCGAACTCGGGTGTGGTATTCTGTAGATTATTTTTTGATGTAACGATCATAAACAAATCTCCTCGCAAAATGATATAAGTACTAAACTGGTTTTGATTTATTTCTCACTTTTTATGCGAATTGACGACGAGACGTCAAATTAAAAATATAGCTTGTTAGACAAATTATTTCCGTGGCCATTTTTTAGGTAGAATATTCCCCCACTATAATTATTATTTGATTGGCCAAATCGTACATGGATGATTTCAATTGAAAGTTTCCATTGGTTTCTAGAAATGTCAAGAAATAATCTGTTTAATTGAATCCTGATTGCTATTCCAAATCCTCAGCCATTCATTTCCATCGATTTGGTTCAAAGATTCGAAGAAATTTTGAATTTATCACCCGACGCCACTGGTCCTTTGGCAGCTAGATAAAAACTGCGTCTAGAAAATGGGCGCTAACTACACTACGGTTGAATTTACTAGGTTAAGGTGGGCGTTCAATATGGGTTCTAAAACTGATCCGATAGAGGTATATATATATATATATATATATATATATATATATATATATAGTATATATATATATATATATATATATATATATATATGAACAGCATCAGATTATAGATAGTGACACCTATAATCTGTGCGGTGAAGCTTAAACCTAATATCGTCTACCCACTCCTCATGCGTTTAACGCAAACAGATATCGAGAATAAGAGAAATCTGTTTCGAATCCAAAAGAACCATCCATCCGTCTACAGCCTGTTTCATGGTTTCCCAATCATCATGACGGCCTGTGGTCTCTTTCAAATTCGTATCAGATTTCTCGTAGGTTAATAGCCTTAGGCCAATACAAACATGTGAACAGCATCAGATTATAGATAGTGACACCTATAATATGTGCGGTGGAGCTTAAACCTAATATCGTGGAATTTTAATAGCACGAAATTTCGTGCATATTAACAGGTCACCAACAAATGTGTCAGATAGGCCTACCCACGATACCAATAGTCGTACTCCTCAAGGGGTGAAAGATGTTATGACTCTCCGTGGATAAAATGCTGTAGAATCAAAAGTAGAAAGAAATAAAAAAATTTACGTCCTATAATAAAAATTTTTACGTCCTATATATTTTTCACACAATTTTTCTTTGTTAAATCAGAAATCATTGATTCATTCTCATACATCGCGTGTGATTTTCAGTAGTTATATCACAAGTGATGGATATTTTGGTGAGAATACCATGAAAATTATGTGTCAATATTGTTGTAGAAATTCACGAGACTGAATTATTTTGATAGGTTCGGTATAAACAATGGTAAATGCCTACTCGTTTTATAGCAAGTAAAGTATATATTCGCGAATATAGTAGCAACATGGAGAATACCTATTCACTGATATTGGGATTTGATTGGTTAGATAAATGCATTAGCTGAATTCTTTTCGAAGAATCACCAATATAAGACTACAATAATCAACCTACGTCACATATCTGGAGAAAAAAAACTTCCATGGAAAAATGTGTACTACGCGCCTTCATAACCCCCAAGAGACCATATTTCGTTCCAATACTTCAAAAGCGAATTGGTACAGTTCATTATTGTGTGTGTTATGAATGTTCAATGGTTATGAGCATTCTAGAGAAAGTAATTTTTAATGCAACACATATTGCCTTTCGAAAGAAGTTTATTGGAGCTGAATGTTTTTGATTTTGAAAACAAAATCATACTCTGCGAGCCCAAAAACCCGTACTATAATCACAAAACCCATTCCCCCAAAAACCCTTAATATCGAGGCGCAATTTGGTATTCGCGGCAAGTTTATGAATTTGTTATTCATAGAATAACCTAGGTCAACAATTAAAAAAATGTGTTTTTGCTTTTTGGCGAATTTGTATAAAAGTTTGTCTTCAATCAATTTTTTTAATAATTTTCAGTTAATTCTTTCTCATTTTTCATGAAATCCGTCATCTTATTGATTTCTGACGAAAAATTGATAATATTCGACCCCAAAAACGCACTCACCAATTTTGAATAGAATCGGGCCATGATCTCAAATTCATAAATTTTGACAAAAAAATCATAATCTCCGACCAGAAATACTCCGACACACCAATTTTACATAGAATTGGATTATAGTCGAAAAACTCGTTCGCCATCTTAGATCAATTAATTTTGGCAAAAAATCAATTATCTTCGACTCAAAGAACACCCACATACTAATTTCTGTTACAAAAATTTCATAATAGATTGTCACCGGAATTATGAACACCTGCCAAAGTTAATCGGACGACTAGAAGTGGATCAAAATTCATTTGCAAAATTTTACCCCAACGTACACATCGAGAAATAAATGATAATCACAGGGAAACAAACAAGGCAAACACAATTTTGGAAATATTGAATAAATCAACTGCCAAAGAGGTGAACTACCCTCAAAAGGAAGTTTAGAAAAAATATTTCTCGTGTGCCTATTATCAGTCAGGAAAAGCTTCGTTATATTATACACATTGAACCTCCCTACCCTGTCACTAATTGTTGATTTTTATTTATCCTTTCCCAAATTCGTCTCCATGATACGATTATGAATAATCTCCGAATACAAAACTGCCAATTTCTATATCTTGCTACTTCTGAAGACGTTATCAAAACTACATTTCTATTTCATTGAAGAATAGTAAGCCCTCGAGCCCGTTGGACTCTCGTGTCTGTTGCCTGGCAACAAGTTTTCGAAAATCTGTCGAACTGTTTTCACTGTATTCTCTCTCTCTCTCTTGTGATATTACAAGTGAGAATATCACTGGAAAAAAATTGGATATCTTGAAGCAATATACTTGATATTTTCCATGACGATACAAAACATAGAATCTAGTTCAACTTGAATAATGCGAACGTTGAAACCTCAACCTAGGACATATCCACCATGTAGGTACTCATCAAAATACTATAAGATATGAAACTACTTTGAGAACCAAGACCCTGATTTCCTCAGCTTTCCCTATCACATGTTTTCCCAAATAAACTTTATTCTTATATCAGATGCACCGATTACACTCAACACATTTGATGATAAATTGGATAATGGTGAATATGTGGTATCCATATTATTCGATTTAACAAGGGCATTCGACACAGTCGAAAGGTCCTTTATTTCAGAAAAATTAGATAGTATAGGTATTCGTGGCTGTATAAATGATTGAAATCTTTTCTTGAGAACCGCAAGATTATAGTAAAAATTGACGATGTTTTCTCAAACGAATTTGATATTGATCTTGGAACCCCTGATATTCATCAACGATCTTCCTAGTTATTCAACTGATGCGAAGGCTCTCATGTATGCAGACGATACATACACAATAATATCAGACCTTTCAAAAAATGCACTTTTTGAAATGCTCTCAAAAACACTGAGCCAATTTGAGGATTGGTGTCATTGTAATAGATTAATGATGAATGTTGGGAATACGGTCTACTTCGAATATCATACAGTCCAAAGATCGCCACCAGATTGCTCACTATCGTTGAATAACACCGTAATCGAAAAATCTATGTCTGGAAATTTATCGGAACATTATTCGATAGCAATCTCTCTTGGGAGGCTCAAATTATATAACAGTGTATGTGAAAATTTGAACCAGTGTTTTTATCTATTGACGGTTCTGAAATCTATGTTAGATAGGGACACCCTATTGAATGTGTATTACTCATATGCTCACTCTGCAATCGCCTGTAGTGTTATTGTATGGGGACAAAGGCGTGATATTTACAGGATTTTTATTTTGCAAAAAGAATATTACGGTTTATATTTGACCTACCTTTCCAAACTTCATGTCGCGATGTATTCAAAGACAAAAAAAATCTTGCTGTAACTTCCATTTATCTATTTAAATTACTGAGCCATATCAATCGGATCCGACATAAATTGACAGAAAATTCTAATATACACGAGATATAAACAGGACTTTTTAGAAAAAAAATCAAACCACAAGTTTCACAAGAAATCACCTCTTCAATAGGCTTCCTGATTAATTGAATAAAATAACCAATAAAACACCTCTTGAAAGACAAGCTTTTATTTAAACCGTGTACTAAAACGTATAAAATGAGTTTAAGTCATCGCTGACAATGATTTAATTATTTTTTGTTGAATTATTTGGTTCCAAAAACTTGTCGCGCGAAGTGTTCATAAAAGTAAGTACCAATTGATTTGATTGGGCAGTGATTGGTTGGTAAGTAAGAACTTGAGGTATTTAATTTTTACAAAGTATTCACAAATTAATTTCATTGGACAATGATTGGTTGGTAAGTAACAACTTGTCGAAGTATTAATTTCATTACAATTCACGCGACAAGCTTTTTAAAACCAAATTATTCAACAAAAATCATTAAATCATTGTAAGCGATGACAAACTTATTTTATACGTTTTAGTACGCGGCTTAAATAAAATATTTTCTTCAAAAAGGTTTCTTATTAGTTATTTTATTTTTTGCTCTCTAGTAAGTTCGCTTCAATCTGTTCATTTCTAGTAGAGCATTGTTATTGCAAGGTCTCTTGCCTGTAAGTTCTGATATGAAAGAAATCATGACCTCCTATCCCAAAAACTCCCACACAACAATTTGAATAGAATCTGACTATAATAACAAAACTCGTCCGTCGTCTTGAAGCCGCCATCTTGAATTTATAGACTTTGTCCAAAACTTCATAATCTCCGAACCTGAAAATCCACAAATACCAATTTTGAATGAAATATGACCATAATCAGAAAACTCGTTCTCCATCTTGTGGCCACCATCTTAATTTATGAATTTTGACGAAAATTTTGAATCGAATCGGACCATAATCACAAAACTCGCCCCCCATCTTGGAGCCGCTATTTTGAATTCATGAATTTTGACAGAAATTTCATAATCTCCGACCTCAAAAACCTCCACCTACCAATTTTGAATCGAATCGAACCATAATCACAAAACTCATCCGCGATCTTGAATTTGAGAATTTTGACAGAAAATTCATAATCCCTGACCCCGAAAACCCCCACATACATGAATCAAATTGCACCATAATTACAAATTTCGTCCGCCATCTTGGAGCCGCCATTTTGTTTTTTCTCTAACAAAAATTCCATAATGCATAATCACAAGAATTATGAACATCTGCCAAATTTCAAATTAATCGGAAGTCG
This sequence comes from Gonioctena quinquepunctata, assembly GCA_018342105.1. NCBI lineage: Eukaryota > Metazoa > Arthropoda > Insecta > Coleoptera > Chrysomelidae > Gonioctena > Gonioctena quinquepunctata. Next base: position 226,272 of record JAFIRS010000490.1, on the reverse strand, counting down.
GTCAAAATTCACACGCAAAATTTGACTCTAACGAACTGAGTGACAAATGAAACTGAATGAAAGCTTGTAATGACAAGTGAAACTAAATAAAAGCTTGCAAAAATAGTCCTTTATATCAAGTCTTCAAAGTTGGGTTGAAAAAAAAATTAATAAAAAATTGTTTTTATTCCTTGGGGGAATTTGACGATTTTCTCTCTATCGGTGTTTTTCGAGTTGTCCAAGTGTACTTTTATACCCTCAATTGAAATTGTAATATTATTTGTATTTGTCTTTTAAAGTTGAAATATTCCATACTTCTGCAAACTCTGAACTGTAATTTGTGTTTTATACCTGTAATTTGTAGTTTTTTATATATTTATTCGTAGTATTTATACCTTACTGACACGGCCACTCATTGTATAATAGGAAGACGGATTTAATAATTGAATTGATAGAACGTGATTTTCTTTATCTATTTTCTATTTGCCTAGGTACTCACACTATATTTGAACATCATGTTGTTACTCCAACAGTCTCCATGTAGAATTACGGAATGCTCTTCCTTATATTTCAAACAATCCGAAAATATCTTGGAGAAATTCTCAAAGTATCCAGGATATTTCTTAGATATTTTCCCCCTCATTTCTGGTCCTAGGGAATTCCGAACTCTTTCTTTGATTTTCGGGAAAGCTTCCAAAATCGTGATATTATCCCAACCGTTTATCAAATCCTTACTTATCTCCAAGAACTCTCCGTGATGAGAGTGTTTATAAGCAAAGGAGAGGGCATGAAAATGTCCATATATTTTCAAAATATATTCCAGGTGTTGCTTATCGAAAGGTATCGCTTTGTCGTAGATGGAGAAGTTTTGAAATTTCAAATTTTCCAATGCAATTTTATCGCTGCCTTCTTCCGAGGAAGTTCCATAGCAGATGGGTATTTTATCAAATAATTCCACTTCCGGGAAGGTTTCTTGAAATCGACTCAATTGCGGCCAGATTTTTGTATAAAAAAGAATTTCGTTGTGAAATGCGAGGTCTATAAAGGGCCTCGGTATTTTGTCAATAACGGCCACAGTCTGTTTTATGGCAAGATGCCTTCTTTCGTTGGTTCTCTTGCTGGTCAAGGAAATAAAGATCATCTCACCTACGTAACCTGCTCCAACTTCATTACCCGCGTGAAGTTCAACATCGTAAGCTGAAATTTTTTCACCAAAACATCGTTCTAATAGACAGCAGAGACCTTGCGGGAAATCTCTCGACATGTTTGATGCGCAAAGATAATTACAATACTAGCGTTTGGAATGCGGAATGTTTCTATAATACACTTAAAGCTGTATTATATAGACCAGTCAACAAAGGTGTTCAACCCGTAGTAGATAATTATGTTCTGTGGTAAAATAAGTTGGAATCAGAATTCGTTGGAATTAATGGAAATACACTGGGAGAACAGTTTACATTGTATAAATGTAATTCATTGTTAACGATGTTAGAAACTAATGATAATAATAATAATAATAGTTTACTCAGTTCAAACAATTCAATAATAATATAAGACAGTCTACATAAAAAGAGTAAACTTAACTAAACCAACCGAAAGGGTAGGAAAACATTGAACTCACATCTAAGTGTATGGATTATATTAATTTTTAGGGTCATTATGTATTTGTTTAGAAAACCTGAAACAGGTCGATTTCTATTCTCAATTTGACAATTTACAGTATGAAAATATTACTAAAATTTGAAGACCATGTTTATGCCTTGTGTAACAAAGTGTCTTCTGGTTGTTATGCAGTCAGAGTAGTCGCAAATGAACTTGGTTTAACAGTAGCTAAGACTGTTTATTTTTCTCTGGTGGAATCTCACCTGAGATATGGAATTTCATTTTGGGGCGTATGTAGTGGTTATCTACTACAAAATATTTTAATTTTGCAAAAACGAGCTGTAAGATATATGTGCAAATCAAAACGTAGAGACTCTTGTAGATTACTTTTTACCACTCATGGAATTCTAACAGTGATTTCTATCTTTATAATGGAAACAGTGTGTTTAATTAAAAAATATTTGAACAAATTTCAATCCTTACCAACCCATTATGTGACAAGGCAATCCAACAACATTAAGTTGCCAATACCAATGACATCAGTCATAAAGGATTCCATTATCTATAATGGTTGTAAAATGTTCAACCATTTGCCAAAGAATGTAACAGAAATAAAATCTTTACAATGCTTCAGGAAGGCTGTGAAATGTTTTTTAAGTGATAAACCATACTATAATATACAAGAATTTTATAATGATAATTTTTAAATAACCAATCAATACTGTGATTTTAAATTTTATTTGGGGTATATTTCATTGTGACTTATATATTTTATTTATTTTTATATTTATATGAATTTATGTTATGGGTTAAGACAAACTTGTTTATTTTTTACTAGTATTTTGTACGACTTATATGTTTTTATATATACAAACTGACTTCATGTATTAAGTGAAAATTGATTGTTTTAAATGCATTTTATTTTTACATATAAAGTGCCTTATAGATTAAGATTAAGTGAAACTTTGTCCACAAGATTACTCTTATGACAATAAAGTATATTCTCTCTCTCTCTCTCTCCCTTCTTGCACCCCGTCTGAATTTTGAGCACCCCCTCGAGAATTTTACATGAGAAGGGGGTTCGTGTGGCACCTTGTTCGAAAGGGATTTCCATGTTCTGTTCAGCAATATCAAGTTTTTCAAATTTGGTGCAAACATAACTGAGAAAATTTATTTTGAAAATGTAAAATTTTGATAGTTTATGTAGAATGAATTAAATAATGTCACATAATGTTCAGGAAGTATTTTCCAATTTATTTTACAATTAAATTAAATGTTCAAAATGACCATCATTCACTTCTTGACAATAAGCAAGTCGAACTTGGAATTCTCTTACAACATTTTATAGGACCTCAGCGGTTTATGTTGTTCATTTCTTACGTTATCCTAACTTTTGATTCTGCAATATTGTCTGGTATATTGAAATATACTCTTGATTTCAAATAACCCCATAAGAAATAATCGAGAGGAGTCAAATCGGGGGATCTAGGCAGTCATCAAATCGATCCACGTCTTTCCAATCCACCTATTGGGAAAACTCCCTTCAAATAATCTCTAACAATACGTTTGTAATGCGGTGGAGCTCCGTCTTGTTGGTAACACATTGATTTATCTATTGCATTCGGATCATTAACATCAGGAAAAAGTATTTTTAATGTATGCTGTAAAAAGTTCATAAACAAATCTAGATAAATCTCACCATTAACTGTGCCTTCAAAAAAATAAGAGCCAATAATTTTGTTGATAATGATACCAGCCCAAACATTCACTTTTCTAGGATACTGTGTGTGAGCCTCACACATCCAATGAGGATTCTCTCTGCTCCAATATCTACAGTTTTGTCTAGTACCCGTTCCATTTGAATGAAAAGTAGCTTCATCAGAAAAAACAATTTGGTTAAAGTCCATCATAAGTTCACAGAATCGTTGCCTTCTATCAGGATCATGCTCATTGAACCAACGGAACTTTATGAGGAAAGTATTTTTCTTTATGTAGAGCTCTCAATATCGATGATTTACTTACATCATTGTCGGCGGCAAGTTGTCTAATTGTCATATGCGGATTTTCCTCAATCGCTAACAGTACATCTAACTTTTTTCTTCATCCAATTTAACATTTCGACCTGGTTTTTGAATAGTTTTTGCATGTCCAGTTTCACGATTTTTTTTTCTATTTTGCTAACTGTAGACTGTGAGACGTGTTAACCAGGGTATTTATTATTGAACATTTCACAAATTTCCTTTTGAGTTCTTGTTTTATTACCGCATCTAATGATAATTAAAATGTCTATTCTTTGAGTTTCAGATGAATGAGCCATAGTTGAATCAAATACACACACAAATATTTTTCAATACACTTGTGTCAGCATCTTATCAATATCAAAATAACAGTAGTCTACTAGATTGACATTACATTATTTATGTGGGTTTCGTGAATAATTCGTTGTTGTTTCGAACTACTTTTTCCTGACGTTTAGCAAGACACATAAAGAAATAACTGATTATTTCTTATGGGGTTATTTGAAATCAGAAGTTTATTTCCAATGAAGACAATTTGCAGAATCAAATGTTATGAATAACGGAAGAAATTAACAACTTATACCCTGAGGTCCTACAAAATTGTTGTAGCGAGAATTCCAAGATCGACTTGCTTATTGTCAAGAAGTGAATGGTGGTTATTCTGAACATTTAATTTAATTGAAAAATACTTCCTGAACATTATGTGACATAATTTCCTTCATTCTACAGGTATAAAAATTTTACATTTTCAAAATAAATTTTCTCAGTTATAATTGCACCAAATTTGAAAGACTCAATATTGCTGAACAGAGAATGAAAATCGCTCATAAATTTTTGAAATTTTCAGGAAAGATTCTGGAATACAGGTGCGTGTCTAATCGCAACAGATGGCTTGAGTTAAATTTCCTACGGCAAAATGCTTGAGAAATTTCAAAAATTTGGATGAATCCTCTTGCAAGAATGATATTTGATGAGATATTTCGAATCACATTTGAAACTGGATAAAATTACCAAATTCATTTATATTTGAATTTTCCACGGAAAATTACAACAGTTCTCCTCGTTCCAAAATTGTAGGAATCGTGTGTCCGTTTCTAAAAGATTCGTTTTACAGATTCATTCACACAGTTCGAAACTCACCAAAACCTAAAATTATATATTTCACTATCAAATAAGTTGTATCTGAAACTTTAAAAAAAGCTCGGGATAGACTAATACCTCCTGGTGAGAGCTTCAAAAAGATTTTTATGTCTAAATTTATAACAATTATATTCTATTCTCTCGGCATTTTCCTTTAGAAGGTAAGTCGGAGGGTAAATGGGTTAAGTACTAATCCTCCTATTTTCCATGGAAAATATGTTTCCATTCTAGAATCCACGCCTGAGACAGTGGGCATTTCATGTTTGCTATTCCCAATAGTTTTAAAATTTTAAAATATTTTAGTTCTATTAGGCCTTCATTATCGTTACTAGTTTCATGATTTCGATTTCGAACATTACTTGGATATATAGTTAGTTTTTAGTTGCAGTCACAGCCTGGTAAACGGCAAAACCAGGTTCAGAGTTTTTGACAGACCTTAAATAGTTCTTGGATGGATAGACCTCATTGTTATAATCGAAGTGTATACTTACCTGTTCGACTTTCTTTGTAGACTTTCGTGGAAGATGTCCAGTTTTTTATAAATGAGACCGCCATACTGTCTCGGATCATTGTGATACGATCTTATTGAAGTTATGTCCCTAGTTAATGGACTTGTTGTTATGAAATTAATAAGATATGTTTCTTATATAGTCCTGAATTGGCGGGACAGTAGCCAACTCCTGCAGCTCATTCAGTCGGATGTATATATCGCTTCGTGTTACTATAAGTAGCACCTTATTTTGCTTCCTGTCCAATCGCAATATTGTTGTTTTTGGCAGGCTGCAAAATAGTCCTGAATTGGCGGGACAGTAGCCAACTCCTGCAATCTATAACATTATGGTAATCTGTTTATAAATAAGAGTTTATTTCCACTGATAGCTTGGAATTGTTTGGTATCAGTATGGGTAGATTCTTGATGGCCGTGACGTTCTTGTAGGTAAACTTGTATGTTGATAAAGAAATGCTTGTCTAGTTGTAACGTTTACCCAGATACCTCGAGAGCCCGACTCGTCACTCTATATCTTTTACCCTTAGTTTCGCGTGTATTTTGTTATTGGTAAACTTCCTTGTGAAGTTTATAACTTCGGTTTTATTAGCGTTAATCTTTATTTTATTATTCTCCATATACGACACGACCTTCGTCTGCCGGAACATCGGAAAGTCGTGCGTATACAGAGTATACAGATGAGGGGACAAGCCTGCTCCAACTGAATAGAAGTTTTATCAGCAAAATCAACATTTCTGGGTTTCTGGAAATCCACACATGATGCTCAAAGTTGAAAATCAAGTACAATTTCGAATAAACGTGTTTTGTTCGGTAATGGAACAAGAGATACGCTATTACATTTTAGAGGTTTTTGTGTAGTGGGTTTTAAAAATTTTTTATTATCCAAACTTGGGTGACACACTGCTGTGTATCTAGAACCAGCGATGGCATCATTAAATCATTAAATACAATTAAGTTTCAGCTTCATACACGGAGAACGGAAGCGAATGAGATATAATCAACACATGTCGCGTTCACCTTGAGATAACAGCCTAGTCCACCGGTGGAATTAAATAACCGAAAAATTCCACAGCAATACAATATAAAATAGGTAGGCATGTATCTCGACCGTAGGCTCATATGGCAACAATATGATTTTACAAAAAAGAAGCAGCTTACGTTACAATTCAAAATAAACTCCATTGGTTACTTGGCAGAAAATCTCGAAGATTGAAACATTCCAATGGAAAGTGGATTGAAAACTCAGAATTGAGTATGCTGTCATAATCGATTATGTCCGTTCTACCTATGATATATTTAGTCCTACAGCTATACAGGTTGTACTAATAGTTGGTACCAACTTTCTTATTTTCGCTGATAGCCTACACTTTTTTTCACATGGTTCGATTGGCTTTCTAATTCTGAGTTTAGACATTCTAAGTTATGTTAACTTACCTATTACAGTTTTCGACATAAATATATTTAAAAAAAATACCGCCGTAGATTATGAAAAAAATGGTATCTTGCAAACCGTTTAAAATTAGGAAACAAAATTTTTGGAGCACTTATCTGGAAGCTGCCATGTTATACCATATGGGTGCAGACGATTTTCAAATGTTGCATTCAAAAATTGTAGAAAATTAAAAAATTCCATAGGCTACAATTTTCTTGACACCATTCGAAAGAAAATAGGATTTAAGGGGGAGTTACTTATGCATTCCCTCTTCCTAACCTGTATCCAATAAAAATCAATCATCATCAACGAACAAGAACAATGTTGACAGAACTCCAACGTAAATGTTCAATCCCAGTCAACCATTGAAGTAACAGTAAGTCGCAGGGAAAACAAAATAATATCACTGTGACATCTAGAGACCTTTATATAGATGTACTGAAGACTTCGCTTCATGGACATAAATATCCACATATTGTTAGCGTTGAGAATTCCCCAACTCAAGTTCCTGGGCAATTCCGTGCACTATGCTACGTATCCCTGTTTATCCTATTCGAATTCCGAATTTGTATTATTATTTGAATATGAAATAATGTAACATGGATAAAGTTCCTTTGTACTTTCATATAGCTATGATTCAAGGAACTGCTATTTTATCGGCTACGCCGATAACCCCGAACGTCAATTTGTACCGAACTCGGCTTTCTTTTCCTCCGCGGAGTATCTAACATTGTCGTTTTTTCTTCTATGCATGTATATATATATATATATATATATATATATATATATATATATATATGTTTTTTGAAAAACCAGTTATATATATTAAAAGGAAAAACCCACTAAAAGAATAATTACTTAATAGCTATTAGTTTCAAGAGATTGTTTTTACATAATTTTTGAAGTTCTATTTCCTTTATCAAGCCTCTGTATAATATGAATAGATAAAAATATCCAAATACTATAATACAATCAATTTCATACACTGTCATAATGATTACAACCTATAATTGTTCAAAAGACAACAAAAAGTCTAGATTTACAAAATCATCCTGAATAAAATGTGATCCACAAAATTATAAGCTTGAAACATACAGTATATGAAATTGTATCTAACTAAAAGTAGCCAATGGGAGAACAGCAAACTTCTTGATGACAATAGCCAATCAGGGAAACAGTATGGTCAAATGTAAGATTGGAAATTGTGAGAAAATAAGAACGAGAAAGTGTCAGAGACAATTATCACTGAAATTGTATATAGTTTATAAAAAAGTAAAAATAGTTGTATTTATAAGTTTTGACAAATAACCCCAAACAGTGAAAATGTGACAATATAGTGCGCGAATTCAAAAATTCAAATCAGAGGGAATGAGAAAAAATGGTATCCTGGAGACGGAAAACAAAGCCACGAGGAGATCGAAAATAAATTTAGAAACGAATGCCACGTTTTGTTGGGGGAGAAAGAAAAATTCAATAATTTCAACATTATGAGCAGAAAACCAACATTACCTTATTTGTACACCATATACAAATATTCCAAAGCTGATTCCTGAATTTGTATGGTTCCTTCGTTTTGGTATTGGAGTTCCTGAGAGCATTGGAGTGAAAGAGAATCCAAATCTGGGTGTATCTTGAACAGCGACCGTTCCAGCGACAGGTATAAACTTTCCTAGTGCACATCACGAACTGAACAATTTCACTAATAACTCATATCCCATCAGAAGAACTTTATTTCATTTGAATTTGAACTATTGAAGAAAATTTCACTTTCAAGGTAAAAGTGAGGTTGTGTCTATTTATCCATGACCTGTTTCTCATGATTATCCATGAAAATTTGTAGATTGACATTAGAATAAGTTATCGATCGTAGGCCAGGTAAATTTAAGTTTTCCTGAATAAAGGAAATAATTGCTTTTTGATACTTTGTTGCTTATTTTCCACAATTATCAGCAATCGTATTCATAAACACTGAATAGAAATTGACATCAAGCAGTGGCTAGTGGCTAAATTGCCTGAACCGGCTATCTGAGACAAGCTGTGGTAAGGAAAGTGATAACAATTGGCAGCAACGTGACGAGAGAACAGTGATGTTAGCTAGCAATTATTATTACATCATACAAAATATTATACAGGGCGAAAATACTTATCTATATCATAACAATTTGGCTCACAACGAAGAGCGGAAATTATTAGCAATCTTCATTTTATAAAAACAATTTATATTTGCAAATTATCATTACATAACAATTGGCACCCAAAACGTGGGGCGAAATAATAACAAAATAATTTGTTATATTATCATTACATTACAAATGGCGCCCAACGTGGGGCAAAAATATATTAAAAATAATAATAAAAAATTCATTATAATATACATATATTAATATATAATATATATATATATATATATAATATATATATATAAATATAAATTAATTTTTTAATAATGACACGAAATTTCGTGCACATTGATAGGTCACCAACAGATGTCGGCATAGGCCAATCCACGACACCAATAGTCGTACTTCTAGTGCGTTCTGAGTAACGCAAACAAATAACGAGAGAAAGAGAAATTTGTTACGAATCCAAGAGAGCCCACCATCCGCCAACAGCTGTTTCCCAATCATCAGGACGGCTTGTGGTCTCTTCCAAATTCGCATCAAATATCTCATAGTGCTAATACCTACCGGCAAGTACGAAAATGTGAGAAGCATCAAATTATAGATAGGGACACCTTTAATCTTTGTGTTGAAGCTTAGACCTGTTATCGTGGAATTTTAATGACACGAAATTTCGTGCACATTAATAGGTCACCAACAGATGTGGACTCTCTTGGATTCGTAACAAATTTATCTCTCTCTCGTTATTTGTTTTGCGTTACTCAGAACGCACTAGGAGTACGACTATTGGTGTCGTGGATTGGCCTATGCTGACATCTGTTGGTGACCTATTAATGTGCACGAAATTTCGTGTCATTAAAATTCCACGATAACAGGTCTAAGCTTCAACACACAGATTATAGGTGTCACTATCTATAATTTGATGCTTTCCACATTTTCGTACTTGCCGGTAGGTATTAGCACTATGAGATTGTCTCTTTCGGGCGCATTTTGGCTCAGAAATTGCACTTTTAAAAAAGTGATTTTTCATTCGAAAAATTTAGAAAAATATTTTTTCATTCGAAAATATATTTTATTTCAGTAAATAATCGAGTTTTGCTATTGAAAACTTCGATTTTCACAAAACCAATGCATGAACGCCCTCACGGCGAATTCTAGCCAATTAGAGCGTGCCGTTCAGCTAGCCGTATCACAGTAGAATGCTCTATAGAGAACAGCATTTTTTATCTGCGTATACGCCAAGGGGGAAATTGATGCCGGTCTTTCTTTTACTGTAGTAGTTCAGAGTTTGTATGAAGGCGAGCCACAAAAAGCCTTCGAAAGGAATTCTATGAAACACTTCGCATCGGAACGAGCTCAGCTGGTAGCGGAAAATAAAGTTGAAGTTTTACCTTTACTGATCCTACCCACTACCATTCCTACCCTTCGCTCAGAAGTCTTGAACGAACCCTCTGACAGCCGAGCTGGAGACAGGGCTGATTGAACTCTAATAAATCGTAATCACTCACGGAAGGGTGCACGAGTCCTGGGATTTCGGTCTATATACGGACTGCTAGATGATAATTTCTTCCAGCTTCTCCAAATATCGAAACTGCTTCAAATATATCGTCTAACCTACAAGCCATGATCACACTTTTCATAAAAGGATTCAGGTGCTAAACGGACTTTTTGACAGTTAGCAGTTCAGTTTGACAGTAAACAAGATGTTACCGCGACAACGATTTTTCTTATGCAAACTTGATTGAAAGCAATATTAGTGTTTTTGGTTGGGTTTGAAATGACCAAAATGTCTCTTTTCAAACGTTAATATTTCGAAAACAATTGAATTAAGGAGAAAGTGTATGGAAGAAAACTGTTGAGAATTATGAGCAGATTTCGAAAATGGAATAATATATAGGGTGTTCTATTTAAGAAAATCATTGAAGATGGCGCTCAGCCGCCATGTCAAAACTTTTAGCTGTGAATGTTTTCATGAAAAAGTAGCTTTCTATCTCCTATTGCAGTCCTTCAAATTTCGTTGAGATATACCAGGTGGTTCAAAAATTAGTAGGGGACGGACTTTAGACGAGCACTGTATATACCATCCAAATCTATACATATTTAAATGCATGTCCTGACTGACATACGATCAACGCCCAGACCAAACTGCTGGACCTAAGAGCTGAAATTTTGACAGCGTATTCCAATGATAAAAAAGATAACCAATAAAGATGGTTTTTTTATATTCTATCACCAAAAGCGGTGAAAAGGGGGGTGAGAATGGGGGTGGAAATGGAAGTACCTGTTAGTTTTGAAGTTAGCGTCAAGGATATTGGTATTCGGACATTTTTCAATCAAAGGAACACGTAATCCAGGGTTTTTGAAAATTCAACCCTAAAGGGATGGGGGTAGACAGTTTGCGTGTGAGTACCGTTAGTTCTTAAGTTGGGGTCATAAAAATTGGTATTTAAAGTCCCTGTTACAAATAAAGAAATGCCGTATTTCAGTGTTTTTGGAAATTCAATTCCTAAAGGGGTGAAATGGGGTGTTAAATGGGTTTGGAAGTTTGTATAGGTATTCCGTTAGTTTTTAAGTTAGGGTCAAAAAATTGGTATTGAGGTCTTTGTTACAAATGAAGAAATGTGTATTTCAGTGTTTTCAGAAATCGAACCCCCAAAGGAGTGACATTTTTTTATGGAGGTTTCGTTAGTTCTTGAGTTTGGGTGATGAACATTGGTGTTTTAAATCTCTGTTACGTGTAAATTAATCGTGTTCAACCTTGTTTGAAAATTCCGTCCCTAGAGAAGTGAAAAGAGGTTAGTGCATTTGTAATAGACGTCACAAAGCAATACTTCCGCTGTCAAATCAATTATGCCATCCAAACGAGATAACAGATCAACGGTATAATGGAAAACGGGAAACGTGATGACGGAGAACAGGATAACGGGAGCGGGCAAAGCCACGGGCATAAGCTAGATGGATCAACACAAAGAAAACCATAAGAAAAAATGCAAATTCTACGCGGACGAAGTCGCGAGTAGCAGCTAGTACTATATGCAGTGCGGCTTTTTTTTATGGGACAAAAACCATTTTGAATGATATCCCCGATACATTGTGATTGCTTGATAGATGGCGCGGGGGGCACATCAACTCAAAAATTTCAAACGGCATAGGGGGTCAAGTGGCACATCGTTGAACAGATAATTCAATTCTCTTTTCAATCATCCTTTTTTATTCGAATTTCGTTTAAACACGTTTTTACTCAATATGCATTTGGAATGTCAAGTATAAGTGCGGATCTGAATGGTACCCTCACCTCGATAACTTTTGAACGGTTTGATGTGAATCAAAGAGACATGAAATAAATATATTGAAGATACATTGCAATTACTCGACAGAGGGTACTGGGGACACATCAACTCCAAAATTTCAAAAGGCATATAGGTCGAGTTGCACATCGTTGAAAAAGTAATTAATTTTTTTTTTCAACTAAGGTTGTTCTACGGAATCACAGTTGCGAGTGTGGCTTTTTATAGTCCCCTCCTCCCCGTTACTACTCTTCGAAATAGAAGAGATTGTAATTACTCGATAGATGGAGCGGAGGAGAACATCAACTTAAAAATTTCAAATAGCATAGGGGGTAAAGTGGCACATTGTTAAAAAGATAATTCAATTCTCTCTTCAACCATCTAATTTTTTTTATTTTGTCTCCTTTTCACAATATGCATTTGAAATTTTGTTATTTTTGACATTTCAAATGCATATTTTGAAAAAACGTATTGACGAAATTCAAAAAAAAAAGAGATGGTTGAAAAAAGAATTGAATCTTTTCAATGATGTGCCATTTGACCCCCCATGCTGTTAGAAATTTTTAAGTTGCGCCATTTATCGAGCAATCACAATGTCTTTCATTTCAAAAAGTAGTATCGGTGATATCATTCAAAACGGCTTTCGTCCCATTATTCTACGTCAAACCGTTCAAAAGTAAACAAAGTCGCACTGGATACCTCAAATAACGTAAATACTTATAACAATTAATGTCAGCCGATTCCGTCGCAAGACGTAGATTTTTTTGTTGAAAAAGTTCACCGAAGAGACTCAGTCATTCCATTCAATGGGGAATATATAGTTTGGATAAATAAACTCGATGGATTTAACATTGCACGTTCATGGACATTTTGTTCATGGTCTGTTAATTATCTCTAGCCTTCGATGACTGGTCTATAGGATCATCAAATTATCTCTCATTATCGGATTCGTGAAAACAAACTTGTTCTATATGAATCATCTATCGTGGATCAGTGATCTGATAACGACAGTATCAACGGAATACAAAATCTTTCTTTGCATATGATTTGGACAATTCCTTTTTTCTCACTATTTGTGTGAAGTTGTCTGTTTTAATATTGCTTAATAATACACGTGTCACAATTTTTTCGATCATGACGTCAACATTGAAGGAAAAGTGAAGGCAACTCAGTACAGATGAAAGATTAGGAACAATGGAATCACGAGTAATAGTATATTCTATCTACAATGAGGATGTCATGATTCCCATTTATTCGTGGTAGATTTTTTACAACGCAGACTCGCTGTAACTTTGGTTGTTTCAGCTCCAGTATATTGAATAGAATGAATTATGTTCTACAATATGAATTCAAATATGAAGGTTGAGTTTTCATTTGTGGGAAGTTCCAATGGAATACATCTCAAAATACACATATTTTTAATGTAGACTTTGTGAAACCTCCATCAAATTCCACAAATTGCTGTAATTTATCCATATCCTTCGATGTACATGTTAGACTCACTAAAATTCACGAAAATTAGTCAGATGAGTGCTACTTGCATCGATAAAATCATTTCGAATCTTGACAAAAGACAATATAGTACCAGTGATTTGTTTTGTATGTTTTTGTGAAAAAATTAATCATATGTGGAACCATCTGCGACTGGAAGATAAACTTCAGACATTACCCTTCATCGTTCAAGATAACCTCGTTGGGACGTGTTAATGTTGAAAAGGGAAACACTCACAATTAATATGAATAGAATGATTGGAAATTAAATTATTTCTGTATTAATTACAGAAAATAACTCTCTCCCGGTTGAAGCTACGCTGGACATTGAAATAGATCTGATTATAGATATTGGGAAAGAACCCTAACTCAAAAGAAAATATCTGAAAGCGAAATTTTTTTATTTTCCTTCAGATAGTTATTTGATTTTGGATTCCAGTGTCAATTAAAGACTCATATAGATGAATAAGGCAAAGAAGAATGTTTCCCAAAAAGAAGTACTCACCATAAATCACTTGTAACATTTGTAGCAAATCGTTTAATCACTATTAAAATAATTCTATTTGAAATTCGACGAATATCATAAATATCTTACGAATGTGTCAACGATCACATTCAAAGATCGTCTTTATTTCCAAGAACAAACCCCTATTCAGAGTTGAAAACGTTCACGATCGGAATAACGCTGTTTCATTCTTTTTGGATAACCATATGGCCCATGCATAGAGGAACTAGTAATAGTAAGAGGGCAACATGAAATTTTCTTGACGAGGATAAAGATGGAATTTATTCGGGAAACATATGTAAATAGTTACGAAAGATCTTCTTCGTCGATAATTATGAAAAATGAGAATAATGTTAAGTCAGTCAAATAATTAAGTACTGTGGTATTAATGATAATAATAATATTTATTCACTCCAATATACATTTTTGTTTACATTGTCATTTCATATACAGGTATTGGTGGCAAATAAACAAAGAAATCCATTTTAACCGTGAGGTTGTGCATGGATTGTTTAAGTTTTTAATGATGTAGTACAAGTGCAATGTGGTTATGTTCGTATTGATTATATTCAACTAGATTATATGATATGGAGTAAAACACATATATTTTTGAAAGAAGAGAAAAAAAAATATAATTTGGTATGGAGTTTATTTGCATTTCATTATTGTGTGTAGGGTGTGTCTGTCGACTGACTCAATATAATCTTTGAATTTACATTTATTGAGGCGTAGAGAGTGTATTCCTTCTAAGTAATTTTTAAACTAAATATATGGTCTATACAGGTAGATGAGGTATTTTGTACTCGAGTAAATTCATTTATGAGGGATAAAAAAATTATGTTCGCTCATCAAGTCCAAATTATCCGACACACTTTCATTATCATTTGATAGATCTAAATTCATATCGCCAATCACTATATGGTTTTCTAATATTTCTTTCTCTGTTTTTGCGGTTTCTTGTTTTCTCTAGGGATTGGTTGGTGTGGACGATGGGCTTGTTTGGCGTCACAAGTACTTCCGTATTTGGGGTTTGTACAGGTGTTTCTTGATGCCGTGTGGGGTTTCCTAACTCCGATGATTCACCCTGCATAAGAAGTGGAGGGGATGGTGTCGAGGGGGCACTGAGCGATTTTGATTCAGAGATTGTTTCACTATTCACTAGGTCTTCTATTGAATATTCCAACTCATTGACTATCAATTTGTTTCCTCGTATGAAACAATTTTGATTTTTTTGGCGTTCTATCACAAGATGGGTTTTTAATATTTGGTATTCCTCTAGTTGCTGAAGGGTAAGATCATGGGAGATAGATATATGGGTTCCTTTCAGCTTCCTACAGCTTGTTATAATTTCTCTTTTTTTTATAAATGATAATAATTCGACTTTTACTATAACTTCTTTAAGCCGACACTGAAAGAAATATTAAATTAACATTCGTAGCGTAAGCTGTTTCATTTTCTGAGCGAACAAAATGGACCATTTTTGGGAATCCCCAGATGTGAAATTTCAATTTTGAAATGCAATGCACGTTTGTGAAGGAACTTCGAAAAAATAGCCAGTTCCTCCCTGAATTTCATGAGGGTAAAAAAAAATTGTTTTTAACCGCTTTCTTGTTGTTTGACCAACCCTCAGAAGTTATTGAAAACTTGTACGAGTACGGCGGCCTTACCTTTTATAGTGGGATCCGAAACCACTCTTGGGACCTTGACATTTTTTTCGCCAGCTCCGGGTGGAAACAGTGGACACAAGATTAACGCTAGTACCACTGAGCCACAAGCCACAAGGGTAAGTTGAGAGTTGTAACTGTTGAATATTGTTTTTGACTCGTATTAGAATTTCAACGGAACTTTTAATCGAATAATTTTGATTTAATTGAGAACCTTTCGAAGTCTTTGTTAATTTTGAATATCGTTCATTATGTCAACTAGAATTTCAATTTCATAGAGTATTCTCATTCAGAATAAGAGCTCGAATAAAGATTCATCATTTAGATTTATTTATTATTATCATTGAACACACCTCTCTGAAAATGAAATCAGCATACAGTTTGAATATATAAAAAGAATCATAAGTATAAAAAGTTACAGTTCTCAACAGAGTTGGAAAATCTGTTAGTAATTTGAGAACAATGAAATTCAGAGTTAGTGCTCCAAAAACCGATATGTCTTCCAGTCTCGAGATGTTCTGGGGCAACAAAGTTGATAGACTCCGGTAAGTGAAAAATATCTTTTAATTATACCTATCTGAAAACACTCTATTTACATGCTAATTTAGCGCACCGAAAGTGGGCTAGTGTCATTAGCAGCCTACTTACATGTCAAAATAAAATATTATGTAATTGACAGTTCTCTTGATATTGCAAATTGTTCGTATATTTCCTTAGCAACAGGGTAAATAACGCTTGTTTCGTGACATTATTTGAATATTTTCAGTTGAATTATTTAAAAATGATTCCACCAGTGGAAAAAATATCACGTGAAGCGGCAAAAGTAGGTGCAGAATTACTGCCCAAAAAGTCACGTGAGAGATATGAAAACCAGTATCGTCTATTTTGCAACTGGCGCCAACAAAATAAAGTTATAAATGTAGGTAAATCAGAAAAAAGCAAATCCATGAAAGCTTCAACTTTATGGAGTCAATTTTCAATGTCAAAAAGTTGTCTGGCAGTGAAAAAAAATGAAAATGTTAATAATTCACCAAAAACTACCGCGTTTCTCAAAGAATAAAGTGTTGGTTACACACCGAAAAAGTCCAAAATATTAACTGCTGACCAAATCGCCAAATTCATACTTGAAGCACCAGACGAGAAGTGGTTATTAAGTAAAGTAATTTTAATATTTGGCATATTCGGTGCCTGCCGAAGAGATGACTTGATTCGTCTGATTTTCGAAGACGTGGAAGATAATAGCCGGTTTTTGATAGTATTCCTTCGAGATGGCAAAAATCACAAATCAAGAAGATTCACAATTACAAAGGAAGGATGTCCCTTTGATCCATGCACTTTGCATCGTAAATATATTAATCTAAGACACATGAATAGTAAAAGATTATTAATTGCGTATCGTAATGGTAGATGTTCTGCTCAACATGCAGGGTGTCATACAATCAGTGGTACAACGAAGCAGATTGCTGAATATCTGAACCTAGAAAATCCGGAAGATTATACTGGACACGGCTTAAGACGATCTTCAGCATCTATGTTAGTCGAGGGCGGAGGAGATTCGCTTACTTCAAAAAGGCATGGAGGTTGGCGTTCCTCGACTGTGGCTGAAGAAATCGGTAAGCAGAAAGATTGAAGTTTCTCGTAAATTGTTCAGACATTTAAGAACTGTAAAAACAAAGCCAACATCAGAATACAATGCAGTGGGGGAAATCCAAAAATTGAATACTTCTACTAATATAGTAGCACCTTCGACTTTATCAACTACAGTTATCGAAACTGAAGTAGCTGCTGAAGGATTAGCTATTTACAACAACACAAATTGTACCATACATATTTCAGTTAATAAAAATTAAAAATACATGTTTTGTTCGTTAATCTTTAAAAATAAATGTTTCTTAACAATCTGTGGTTTTCAGGTAGATATAATGAAAAATATCGTTCATTACATAACCATAAATGCTTTTTTCGTGCTTGCACGACTTCCCGTGTTCGGCTGCGCCTCCCACGGGAACTTATCGCGCACGCACGGAAAAAGCCTATTTCCTCGACTCCTAATGAAATATACTATTGTATTTTTATGGCAAATCTTCTATCTGTATTCTCGAATCCACGCGTGTATAATTCTTTCGCATTGAATTTGATTTGGCAACCGCTCGGCAATCAAATAATAAATGTTAATAACTATATTTAATTAATTAAGAAGACCTCTGGTACATAACGTACCACTTGTCACACATTGATGCAAGAGTGGCATCGCATTCACTAGGTCTTCAATACATTTTTGTCGACGAAAATCTATTTCACGCTTCCACGATTATCAGGAAGACCGGAAGAACTGAGAAACACATTTCCTAGATGCAATTTCACTTTGCCATTTCACCATTTCAAAAAGTCTTTGAGATCATTTGTATCCGGTCAGCCAAGACAAACGATTTCCGATTTTGTTGACAAAAAAAATGGAACCAAAATGTGTGTATTTTTTCATAATTTAATGTGGCCCATTGTATCTTACCTGATGAGAATACAGGCCCGGGAGATCTCAGTTGATCTGCTACACAATAGCTCTCTATTTGTCCCTCTCAGATCTTTTGTTTCACGATGTCATATCCATGGTTCCTCATTTTCGGCTACTTTGTGGTGCCCGCTAGGAACTTCAAGTAATGTCTCATCTGAGACCGCGGTGCCATACATCCCTCGCCACGGCGCTCACAGTTTGGAGTTATTTTAAAGTAATCTTCCTTGACAAACAATAGACATTTAAAAAGGTACAAGCATGGAAATGTTAGAATTTTGCGTAAAATAAAGCAGGGCCTACACGATTATTTTGAGGGTAATTTAACATATGTATTGCGAATTGTGAACTTATTAGGTTAGGCACTTAATAAAATACAGAATTCGTTTGAACCGTGTATTTCAAACCCCTTTGAGAACGTGGTTCAGTGTATTTTTCGATGAATCATGAGTATTTGATTTGTGTTTTTGTCTCGGTTTATTTAGCGATTAACTCAACACTCCCACTCAAAAATAAAACCAAAAGAAATATTAATAGAAAATTAATTCAATCCCGTTCACCCCAAACCACGTGAAGGTGAGGTTGGACCTCAAGGGGCACAACAATAACAGTAATATACATAGACATAACCTAACCAATAGGCTTGCACTTAAAACTGAAAATAAATATCCTGATGAAAACCAGCCCCCCCCCCGTCGAAATAATTGATAAACTCCAAATTTTATGCTATTCTGTTGAAGAATGATTCACCGCTCTATCCATTTTGAGTACGCCCATGGTGAAAATATAATCTTATCCAACACAATGAACTAACATAGAAGTCATTTGTAGTTGTTTCTTGACTTGAAGCCATTATTTAAATATCAGTTGAACAGAAATAATAAAAATGGTTATGAATTACCTACAGATATTGTGCGTTTAATCGAAGGAGTGTTATTGGTGAAAAAATTACGATTTTTCAGTGAGTTTAAATGAAGGTAACCAAAAAGGTGCCGGTTACCTGGGAAGCTTATGTTTCATTTCGTTGAAGAACAAGAAAACCGACGAGGAGATACACTTAGTGCTGAAACAGGTTTTATCCAGTGGCGGACCAAAATCTTGGAATTCAACACTACTGTGTTTCATAATGAAATACTTTTCTACGAAGAAGGAATACAACGTTTTCCCTGGGAACATTTTTGATAGAATTCCGAATGTTTGGACATTTCCAAAGAAGGAATGAAAAACTCTTATTGGAAAATTTGAGTTTTCAGAATTTTCATACGTGTGTCAAAACTGAAACGCTCGATAGAAATCATATGGAATGTATTTTTAAACATTCGGACAGTTCCATGTGTTTCTTTCGCTTGTAAATATAAATTTTCGGAAAAGTTCAATGAAGTGACTGAACCTCTGAAAGATATTTTCGACTATTTTCTCAACGGTACAGATTTCTTCAAGAATTCCATGAAACGCTGTTTCAAGTTCATTTGGGATAATTTGGACCCAGATTCATACGAGATTTCAAACAGGCTGCGGAAATATGTCGAAGAAGGTCCAGAATTGTATTCGAAAATAATGAAATATGACGGACGCCATGAAGTCTTACTTCATGGAGATTGTTGGAGTAACAACTTCATGTTCAAAACAGATGTAAGTTTAGTTCATAGAATTATATTCCATTGATTGTAAATAAACAGGTGGTTAATAACTTCGTTCAATATTCAATTAATGTAGAAAAGGGAAACATTCGCAATTGAATATTGAATAGAAACATGTTTCTGTTAATTGAAAAATCCACGATAAAATTAAGTTATTTTTGTGAATATCCAATAGAAATCAACTACCTCATTTTCATTGCGAATTTCTCAATTCACAGAAGAATCTTTTCATTTCATCTTTCAATATCCAATATTGTTTTTTGCTGAATCTTACAACTGAACACCGATCTATTCCGTGCGAATTTTGAAGAGTGGAAGGCAAGAGAAATCACCCGTCGCATTAATGAATGAAGTAAAATTCAATTTTCGTTGGATTCTGGAGTCGCCAATCACCAGGAAAATACTGTGCATATCTAAAATGACTAAACGCTTCTACTACTAGCGATATTACATAATACTAATAATTTTTCAATAGATTGACGAATTTTTTAAATTTTATCGCGATATTAAGGCTCCAAATTTACTTCCTCTGCAATTCGTTTTTTCAGAATTGCATGATTTATTAGTGGTAAGATTTGGCTCTAAAATGCATCGAAGAGTTTTACATACCTGCTTCAGGTTTATGTTTTGTGATTTGCTCATATTATTGATCCACAAAATATAAGCTTCAAACAATATGTATGGTCCCTATTGTGTATAGACTCTCGAATATGCTGTGTCCACCTTTCATTATATTTTGAATTCATTTTGATTTGTTTTATTGGCGCAATTTCGTTCAGGATATTAGTTAACCCTGAAAGTTCATGTTTTTCATCAATAACATGTATTCTAAAGTTTTGTTTCTTATAATCTTTGATTTATATGGTCATAATCAATATCACTTCCCTTCTTTGAATTTCGAGTGACCTTGCTTCTGAAGTAGTACCTATTAAATTGAGTGACATTATATAATGATCAGTTATCTGAGGTGTATTGGTGACTTTTACTTTGAGCTTTCGATATTTGTGAGTAATATATCTATAAGAAAACCACTGTTCCTGTTGAAATGAGTACATTCCTTCACAAGGTTTTCTAACCTAGCGTCAGTTATAATATTATTCAACCTATTGCTGTGAGTTTTTCCTGACAACCAGTCTATGTTGAAAACTCCTACAATATTCACAGTATCTCTTTCATCACATACATTGTCATCTTCAAAACAGTTTGAAAAATACACACGAAGTGAAACAATCAGATATTGAATTTGTCCATGTCTTCACAGCAACCAACCAATACATTTTTTCTTCAATTTGGTGATTTCAATTTTTTCGAAAGCCATGCTAGGAAACAACCCGTAAATGGCATATGCAAGAAAAAAAAAAAAAAAAGTAAAACCCCCGAGTTATTCTATATTGAATTACAAAATAAGACTTCTGCCGCGTAGATGGCTAGCACCAAGCTAGCGGCATGATTATAAGTCACTACTCATATAGAGGTTAGTTGATAAGTCGAAATTCTATCCTAAACAATATGTCTGTGAAGTAGTGCGAAACTTAATGGTCGATTTCTGTTCCTGAATTTCAAGCATTTCGACTGATTTCATTAATAAACACGTTAAACACCCACCAAACCCTGCATCCCAGGGCAACAAATGTTCGGCTGGCTTTTGTTTGTTGACTCCGTTGATTTGTCGTTTTCCACCAAGTGTTGTTCATCCTTGCACTTCTTCACCGTACTGATGAGGGCCGAGAGCCCGAAACACGTGTCTACGGTTAACACTTCTCTTGAGGGCTATGTCCATTGAATTTCTTCCGTTTTGTTGACCACTACCCTCGAATTGTGCGGCTGGCTTCTGTTTGTTGACTCCGTTGATTTGTCGTTTTCTACCAAGTGTTGTTCATCCTTGCACTTCTTCACCGTACTGATGAGGGCCAAAAGCCCGAAACACGTGAGGGCTATGTCCATTGAATTTCTTCCGTTTTGTTTACCAGTCCCCTCGATATTCCTCCCTTTCATCTATATAATATATATATATATATATATATATATATATATATATATATATATTGTAATGTTATGATGAATTGAATAATAATAGTTGTTGTTATAATATGAAAATTGCTAATAATTTTCGCTCTTCTTTGTGAGCCAAATTGTTATGATATAGATAATTATTTGTGCTTGTATAATATATTTTGCAATATAATAATAATTGCTACGTCACTGTTCTCTCGTCACGTTGCTTTCAATTGTTATCATTTTCCTTACCACAGCTAAGCTCAGTTGGTACGCCCCTTGTCTCAGATAGCCGGTTCAGGCAATTGAACCACTAGCCACTGCTTGATATGTCAAAATTTCAATTTATTCAATGGTCATAAGTATGATTGTTGATCATTGTAGAAAACAAACGACAAAGTATCAAAAAGCAATTATTTCCTTTATTCAGGAAAACTTAATTTTACCTGGCCTACGAAAGATAACTTACTCTAAAGTGAATCTACAAATATTCATGGATAATCATGAGAAAAGTTCATTGGTAAAATATACACAACCTCACTTTTACCTTGAGAGTGAAAATTTCTTTGATAGTTCGAAATCAATTGAAATAAAGTTCTTCCGATGGAATATGCGTTATTAGTGAAATTGTTCAGTTCGGAATGTGCACTATGGAAGGTTTATACATGTCTGGAACTGTCGCTGTTCAATACAAGCCAGGATTTGGATTCCCTTTCACTCCAATGCTATCAGGAACTCCAATACCAAATAGAAAAGGACCATACAAATTCAGCAATCAGCCTTGGATACTTGTATACGGTGTACAAATAAGGTAATCTTGGTTTCCACTTATAATGTGGAAATTATTCCATTTTTCTTTCTCCCAAAAATATAACGTGGCATTCGTTTTAATTTTATTTTCGATCTCCTTTGTGGCTTTGTTTGTTGTCACCTGGATACCATTTTTGTTCCTTCTCTCTGATTCGAATTTTTGAATTCGCGCACTATATTGTCACATTTTCACTGTTTATGGTTATGTGTCATAACTTATACATAAAACTATTTTTCCATTCTTATTAACTATGTACAAATTTCAATAATAATTGCCTCTGACACTTTCCGCTCTTATTCTCTTACAATTTCAAATTCTACATGTGACCATCTGTTCCCTGATTGGCTTTCGTCATCAAGAAGTTTCTGTCTACCATTGGCTACTTTTAGTTAGCTACAATTTCATATACTGTATGTTTCAAATGTATAAATTTGTAGATCACATTTTATTCAGGAAAATTTTGTAAATCTAGACTTTTTGTTGTCTTTTGAAGAATTATGGGTTGTAATCATTCTGACAGTGTATGAAATTGTGTTATATAATTTGGACATTTTTATCTATTCATATCATACATGGCTTTTAAAGGAAATAGAACTTCTAAAATTATGTAAAAACAATCTCTTGAAACTAATAGCTAATCAATAATATTCTTTTTTGTGAGTTTTTTCTTTTTAAAATATCTAACTGGTTTTTCATAACATAACAATATATATATATATATATATATATATATATATATATATATATATATTGAACGAGATAACGGGAGACGGGAATAACGTAAATAACGGAAAACAGGCAAAAGGGAAAAAATAACGAAACGGGTAAACGGAAATAACGGGAAAACGGGATAACGGGATACCTTGATAACAGGGAAACGGGATGATGGGATAAGGGGATTAGGGAAAACGGGATAATGGGAAAACGGGATAACGGGATAACGGGAATGTATTATTACTTCGTTAATTTGTTATTTTGTATTGTACTGTATTTGTAACTTATATTCCTGTAGTTGGGTGTGACCTGTATAACAGTAAATCAATTAATAAATAAATAAATAAATGAAAACGGGATATCGAGAATAACAGGAAAACGGGATAACTGAAAAACGGAATAACGGGAGAGGGGGAAAAAGCGATAACGGGATATCGGGAAGCGGGCAGAGTCAAAAGCATGACCTAGATGGAACAACACAAAGAAAAACCGGTAAGAAAAATGAGTTTACATGAAAAAACAAATTTGGCAGGACGACGTCTGTCGAGTCAGCTAGTTTCATTATAAATGGTAAAAAAAAACAATTTTTAGTTTGTACAAGTTCTGATGTCGACCTCCTATTTCACAATGATACATCAATTACATTGATATATGCATAATAAAAACACCGAATTACTTTTCTGATTTCCAATTTTCTTATTACTACATCTCTGGTGTGTCTACTTTCACTATATGCCTAGAATGATTTGTAACCCATTATATCAATTTCACTATCATGAATATTTTCGGTAACATGTGTTTCTGACAAACAAATCAAAAGGGGTTTTTGGAACGAAGTTCCTTCACGCGGCTTGGGTAGGTGTTGACTGGTAGTTTCTTACGCTTTTTCTTCAACTCCGAAATTAATTCGATATGGTGATTTATCATCACGTAAGGAAAAACCGTGTGCAAATATATTTTCTACTTTGCTCCGAAATCTTATATGCGCAATAGAAATATTCAATTCCACAACGCTCTTGTGCTACAAATACACGAATAATTTCAAAGACCAAACGGAGCTGCCGTAAAACGAGGGACTACCAAGCCAAAGGTGAGGAGTTCAATGCTCAACACGACCATATTTTTAAAAGTTTAAATATAATGCCCCTTCCATCATTATACAGTGCGCGTCAAAATTATGGAACAAATTCGATATTTCGCAAGCCATGTACTTTTGACAAAAATCCTGAAATAGGTCGATTTTTATTTTAAAATGCCGATTTTTTTACGTATATTCTAAAGAGGTTATGTCACTGGTTTTGACATGGTGACGTAATCGGTAATTTTTTTAAATTGGAATAGATGTCTTGTGATACCTCATCTGCAAGGCCTTTCAATACTGCATTCAATGATAATAATTAATTAGATATTTTTTTACAGGGTGAACAAAAATTAATATTTTATTTCAATAAGAGAATAACTTTATATCCAACAAAATAGAACAGTTAAATAAGATGTTCAAAATGCCATCCACAAGTCTCTTGACAATAAGCAAATCTACGGACACATTCCTCTTGCACATTGCGAATAACTTCCGGAGTAATTCTGTTAATTTCGATCCTAATTCGATTTTTCAACTCTTGTAGATTTTGCGGCCTACCTTCGATTCCAAATAACCCCACAAGAAAAAATCCAGGGGCGTAAGATCTGGAGATCTTGGGGGCCACTCTATCGGTCCGCGTCTACCAATCCACCTCCTAGGAAAACAGTTATTCAAAGACTCGCGAACATCACGTGCATAGTGCGGGGGTGCACCATCTTGTTGCAACCAAATACTCTCATTTGGTGAGTTAGGATTGTTGGCGTTTGGAAAAATATCGGAGTTTATTTCTTAAAAATTCCAAGTAACGCTGCCCTGTGAGATTTCCTTCGAAAAAATACGGGCCAATAATCCTGTCGTTTATTATTCCTGCCCAAACATTGACTTTCTGAGGGTATTGAGTATATCCGTCCATCATCCAGTGAGGATTATCCCTACTCCAATATCTGCAATTCTGACGATTTACTGAACCATTTAGGCAAAACGTAGCCTCATCGGAAAACAGAATTTATTTTATAAAACGTGGATTGCGGTTACACAAATCCTGCATTATTTCACAGAACTCCACACGGCGATCGGGACCATCATCATTGAGTTGTTGATGTAGCTGTACTTTGTATGGATGGTACTTTTCTGCTTTTAGAATACGTAATACAGAACCTTGGGATATGTCAAGGTCTGCTGCAATTTGTCGTGAAGTATTGTGAGGATTATTTTCTACACCCAATAGAACATCAAGTTTCACGTTTTCTTCTATTTTAGGACGTCCAGCATTCGGAATATGTTTGACATGACCAGTTTCTCCAAATTTTTTCTCAATCTTACTGACTGTTGAACGACTGATAGGTCTATTTGGATACTTTGCATTGAACAAGTCGCATACCTCTTGCTGGGTTTTGGTTCTATCTCCGCATCCAATAAAAATTAAAATTTCTATGAGTTGGGTTTCACTTAAAGTAGCCATAGTTCACTTTCAGAACCTTTTCACTTAGAATTTGTGAAGAATATTTGTTGATATTTCAACTGACATTTATTTGACACTAACTTGCCTATTATGGCATTAATTTGTGATTGTCTTTTGTTTCCATTTTAGACTAGGAAATAGCTAACTATTAATATTTGGAAAGGATTCATTAGTGTAGTAGAGCATTGACTCACTAGTCTGCCAGGGCAGTCTAAGGGATTGGAGCCTTGGCTCCAAAAAGTAAAATTTTGCATTTTTTAACACGCTTTTATTATCCTCACTTGTAACTAAATAACTCGCAATGTAATAAAATCTTGGAAGTAAATATTCACCCACTTCCAATCTTCCGAATAATCTGAAATTTGTCACACATATCAAGGACCGATGACAATACAAGAATTTCATAATCATAATGTAATAATAATAAAAATATATTTTTCCAAACTCCAACAATCCTAACTCACCAAATGAAAGTATTTGGTTGCAACAAGATGGTGCACCCCCGCACTATGCACGTGATGTTCGCGAGTTTTTGAATTAACTGTTTTCCTAGGAGGTGGATTGGTAGACGCGGACCGATAGAGTGGCCCCTAAGATCTCCAGATCTTACGCCCCTGGATTTTTTCTTGTGGGGTTATTTGAAATCGAAGGTCTATGTAGATAGGCCGCGAAATCTACAAGAGTTGAAAAATCGAATTAGGATCGAAATCAACAGAATTACTCCGGAAGCTATTCGCAATGTGCAAGAGGGATGTGTCCGTAGATTTGCTTATTGTCAAGAGACTGGTGGATGCATTTCGAACATCCTATTTAACTGTTCTATTTTGTTGGATATAAAGTTATTCTCTTATTGAAATAAAATATTAATTTTTGTTCACCCTGTAAAAGAATATCTAATTAATTATTATCATTGAATGCAGTATTGGAAGGCCTTTCAGATGAGGTATCACAAGACATCTATTCCAATTTACAAAAATTACCGATTAAGTCACCATGTCAAAACCAGTGACATAACCTCTTTAGAATATACCTAAAAAATCGGCATTTTAAAATAAAAATCGACCTATTTCAGGATTTTTGTCAAAAGTACATGGCTTGCGAAATATCGGATTTGTTCCATAATTTTGACGCGCACTGTATGAGTAAATCTCATCAAAATGTGCTGGTAAGCTCTGTGCATTCATATACACCAATATAGTGTATGAGGAAATACTCTCCAATAATGAATGGAAAAATAATTCCTCAAGGTATACCATTGAATGGATATTATTGAGGTTTCTGAATGGATAATGCACTTCCTCAATGACATTCTAGGAATCATATCTGCCCTCTTTGTAGAACATTTGAACATTTCATTCTACTGTTGCTATTATCATTGTTTGTAATTTACTTTAATGAATAAAATCAATTTCAGGAAACTGGAAATGTCACAGACATCAGATTGATTGATTTCCAAATGATCAGGAAAGGCACTCCAGTATTCGACTTATCGTACTGCTTTTACTCGTCTGCATCTGAAGAAGCCTTAGGAGAATTGGATTTTTACCTGAAAGTCTACCATAGCAGCCTTTCTCAGTTATTAGAAACCTTCGAACTTGATGCAAATAAAATTTATCCTTTCCAAGTATTGCAAGACGAATGGAAACAACATTGTAAATTTGGTTTTATGATGGGTATGATATGCTGGGAGCAAAAACTGAGATATGACGTTGGGATCAGAGATTTAAATAAGATCATGGACGGTGACCAGTCGGAAATGCAGAAGCCTAGATTGTTTGACTCAGAAAAGTACAGAAGGGTCACTAGAAATGTGCTAGCTCATATGTATCACAATGATTTTTTGTAATGCAGATGAATAATTTTTTTCATGCACAGTAAAATAATGAAATATTCGTTTTTTCTATAACTACTTGGAAATCGACACATCATATTTGTAGAACGCATTTTCATTCCAAGTGAAACACTTTTTTACTATGCAACCTGTTTAATAATAAACAATGGGTAGAATGAGAGAATTGAAATGTGGTGTCTGCCAGGGGTCCATTTTGGCACCTATTCTTTATAATAATACTAATAAAGTCTTTATTAAATCCTTTCAAATCAGATTATGATATAGGATACGTCAGCAAAAAAAGATTAGAATTACTCAACAATGAAAATAAATTATTCAATAATGAGAAATAAATAAAATATGTATATACATTGTATCCACAGTAACACAGAAACGATCACATTTCATGAAACATTGTTAGAAGCATAATAAAATAGATTTAAAAATGACACATATTTAACATCTAACATTTTATGACAATGATTTTAAATCACAACACACATGATTAGATTTCCACAGAATTTTATTGAATTCACAACAGGTTTCGCTAGCCAGTAGCTTCTTCAGGTGAATGTACGATTAACTAAATATACAATGGCCAACAGTTTTATACCTGCTACCTAAGATTGTTATCGGTTATTACCTCTAACGAGTTAAGTACCTACAATAATCTCTCAAAACATAAAATATATCCTTAATTATAATAATTACAAAGGGTTTAATCTGGGAAAACAAATTCAAAAGTGGTGAATTATTCAAATCAAGTCGTTGAGTAATAAGTTCGAATTTTTAAACCTATCAATTCCTGATGTTTCCAACTGATTCAGTTTAATACCTTTATTTTCTAAGTGTGAAATTTCGAAATCATCATTGAAACAATGGTTTTTCTCTATGAGGTGATTGGAATATGTTGAATTTGTTTTCTTTTCTACATAACTTATATGATGTTCATAGATCCTATCTTTAATGTTCTACCAGTCTGTCCAATATACACCTTAGGGCAGGTTCCACGCTTCAATCTATATACTCTCAATTTTTCGGCTTTCGAAATTCTATCTTTATTATTTTAAATGAATCTATCCAACGTATTATTTGTTGTATATGCAATTTTTAGATCTTGTTTATTAAGAAATAAAGCTATTTATTCCGTGGTCTGTCCACAATATGTGAGTGTTCTATAATGTTGATTAGAGTTTTTGGTGGTAGGATTTTGGTTTGGAAATCGGTCAATTTATATCCATTGTTCACTGCAATTTGTTTTATGATGTTAAGTTCTTTTTTGAAACTTTTATCTGAAAGGAAAACATTTACTAATCTATGAATCTTACTTTCATAAGCTGCAACTTTATGTTGGTAGGGATGGTTAGAATTGACATGAATAGTAGTATCCGTGTGGTAAATTGAAAATTCATGTTTTTTGTTTAGTTTGGTTACTGTCAAGTACAAGAAATTGATTGAGTTTTCTGATTCTATGTCGATAGTAAATTTTATGTTTTTGTGGATTTTGTTGAAACATTTATGGAAAGCATCCTATTATCTGTTGGTACCAATGAAACATACCAAAATGTCATCCTCATATCGATACCAATACAAGAAATGTTTCATCAGTGGATGTTCATAAATCGATTTCTCTAGGTAATCCATGAAAATTCCGGCAACTGAAGGACTTAAAGGGTTTCCCATAATTAACCCTTTTGAAAAATAATAAAAATTGTCGAATTGAAAATAATATTTTTTCTAACAAATTGATAAAAGGTCTATTATTTCTTGGTTGATGACTGGATTTACATAATTCTTGTCTAAAAACTCTCTGATTAGAATGATAGTTTCATGCAAGGTAAACTTGGGAATAGATTCTGTTCATGGAAAGGAATTAGTTTTCCATTTTCAGGACGAGTAACATTTTTTATTTTATTAATCAAACCGTA
The DNA here is from genome assembly GCA_018342105.1 of Gonioctena quinquepunctata. Taxonomy (NCBI): domain Eukaryota; kingdom Metazoa; phylum Arthropoda; class Insecta; order Coleoptera; family Chrysomelidae; genus Gonioctena; species Gonioctena quinquepunctata. The sequence continues at coordinate 196,555 of JAFIRS010000490.1, read as the reverse complement.
TGAATTTTGCAAACTAAATTTTGGTTGAAATTTGCAATGATTCTTGATAATAGTAATCAATTTCCCTGATCATTTCTGTTGGAGCAGTAACGAATGGGACTACCAGCCTAATGGGGTAGTTTTGTTTGTGTAACTTGATAAGAGAGTACAGTTTAGGTGTTTGTGGGTTCCTTATTGTTAATCTAAATTTTTCCCCTTCAGTAAAAAGTAATTATGGATTCTTTGAAAATCCTCAACTTGGTAGGAATGAGTTGGATCACGTTTTAGAATTCCAAAATCTCCTGAGTTAAAAAAGTTTTTTGGATATAATCACTTCTATTGATATCGATAACCGTATTTCCTTTGTCTGCTCTGTGTTACATCGTTTATTCTAGTTTTACTTTTAATTGATTTATATTATTCAGGAAACCCCCTTCATCTTAAAAAATCCGATTTTATAACGTGTGAAGCTTGATATTTATTATTAATGTTGTTTAAAGTCCCCCTAAAGGCAATTTCTGTTTCAATACCAAGTAGTTCAAAATTATTAGTATTATCATTCTTTATATTATATTCGAATCCTTCACTTATCAAAGTTTTTTCCATGTCCGTGAATTGAGATCCAGATAAATTAACAAACCTATCAAACCTATATTTAATTTATTGTACATTCACCTGGAGAAGCTACTGTACTAGCGAAACATGTGAATTTAATAAAATTCTGTGGAAATCTAATCGTGTGTGTTGTGATTCAAAATTACTATGGATTTCCATCAAGTAACGGCCGAGTCAATGAAAAAAAATTAAAAAATATGACAATCAGTTGAGAAATTAGAATTTGAGTGGCCTCACCTACCAAGATATTCATCAACACTGTAAAAGTAGCTCTTAAGTGGAAATTCCTTAGGATATTATTGAATAATAATAATATAATAATACTATATAGTTTATTGAGTAATAATAAAAAATTATAAACATATAAATTGTAAACATTCAATAAACCGAGATTCTCACTAAGGCATGTAGCCTTGCGTGAGATCTATGATTTATTCGGTCAATTTAATATATGAAATATAGATCAAATAGGTGTGAATACAATGGTTAAAATAAAAAGTATAGATAAAGTAGATAAAATTATATAAATAGAATCAAAGTTAATGTAAAAGGACATATTTGTACAATAATGTTAGAGGTATATATTGATACATTTCTTGAATATGTAAAAATGCAATTATATAAAAAGAAGATATTTATGTTATTGAAAGCATTTGTTAATATTCATTTCAGCATATCTATCATTTTGATGAGTTCATTTTTTGGGTATTCGGCAATAATTTTTTTTTGAATTAATGAAGATTATGCGTTTCTGTCAGATATTCTGGTAGAATTTGATAATTCTTGGTGCAAGATATGTAAAGCTGCGTTGGCCAATTGTTTTAGATGCAAATGGAGTTTGGTAACGTGTATTTTGTTTCCTGGTATTATATGTGTGTGTCAATGTTTTAAGTTCTGCTTTATTTTTGAATTGCTGTATCACGATGGAGCGGTAAAATAATTGTTTTGTATCGAATACCTGTGCTTCCATGTAGAGATCATCAGATGAATATGTATAAGGTTTTCTCATTATTATTTTCAATTTTTTTTTTGGATTATATTGATTTTTTTCAGATGTGTATTCATTGCCTACCCTACCCTATTATGCCATAATTCAGTCGAGAGCCAACCAGTGCATGATAGACCATGTTGAGTTTATCTTTGTCTAAAATGTCTCTCAAAAGTTTGAATTTGTAGATTAAATATTAAATATCTGAGATTTTTGCTAGTATTTTCTATATGTTTATCCCATCTCAAGTATTTGTCTATGGTTATGCCCATATGATTGATGTCACAATGGACAATTCTCAAACGATTTGGTTTTATGTTTTTGGGCTCTTACAATTTTCCCATGTCTGGTGGGAAAGTATACATATCTGAGTTTCGATCATACTTGTTTATATTTGTTTTCAGCGACAATACACATTTGTGAATGTAAATACAGGACAGGGACATGATTCCGTATTCTATAAAATATTGTTTACAAGAGTCTCCATAGCCCAGGTTGAATATCAGGTGCTTTTTTGTGAAATAAATATTTTATTTACATTAATACAGCAGCCCCACAGAGCTATGTTGTATGAAATATGAGAGTGTACAGTTGCATAGTAAACGTTGAGGAGTAGATCTGCACTCAGAGTTGATTTGAATTGTCTTATCGCGTAATATCTACTAATGCCCCTTTTACTTATATGGCTTATGCTAGATTCGAAAGTCATTTTACTTGGGAATCTGGTGCTATTTGACGATTCGACATATCCATTGCCGTAAATTCATGTAAGAGCAGATTTAGCTTTTCTTGCAGTTCCACAGAACTGTCAGAAACAGCTGCTAGTGTAGTATCGACTGCATATAAAACAATATGATCTATACCCACATGTTTTGGCATATCGTTGATGAAAAGCTGGAATAGTACATTGTGTATCTAGTAGTAAAAGTAATACATTCCCGGACGACAATGTAAATTGTTGGCCGAGGCGTTAAGCCGAGGCCAACAAGCATTGAAGCCTGGGAATGTGATCTTACTAGGAGGTACACATACAATTTCTTGTGAAATCGCAATCAACATTATCATAATTTAAAAGGAATTTTTATAAATGCATAACAATTTTTGATTACCATCTCATTAGACCAGGGTGGATAATTTTTCAAACCAAAAAAAAAGTCGGGAAGTGGAAGCGGGTGAGTTTTTAAGGGTAAAAAACGGTTTATTTCGATTTCCGGCAAAACTACAAGTCCTATGGAAAAAAGTTGAAAGGCAGTTGTAGGTAATCAAAAGTTCTACACCTTTTGTATCCAATCTTTTTCCACATAACCTCAAAATTTATGTAAAAAATTCAAATAACCAAGTTTTTGGTTTTTTATTTTTATCTTTTACAAAAAAACTTTTTTATTCGCGAAATTCGGTAAAAACTTAATTTTTCATGTCCCGAACATACTGTAATTTTTTTGATTTTGAATATTCATTTTTCCCCCTTATTTTGACTTAATATCGAAAAAGCACCCTAATTTTCAATCGAAAATTCTCCCGTCAAAATATTAGCTTTTTTAAAAAGTCAGTGGGCTTTTTGTTCGTTGAAATCTCTACTTTCTGATAGTATGAAAAAAATACACATTACTATGGTAAATGTTGAAAGAAAAGTGCCATGTGAAGTGGAATGAATAGAAAAATCGAATTAAACGGTTTTCTTCACATAAAGGATTCAATATAAAATTGAACCAGAAAATGGTAGATCTCAGGTGAAAAAACAACTACTTTCCTGGCAAATACCACGCAGAACATTGAATGATATTCACCTGAAAATCCATGCATACTTCCATAAAATATCAATGGACATTGAATGCAAATGTTTCTTTCTGATAAGCTCGATTATGTTTAATTTATGTCGTGTTCACCTAACAATCCGCATACCGGTTTCAGGCTTCTTGGCCCTCATCAGTACGGAGTAGTCAACCAGCCAAAGGTGCAAAGAACTCTGGCTGAAGTGAGACACAACGTAAACAAACCATCATCGATCTTGTAACACCTATAGGTACGCCGGAAAAGATAAACTTTAACTGGCGGTACCTAGTGACAGAAAGAAACACTCCGAAAATCTCCCACCTCGATAGGTTTCTAAATAAAAGATTCCTTCTCAGTAGGAGTGGATTTTCAGGTGAATATCATTCAATGTTCTGCGTGGTATTTGCCAGGAAAGTAGTTGTTTTTTCACCTGAGATCTACCATTTTCTGGTTCAATTTTATATTGAATCCTTTATGTGAAGAAAACCGTTTAATTCGATTTTTCTATGGTAAATGTTCTCAGAAAATGCAGAGAAATAACAGGTAGTAAGGCCCAGACCCTCCTACCCTCTTCCACAGTTCTCTATGAAATACCTTTTGATGGGCTAAAATTTTCCGTAGGTCACTCAGGTATATGAGTTATCTTAAAATAGCAATAAATAGGCATCTACGCATATACTTTAAAGATTCTACAACTTTCTCAAAATATTGTAGATGTCTTATTAAATATTAACTTTACGTTTCTTTGCATTTTCTGAGAACATTTACCATAGTAATGTATTTTTTTTCATACCATCAGAAAGTAGAGATTTCAACGAACGAGAAGCCCACCGAGCTTTTTGAAAAAGATGATATTTTGACGGGAGAATTTTCGATCGAAAATTAGGATGCTTTTTCGATATTAAGTCAAAATAAGGTGAATAAATAAATATTTTGAATAAAAGAATTACAGTGTGTTTGGGACATGAAAAAGTGAGTTTTTACCAAATTTCGTGAAAAAAAATTTTTTTTGGTAAAGATAAAAATAAAAAACCAAAAACTTGGTTATTTCAATTTTTTACAAACATTTTGAGGTTATGTGAAAAAAGTGTAAATGCAAAAGTTGTAGATCTTTTTATTATCTACAACTGCCTTTCAACTTTTTTCCATAAGACTCGTAGTTTTGCCGAAAATCGAGATAAACCGTTTTTTACCCTTAAAAACTCACCCCCTTCCACTTCCCGACCTCAGATCGCCCGTAAATTATTTTTCCTTTCATTTTTGTTATATTCTCTCTTTTTCAATGGGTTTCATCCTACTATTATTTTTTTTCACTTTTTACCATTTTCAAAGGCTTTAGCCCTGGTCTATATTGCCTATGAAATCGTTTCTTTGACAATCGCTGTTTGTTTATTGTTGTAACAAAAGTCAGAGATTCACTACTTATTTAAAAATATTCTAAATTGACAGTGATGATGATGTCTAGGTGAACGGGACACCACTAGAGTTAGTAAATGCTGCTGAAAATGTGATCTTAAATGTATTGCCAAATAAATCCAAGGCAAAATATGAATACGCTTACAAACGTTTCATGGACTATTGCCAAGAAAAAAAGAAGACCGCCCGATCCCAAAATGTCATGATTGCATACTTTTTCGATTTATGTACAAAGTTGAAGGCATCTACGTTACGGTCAAATTATTCCATGCTGAGAGCTACACTCAAAGAAGATATTGATATTACAAAATATTCGAAATTACGTGCTTGCCTGAAACGTCAAAGTGACAACTATAAACCAAAGAAGTAAAAAGTTTTGTCAGATGAACAAATTGAAACGTTTAACAAGCACCAGATAATATATTTATATATATATATATATATATATATATATATATATATATATATATATATATTGTTGAGTTATGATGAATTTTTTTAAATAAATATTGTAATATTTTTTTGCCCCACGTTTTGGGTGCCTTTTGTTATGGTTTGCATTTTGAAAATATTAAATTTTTATTATTTTTATAATTAATATATTTTTTGCCCTGTGTTGGGCGACATTTGATATGGTATGATGAATTATATAAATGTAAATATTGTAATATTTTGCCCCACGTTTTGGGTGCCAATTGTATGTTTTGATGAATTGAAAAATCTATAAATTGTTAACTTATAATGAAGATAGCTAATTATTTTTGGTATTCTTTGAGAGCCAAATTTATATGATATAAATAGATATTTCTGACCCTGTAATAATAATTGTCAGCGAACGTCACTGTTCTCTCGTCACGCTACCAACAATTATTATTTTCTTCGCCACAGCTAACAACAGTCGGTACGCCCTTGTCTCATATAGTCGGTTCAAAAGGAATTTGGCCACTGGTGGCTAACTTCAGTTTACTGAATGATCTTAGTTATGTTAGTTGATCATTGTGAGAAAATAAACAAACCAAATATCAAAAACAATTATCTCCCTTATTCAGGAAGACTTAAAAATACCTGGCCTACGAGAAATAACTCATGCTAGAGTGAATCAAACAATTATTCACGGTACTCATAAAATGCATATCATGGATAGATAAACAGAACCTCACTTTCTCTGTGAGAGTAATTTTCTGTTATTGTTCATAAGAAGGTGACATAGAGTTCATCGATTGTGAAAAATGTTATTTGTGAAATAGTTCAGGACCGGGAAAGCACTATTCAAGGTTTTATACCTGGTTGGAACTGTTGGTGTTCACAACTATACCATAAAAACAGGAAGTCTCCTCTCTCCAGCCTTCGTTAGGACTGCAAAACCATGTGTCAGGAACGTATCGATGCGGGACTCAGCTTTTGGAATCGTGGATATTTGATATCATTAAGGTAATCTTGTTTTGTTAAGCAAATGATGGAATTATTCCATTTTTCTTTTAGTGAAATTTTGTGCGTGCTTCCGCTTTGGAAAATATTTTCGATCTCCTCGAAGCTTTGTTTTTTCGTCGCTTCGCAACATCTTGCCCTTGTTGTTGTTCCATTTGAAATTTCGAATTCGCGCACCAAATTGTCACTTTGCACTGTTTATATTAATGTTGCACAATTTAAACACAATTAAATTCCCATTCTTATCATTAATTACAAGTTTGAATAATAATTGCTTATGATACCTTCTCTTTGCCATTCTCTCATAATTTCCAACTTTTCATTTGATCATCTCTTCTCTGATTGGCTATCTTTCATAAAGACGTTTGCTGTTCTCTCATTGGCTAACTTTTATTTTGCTACAATTTCATGTACAGAGTGTTTCAAGTTTATAAATGTGTTGATTACTTTTTATTCATGATAATTTTGTGAATCTTGACTTTTAATGGTCTTTTGAGCAATTATGAGTTATGATAATTTTGATAGTGTATATAATTGACTGTTTTATAGTACTTTGACATTTTTATCTATCCATATCATACCTAGGCTCATAAAATACATTGAATTTTAAAAGCTATTTACAACAAACTCTTGAAATTGATAATTATTTATTATTTATTCTTTTTGTGGCTTTTTGTCTTTTAAAATTTACAACTGAATAAATATATATATATATATATATATATATATATATATATATTTTTTTTTTGAAGTGTGGGTTTCTTGAATCCTGGTATATTTATTTTTGGTTGGAGGTTCTTAGGTTTGGGATTCATGAAAGGATCCAGTACTGCCTTGAACAAACATATCCTAACCGAGAATCACAACCCTAATTTCGATAACACAAAAATTCTGGCACACGAAAACAACAAAGAGAAAAGAGTGAAAAAAGAAATGATTTACATTAAAAAAATTATAACGCTATGAATAATAGAACAGACATACATAACCTCAGCCAATTATACCACACAATACTATAAGACACAAATACCTCACATACACTCATTTGCATAGATAGTCAGTAATATCAACAAACAAAAAGTATAAAAATAAATAAAATAAATACTCTTTCAACAAGTTCCCAACAACAATACGCATATCGCCTCCAAAGTTCCCCACCCACTCAAGTCAGAATAGAAATCGACCCAACAGGTACACCAACAATTTCTACCGCAAAACAAAACCCCCCATAAACACATTGATCTCTAGCTGTCGAATACACTGCCAATGCCACGTCGCTCTCGACATTGTGTTAGAATAAAACCTTTAGAACTTACCACACTAAGGAATAGCAAATATAAATAATACAAAATGAGTCATCTTCACAATGATGTTCGCCAAGGTACGTACAAACATCGTTTTTCTGCCACACCCTTCCCCTCAGACTTAACATTTCTCCCTTGCACATGTCAACAACTACTATTTTCATTTTAATCATAACACAAAATGTTTTACTTTTCAGATGTCATTGTTAATTATCAGAACAAAAAATTAAAAATTATAAAAAAAAACTCCTACTGAAGATGCTTCCGGCCAGGGGCGAAACGTCTAGCATGATATAAGATAGTTTTATTTTTACACAAGAATCCCAAACCTAAGAACCTCCAAAAAAATATATATATATATATATATATATATATATATATATATATATATATATATATATATATATATATATATATATACTTAATGAATAAGGTTCGTTTAGAATGTAAGAATTTTAAAATTACCCAGATATTTATGTAGTGTTTACTTTTTAGGTTGCCTTAATATTCGGTGTTGCCGGTGCATGTCGCCGTGATGAACTATATCAATTAAATTTGAATGACAGAAGATTTTGGATCTAACTAAGCTTTTGATTAAAATACCCGATAATAAAACTAACAAACCAAGATCATTTGTGATAAACGAAACTTATATGCCATTGTATAGAAAATATGTTGCATCGTCCAGAAAATTTTGAAAGGTGCCGCTTTTTCTATAAATATTCAAATGGGAAAGGTTGCTGGCAAGTAGTGGGAATACATCAGTTTGGCAAAACGCATCAAATTGTCGCAAAATTTTCAAATTTGCCATAAGCACATGAATACATAGGACATTGTTGTCCTTTTGGTTGATGCTCGGGCATATTTAATTGCTCCAAAGAGGCATGGGGATGGAAATCCTCAACCGTTGCCGAAGGATATATAGGAATATTTTACAAATAAAGTAGACATAGCAGAAGTGACCAAACCAAATCTGAATATAAATTGGTCAACCTAGGAGTCCGCAAGGGTCAATACTGGGGCCAATTCTATTTCTGTTGTACACCAACGATCTTGATGAGCACTTTACAGAGACCCATATAACGATGTTTGCTGATGATACCTCTTCAATATTATCGGATAAGGATGAAATAAAAACAAAACAGATAAGTGAACAAGTCTTGAACTCTGTATATGATTGGTACAGCTTAAATGTTCTATATCTCAATGACTCCAAAACACAAATAGTAAAATTCCATAACTGGCAAAAAGGCTGTCTACCAATAACTATCTGCGTGAATAACGTATCAATTGACAATACAAATGAAACCAAATTCCTTGGGTCTGGTCATTGATGAAAATATCAACCGGGAAAATCATTGTAAATGCCTGAACAAGAGGTTGAATTCTTTATGTTATTTGTTCAGGAATCTCAAACAAGTCTTGGAGGATCCCCAGCTACTATCCTTGTACCATCTCAGGTAGCGTCCCGAATTACGTATGGTATATGTTTGTAGGGTAACACCACTTCCGTTAATGACGTGTTGACTTTGCGAAAAAGAATAATAAGAATAGTGGCAGGCGTTCCTTCAACCTCTCTTGTAGAGGATTATTTGTCAAACTTAATATAATAACACTTTATTCTATGTACATCTATGACATATGCACTTTTATTTTCACGAACAAAACTAAGTTTACTCTGAATAAAAACTTGCATGAGGTAAATACACGACAGAAGTATAATTTCCATTATCCATTTTATAAATATAGATTTTCGCAAAACTCACTTTCCAATTTGGGTTTGACCATCTATAACAGATTGCCGTATGAAATGAAAAATACTAATGAAAGTAGAAATTTTATCGCAGCGCTGAAAAAATTCCTAATCAAATATTGTTTTTATTCCTTGGACGAATATTTTAACATGTGATGTTTTAAAATGTGACTATGTTGTTCTGTTCCGTTTTGCCTAATGTTTCTCTCTGTGTGACTATTTCTATACATATGTACTTCTTACTGGAAAATAAATATTATTATTATTATTAATATGTGACTTGAATATTGAATATTCCGGAAAAGTTTCGCAAAAAACTGTTATGAATATTAAGGAAGTACTCAGAAAGTATTTAAGTCTCAAGTATGTTCGAAGAATGTTCATAGAATGTGAATCTTAGTCCAATGTGTGCTATTTTGAATATGATATGGATGTGCTTGTGCTATCTAGGAATGGACTGTACCAATGAAAAATAAAAATAAAACATTGAGCAAACTATTATCTATTGATAAAATACAAAGTTTATGGGAACAGAAGTTTTCACAAACCATTTTTGTCCATATTTAAAAAAAATAAAGGTCATAATAGAGTGTTCCACACAGATTCCTCGAACTAACATTATATAAAGGAATAAAAAAATGCTTTGAATGAGAGTCTAAATACTGGTCTCCATATTCAGCAATTATTCTTTAGGGTGAGTTTTATAGTTCTACAGTAAGTGAACATTTCATCAAACACCATGTATGTATAGGTAAATTATTGAATATTTGATTATGGATGATAATTACGGATTTAACAATAGCAGATTTGATATAACTTTGTTCATATAGCATAACAACCTATACCATTACGTATGAATAATTGTCAGGAACTAAGAATTATTCATAATTGCCAGTTTGAACTGGCAGTTATGTATAATTGCCATTTTGAACTGACAATTATGTATAATTGCCAGTTCGAACTTGCAATTATATATAATTGACTGTTTCAACTGGCTATTATACATAATTGCCAGTTTGATCTGACAATTATCAATAGTTGAACTGGCAATTATTGATAATTGCCAGTTTAAATTGAGAATTATACTTAATTGTCAGTTTAAACTGGCAATTATAATATTTTTTTCTGCAGGTCTGTTCAGCGCTTTCGTATTGGACATCACAATGGAACCCGAACAAAAAATAAAAATATGAAAATGCCAACCTGCGAAAAAACATCCCGCCCACGCTCAGCAGAATTTCTCGCATCAAAAATTAACAATTTACAACTAGAAAATCTATAAAAACAATAATTCCTTCAAATACCATTTAAAACAATGGATGACCACGATAGACAAAATGTACTTAATAACTCCATAAACCTACAATAAAAATTAGACTCCCCCAATCACCAAAATCTCCCAAATACGACACTTACCTGACTAAGACTACTAACCTATTAAATAAAGACACAAATACCCTAATTTGGCAGAAATTTATGTTTAAGGTACTATATTGTTATTATGTTAATATGTTGTGTTAATGTTAACTATATTAACTCTGTTTATACTATACTATGCTATAGTATTAGTATGCCATGCACCTTTTTAAGTTTCATGATCTTCCATGTTTATTTTCAATACAACTTTTCTTTTTTTCCCTTGAATTTCTGTACTTTTGCAAAAAACATTATTGTTATTATTATCAATATGGACTAAAAAATTAAAAATAAAATTATAGTTTATAAAAACTTGAAAAACACGTTTATAAAGCAATATGGACTAAAAAGTTAAAAATAAAAAATAAAATAATTCCTCTCTTTTAAAAAAGTGTGGGTGCTCTTCACTTACTTTTCATAATGATATTAAGATAAGATTTTTGGGTTTTTAAACTTGAATTTTATTCTCATATATATAAATATATATATATATATATATATATATATATATATATATATATACATATATATATATATATAATTTATATTTATATACATATATACAGAGTGACCCATTCGAAAGCGGGCCACCTCTCTAAAACTGTTATTTATTATCTGATACAGATTTTTTTTTCAGTAGATAGAGCATCAATAGTTCTAGTTGAATGCCATAAATTTGAAATAAAAATAAAAATTACACGGCCTACTTCGAATTGTTTTCAAGGTCAAAAATCCAAAAAACACACGAGCCATTTTTTATAATGAAATTTGACGACGTAACTGGATTTATAATGCATTCAAATGGGTGTGACCAAAATTTCACGATGAAATTATTTTTTTTAACAGAAATATAGCATAAGTAAAATATTCATATCAATATCGAAATAATTCAAATAGTTGTCATATAAATCACAATTTTGTGAATAATATGGTTTGAAATACTCCTTCAGAACATAACAAACAACTCTATGTGGGATATGTTATGTCTCTTAGAACACTGCAGTTTGTTGTCAAAGAATAGAAATGCACATCTTTACATCCAATAATATAATTACCAATAATAATAACATAAATGAATTACTACAGAAGAATGTATTGAGATGACAGTGCCTACACATTAAATTTCGGACTGTTCAACCAAATCTCCATTTAATTCGATACATTTATCGTATCGTTTTCTAATGTTAACCGTAACATTCGATAATTGGTTTGGGGTGATATCTCTGCAAGCCTGTCATATTCTTTCACGCAGTTCCTCTTTGCTCGTTGGGCGAGTTTTGTTAAGTTTTTCTTTAACGAAGCCCCATAAAAAAATCCAATGGAGTCAAGTCCGGAAATCTGGGGAGAATTTTCTTTCAACCAATCTCTCACAATCCTGCTATTGTGGATGGAACAGCCATCTAATTGAAATAGAAGATGAGCGCCTCTTCTGCCAGTGGAAGTTCATCCATAGCGTTGGCAAATTCGTTTTTCAAAAAATTCAAAAAAAATTTGACCATTCAAATTGTTTAAAAAAAAAAGGTGCCAATTATTTTGGTATGTAATTTTCCACACCAAACATTTATTCTTTGTGAGTACTGTCTTCTGCAATTTATTATCCAATGTGGATTTTCTTCCGTCCAGTACCTTGTATTTTGAGAATTAACTGTTCCATTGGTTGTGAATGTTGCCTCGTCACTGAACAAAATTTTTTTCAGAAAATTCCTTCTATTTAGATATTCTCCTTGAGCCCATAAACTAAACTCCATCCTCTTTTCATTATCGCCTTTTTATAAGGTGTGAAGAAACTTCGGTTTAAAGGGCTTCATCTTATTATATTTCCTGAGATTTCTCCTTATTGTTATTGTTATTATTGAAATAATTACGAATTCGTTCAGAATTATTTCGTCTCTGTCTTTGTACAATATTACTATTCTTCATACTGATTGAAAATTTGTTTTTTTCGGCCAACTGTAGCTCTGCTAATATTTCGACGCTCCGGATGTATGTTATTGAAAATTCTACATACTTCCCTTTCGGATCTGTCGTTGTTACCACAAAGTCTTACTATTTCAATTTTCTCCTGCAAAGTCAAATTATCAGCCATACTTCTTTAATAGTGTGTAGGTACTTGAGGAGTTATAAACTTCACTATTAACACTGACAAATTTGTGTCTATTCGTCTATTGTTCTGATGACTTGTCATCTCTATAGCAACTAAAGTTACAAAGCCTCCTAATAAAAATAATATTTTTGAAATGTGGTATCCCAAGCATGTTTGAATGAAACCAAGATTGATATTTGGAATAACTGTCAACCACCAAAGAGGAACTGCGTGGAAGAATAAGACAGGCTTGCACAGATATTACCCCAAACCAATGATCGAATGTTTATCGAATATTATGGTTACTTAGCATTACAAAATGGTAGAATAAATGTATAGAATTAAATCGGGATTTGGATGAAAAGTACGAAAATTAATGTGTAGGCACTCTCATTTCAATCCATTCTTTTGTTGTAGTTCACTTATGTTATCAATATTGGTTATTATTAATTATTGAATATTGATTACTATTTGTTGTAAAGACGTTCATTTAATTTCTTTGGCAAAAAACTGCAGTGTTCTGATGGACATAACTATCTCCTATACTATGGAGTTACGTTTGGAAGAAACATAGTTTGACGCCATTTTGAATAACTGCTGTTTACAAACTCGACTGCTATCGACCTGAAAGAGCATTTCAAACGATATTTTTAGGAAGATTGTGATTTATATGACGACTATTCGAAATATTTTGATATAGTGATGTGAATTTTACTTATGCCATATTTCTGTTGAAAAGAATAATTTCATGATGAAATTTTGGTCACACCCATTTGAAAGTATCACAAATCCAGTGGCGCCGTCAAATTTCATTTAAAAAAAATTGCTTGTATGTTTTTTGAATTTTTGACCTTGAAAACGATTCGAAGTAGGCCGTGAAATTTTTATTTTTATTTCGAATTTATGGCATTCAACTAGAACTATTGATGCTCTATCTGCTGAAAAAAAAAATCTGAATCGGATAATAAATAACAGTTTTGAAGAGGTGGCCCGCTTTCAAATGGGTCACTCTGTATATATGTCAACAAATCATAACTTCTAGAATATTAGGTGAATCAAAATGAGATTTGGTGTGGGTAAATGGTATGTGAAGAGGGAGTTTTAGCATATTTTTCACTTTCCGGTTACCCGATCTCAAAATGCCATGATTGCATACTTTTCCGATTTATCTACAAAGTTGAAGGCATCTACGTTATGGTCAAATTATTCCATGCTGAGTGCTACACTCAAAGAAGATATGGATATTACAAAATATTCGAAGTTACGTGCTTTCCTGAAACGTCAAAGTGACAACTATAAACCAAAGAAGTAAAAAGTTTTGTCAGATGAACAAATTGAAACGTTTAACAAGCACCATTTTGGTCACACCCATTTGAAAGTATCACAAATCCAGTGGCGTCGTCAAATTTCATTTAAAAAAAATTGCTTGTATGTTTTTTGAATTTTTGACCTTGAAAACAATTCGAAGTAGGCCGTGAAATTTTTATTTTTATTTCGAATTTATGGCATTCAACTAGAACTATTGATGCTCTATCTGCTGAAAAAAAAAATCTGAATCGGATAATAAATAACAGTTTTGAAGAGGTGGCCCGCTTTCAAATGGGTCACTCTGTATATATGTCAACAAATCATAACTTCTAGAATATTAGGTGAATCAAAATGAGATTTGGTGTGGGTAAATGGTATGTGAAGAGGGAGTTTTAGCATATTTTTCACTTTCCGGTTACCAGAAATGGCTCCGGTTTTGAATTTTTAAATGGAACACCTTGTATATTGTAACATTTTTGGATTCCTGAGACAATTCTGGATCAGTATGTGACATTTTAGAAAGTTTTCACGCATACTTCATTTTTTTAGAGTCACTTTTGATATTGCATTTAGGTAGCCATGATCGGACGTAAATAATCTGAGGACGTCAGGTGATGTCAGAAAATTACAATCGCAAAGTTTCAGGGACAAGTATGATAGATAGGAATAAGTCAAGTTGGCAAAATTACATTTCCGTGTCAAACTATTATTTTTTAAATGGCGACCATTTTTTGACAAGCACTTTCCGAAAAAAGGATTCTTGACGAATCTAACAAAACTATTCTATTTGCGATTGGATTAACAAGAAGAACATAAATTGAATATTACTAAGGAAAATACTGGATAATAATTTATTCACTTCTGTCAAGTGTGCCATGGATAATAATTTATTTTCACTGTAGTAAATTTTCAAAGTGCATTCCTCCTTGTTCAAGACACATTTCAGCTCGTTCAATTGTTTCTCTCAACACGTTTCGTACATTTGAGGCGTTATACTTCTAAATGCCCGTAGAATTATTTCTCCCAAGATTTCAAGAGTGGCTGGGGCTGTAAACTCTTTCTTTAACATATCCCCAAATAAAGAAATCGAGCACAGTGAGATCCGGTGAGCGGACAGGCCACCACTGGACCATTGGTTGCAATATCTTGATTATTAAAATTTATCTGGTATCGTGAGGGGGTGTTCGATCTTGTTGGAAGTAAATTCGCCGTAAAACTGCTGAAGGTAGATTATTAGGATGATCCTCGATATCATTTTGGAGAAACCTAAGTATCTTACCCCTATTAACTGACTTCGAAACAATATTGGCCCAATTATTCTGTTTCTGACGATACCAGCCCAGATATTGATGCCAAACCTTTCTTGAAAATTACCCTGTCTCATTGCATGTTGATTTTGTTGGGCCCAGTACCGAGTATTTTGCTTATTGACCATACCATTAATTGTAAAACGTGATTCGTCGGAAATTAGAATGAAGTTGATGAAATTTGGGTTAAGTCTAGGATTTTGAAGCAGCCAATCACAAAACACTACCCGTCTATCGCCAATTTCACCATACAAATGTTGATGTAACTGATATTCAAATGCTCGATATCCATGCTTATTCACTATTTTTTTGCTGATTCGTAACTTATCTGCATTTCTTGACTGATTTCTCTTAAATACTATATACGTCCTTATCATCTCTTAATGAAAGATTCAAGGGGTTGGAGCAATTTAATAACATTTTTGGATCTATTCATCAAATGTTCAGCTTGAATGATGAAGAATTAGGAAACTCGTGTGAGAATTTATCATTTCATTTGAAAGATGAAGCACGTAAAGAATCAGATATTGATGCAAATGACTTATTTGATGAAATTATTTGTATAAAATGCCACTTACCGAAGCAAAATGAGTTAGATCCTCTGTTAATTCTTCAACACATTTTAGAGAACAATTTAATTTCAACATTTCCAAATACTGCAGTGGCAATACGATTGTTTTAACGCTACCCGATCTGTAGCATCGGGAGGGGGGGGCTTTTTCAAAATTAAAATTAATAAAAACTTTTTTTTTGATCAACTATGCCACAAGAGAGACTCAGTAATTTGGCAATTATGTCCATAGAAAGTGACCTTATGGATTGTATTCCTTTAGACGAGTTGATTTTGCCGAAAAAAAAGCAAGAAAAGAGTGCTTCCAATAAGTTATTTTGTTTTTTTTCTGTTATGTAACATTTTAATTGTTTTGTCAGTTTTGGTATTGCTTTGCTTTTTTTACCTTCTTCGTTAATCCTTATGTCTAAGACTTGTCTAAATGTTATCAGGATGAGTAGTCAGGTATCATGCTGATTAAAATCAGTACACTTTTTTTCATTTGGGCTTTCGGAAATACTCATTTTTTTTATTTGCAAATATCAAATGATAATGATGATTTAAAATTATAGATTATACATTATATGGTATATAAATTAACACACATTTCATTTCAAAATTAGATAAGTAATAGCGATTATTTCAATTTTGTGTATACCCCCTTATCTGATGTATCAGTATCAAAATAAATAATGCACATATTTTAATTTCATTTATGTGTACCCACCCATGTATACATTTTTACTAAAAATGGGGTAAGGGGTGTAAAATTATATTTTGCCCACAGGGCCGCATGGTTGGCGCGCCCCTGACATGTATATTCTACCTACCCAATTTTCAGCCTCTGTAGCAGAATGATAACACAGACCGTTAGAAGGGTCCCCAGAGTTCACACGTTTTTATCCTGTTCCTAGAAGAAAACCGAGTTATTGGATTTATTCATTCTACAAACGAATTCTCGATTATGTGAGTGAAAATAGGTACTTCAAGTTCAGTTCTCGCTATTACTTCAAGGAGCAGTGGATCGCCGAGGCGATTCAGGCAAACTCAGCTATCAAACACAGCTGGGCGATTGGGTAGAGATACACACTATGCCGGGTAAGATTCCTGACATTCTTTCTCATCCTCCGAATCAAGTAACATTCACAAAGTTAGTTTATACAGCACGGAAAATAAAATAAGGAATAAAGTAAACTGAGAATGCATAATTTTCAGAGTGTTTATAGAGCTGAGTAAATTAATGTAAAAAGCTGTCATTCAAAATTTGGGATTTTATGTTGAGATTACCTCAAACTTCAATGATGTATACTTGAAAAATTGGTTCCTGTTCATCTAGTAAAAAACAAGCCATTGTTGACAACACTAACAATATTATAAAATATTCGTCATCAAAAGACATTATTGGCCTAAATCGAAATTAAAAAAATGGCACTGTTATGTAAACAAAAACATGATGCTACTACGACTGAATGGCTATTGCTATTATAGCATGTCATGTCTCATCCTCTCTCGTCAATTTTTCTAAATTATTCATGTGCCTAACAACTAGTCAACGTAAAATAAAATAAAAGATGAAATATTTTTATTTTATTTCCATTTTATATTGCTTCTTATTTAATTTTATTTCTGTATAAACTTACTTTTTAGTCTAACATCCGTTATTATTGCGTCCATCTGCTTTTTTATTGAAATGCAATTTTTATATATAATTTAAAAATAGAAGAATACGTTACTGTCCGGTTGCCTAGCAAAATGTGTCCGCAAATATTGTTAATAAAAATGTTGGCAATTCATTTTTGTACACGCATCATTAGCTTCACATGACCATGTACGTTTAAATGGATGTAACTGAATCTTTGAAATTAATTTTCACCCACTTCCAGACGTCCAAATTATTTGAAAAATTAACCGAAGAGCAAAAATAAAATGAACCTTTTTAGTCTCAATAACCAAGCTCCAAAACTAATATAAGTCATTAATGTCTTTATCATAGAGAAACTAAAAATAAAGAGAGTTGTCAAACCTGCAGTAAAAGTTGGCACAACGTTTAGACAGTGGCGACATATCTCGCAACTGGCCGAACTAAGTACAGTTGGTAAAACCGATTGAGATAAGGCGGGTTTTTCAAATGTGTTACTTTTATATGATTGATATGGTATATATTTTATAAGTGATCGATTTGCCATCCTTGTATTCCATATGAATGGTTGTATCATATGAAATACAGGAATGGCAAATCGATCACTAATAAAATATATACAGTAATCGATTCGTAGAATCTGTTAGTTCGTTCGTGGTTAAAATAAAGTTTCAAAGTAAATCTTTATTTCATGATATCAAGAACAAAATTAAAGATCTTATAAAACAAGAATAATAAGTTGAACACTATAAAAACACATTTTATTGTATCTAGGACAAGGTACAACTACAGACAAAACAATAATAAAACTCCGAAAAACAACAAAATCAAAAATATTCTTCAGTCTTCATCAAATCAACCAAAATAAAAACAAATTACATTTACAATAATTTTGTTCATTTATTAGCACAAAGGAGAACGAGTAGGTATACTTAACAAATACTCCAGTTTGATGATAATCTTCGTACTTCCTCAAATGGTGATAGGAAATGGAAACTAATGGACGGAAATAAGTATCAGTTTGTGAAAAAATTTCTGCAACTGATGATGGAAATAAGTATCAGTTTGTGAAAAGCAGCTTATATTTTACCTTGTGAAAGAATATTTCGAGGAATTTCAGCGTCAACTCGAATAACAAAACATTCCATTTTCGACGTTGGGTTCATAATTCAAGTCCATAGTATAATTTCTATAATTAATTTTTCGATGACAATTAACAGTAGAATTATTCTGAAATTATTACGTGGTTTGTCATTTTCTGACGAATGTCGAAATTGGAAAATTATCATGTCAGTCCTCTGTTGATTGCGGACAGCGCCTCCATGCGCGACTGGCCGTACCAAAAACTTGGTGGTCTAGATCGCCAATGTTTCAAACAGTCTCTTTATTTTTAATTTGTCTATGGTCTTTATTCACAATGTGGTGTCTGGTTGTCGCCATATTGAATTTTGATTACTGTCATGTCTTTAGTGACACTCGTAAGATTAAGACAATTCGATTGACGTAAAAATCATCAAATTCGGACCTCGCGTTTGATCTCTAGAGCGCCACAAAGGAACAAACATACATACATGATAAACACATTACCCTCCTTTGCGTCGCGCAGTCGGGTAAAAATGTAACGATAACGAAATAGTAACTGAAAACGAAATAAACCAACTAACGAGCAAATTAACCAATTACTGATGTACCAAGCCATACGCTGTTATAACTTTTTCGCAATATGGCGCCTGGTTGTCGCCATATTGAATGTTGTCATAATATGACAACTGGTTGTCGCCATATTGAATTTTGACTACTACTGTCATGTTTGTATCACAGAACTCATAGAACTAGAAGGCCAATATCGTTTTGCTGGAACGAGCTCTACTGTACCGCATGGTACACACATGGGCATGCGTATTGAAACCGCTGCCATGACAGGGGGGGTTTCAGTGAAATTTATAACCTCTATTAACCCTTTCACTGCTGATTAATTTTGGTATACGTTACCTGTTGGCTGACTTATGTTTTCATGACACTTTTATTTGGTTAATCCTTATTATTAACAATATTAGATAAAAACTCATCAAGATAATCATCTGCATTTTACTTAATTTATTTCTGGCTGCATAGGCTCGACCTTAAAGCCAAAAAAAAAATGTTCTACGAATGACGTTTGAGGACGTCATGCGCACTGATCTGTAGTAGCTGTATGATGCCTCCAGCAATGAAAGGGTTAACTGAACATACTGACTTCTACCATGAGAACTTTCTGAAGATGGATGTACTCGTGATCGAATTGAATAGTGGAGTGCAACTAAAATTATGAGGAATTTCTGAATCCAATTATCCGTAAGGCTTCGGGAAGAATGGCTTATTCAAAAAAATAATTTTTAGTGGCTATTGTGAAGTTCACTTCTCCATTCTCTGAATTATTTATTTGACATGAACTAAATTGTATGCAGTATTTCACATGTTAAAATATTTCATTTCAAAGAAAATTTGGTTTTATTCTTTGATTATCATTTCAAGAGAATGGGTTGGTATGATGGAGACTAATTAATTATCACAATTCACTTCTCCCTTACAGTTTGAAGTAACAAACAATTTCAAAGTATTTAGAGCCTAAAAAATATTTTGTCACAAATTAAAAATATTGGCGAATTTAAATGTGAATGCTATGAATATAGCGTGTCGTCCAAAGAAGTTTGAAATTTATCCTTGATAAAAGTTGGTGCCTATCAAGAAACTTGGCTCGAGCGGGCGGTAGTGCGAAACTAATATCGGTGGGATTATGCCTGAATGCCTCTAAGGTCGTATCCTTTCTTGTCATAGCTTTCGATATTGGAACTCGGAGTTGTCTGTACAGGAGTCGCGTACCTGGCAAGGTGTTGCACCTGCTAGATAATCCAGTGCAATTACGGAAATTATTGGAAAAAAAAACCATAAAATTATGTAGTTTGGGGATTATGAAGGATCGATAGTGGGATGTATTCTGAGCATATATTCCAATTTGAGGGATTCTGGCGAGGTCAGCTCAAGGTCATTTCGATGAAAACGCGTTTAATTCGATATCTCGAGAACGGTTAGTGTTAGGCAAAAAATGGTGGAGACCTTTTCTCTTCTAAAACTTTTTTATCTGAAACTTTTTTTTTTTCATCAATATTTTTCAATTCATTGTTTCCGAAAGGCAAAAATTTTACTTTTTTTCCTCCCTTTTTTTTATTTTTCGCCATTTTCTCCCCAACCGTTCAATTTTATTAAATTTTACCGATTATCAAAGTGTAGATCTTTTAATTATGAACAACTTTTTTCTCAAACTTTTTTCTGTAATGCCAATACCTTCAGAGTTATATATTACTTTACCGAGCGAAATCCGCGCCATTGTCGCAACGTGTATTCACGGACACACTGCAATGACCGCATTGAAGAATACTCCGGATTTGATTTCTCTGACTGAAGTTTTTCTACAAGCTAAAGCAGACAAAACAACTCTCGCTTCAAACGGCGAACAATTCATTCTGAATTTGTATCGCAAGGCTTCAGGTGACACGAATTGTACGAATCTCAACGAGCTCCGTTATAAAGGATACAAAAAAATGGCAGGCAGTGGGAGGGTTAAATTGGAATCCCTTCCTCCTACCTCCGATGCCGCATTTTTTCACTCGTTGAGGTGTTACTACCAAGTACAATACAGTTTTAATTATTCATTTACTTCTTTTTCTCATCCTTATTCACATTATTATCCCATCGAATGGAATAAAAAATACCCAAATTGCAGAAGTACAATATTTAAATGATATTTGAATGATTACAATATTTATCTAATATTTAAATAAAGTACAATTTTTAAATAGTTTAATCGATTCACCTTTTGATACAGGTGAGTTGGCTAATAAATGATCATGGAATACTTCAATATTTCTTTCAAGTACTAAATACCTACTGATGTCGCTGATATTGCGACAGTGGCGCGGATTTCGCTCGGTAAAGTAATATATAACTCTGAAGGTATTGGCATTACAGAAAAAAGTTTAAGGAAAAAGTTGTTCATAATTGAAAGATGTACACTTTGATGATCGGTAAAATTCAATAGAATGGAACGATTGGGGAGAAAATGGCGAAAAATAAAAAAAAGGGAGGAAAAAAAGCTAAATTTTTGCCTTTCGGAAGCAATAAATTGAAAAATATTGATGAAAAAATAAAAAGTTTCAGATAAAAAAGTTAGTAAATTTAATTCAGAAGAGAAAAGGTCTCCACAATTTTTTTGCCTATCACTAACCGTTCTCGAGATATCGAATTAAACGCGTTTTCATCGAAATGACCTTGAGCTGACCTCGCCAGAATCCCTCAAATTGGAATATATGCTCAGAATACACCCTCCTGTCGATCCTTCCTAATCCCCAAACTACATAATTTTATGTTTATTTATTTCCGTAATTGCACTGGAGCTGTTTCCATGCTGCAATCTATTGAAACTCAGCCCTTCTTAGCTTGGAGATTGGTCTTGTCGGTTAGACAAGATATTTCATTGTCATCCAATGGACAACTCAGATTTAGAATATCAGAGGTATACTAATGAATTTTTTTTAACATAATTTATTGGTATAATATTATTGATGTAAAAAAAAAGTATAATTTTTGATAGATTCTTCCTATTCATTTCTTTCCTTACATTTTCTGCTTGTAACCAAGCAAAACTATGGTAACGTATTTTATCGTAAATTTTTTGGTACATCTCGTATATAGCTATATAAAAAATATGCTTATCTAATTTAGAAAACAATGTTTTTATCTTCGAAAAGAGTTCCCAAAATAGTTCTACATAAACATCCATACTTTTTTTCTTCTGCCATTATTTGCTCGATTTTTCTCTCTGTAAACATACAACACTTCACAACATC
Source organism: Gonioctena quinquepunctata (assembly GCA_018342105.1). Taxonomy (NCBI): domain Eukaryota; kingdom Metazoa; phylum Arthropoda; class Insecta; order Coleoptera; family Chrysomelidae; genus Gonioctena; species Gonioctena quinquepunctata. The sequence goes on along the minus strand of JAFIRS010000490.1, from coordinate 174,110 downwards.
TGCAGAAGCCTTGATTAATCCAGAAAAAGAGGCAGTTCTGTATTTTCTATGTGATAATTTGAAGTAATCAAAATCGACATTAGCTTTTCTTTCTTCTTCCAGTACGGAAAGGCACACCTTACACTGTATTACTTTTTTCTCTCTCTCTCTCTTCACTACAAAACCTGCCATGTATCAACATTTTCTGTCAAGTTGGATAATGTAGGAAGGAATTCAATCTTCCTTGAAATTCTTCATTGTCAATAATCCTATCATTAATATCTAAATTATATTTTTTAATTAAAGGCATTTCATGCAGTGTTATTCCAGGTTGAATATTTTTTCTGAGAAGTTGTTAAAATGGAAGTATTGTCCTAAGTAAAACAATTTCCATAAACATTTTCTATATCGTGTTGCCACATCAGCCTCAGTGTAATGAAACTGAAATGCTGTTGGGTTATTATTCCAACCATTTCTTTCCCTGAAAAGTTAATCATTACTATTGTAAAATACATTAGTTAACATTTATTTCAACAGGTTAATGTTTGTCAATGTACTATTCACACATTCCAATAATTGAATTTATTGTGATGGAGTCGTTTTTTGAAAAATGCAGTGGTTCACCATCAGTATGTTTGGGACTTTTTAAGTATCCTAAGCCATTTTCAAAAAAAGGATTCCAGAAATCTTTGTTGTCTTCCTTTATTGGAATCTTGTAGAATTTGCCCAACGGATTTCTAGAATTCACTAAATCAAATATCCTATCAAGAACACAAATTAATAACAAACTCAAGACCGGCTCTGAATAAAAATGTCGTCACACTAAATAACAAGTATTGATGTAAACAGCGTTGCCAAATGAGTTTGTAGGAAATCACGATTCTTATTACGATTCCAACAGTTGTTGAGTGCAGAGCCGGATTAAGAGGGGGGCAAACGGGACTGCAGCCCCGGGGCCTCCACAAGAGAAGGGCCTCCACAATATACATTTATAGGTAAAATTTCCCAACAAATACCGAAGGATATGCAAAATTATATATAAAAAATCTGACAACGAAAGAGCAGTTCTCCCACTTTTTCCTCTAATTTTTCGTTTTAAACATTCAACATTTTTTTTCGTATTCTTGTCAAAACCCATGGTTAATATTAATCTTCGATCTGATGAATCATGTGTATATGTGAGAAACAATCACCAAGTGAAACATCATACTATTATACAAAATATTATATCGTATCGAAATAAGCTGTAAAAACAAGAACAATTGAATTAAAAAAAAAATATTATTCTTTTTATTAAATGAAGGATTTTCTGTCGATGTATTCTTCGAATGACACAAGCGATCTAGATACACAATGAAATTCAATAATCTTAAGCAAAAGAAAATAATATTTCAATTTATGAATATGATTGCATCAAATTATTCATAAGAGCCCTGTGCGCATTCCATAATAGAACAAAAGTTCAAATTCTGTTGACTATTTTTCTGCCGATTCTACAAACACTTTGCCCGTCTATACCTGTTTTTCCTATTTATTGGCGTTGACAAGTGTCCGCTGAGTGGCGCGCTTGTAACAGAGAAATCCCCGAAATCTGAAAGTGTGAGTCTACGAGAAGGATGACATTCCGCAACAAATGTAAATCCTTCTGAAAAAGGACTATCAAAATGACCAATCTAAGATGTTCTACTATCAAATTATTGAAAACCAAAATTTCAGAGCTACATTCTCAAACATTGAAATTACAGTGATTATTTTTTGACATTGCTAGAAACCAATAGAAACGTTCAATTCAAATAATTCATATACGTTTTGGCCAATCAATAGTGGGAATATTCTACCTAGAAAATTGTCGCGGGAATAATTTGAGGTATTTTGTTTTTATTGTCTGACAACCTATATTTTTAATTTGACGTCTGTCATCAATTTGCATGAAAAGTGTGAAATGAGTCAAAACCGGTTCAGTACATTATATAATTTTGCAAGGAAATGTGTTTATGATCGTAACATAAAAAAATAATCTAAAGAATACCACACGAGAGTTCGATATAGTAGAAAATAATTATCTAGATTTCTTTCTCAAACTTGTTGGCAATAGCCACTCGAGCCAGTTGATATCTCTTGTCTATTGCCTGGCAACAAGTTTTCGAAAATCTGTCGAATTATTTTCACTCTCTTGTGATATTACAACTAAGAATGTGATGATGTCAAATTGCACTGGAAAGCGTTCATTTTCCAAAATGAAAAAAATTGGCGAATTACGATGAGACAAAGCCGCCTATCAAAGTTATCGCTTCTTAGCATTGAGAATGATTTTCTCCGGATGCTGGATTTGACCGAAATCATCGATGATTTCTCGTCGAAAAAAGCTCGCAAGAATCCATTCGTTTACGCTGTAATTTAATTTATTTCTTGTATTTTATTATACCTACATATGCTCGTGTCGAAATAATTTGATTTGTTCCGCAATAAATAAAAAAAAACTTGTTTGAAAAATAATTAGGGGCCTCCACTCCTTTGTTGCCCCAGGGCCTCCACAGCTTTTAATCCGGCCCTGGTTAAGTGCACCACTTAACTTGTATATTATCTTCTGAATACATATGGCAAAAGAACTTAAGGATCCTGAGTAATCGATAGTCGAATAGTATCGGATCTTTTAATGGGAATATAATGTAATACTTTACATCATAATGCCATTATATTGAATTCTCGTACATGAACTGGCAATGTTGTTGATGATATGCGCATGATTACGTGTGGTGTCCCATCTATACACGTGGTAATTCCTTCCACTTATTTTACTTCTAGTTCTATGACTTTGTGGTTTGTATTCACAATATGGCTCTGGTTGTCGCTATATTGAATTTTGTCACAATATGGCGTCCGGTTGTCGCCATATTGAATTTTGATTATTACGGTCATGTCTGTATTCACAATATGGCGTCTGGTTGTCGCCATATGGAATTGTGATTACTGCCATGTGACACTAGCAAGATTAAGACAATTCGATTGACGTAAGAATCATCAAAATCGACCCACGCGTTTGGTCTCTAGAACGCAACAAAGGAACAAACATACATACATGATAAACACATTACTCTGCTTTGCGTCACGAAGTCGGGTAAAAAGCGTGGGATGCTCGCTACTTACTTTTCATAATGATATTGGGTTAACTGATATCAAGTAACTCGCGCCTTTTTTAGATAAGAGGAAATTCTTTGGTCAATGACTTCTTATTATTTTTAACTTTTTAGTCCATAAGCATGTTTTCTAGTTTTTTCAAACCATAATTGAATTCTATAACAACATCGTTCACTTGTTTTTATAGAACTTAACAAGTTTGGATTGCCATTTCACACTCGGCCACAACCTCTTGGCAACCAGGTGTAAACAGGTATTTCTTTGTTAAATACGTTCATAACGTATTTTAATTGACTATACAGAGTGAGTCAGAATAAGACCGACAAACTTCGACTACAGATTCCTCACCTCATTTCGAGGTGAAAAAGTACTATCAAGGTATGTCCTAAAATGCATCCCCTCTGAGATACAGGGTGTCGAAATTACGAAAAAATTCAGATTTAATTTGTTTTCTCTCAAATTCCTGAAGGAAAGAAGTTGTAACTTGGTACACTAATCAAGGTTTATCAACGTGCTAATTTGAAGTTATAACTTTTTATTTTCGTAAACCAGTGGCGTAGTTTCGCTGGTATGTGGTTCCTGAGATAATTGAGAAAAACTGAAGATATGATCTTTGTAGAGACATAATTTCCTATGTGCAATAATAGCATAATGCTAATTTCTTACAACATATCGGAATATGTGTCAATCCCCTGAATATTTTTTAATATTGGGAGAATCCGAAACATAGTACGGGTGACTCAGAATGAGACCGATAACTCAATCGATGTCGTGGATTCACTGATATGTTACCATACTTGCATATTATTGTTCTGACAGATCAACTGACAAACAAACCCAACCATAAATTCATAATACTCCACTCAGATAAGAGTTAAGGTCTGAAATAATTTTTGCGAAAAACTGTAGTTAAGTACTCTTAATTTGTTGAAGTTTATGTTGGAGTATCGTTATCAAAGCCATTTCTGATTGAATTATCTAGGAAAATATTATCCAATCAACATGTTTTTGATGAAGAAAAACAATTATTGTGTATTAATATATACTTAAATGTTTTCTTTCGATTCGTGATAACTGTTGCAAAGTCGGCCTTTCATGATAGTTTGTGGTAGGCTGTTCAGTACACCACAGATAACGCATAAAACATACACGAAATTTGGAACTAAAAAGAAAGGTAGCCTTTTTCATTGTTTCCGGTAGAAACACACTGATATATCGATACTTACATTAGACATAATTGTCAGTAACCCAAAACAGTTTTAAGCCATCTGTCATCATTTCACTTAGTGAACATCGTTTCAAAATGGAATATTATTTTGAAGAATATACAGATATGCATTTCGTTTATGGTGAAACAGGGGGAAATGCCAGAGCCGCTGCTAAATTATATCAACATAGATATCCAAACAGACATCATCCACATTTCACTACTTTTATAGCTGTGCATCGACGATTGAAGGAAACGGGGTCCTTCAAATTCAGTAAACACCATTGTGGTGCGAATAGAACAAGAAGAGATAATGTTACGGAAGAACAAATTCTTAAACGATTAGCAGCAGATCGGGCTATTTCGTAGGTTACAAGTGTTACAATCAACAGTTAGTCGGGTAGCACGTGAACAACCATTTCGCATACAGAAGGTGATGGCCCTAGATGCTGGTGATTATGGCCCTCGTAGATTTTTTTGTGAATGGTTTTTGAGGATGTATGAAGGAGCAAACGACTTTCCTAGATATGTTCTATTCACGGATGAGGCATGTTTCACAAGAGATGGATATTTCAATAGTAGCATGGAATGTTTCGAAAAGGCTACCAACAAAAGTTTTCAGTGAATATTTGGGTAGGAATGATCGAAAATCGTATCGGTGGACCATATTTTCTTCCTTCTCGTTTGAATGGGCAGAACTACCGAGTGTTTCTTGAACATGTTTTAACTGGGCTACTTGAAGACATACCTCTATTGGCGTCAAATAATGTGGTATCAATATGATCGGCCAATTCCAACGAATCGTTCGTCAATTTCTCGATCAAACATTCCATGATCGGTAGATAGGTAGACGTGGTCCCATACATTGGCCTGCACGTTCTCCGGATTTAACTTCACTTGACTTTTCTGGGGGATAGCTTGAATCTCTAGTGTAAGAAACACCTGTAGAATCTGTGGAAGATTTAATGTCAAGAATTTTAGCAGCATGTACGTAAATACAGGATACACCAGGAATATTTCAAAGCGTGCGACAGTCGATTATATGGAGATGCCAATTGTGTATTGAACAAAATGGTGGTCCATTTGAACATTTGCTTTAATGCCTTGTTTGTTTCTATGTAATATACCCACTAAACCGTTTCTATCATTTAAGTAGATATTAATACACAGTAGTTTTTCTTCATCAAAAACATGTTGATTGGATAATATTTTCATAGATAATTCAATCAGAAATGGCTTTGATAATGATACTCTAACATAAACTTCAACAAATTTAGAGTACTTATCTTCAGTTTTTCAGACCTTATCTCTTATCTAAGTGGAGTATTATGAATTTGAGGTGGGGTTTGTTGGTCAGTTGATCAATCAAAACAATCATTTACAAGAAGTTATGTTAAAATATCAGTGAATCAATTCGATCAAATAATATGATAAATGAAAAAATGGAGTTATCGGTCTCATTCTGATTCACCCGTACTATGTTTCCGATTTTCCCAACATCAAAAAATGTTCAGGAGGTTGACACATATTCCGATATGTTGTAATAAATTAGCATTATTGCACATAGGAAATTATGTCTCTACTAAGAACATATCTTCAGTTTTTCTCAATTATCTCAGAAACCTCCACTTTCAGGCACATGGAATGTTATGACTTTTAGGTTGAGTATCGATGAGCCGAACTGATGTCAAACGTTCATTTGTCCATTCATTTGTCCCAAGAAAATATGAAGGAACATATGACCACATACCATCGTAACTACGCCACTGGTTTACGAAAATGAAAAATTAAAACCTCAAATTAGCACGTTGATAAACCTTGATTGATGTACCAAGTTTCAAATTTTTTCCTTCAGGAATTTTGGAGAAAACAAGTTGAATACTAATTTTTTTCGTACTTTCGTCACCCTGTATCTCGGAGGGGTTGCATTTTAGGACATATTTTCATACCAACTTTTAGGTGAGGAATCTGTAGGCGGATTTTGTCGGTCTTATTCTGACTCACCCTGTATAATAAAATAAAGGTATTATACATGATGGGATACTAGTCAAAGAGCTGGCTGCAGAATACCTGGCCGATCGAGTGATAATGAAATGTTTTTAAAATGTTAGTACTACAGCGACCATACGAAAAATTATTCAGTGCCTGGGCAGAATTCGAGCACTAGTTTTGTATGCTCTCCTCCTGGAAACTTGTTTTTACAGCAACCATACCAATGGAGTAACAGCTTGGAATTACTCTTGAAATTTTGTATTTACAGTCTAACTCCACCAAAAAATAATTTTAATACCAATGTGGCACGAAGATTCACAGTAGGAACTGGACATGAGATTTACAGTAGGAACTGGACATGTTTCGAAGGATTAATCCTTCATCATCAGCAAAATGGAAGGGGTTACAAGCAGATCTAAAGGGGAAGTAAAATGTTACAATTACAAGGGGCAAACATTAAGTGAAAAATAACCTACCATTGTATGGTGGACAAAATTATGAAGAAATGACACTGAAAACAACTACAATAATATTATTGTGTCCGCATCTAGTGCGGGTTCGCTAATGTTAGGGACCGTGGTTAGTCCTAACAAACAACATTTTGATATATTGCAAAGGATTTTTATAAAATCATCAAATACACATAGAGGCGAGGGTAAAATAAAATAGGTTAATGGTTGACATATGACAAAGACTTTCGATCTATGGAACAGAGAAATGTTTGTGACTGTGACATGGTATCGAGAAAAAGAAGTAGCTGAGTGTAGTGTAGAGATGTGTTATGAAATTCGATCTAGAGATGGGAAATCAGAATAGTAAGGAGTTACAAAGTTTTAGGCTATAAAAATGGATTTGTTCATTGATACAATGTAAATGAGAACTTGTGATTGCCTTGTTAATTTCAAGAGTTTCAAGGAGATTGAGTTTTTTACCTTTATCGCAAATATGTAAAATTTCTAGGTCAGAGTTGGGATCAAAATTGTGCTTTTCGTTTATAATATGGTTAGAAAAAACAGAATTAGAGTTAATAAGTTCTTTTTCAGAGTTAGAAACTATTAATCAAACGTGTTCAGCTAGTCGTGTTCTGATCTTGCGGCCTGTTTGACCAATATAACATGTTGTACAATTAGGGATAGAACAATTTCGTTTATAAACACCAGATTTATCCAACATTGGAATTTTATCTTTGGAGTTTACCAAAAAATCTTTTAGGTTGTTAGAAGTTTTGAAAGAGATAGAAAAATTTGAATCAATATTGGTGTTGAGTTTATTAATCAAGATATTCTTGAATTTAATAGATAGAGGACCAAAATAGGACAAAGAAAAATGTTTATTTGGTGAATTAGTTTGTGTTAATCTGAAGTTGGAAAATTTGTTGACATATCTGTGATATAATCTATTGATTGTGTGGAATGGGAAGCCGTTGTTATAAGCAATTTTGTTTGACGATGTTGAGTTCTGTTGAGAAATTGGAATCATTGAGAGGTATTAAAGAGGCGGTGAAAAAGGAATGAAAAGATGAAAATTTCTGATTGTACGGATGGTAATAGTGAAAAGTTATGATGTTATCAGTGTTGGTAAGTTTTCTATATATGGAGAACTCGAGGGTGTCTGATTAGTGAATCATTAGGTCAAGAAAAGGTAATACATTATTAGATTCGATTTCCATGGTGAACTGTATTCTTGGGTTGAAAGAATTTATAAAAATCAAAAAGTGGTTCCAAAGTGCCTTTGAAAAGTCCTGAAATGTCATCGACATATCGATGCCAGAATAAAATTTTAGAGAAACTAGGATGTTTAGAAATGGTAGATTCAAAATTTTACATGAATACTTCAGCTAAAAGAGGACTAAGATCAGAGCCCATGGCTAAACCCGATTTTTTATAATAAAAGGAATTATTGAATTGAAAAAAGTTTTGTTTCAGAAGTAGATCCACTAGAGAGCATATGTTCAATATATGATAAGTGGGTAAATTAGAATTGAAAAAAAGTAATTGTCTAACCAACATGAGACAATCTTCAGGATCTATACTAGGAAGAAGATTGGAAACATCAAAAGAAACTAAGATGTAATTGGGGGGAATATTAAGGGGTGAAATTTTGTTCGTAAGCTCTAGAGAATTTTTAACTGAATGAGGACTCAAAAAATCCATAATTAAAGGAAGTATGGAATTCAACCAACTAGCTAATTTGGGGGCAGGTGAGTTAGTGTACGAAACTACAGCCTTGATGGGAATATTTATTCTATGATTTAAAAAACTTGTTTTCATTTATTTGGATATTTTACAAGGTACAGATACATAATACAATGAAATCTTTCTCATATACAGAGTCATCATTTAAGTGTGCAACATATGGGAATTTTTAAAATTAATAACCAAAATACAAATATTGCCGAATGTTGGTTCGTGTGCAATAATCGTATTAGGTGCACTTAAAATCGTTGTAAGTCAAACAGTATACAGGGTAGGTTTGACGAAAAAGCATTTCAGCAGCATAATAAAAAGAAATAGGCTACCCGAACTGAGAAAGAACATGACAAAAATCGGCAATGGAGACTCAAGAAAATCAGTCCTATACCTATGATGTCCAAGCAGTGCTTTTATCACCACGATCAAATGTTTCTGCTACTTACTACAAAACAAAGAACACAACTTGACCTTTTTTTAAATGAGCATAAAATACGCTACTTGTTACTTATGACACGAAGCTGCAAGGGGCGATATTTTTGCGTCTACAGGGTGCGTCAAAAGTACTTTGACAAACTTCAGGAGGTGGTTCCTCACAATATTCTAATATGAATTGTCCAAATAAATATATGTCCGGAAACGCTTCGTTTCCAAGATACAGGGTGTTAACGTTTTATTTTTATTTTCGTTTTATTCAAATAACTTTCGAAATACTGACCTTAAAAGAACGAAAATTGGTATTGAGGTGTCGAATTCGAACTTTATCTTATTATTGCTCTTACTCGGAAGGGTGCGCCACCTACACGTCTTTTTCTTCTTTGAAGATTCATAACTTTTTTGAGTGTACTTCTAGCACATTTTTCAGTGGAACAATCAATTCTTCTGTCATATCTACGTAAAAAAGCTACCCTTGTTACAAGTCGCTATACGCAACCGTTTTCTAGATATTTGGACTTTCAAATTTCAAGTCGATTATCTGATAATCGATGCGTGTTGAAGTTATTACCATTATTCTGCATTTTTCACAGGAATGCTTAGGAAATGATTTTGACGTTTAAGTAAGTAGTTTTGGTTTTCTGTAGGGGGCGCCACCTATTCTATTTATTTTTACTCGTTTAAAATAGTTATTTTTGTATCAAGGGTGCAAAATCTGTATTCGTTTTATTAAAATTTGCGAGAAATATCAACATTTGATTTCAAGAAATTTTGAATATGTAGAATAAAATAAAATGAAGAAAACTAAATTGTATTCAAATAAATTGTTCAAAGTGTCCACCTTCAGCGAAGATACAGGCATTCAGTCTTCTAGTCATTGAATCTCGTACCGGCTCAAAACTTATTGGTGTGTTTCTTATTGTTTCACAGGCGTCTACTATTCGGTTTCTTAGATCTTCCTCGATCGCTACTGGAGTTTTATAAACTAGTGACTTCAAATGTCCCCAAAAATAAAAATATATCGGATTTAAATCTGGGGACCTTGGTGCCCTCGCCTGGTTAGGTTCTTCTACTTCCCTACCGATCCATCGATTTGGATAGACAATGTTAAGGAATTCCCTGGCTACAACGCTTAAATGGGCCAGAGCCCCATCATGCATAAATCACATGTGGGTACGAATTTCTAATAGTACATTCTGAAGTAGTCCCGGCAATTCATTTTCTAAAAAGTCTCTGTAAGTTGCGCCATTTAGTCGGAACGGAAGGAAGAAAGGACCTATCAAGTAATTATCAATGACTCCCATACGGCCCATACATTACAGAAAATTGATACTGATAATGTCTTTCACTAACTGCGTGCGGATTTTCCAGAGCCCAAACATGGTTGTTATTAAAGTTTGTGATAGCATTTCGGGAGAAGTTTGCCTCGTCCGTGAAGAGTACATATCTTAAACATTGAGGATTTCCAGCCAATTTTCCCAAAAACCACTGACACATAGTAATGCGTTGAGGAAAGTCTCGTGGCGAAAGAGATTGCTTTGAATATGGTATGGATAAAATTGTGACGGTGGAGACTGGTAAATGTTGGAGCTGAAGGCAGTACTCGATATGTAAATCGCTCATGGTAAATACGTCTTGCTTCGAGCGCATTGCCATCCGCAAGGCCATAAACGGAATGCATATCGGCTAAATGAGCATTATTGTTTAATTAATCTTTTATTTTTAAATTAGTGTTTTAAAACTTACAGAAACTTCAACAAAACAACAAAACGTTTAACTGTCACATAATATATAATTACCTAAGATGTCTAAAAACCCTGGTGAATGAACTGATTCGATATTGGTTAGATTTTCGAGGGGACACCACCTGTTACTTCAACAGAGCTTCTCTCTGGGGTAGTCTGTGGTAGATGGCGCCGACCAAAAATGTTTCTTTATATTCTCGCTTAATGTCAGAACTAAATTTCTGACATCTGTAGCTTATTATATGAAATTATTTTCAGTGTTTTGTCGGTATTTATGCGTTTTCTATCTCTTTGATCTGAAATCCTGCTCAGCTTATTCCTGAGTTTGTTCTTTAAAAAATCACTCGTTTATCAGTTCATTAGTGCGTGAGGAATTGTTTATTTTCAGGTAGTTTAGTGTGTAAGGATACTTTTTGTAGAATGGGCCACATTTGTATTTTGTGTGGACAGATGAAGCCGTAAATTCGTATATTCACCCTTATTCAGTACGAATTGACTAATAATGATATTTTCATAGTTCATCATATTGTATGCATTGTAATTTTATATTTTCTGCAATCAAATGACAATTTCATTTCCAATTCTCCGTCTGTCAAATGCAGTTACCCTCAAATTCAAATAGTACAAAATTAGAAAAACAACACGACAGTGCTTTCTTTGTGCAACGTTCGGGGGCTTCTAATTCTAACTTTGCCATTGGTGAAGTTTGACAGATGTCTCTTTTCAACCAATAGCAAAGCTAGAATTAGAACCCGTGAACAGTTCGCCTCAAAAAGAGAGCTGAGGAAATAAATATGGTAATGAATTGATACTAAAACGAAATTGGCGCCATCTGACACGCTAGTAATCTATATTATCAAGTAGGCCAAGTGTCGCCAAGTCGATCCCAAACTTCTACAGGTACAAGTGCAAGCACCAGGGTTTTTAGACATCTTATAGTTACCAAAACTACTTACTTAAACGTCAAATTCACTTCCTAAGCATTCTTGTGAAAAATGCAAAATAATGGTAATAACTTCAACACGTATCGATTATCAAATAATCGAGTTGAAATTTTCAAGTTCAAATATCTAGAAAACGGTTGCTCATAGCGACTTGTAACAGGGGTAGCTTTTTTACGTAGATATGATAGAGGATTGATTTTTTTACTGAAAAACGTGCTAGAAGTACGCTCAAAAAAGTTGTGAATCTTCAAAGAGGAAAAAGACGTGTAGGTGGCGCCCCCTACGAGTAAGAGCAATAATAACGTCAGGTTCGAATTCGACGCCTCAAAAAACCTCTAAATACCAATTTTCGTTTAATTAAGGTCAGTATTTCAAAAGTTAACCCTGTATCTTGGAAACGGAGCGTTTCCAGACATATATTTATTTGGACAATTCATATTAGAATATTGTGAGGAATCACCTCCTGGAGTTTGTCATAGTACTTCTGACTCACCCTGTATATGGACAATTTTTGTAACCAAATTAAAAAGAATAATACAAAAAATTATATTCTGGAGCCATGGGTGTGGTAACCAGAGTTAGGTAGTAGGCATGATATAATAATATAGCAAAAATATCCAGAAGTCATCCACCCCCAGATGGAAGGGGATTCCATTCACGCGACAATTGAAAAAAAATTGGGAAAGAGAAGAAAATTGTCGTACCAAAAGATACATGGCAATAATTCAAAGTGCCCGGCTGAACCCAAGGCCGTATTTACCCGTTTACTGTGATAATTTTGACTTAAAAAAATTCAACCCAGTTTATTATAAAAGTGTACGACTTGGCAAAAAAGTTGGAGATCCATGATGGGCTAATCAAATTTAAATTAGACTTCACTACATCTGGGCCCCCCTCCTAGGCGTCAAAGTCATCCAGTGGGAATTGAACATACAAATTCATACCAAGGACAGTTCCTATTGAGGCACCATAAACTTTTGCAGGAATTAAAACAGTTTATTCCAATAGATTACCCCTTTTTCTATAATTCATTCATTTCTAAATGGATTAGTTGAATTTGGTAATTTTATTTTGTTTCTTTATCCAATGTTTATAAAAAGTGTATTTTCCATTTTTTATCGGTTTACTGTGACTTAGGGTAGTTCCGCCACGAGACAGTTGAATTAGGAAATTATTTTCGACGGAATCGAAAAATTTCAAGGGACTTTTCGATTTGAAACGCGAAAAAAAATTTTTTTTGAAGGGGGGCACTTGCCCCTTCAGTCGACTCTAGAAAATTTCTTCGTTATAGAAAGTCGGCGACTCAAAAAATTGATGTCCCCGAAAAGCGCAGCAAAAAAAAAATTCAGATTCCCCTCTCCCTCCCCCCCTCACTAGAAATCATACGTCATGGGAAAAAATTATCGTTTTTCGATAAAACTTCAATAGACTTTTTTGTAGTACTCTTTTTGACCTTTTTTTTGTGATATTCTACTCTAGCTCCTCCTCGTTTTTCATAAACTTCTTAATTTTAGTACTAACGGTAGAATTAATAATGTGCGCTTCCCCGTGGACTATTTTGAATAACGAGAGTAGTTTTGATTATATTTGTCAAACTAGATGGTCAATCACTTTGATTTTTTTTTCACAATATCTGTGATATCCTGCTCAAGCTCCTCCTCGTTTTTCATAACCGTCTTAATTTTAGTAGTAACGGTAAAATTAATAATGTGCTGTTTGCCATGCATGGTCCATATGTTACGTGTTAATTAAGTCAACTTCAATTATATATATCTCGGGTTCGGGATGGTGAAATTTGTTAAAATTTCATAGAGGTGTTGCTCAAATGTTAAACAACACGTGTGCCAAATTTTAATAATTTCCTAATTCAACTGTCTCGTGGCGGAACTACCTTAAAACTGAGTTTTGTTAATACAGCGAGAAATGAGCGACATACAACTTGTTCAGTTGGTATGTAGGAGCCGAGTTTCTGAGTTATCGGTTTCACGCCGCTCATTGTGTTTCTAAAGCGTACTTGAAATATTTTTTATATGGTGTGTGCCAACAAGAATGGTTTAAGTTAAAGAGCAATTTGTCGTATATCAATTTTGCTCACTAAGTGTAAAACTTTCTGAATATGTAACTCATCAGCATACTTCAGTAGAATATTCATTGTTTGAGACATGGGAAATATCCGTTATTTTAATTACTTGCTTTTTGTTCCTCCTGAAAACTTTCCAAAAGAGTACATACAACGTTTTGCTGTTACCACGATGATTTGCAACTTTTTTCAATGTCCGACAAATTCTTTGGTTGAGAAGTTTTGAATAGAATCCCCTGTTTACTTAGTTCGTTAACCGTACACAATATTGGGAGTAAGTACCTAATTATCAATAATATAGTTATTATCGTTTATCTTATCAGTTTCTGATACATTCACAATACGTAAATACATATCAGTCTGACTAATTGCTTCATTCAGTGTTGACAAGATGTAGAAGTGGAGTTCAATGAAAAAATTATAATGGTAGGACTTTTAGACTTTTCATATTTATTTTAATCCTTTTTCTCTTATAAGGTGTTTGCTATGGGAGAAGGGAGTATATCATTCATATATTTATGAACTACAAATATTGATAAGGATATCCTCTGTAAAGCCAAAACAATTAAACATCGATTTTCAAAAAAAAAACAAGTTCTTATAAATGAATGAGCATGCGCCAGGAGAAATCCATATCTTCTAGTACTCATTGTTTCAAATAAAAAATTATTGGAATACGACACGATTATTCCATTTGTTCCATTCCCACTATGATAAGATAACCACAAAATTGTACGTTGGCTATTGACTGGAAGTGAAACAAACTAAAAAATGGTATGAAATTTAGTGCCTGTTATAGTTGGTTCGAAATTAATTAATTATCAATTAAACTGAAGGAATTGATTGATTGGTGGTTTTATGGTCGAAATATGTAATAAATAAAAAACTCGTGTGCGATCGGGGGACCCCCGTCAGGAACAAAGTCTCTTACGCTTTTTTTTTCTTCCATTACTCTTTTTGACGCTGAGCATATGATTTCACTATTGTCTCTGTAATACACATACTTGCTGCACTTTCCCATTTCTCGAATCTTCATTGCAAAAATGCAATATTGAGACATTATGATTCAGGTATGATTTAAAACAAAAAACAAATATATTTTCTACTTTGCTCCGCAAATCTTACAAGCGCATTACAAATATTCAATTCCACAACGTTCATATGCTACAAATATACGAATAAGACCAAACGGAACTGCCGCAAAACGAGGGACTACCAAGCCAGAGGTCTAGGGTTCAATCCTCAACACGACAATATTTTTTTTATATTTATTTATATATTATGTTTTCTGTGAGTACTAACATTTTGAACACATTTTATTCGGTTACTCGAATATAATTCGATATGGAGATTTAGATTGTTTATATTTGTATATTTTCGTCAAGGAAAAAGCGTTATACTCCCTCCATGGTTCCAAACGATCCAATAAATCAATTAGGTATCAAAAATGTTGCCATCAATCTCATCCCACTGTGCAAGAAATAAAGCCGGGAGGTTTATTTACGTTTAATTCTTGTATCCGTGATGACGTTTCTGAGAAAACATAATTTAAAAGTTATGGAGATGTAACATTGCGATGTTATTATAAGCATTGTCACTAAGGCTTGAACCAGGATTGCCAGTTTTGTTTCAGTTGTTCAATACGAGTTTATGAGATAAACCTGGTTCAACAATGGTTTGAGTTAATCTCCGGGGTTCGAGGAGATAATTTGCCGATTCTAACCTATTTGATTGTTTGACATTTCAATAGACATTGACTATTCTGAACATTATTATTGGTGAATATTATTGTTTTATACCCGCCTGCAATGATGTTCGAAGATAGAACAGACAGAAGATTTTTATGAAGATTTTGATATTATTGCCCCATGGCAGAAACGGTAAAACATATTTCCGATAATATTTCGGCACCTCTCTCGAGTACCTTCAATAAAAGTTTAAATGAGGGAGTCTGTCCGTCGATTTTCAAAGTTGCTGTTATAAAACCTCTCTATAAAACCGGCGATAAAACTGACACTACAAACTATAGGCCGGTTTCACCAGGGCCGATCCAAGGGTATTGGCCGCCCGCGTGCAAATACCAGATGTGCCGCCCCTCCAGAGATTTTTTTCTTATTTTGACTAATATTTAACGTTGACGTTATAAACTCTTGAACTCATCTACCTGTATAACGTCTATTTCACACACAACGATTTTGGACATACTCTACAGTCTACAGACTAGGTACCTAATCATTATAATTACCTAATTTTAAAATAACCTCTCTGGCTTTCTGAGTGGCAAATTTATCAAAAATTTCCGTGAAATCTATTTTTTCACAGATTTCGGATTCAATAGAGATGATGGCCAAATCTGAAAGCCTTTCTTGTGTCATATAATTTCTCAAGTAATTTTTAATTTGCTGAAACTTATTTCTCCTGAAGCCACAGAAACAGGTAAGGTTAAAAAAATTCTAATTGTTAGAGCAAAATTAGGAAAACAGGAAATGAGATAATTTTTGACTATGATTTCTAATACCTCAATTGGCTGTTTCTTACCTGGAAAAATATCTTTGAATGAAGTTATTTCATTAAACAGTTGTATACCGTCTATATCTTTCACGATACTTCCTTCCTCCTGTACCTGTAACTTAATATCTAAGTCCATGCAGGCTTTCATGAGATCATCACTAGAAATGTTGTGAAACTCATACAGAAAGCAGAATATTGAAAAGCACTCAGATAATAATGTAAATCTTTCATTTACCGAAGAGATCGCGTGATCAAGAATTGCAAAATAGAAAGAAGTCTTGAATTGCTGGAAGGGATTCAAAAGGGGTTCATCACTGCCCTCGTAATCAAATAAACGGACCTTTTTCCTGAGCCTCGAACTTGGAAATTCGGGATCAATACCTAAATCTCTAGCAAGTGTTGTGGCTGATTCGACAAATATTTTGAAATTATCGTCTGATCTTTGTGAAACAAAATATTTTTTAAATTATCTAAGCCTTCAATGCATTCCGCGATGTTTAATTTAGGATTTTGAAGCATTTTACTCAGAACATTAATTCTTGATAATAAATCATGCCAATTCAAAATTGAACACAAAAATTTGAATGATTCAAGATTTTTAATTATTGATTTTGCACCATTTTTTGTTTTCGCGTCTCTGGTGGAATCTTCAATTAAGGCATTTAATGCGCTAATAATGTTTTTGAGGTCTTGCTTTAGAGGTCTAATAGCATTGATACGACTTTCCCACCTTGTTTCACTTAATGGTTTCAAAGTTAGACTTTTCACGTATTTTTTTAGTAAATCCCATCGATATGGGGACGCAGAAAAAATTATATACCTCTTGTACCATATCAAAAAATCCAGAAATTTCACCACTGGAGCTGGCAGCGTCATTAACGACGAGGTTTAAGGTATGAGCCGCACACGGCACGTATAATTCTCTAGGATTGATATCGAGAATCCGTTTCTGAAGCCCTATATTTTCCCCTTCATGTTCGATCCATTGTCGTAGCCCTGACCACGTATATCTTTAACTTCGAGCTGCAGACTAGGTAATAGCTTCTCTGATAGAAAATTGCACAACCTTCTCCAGTGGTATTAGTTACTGAAAAAAATCCTAGAAAAAATTCTAAAATATCTACTTTACTTTTACCATCAGTAGTGTTCACACATCTAATTACAAACGTTATTTGTTCTGTATGACTAATATCGGGCGTAGAGTTGAGAATTATAGTGTAATATTTGGCTTTTTTGACAATGCGTGTTATCTCATTACGAATAGATTCGGCTAAAATATGAATAACTTCATTTTGAAAATGCTGCCCTAAGTAGTGTGGAATACGTGTTTTTTTATCTTTGTATTTACTGATATTATTGAGGTGTTCTGAAATAACTGGATCAAATTTGGCCAACATCTCTACTGTCTTTAAAAAATTACCATTATCTCTATGATACAACTCCGTACTAGTTCCTCTGAATGCTAAATTTTGACTGGCTAAAAATTGTACTACAGCAATCATTCTTTCAATGATAGCGCGCCATCGCTTTTTCCCTCTATTGTAAACATTTTGTTGTTACGCGTCAATAGTACAATTTTTTTCCATCCTCGTCTTTATTTCGCACCACGATCTTATAGAGTTAACGTGTTTTAGAGTATTTTCATGCTTATTGAGGTAATCCGAACAATGACGCCAATCAGAAAAGCCAGTACTTACAAGTTGTGTTGAACTATCTCTACTGAACAATTCACATGCAAAACAAAAAATACAATTTAGTTTTATGGAATAGCAGAGCCACGCGCGATTTATTTTCTCCCCGTTCACTAAAGTTTTGTTATAATATGAACAGCTAAATTTTCTGCCACTCTCATCAATCGGAAATTTGAAATCTGCAACTTGTTTGGGACCGTGTTCTACCAATAAATCAATATATTTTTTTGTCAAAATGTTAGGCCAAGTATCTGGATCATCTAGTGCTACTTGAGCAGAGCCCTCTTCCTCTTTGCTCTCATCTTCACATTCGGCTTCACTGGGAATGGGACTGCTTGATGATGATCTTGCAGCTTTATCACCTTCATCGGGTGTGAAATCTATTGATTTATTGTTTGTTTCACTAGTACTGGTGGATGTTGATGGTTGAGAATAATCAAACTCCGCGATTTGATTCAAACCTTTTTGTTCGGGCTCACTTTTATCCGGTTTTCCAAAATACTTTTTCAATTCTCCCGCTTGTTTTGAGATTTCTTCTATTCTTCTATTCTTCTATTCTTCTATTCTTCTATTCTTCTATTCTTCTATTCTTCTATTCTTCTCTTCTATATAGAAGGCACCTGACTCTCTTTTAGTTTTTCTGTTTTTGGACGGGGACGACATCTAAAGGTAAAAGGTAAGAAGAACGATAAGTATATCATGGCTCACAGATGCAGATAAAATGAATAGGAATTCTTCAGAAATTTTGAAATTCATCGAAATGACCTCTAAAAAGTACCTACCATTGTTAATACTTTTTTTTACTTAAAGTGTAAGAATATGGGTTATTCATAAGAAATCCCCATTCCTGTTGAAAAAGTTAGAGCAAATTATTTAAAATAAATAATGATTCGTAGCGCTCTTTCAAAATCTGGGTAAAAATTTAAATTTTCATAAACTTCCCCGGTTGGTAACCTATAATTTTGTGAGAAAATTATATTTTGTGCTAACGAATTTTGAAAGAATTGAAAATAAATTTTGAATTTTCAAACATTCTGTACTTATTTTCAAAACGAATCATCTCGACAAAATTAGTTTAAAAATATGCCCACTTTTTTTATCTAATTAGAAAACACCCTGTACAACATTTCATTCGTTCATAAATCTAGTTAAGAGCTTTGGTACTTAACACAGTTCTGATTTAAACATTTAAACGATACTCAACAGCAACACCTTGTTACTAATTTCCAATATTAACTTACACTTGCACTTGATTGTGTTTATGACCAGTCTTATTGTATGTTGATTCAAAATTAAATGAACATTTTGAAATGAAAATGGTTTATATATAGTGGTAAAGTAGCAAAAAAAATTCCGATGCCGCATCCCTTTAACTTTCTGGAAACAATCCATTTCTTATCTATAAAGAAAACCGCTAAAATAAAGTTTATTTTGACCATTGACCTGCGAGCCGCGTGCCGACTGTGATATATATAGTCTTCACAAGTAAGGTGGCACGGCGAAAAAAAATTCAAAGGAGGCCGCAGCGGCGAAACCTTTGAAAAAAAGCCGCCCGGCGAACAGCAGCACGTTTTTTTCAAAGGTTTCGCCGCTGGTACCTCCTTTAAAAAAATTTTCGCCGTTCCAACTGACATCGTAAAGAGTATACGTACATAAATAAGCCGCCGCGCCGCACACAGGAACCAAACATACTTAGTCGTGTCAAAAATATGGCCCTTGTTTTTTTTTATAGAAATTAAAATTTTTTATGCGGCATTGCCGGCTCTGCCATGAATTTTGCTCTCAAATGAAGAATGTGTGTAGATGAGAGTAGGAGAAGATACTAATGGACAATAGACCAACACACAACACAACTGAGCACTAACGTTTAATTTTTCTTCTTTCAAAAAATAGCTGATTGTTATAACTGAATGCGGCCGCCCCTTAGTTTGGCCGCCCGCGTGCGGTGCACGCGCTGCACACCTGCTAGGATCGGCCCTGGGTTTCACTCATCTCCAACCTAGCTAAACTATTCGAAAAAATAATAAAGACACGTCTGATGAGATATTTAGAAAAATTCAAAATTCTGTCTGATCAACAATTTGGTTTCCGGGAGAAAAGATCTACGAATGATGCAATTTCTCTACTAACGGAAAATATAAGCAAATCGATAGATAAGAAAAAACCAGCTCTTGGAATTTTTGTCGACCTAAAAAGGCATTCGATACAGTAAGCCACCCGGAATTACTACGAGCATTGGAAAGAATTGGCTTCAGGGGAACCCCATACAAACTGATAGAAAGCTATCTCGCAGAACGAAAACAAACTGTACAAATAAACAAAACAATGAGTGAAACAGCTACAGTGAAATATGGTGTTTCACAGGGAACGGTACTGGGACCGATTCTCTTCATTGTATATCTGAATGAATTATTAAAAATTCCTACTGAGGGAAGGTTCATAACATTTGCCGATGACACGGTGATATTTTATGGAGATTCCTCCTGGGATAAACTCAAGGCCAAAGTTGAGAATGACTTCCCAAAAATATTGAAACGGCTTGACAAGTAACTTCTGACTATCAATTTTAGCAAAACATTCATCATACCCTTCACATCTTATTCTGAATATCTTCTGTCTTACAAACATCTCACAATCTCACACCAAAATAACTCTTTCGAAATATCGGCCGTAGACAAAATAAAATACCTTGGAGTCATAATTGACAATAATCTAAAATGGGAGCCACATATTAACAGCCTCGTGAAAAAATTAAGGTAAGGTAAATTTGAATACAATCATCAATCTTCAGAATACAATACCTCAAAACTCTATATTATATGGAGTAGAAACATGGGGTGGTGCTGCAATCACATCCATTCAAAGAATAGAAAGAATGCAGACATTTTTATTGAAAATCATCTTCAAAAAAACGAGAGATTATCTATCAAATATACTATATAAAGATTCACAAATTTTAGACCCTCGCCAATCATTCTGCCATAACATTTTTATTGAACAACATAAAAAAAACATACTTTAATTCCTATTAAGCATGAATACGATACGAGATACAAAAAACTTCCGTCAGTAATCTCAAAACCTGAAAAAAATATTGCACTCAGATGTTATACCTATCTGGGACCAAAACTCTATAATCTTCTGACGATTGAAATGAAAAATATAAATTCAGATAAATTATTCAAGACAAAAGTGAAAAAATGGATATTCCAAATTTCTCGATCGCAATTACACGACTTCATTGATGTGAGAAATAATTTCCATTCCAATATTAAAGTAATATAATTAATAACTATAGGTACACTAGTTCAGATCAATTTTGTCAGATGTGTTTACAACTCAAGAGTTTGTTAGAATTGTTTATTTTTATATATTATTTATTTTCATTTATATACTATTCATTTTTATTTTTATAATTCTATGTTTATAAAAACCTATAAAGAGCACATAATGAGTACAAAAATCTCAGTGTAATATTTGATGGAGGGTCATTATTCACAAATCGCTGATTTTTCTTAATGAACCCCCACATTATAAGTACTATGAATAGGGACAAATCTCAGGTAGAATGTGTATAACTTGACACCATTCAAGGCCATGCCTTATATGGTGTATTCCTATATATATATATTTGTTCACATATCCTCCTATATTTGAATGTAAAATGTAAAAATTCATTATATAATAGTCTGTACAATTTATTGTCTATTGTTTATATATCGAGCAGATGAATAAATATTATTATTATTATAGAAGGAAGAGATCCGTATTTAGACAACGTGCCGTAATTTCTGGTGACTTTAACCCAGCTGGGTGACTTTGGTTCATTTTGATAGACATTATTGATTATAAAATTCAAATATTGCCTTTTCAAGCCTGTTTTTTTTATCATATTCATTTTTCGTGATTCTTTCAATTGTATATGGGAATGTATTCCATTCGGGAGTCATGTGCAACCAAATTCAACTTGCATAAAATTTGTCTGCAACTAGCAATATGTTTTTTACTCATTTATGATGATTAGAAATGAAATATTTTTTTTATGGACAAATTTATTTTGCTTATTTTATCCGTCGGGTTACTTTGACCTATGTTCATGCTATAAAGAGAAAATCACGCAAAATATTAGCCATGGGTCAAAGCCAGCCCTCAATATGCGGGTGACTTTGCACACCATGTTCTTTTTTATATATCCACATACAAAGTCTTAATCACCATTTGACATAGCTAATTTGAAAGAGGGGTTAAAGATCAATATTTTGGTATAACATAATACCAATTTATTTTTACAAATTCATCGTAGACATTCTTTGAATTTAAGTAAGCCAAAGTCACCCGAAATTACGGTACCTCAAAACCATCTGGAAGAATGGACGGAAAAATAATTTTTAAATAGATTTCGCTTGCCAAAAGAAATCGTCCTCAACTAACAAAAATACAAAGAATCCCCCTCAAATGACTACAAAGGCAAAATCGTAACGAAAAATAAACTTCCAAATAGAAATCAAATCTTGATTTTTCATACCAAAAACGTTTGTCATAAAAAACTTAATTCAAATCATCACAAATGCAAAATGAAAAACTACATAATCTGTTCTCAGGAATCTCAAGCAAATGTTGATTTATTGTTGGTTCATGAGTTATTGTGGCAAAAATCACTAATTACTACTAACTCAATTAACAATTAAGGTATCCATTATGTTGTGGTGTTATCAGTACTACATATTTTAATTTAGTTACCAATTGGAAATAAATGATTACCTTTATATTCTTAAGAGTAGCATTAAGCGATATGTTCGAGGTTGAGTGGAAGAGCAATTTCCATGGTGATTCGTCACTATTGAAATTGAACTCTGCCTTTAATTTTTTTCCAAAGTTAAATATGCTATATATTTCATTTTAATTGGAAAGGAAGAAAATAATAAAGACGATATTATTATTATTATATGTGTGCCAAGTTTCAAGAGAATCGGTTCACACGTGGAAAATCAATCTTCCCCCATTTCTCAACCCTTAGGTGTGGATAATTCTTCAAATTCAAACATGACTAATTTAGAGGTATACCCTATACAATAAAAAAAGAATCATCTGAATCGGATAACCCAGTACAAAGTAATGCTAGGATGGGTTGACGGGCCAGAATTCAGAGGGTGAACGAACAATATCCTCCATATGGCTAGCCTTAGGGACGGCATTTTTTTTTCAATTTCAAATGGAACCAACCTCGAAGTAAACACTATCCAATGAAAAAAAAACATCAAAATCTGAGTACTCTATGAAATTTTATGCGTGGGCATACATAAAAAAAATATAGGGTCGACTAGAGAACCTTCTCCTTTTTTATTTCGTCGGTTAAAAACCCCGCACTTGCAAATAATAAATCTTTGTCGTCGCACGACATTTCTACCAGCTCTAGTCGCACCAAACCCTCCCAAAGGTTGTCGAACTCAGATCCAAATTTCGGTGTGGATGTACGCATTCCAATCCCTTCCAACGCCAAACCCCAATGGACAAATGCTTGGGTTCGGTTGCTCGGTCTGTACGTGGCTTTAGATTTTCCTTCGAAGTATTTGTGTCCAAGGACCCATAGCAGAGTTATTCTATTATTCCTGTCTAGACATTAAAGGGCATTCACGCAGTTTCATACTATACCAAGGCTTTCAGTGTCGCTTGGCTGTCCGACGTGATTTTACCAAATGGTTTTCTGCAGTTTTCTGTTTTCTGCAGGGTTTTGTTGCTTTGGAAACCCTATAATTTACAAATTGGCCACAAAGGTTACAACACTTTAAACGAAAGTACTTTCTCTAAATTAAAAACGCCCAATCCAAAAAACAAAAAAACACACACTATATACCAAATACCTTGTAATGGCAACAATTGCAATAAAGTATATATCGGCCAAACGTCACAATACCTTGAAAGAGAATAAGTGGGCATAAATATACAAAAAGTGCATCAACAGCACTAAACAAACATAAAAAATTTACTAACCATGTTTTCAACTATAACGACACTAAAATCCTTACCACAGAGAGAAACACCCAAAAATGAGAATTTCTAGAGATGATCCACATAAAACGGAACCAAAATGCTTTAAATGATAAAACGGATATTAAGGGACTAAGTAAAATTTACCACAAGATCATCTAAATTAAATGTCCACTACTGTCTACTCCCCTTGCGACTATATATTATCACATCTATCGTAATACGATATATCGTGATGTTGGTTTTCAAATTACAGACTATAAAATAAAAAACAACACCACCAACTCCTTCATATCAAATTAAAACACCAGTCGAAACTTCTATCACAATATATACTCATCATAATACACTATTGAGTTAGTTCCAATAGGGAAGATAGATGACAATACTAAACTACGAAATTCCTAAAACCATCTTGAGATACGTCATTCCCTGTCTTTTGGGTCAATGTCAAACGTCCTATATTAAAAATCGAAAAACAGAAAAATTCCAAACTATCTGATGATGAACGAAAAAATTGGTTTATCTTTTTACTACTCAACCACAGTGAAAACAATACTATTCAAGAATGAATAAACCAAAGAAAGAAACCCACTACACTAAAATCGTTGTGGGGCCAAAAACATCGAACCCAACCCAACCGAATTTGTGCTGACAGGTAATAACACATAATCTTTTTTCACAAGAAAAACGATCTAACACCTCTCACCTTTTTTAGATACAATATCTGATGAAGCTTAAGTACTTAAGCGAAACGTTATATTTTCTATATAAAAAAATAAATTGCAATATGAAATAGTACCAAATTTGCATCCACGTTTTATTCCTATAAGTGAACCAAAACCCAAAAAAAAAAATATATATATATATATAAATTAGTAAAAAAATTAGTAAAACAAAACAAAAGAAAACAAAAATTATTTATTTTTGTTGATGTTTGATTGTGGAAAGTAAATAAACAAATATAAAATGAAAAGTAAAAACGACCGCAATCAACGCATCATAACAATATATATATATATATATATATATTTATATATATATATATATAAATATATATATATATATATAAATATATATATATATATATAATATATATATATATATATATATATCTTCGCAGATTTCCGCGGGAAAAATGGGTTGAGATAGTTTCTCGGTTTTCTGTCCGTGTTCTGTGTTTTTGGTCCTCAAAAGGTCCGATTTCACGACGTTCCGGCAAATTCACATTTGCCATCTTCAGATGATGTCTAATTCATTCCATTGTTTCGAACTCGACTGATGTTTTCACGTTTTCGTGTTGTGCTCCTCAATTGGTAATGGTGGTTAGTCGATTGCGCACGAACATCACGATCGGTTTCCTTCGTTCGCGCCGTATTGCGTGTAGAGCCGGAAGACCTCGTTGTTTGCCAGATCGCCACCGGTGTTGCTCAATTGTGCACGATCGTCAGGATCGGTCTCCTTCTTCCGTGTTCTGCTTTGTATGGGGCCGGAAGAGGTCGCTGTTGGACGCGCCGTTGCCAGGTCGCCGTGGGTGTTGCTGGGTGAACTCCCTGCTGGAAGCGTCGATTGTCCATCACCGTTGATGTTTTGTTGTTGATTAATTTATCGGTGGGTCAAGATAGATCGCCATATGATTGGTAGTCTTCGACTGTCATCCCTTTTGTTTAAATTATGTGGTCGTTTTTCGATTTCGATGGCTTCTCTCGTTGTTCTTGAGTAGAAATTCTCATCACTCGTCGATGTCCGAGTTTCATTGAAGTTTATGCTGTGTCCTGTTGTTAGTACATGTTGGAATAGTGACGATGTGGTCTTCCTGTTTCGTATAGAAATATTGTGTTCCTCTTTGCGGATGTTGATTCTTCTGTTTGTTTGGCCTATGTACATCTTTTCACAATTTCCACATGGTATTTCATAGACTTCTTGGCATGGTATACGGTCCTTATGGTTTCTGAGGGTGGATCTTATGGTACGGTCTGTTATAAACATTGTAAGGGTATTGTGTCGGTGAAGAATTCTACCCATCCTATCCGTTGTACCCTTTATGTATGGTAGGAATGTTTTGCCAATCGTTGGTTCCTAAACCTCTCGTTATTCCTTTTTGTGTCGTGCCGTTTTTGAATTTTTAATTTGAGTTTTATATTATCCAAACTTGGGTGACACACTGCCGTGTGTCTAGATCCAGCGATGGCGTCATTAAATAAAATTAAGTTTTAGCTTCATAAACGGAGAACGGAAGCGAATGAGATAGAATCAACACATGTCACGTTCACCTTGAGATAACAGCCTAGACCACCGGTGGAATTAAATAACCGAAAAATTCCACAGAAATACAATATAAAATAGAAAGGCATGTATCTCGACCGTAGGCTCATATGGCAACAATATGATTTTACAAAAAAGAAGCAGTTTAGGTTACAATTCAAAATAAACTCAATTAGTTTCTTGGCAGAAAATCTACACTCGTATCTCGAAGATTGAAACATTCCAATGGAAAGTGGATTGAAAACTTGATATTGAGTATGCTGTCATCGATTATGTCCGTTCTACCTATGATATTTTTAGTCCTACATCCAAGCAGCATTATAGTGACGGAAACTGATACTGCAACTTCGACTCGGTGGTTATCACGTAATCACCACTAAATCTACCACTTTACAGTAAGAATTGAAAACTTTTCAACAAAAAGTGAAACCGATGAAAATGGAAACAGAAAAGCAAAAAATAACCCTTCTTAGTCACAATAACTAAGCTCCTAAACTTATGTAAGTAACTAATTTTGAGTCGGCGCCAATCAAACAATCAACAAAAATCATTAAATTTCTTTAAAAAAAATCATCAAAACGCCACCGCGCATCCCGCTGCCATCATTTTACGCTTTACCTAATTCAATTGCTAGTTTGCTTGGCGCAGACTCAAAATTAGTTACTTACATTAGTTTAGGTGCTTAGTTATTAAGACTGAGAAGGGTTATTTTTTGCTTTTCAGTTTCTTTTTTCATAGGTTCAATTTTTTGTTCAAAAGTTTTTATTATTATTACATTCTTTAATTACAAACAAAATAAAGAAACGGCAGGCTAGGCGTCGTTGGTGGGTGACAACACCACTTAAAAACAGACTTTTGTACAGTGGAAGTAGCTTATTAGAGGAACTTCAGAAGATAGTGGACATTTTAGAAAACTGAAAAATAGAATACAAATAACAGAAGAGCGATACCCACATTGGCACAAATAACACAGGAAAAACTAAGTTTCAAAGCTTTGAAAAAGGAATAAATTTATTCCGAAACGTCAGCGATAAAAATTAGTTTTACTCCCTGGTCCTAACTCCCGTTAAATCCAACTATATTCAATTCTTGGGACGATGAATCATTTATAAATTATTGAGGTTGCTATTTATTGGTCTATTTGCGCAATCTAAAACATTGTTCAATAGTTCATGGATAGGGTACTTTATTGTTTCTTGATGACGAGCATATCCTAGGTACCAAAGTACGCTGCAAATATGGGAACAGCATCTCACTATTCTTGCTCCACTTTTGCAGGTACCTACAGTAGTAGCCTAGAATACGTTCATCTGCAGGTGCATCAGGAATAATACTAAAGGATATTCACAGATGATACTTTATAGCATTCCTAAATCTGGATGCTATACGGCAGCGAATAGTCCAGCTTCAGGATTACGCATATCAATTTCCAATAGAAAAAATAAAGTACCCTATCCATGAACCATTGAGAAATGTTTTAGATTGCGCAAATAGACCAATCAATAACAATATTAATAATTTAATTTGAATTTGAGTTTTGGTTATTGTTTGTTTTTCGAGAGTTCCATTATGTAAATTGTTGATTATGTTATTTATAACTAATTAGTTTCAATTTCGATTTGTTATATTATAATTTCCATAATATTAATTGACTTTTTATGTTAAAAGTCGTTATTTATAATTCGATTTTTTTGAGTCTATACTGTGGAGTTCCAAATTGTTGTTGAGTGTGGTTTGTGTTGTTTATATTATCAAATAATTGATTTCGAAAAGTTTTATAATAGAATTGAATGTGTCGAAAGGTTCCATAAAATTTTGTTAAATCGATAGGTTACCCCATATATCGTAATACCGTAAACTTCAAAAATGCATATCTTAGAGACGCAGAATACATAGTTTATAAAACTATCGTATATGGTCCAAATTAACGGAACTATTTTCTAAATATTCAATAAAACCATTGTAAATGACCTAAAAAAAATGTAACGCACCCTTTATCTAAACGAAAGGTAATATTGAACAATTGAGTTCATCAGAATGTTACCCTATATTTCATTCAATGGGCATTTTTTTTTTAAAAAAACATTTCAATTTTATAAACTAAAATTAAAAAAAAAAAATTCAAACAGAGAGAGTATCAAGAAACAAAACACGCTTTTTCGCCTACAATAGACTGAAAACTTAAATATATATATATATATATATATATATATATATATATATATCTATATATATATATATATATATCTATATATGAACAGTATCAAATTATAGATAGCGACACCTATAATCTGTGTGGTGGAGCTTAGACCTGTCATCGTGGAATTTTGAAGATACGAGATTTCGTAAACATCAATAGTCACCCAATGTAATAGACCAAAAGATACTAGCACCTCTTTAATCTAAATACGAATAGAGTTATGAATCAATGAGATCATCATGTCAACCTGTTACTTTCCTATCGACTTTTCTTTTCAAATGACAGATAGAGATACCCAATCGTCTGAATATGAACAATCAATAAGATACGCACCAATTGTTACTAGACTCGGAATTTAAAAAGATTAAACATCAAACAGAAGATCATGCATAGACAACCAATACAAAGTCTTAGTCTTTACGCATACAAATAGGAAAATGAAATCTTTAACTTTCGATTGTAATACTATATCTATATGGACCCATCTATGATTAACATAATGTGATCTATAATGATTTCTCATATTCGTATATCTATATATATATATATATATATATATCTTGTTGGTTTTAAAATAGTGCTGAAAAAAAATGCGGAAAAACGATTTTTTTTTACTATGCCCCGTATACACCCTAATGTACTATCATCAATAAGATTATAATTGAACATGTCATCCTTACTTTGTCTTTTTTCGACTGAAAAAACAGTTTCTTTCCTTATCAATCCTACCCCAATACGACGTTTTTACGAACTTTGGCCACTTATATCAGAAACTAAACATACAAAATCATTTGAACTCGCACTTCTCTTCAATGACCCATCATACTATAACATAATAGTTTCAGCCAATTCGATCGAGAGCCAATTTTCCATATGTTTTCGTGCGGGGTCCTTTCCCGCAAGTAAAACAGCAGTTCGGGCTAGACGCTTGTCGTATATAATAGAAAGAGACAGAGAGAGAGAGAGAGAGAGAGAGAGAGAGACAGAAAGTCGCATGGAGGGGACATAACGCTTTTTCTTACGTGACGATTTCTACCAGTCAACACCTACCACAAGCCGCGTAAAGGAACTTCGTTCCAAAAACCTGTAATATTTATGTCATGTATCAAACTGATTTCCTTGACTTCACTTTGTTCACATTGGGTCTTATCAATATTGGAAGTTTATAAATAAATTATATCTATATGTTATCACTGGCGTGCTGAATTATAATCAGTAGGGTCCATGGATAGAATGGTTTTTCACCATACTTTTCAATGTATCTTTTCAATCTCAAAACATTGGTGATTTTATGAAGAGTGTTTATAATTTCCACATCTGAAAGTTTTTTATTCCAAAGTTAGATTTTCAACACAATAATAGAGAAGTAGAAAATCTTTTTTAGAAATCTAATTAAATATTATTGAAAAATGTACATGCGGCCGTCCCACTGAAGATTTCTTTGTCGAATCACTTCCGTGCCACAATTTTAATACCGCCGGCCAATTTCCAGCAGCCCAAATCCTGAAGATAGCCGAACATCCATGGGCGTATCATTCTTATTCCAGACAGGCGCGTGCTTGGAAATAATTCCCTTACAGGGCCCCCCATGCCTAGAGATTTTTTCATTCATTTAAATTAATTATTCGATTAATTGTAAGACTCTTCATAAACTAAGAGTTTTATTGAAGCTTTTTAGATACTGATACACAATAATCAACACTGGTTATTATTAAAAAATTAAGAAAATAGAGTTTATTTATATCTAAACAAACGTGATAACGTAAGGAATAAATATTTAACAAAAATACAAACAAAAACAAAACAAAATAATCTTTTAACAAATAAACAAATAACTAGATACAAATACAAAACACAAATTCTAAAAATCGAAAATACGAGAACTATTACAACTACTGTAATAGACTTTTAAACGCTTTACTGTTCTGGCACAATTTGTCAGTAATAACCTCGGTAGTAATATCAATTAATATATCAGATTCGCACGCCATAAGAAAAAAGGCTTCCAAAGTTTTAACATACCATAGAGGTTTTTCCCAGTAGTAGAAGTTACGTGTTTTAAAACAATGGCCCTTTCAACAACTTTGTTGGACTTGACATATCTTAATAAATTTGCACATTGGTCATGAGAAGAAATATCCATTGTGGTATCCATTGTTATGGAATATACTTTTGCTTGGCGAACTACTTCTGATAGAATTTTAAGCATTTCGGAGGTAATTTGACAGATTTATTGCTTAAGAATGTTATTAAAATCCCCCAACCTTTACTTTTATCAGCACTTTTTTTAAGTTTGCTTTCTCTGGCAGATTCTTTGACATGCTTATTCGAAATGGCATCGTATTTGGCTACTAAAAGAACAATTTCCAAGAAATTCCCATGATTTTCAGTGACATTTTCTAAACTATGAGCCGATTCGTTTCTATGACCACGGAAAGGTAACATATGCTTTCCCATTATTATAATTATTTCAATCATTCTGACCAGTACCGCTCTTCGGTCCATAACTTCCTGTCGATAAGAGAAACATTCTCAATTGAATATACAATTGAGAATGATTCCCTTTTCAACATGAGGTTATCTTGAACGATGGAAGATAGTGACTAAAGTTTATCTTTCAGTCGCAGATGATTCCGCATCTGATTTTATGAACAGCCTGTTCTTATTTTCAAACAAATCAATTCCTGTAGATGTTTCGCTTGAACATTTCGATTAATAAAGTTTTCAATCGTTATACCTGATTTCGTCTGCATGTAACTCTTTACAGCATTATAATGACTTAGATAATTTTGGTGCGCCGCTATTCGCTGGTATACGTGTTTCGATTCTCTAAATCCGCTGACAAATGTTGATTTAAAATAACTACAAGGCAAACAGTACAATATAAATTCTTATTTTTTTTTAACTCAACCATTTTCTGTTTTAATTTGATTCTGGGTCACCATTACGACACAATGCTTTGCAATAATCAAAGGGTAAAGGATCGCCGGTGTCCATTTTCGTAGATTGAAATGGATGTCTAGAGAAAACATCCAATATTTCACTATCCTTCGGTTTAACAAACAATATCCTAGTTGTCTCGCTATTTTCGTTGAGATCTTATTCACGTTCTTCACCCTCGTTGCACATTAAGTTTTCATTATCTGTACAAAATAATTTAACAGACAGACAGACAACCTGCAGAATTAACCTCGGATTCAATCCCCCTGAAGTGACATTTTTCAACCCAATTAAAACGAAATCAACTAGTACCCTACACATATTGACTGCCTATTAAAATTAAAACACTAAGAAGTGACCAAAAAAATTATCAAGAAGTAACCAAAAAAATTATCAAGAAGTGACCAAAAAAATTATAAAAATTGCTTTGCTTTAACACAAGAGTCTACAGAACAGATACCAATTCTACTTTGGCTCCCGGCTTCCGAGTCTGCGCCTGATAAAATCATTGGAACTTTTAAATTCGCAAACATCACAGCAGAAGCCAATGACGAAGAAGATTGGCCTTCTTGATCCAAATTTGTTTCCGCTCCTTTGTTACTTTTCCACAAATTACTTAATTCAACTATGCCAGATGCTGCGCACTGTAGTTTTTTCTGCTTTCTTAGTTGGCGTTTTTCATCCCCGAAAAGTTCTTATCTTTTCATGGTTAAATTTTATGAATTCTTAATGCATAAAAAAGTACATCACACGAGACACGATGATTTGAACATGCACGTAGTAGTATGTAGCATGTAGCAGAGATCACAGCCTGTGGCGCAAGCACAAGGCGCTAGAATATTAAAGGGTTGGGGAACTGGAAACTGGTGGGGGTATTGTGTTACGTCGCCGGTCGCCTCGCTAGGTCGCTAGTCGCAGTCGTCGCTGTGTCAATGTTTGATAGGTTGGGTGTGTTAAATCAGGGGGCAAATTTATCTCATCGGGGTCGTGGGGCCCCTTGTGGCCAATTTATGAGGGCCCACAGGGAAACTCCCGGTCGCATGGTGGGCCAGCACGCGCCTGATTCCAGATTTGTTCATGGATGATTGAACTATGGATTATGGAATATTAAAAAATTTCAAAGGTAGAGAAATAAGAGATCATTTCGATGCAATGGGAAGGTGTGGAGAAACTGAACTGTGTCGCACAGGAACAGAAAAAAGTCCATCGACGAAAAACTATGTGGTTGACTATATATGAATATCAAATTAATTTCATAAACGGAAATGAAAATGTCACATATTAATGGTGGGCGTTCAATGTACTGTATTTTACCGGTGTGAAAACAGCGGCCAAATATAGCAGACCAAATCTACGGAAATACCCGAACGCCAAGACCAGTGGCGTACCAACCGATTGAGTCTTTAACATATATAACCCATTATTATGAAATCTAATAGAAATTTCTTTGAAAATATATTGACTTGAATGCATTTATTGATGATTTCATTGGAAGATGAGAGGAATTCAACTTTTCTAATCAAAAAGTGAGTGACATAATTTTTAAAATAAATTTTTCCTAGAAAACTTGGTTCTGGCATGAACAAATTTTGGCAAGATGTTTCTTATTGAAACACCACCATTTCGGGAAAAAATGGTCGACTTCCCTTGGGATCCAGGAGTAGAATTTCCCACCCCTAATATTCGAAAATTTATTTCTCATTGAAAACTTGGTTCTAGCAACGTTGTGAAAATGGACCTTTTTTTTCCTTCTTCATTTAACGTCGGCCTATTTCTTCTACCAAGGCTAAACACCGACGCCGGTGAGCACACTCCTCCCAACCGGAAATTTTGCCGAATCCTCTGTTGTTTCAGAGGTAGGGTTCTTTAACGAGCTCAACATCCATGAACTCGGAACCGACATCTTAACGCCCCCTCCGAAGGACGGTATATCTATCGTCTTATCTCGTGCTCATTGATAAGACGCCTGTAGCTGCGAATATGCTACTACGCTACAGTTGTAAGCACATTTAACGTGGAACTTCCTTGTCCTGTGGTCACCCATTCAAGTACTAACCACGCCCGACCATGCTCGGCTTCAGATATCGATAAGACTCTCGTCAACCTTTTAAAGACCAATCTAACCTTTTGCACACCCGTGAATGACGAGGGTATAATGCCCTTTTATAACGAATTACAGTGGCTAATAATACTAAAAAAAATTGGAAACATGTTTTGTTATTTGCCAAATTCGACAAACATTTGAGAGGCGCCGCTCACCTAACCTCAGCCGTCTTGCTCAGAGCTGTGAATAAACGCAATTGCCGGATGCAATAAACATTTAAATATTGTGGAATGTTGAATTGACTGTGTGGTGAATGTACAAAAAAATTCTTAAAAATTCCATTTCGTGCAGCTTGCGATAGATATTCGATTTCAAATTGATGAAAACAAACGAACCTCGTTACATCCAAACTGGTTAAGTCAGAACTAGAAAATTAAATCAACACAGTCTTGAGGCAGTTATCGAATCACAATTATAAAAAAATCCGTTGTAAGAACACAAAAAACACAGTATTGTTGTATTGTTTTCAAAATAATATCGGCCATCATTTTGACCTAGTCATTCAGAATAACACGTGAACACTGTTGCCAGGTAGTGTTTCCAAGATTTTCGTACGCGCCTGTTGTTGTGCATTAACAAGCCATCTACGGACAAACGTTTCGACTACTGTTTTCTGATTGACTGATGAATGGAAGATCTTACTTAGCAACCAATCAGGAAACAGTACGCGATCTACACGAGAACAAATTTGAATATTTTTGTCTTTTGCTGGTTCTTACAACTGAACACCGTACTGTTCCGTTCGTATTTTGGAGAGTGGAAGACAAGAGAAATTACTCGTCGCATTTATGAATGAAGTGGTGAATCTCAATAACGAGTGAGGAAAATACTGTGAATATCTAAAATGAGTAAACGATTCGGGCGTTTCCTTACTAGATATATTAACATTATATACATTATTTTTTTATAGAATGACACATTTTCAAAATTATATTGCGATATCAAGGCTCCAAATTGACTTGGAGAGATGTACAATTCCTTTTTTTAGAATTACATGATTCATTAGTGGTGAGCTTTGGCTTCAAATTGAGTGTTACATACCTGCTACATGTTTATGTTTTGTGATTTGCTCATATTATTGAATCTGAAAAAACAAACATGGACTTAGTTATTGCCAATCCATATGAAATGATGAAGAATCCATTATATCATCGGCGATGAATTAGATAACTTGTTCAATCCTGAGAATTCAATCAGAAGTTTTAATCCTTGTATTAGTGGCACATAGTTATCTCATTCATCGCCGATAGTATAATAGATCCTTCATCATTTTATATGGATTGACAATAAATAATTCTATGATTGTTATTTCAGATTCAATGATATGAGTGAATCACAAAACCTCTATACCATTTAAAGCCAAAGCTTACCTCTGATGAATTATGCAATTCTGAAAAAAAAACCGACTGCGTAAAAAGTGAACTTTAAAAAAGATGGAAACAAGATTATCATAAAATTATGTTTTAAGAGGTTAACTATTGAACTTAGTACCTACTTTAAACAATCTCCCGCAGACGAAGGCATCTTCTTTTATTTAATAATGAAGATATATTATTGCCTCCGACTGCCTGAAATTGTTAACGGTATTAAATTTACTAGTGATCTTCTTAAAACATAATTTTCTGACAATATTTTCTTCTCTTTTTTAAATTTCACTTTTTACACAGTAGGGATTTTTCCTATTAATTTTTTTTATTTTATACTTTTTTGTTAGGATTATTAGACGATAATAATCTTAAGTCATCAAGCCGTTCGTTATAGCCGAGTTTGACTGTACTTAATTGAGTTTCTATCAAAATATTTGAGTGATAGTATATTAAAAATGTAATGAAAACGAAATAGGTACTGAAACCGAAATAAACCAACTAACGAGAAAATTAACCAATTACTGATGTACCAGGCTATTCGCTGTAATAACTTTTTCACAATATGGCGTATGGTTGTCGCCATATTCAATTTTGTCACAATATGGCGTCTGGTTGGCGCCATATTCAAATTCAAAATTCAAATTCAAAATATGCTTTATTTTTATAAGTATATATATATAGACTTGTTAACAAAGCTTGATAATTAATATAATTTATAAAAACATATAAACAGATGAAAACATATAATGCAAACATATAAATATATAAATTATTGATTGAATTTCGATTATTACTGTCATGTCTTTATTCACATTATGGCGTCTGGTTGTCGCCATATTGAATTTTGATTACTGTCATGTATTTAGTGACACTCGTAAGATTAAGACAATTCGATTGACGCAAGAATCATCAAAACGGGCCAACGCGTTTGATCTCTAGAGTGCCACGAAGGAACACATTACCCTCCTTTGGGTCGCGGAGTCAGGTGAGAAGGAGTAGATCTGTTCAAGTCAATAAACAATAATTTCTATTATGTAAATATCTCTAGTGCGAAAACGCCCCAAGCGTTAACACAGTGTTTTCTTAACTCGTGATTGGTGACTCCATAATCCAACCAGAATTGAAATTTTCTACTTCATTCATAAATCCGAAGAGTGATTACTCCTGTCTTCCTCTCTTCAAATATGCACGGAACGCTGATCAATTGTGAGAACCAGCAAAATAATGTTCAAATTAGTTCTCGTGCACAACGTGTAATGTTTTATAATTGGTTGCTAAGTAAGATCTTCCATTCACCAGCAAATCGGAAAATAGTAGTCGAAACGTTCGTTCGTAGACAGTTTTGTATTGCCCAACAAAAAGCGCGTGCGAGAATCATGAAAACCCTACCTGGCAACGGTATTCACGTGCTATTCTGAATGACTAAGACACAATGATGGCCAATATTATTTTGAAATAATACAACAATACTGTGTCTTTTGTGTTCTTACAACTATTTTTTTAATAATTGTGCTACGATAAGTGCCTCAAAGCTGTGTTGACTTTTCTTCTAGTTCTGACATTATCTAGCAATTTAGATATACTGAGGCTCGTTTTTTCATCACATCAAAATTAAATATCTATCGCAAACAGCCTGAAATGGAAATTTCCAGACTCTTTTTGTGCATTTACCTCACAATAAATTCAACATTCCACTTTATTTAAAAGCTTATTGCATCTGGCAATCGCATCAACTCACATCTCTGAGCAGGACAGCTGAGGTTGGGCGAGCTACACTTCCCAAAATTTCGTGAATTTGAAAAAGAACAAAACATGTATTAAATTTTTTTTCGGACTCTTAACCATTGTAATTTGTTACAGTCGTCCACGGGGTTCAATTACACCATATATATATATATATATATATATTGTGTTAAATGTATTCTTGAATCGTGATAATTGTAATATTTCCTATAGTACAAACACAACACAGCGAAGCACACAACAAAAGAACACAAATAAACATAATGTCCAACATAAATATAAACCTCACCCTTGTTTACGCCATTGTGACAAGTCTACGCCACTGTAGTTTGTTTATCGCTATGAAAGACAGTTACCAGATGCACTAGTGTGCAACAGGCAGAATGTTTGAACTAGGGTTGCAAGCTAGACATGTTCGCTTTAAGTTCTTGTAAAAATCACAGCAATTATTCAATTTCGAGTTCGAGTAGTGATTATTACTAGAAAAGAAGCAATTCCATTCCATATCGTACAGTCCACTCAAGATCCAACATGGTCCAATCGAACCGGATTGATTAGTGTGCGCGATTTAAAACAATCCGTCGACAAACAAGCAGGGTGTTGGTGCATTCTCGAGGGCCACAAGACATCGAGTCAAGTTAGCAGTTCCAGTCGACGTTGCCAGTCGTTCAGAATCAAACCCACAAGTTGAGCATTCCCAGTAAGTCCATTCTATTTGTCCAAATTCCTATTTATTCAAGTAAATTCAATTCAGCACGAGTACGATGCCTAACTGATTTGAAATTTGACCACGGTCAAACAAAGGGGAAATTAACAAGGACAAAATATTATTTCGAGTCATTAGATCTATAGAAAATCGATAATACCATTTTCAATCAACTAAATTTGCGAATACAAAAGTTAGAACCCATTTTTGATGAGTTTTCGGACATTTAAACAAGACTAGAACGTTTAGATTTGGAAAATATCGAGCCAGAGTCGAAAAATCGCGAGGAATTCGAAAATTCTTATTACCAACAACTAGTCTCTCAGATGAACGATGCAATCAATGTTTTTGCCAATAAGTCAACTGCTGTCAATACGGATGTCGCCCAAGTACATAATACTCATGTGAAATTGCTAACTTTGAAGTTGCCTTCATTTCGCGGTCACTATACAGAGTGGTTGGAATTCCGAGATGCCTTCACCTCACTCATTCCCGTAAACAAGTCAATATCAAACATTGAGAAATTTTACCATTCAAGATCTTTACTAGAAGGGGATGCTATCAAAATAATCGAACAATCGAAGCCTCAGCAGCTAATTATCAAATCTCGTGGCAATTATTTCTCGATCGTTTCGAAAATAAGCGTTTGATAATCCACAACTATGTAAAAGCTATGTTCAACCAAATTCCGCTAGTAAAAGAATCTCATAATGATCTAAGAAAAGGGAAACATTCTCAATTGAATATTGAATAGAAAGATTTTTCTGTGAATTGAAAAATCCATGATAGAACAAATGATTTCTGGTGAGTACTCTCTTTTGGAAAACATTCTCTTCTGCCTCATTCATCTATATGAGTTCCCAATTGAGACTGGAATAGAAAACCAAATAACTATATGAATAAAAATGCAAATTTTCAATTTTGGATTTTTTCTTTTGAGTTAAGGTCCTTTCAGAATATATATCAGATACAGTTCAATGTCCAGCGTGGCTTTAGTTGTTTTCTGTTAGACATTCACAAAAAAAAACTTCATTTCTATCGTGGATTTTTCAATTCACAGAAAAATCTTTCTATTCAATATGCAATTGGGAATGTTTCCCTTTTCAACATGAAGAGGTTATCTTGAATGATGGAAGATAGTGACTAAAGTTTATCTTTCAGTCGCAGATGATTCCACATCTGATTTTATGAACATCCTGTTCATCTTTTCAAACAAATCAATCTATCATATCCCATGACAGGTTTCAATGTCAGAAAAACACCAATGTCAAAGTATCTCTCCAAAAGAAATGTTTCTAACCTTTTCCCATCTTTGCAAAGTGAGATTGCTTCTAGACAATGTGTTTCCCATTTCTTCCGGTCTTCCTGATGATCGTGGAAGCGTGAAATAGATTTTCGTCGACAAAAATGTATTGAAGACCTAGTAAATGCGATGCTCCTCTTGCGTCTTTGTAACAAATTATTTCTGGTGAGTACTCTCTTTTGGAGAACATTCTTCTTTGCCTCATTAATCTACACTCCAAACTATCAAAATCATTCGTGACTCCACAATTAATACAACTTTTAATGATACTTACAAACAAATGACCAGAGAATACCAACATGCAATTGAAACTACAAAGAAAAAATCTTTCAATAATTTCTTGAATAATTCTTCTAATTAAACAAGGGACAGCTGAAAACTAATTTTGAATGAAACAAACACTCCAGCAAAAATGTATCTGAAAGTTTATCAGCCGATCATCTCAACAACTATTTCTCGCAGGTCGCTGATATAATTATTAGACAGTTGCCTTTAAACGATGATAATTACTATTATGATGGATCAATTCCTGATTCGTTGAAGCCCAAAGTGCCAGGCTCATTCTTCTTTGAACCTATATTCCCTCATGAGGTAGAAAGTGCTATTCACCAGTTGAAGAATACCTACTGCTTT
This sequence comes from Gonioctena quinquepunctata, assembly GCA_018342105.1. NCBI lineage: Eukaryota > Metazoa > Arthropoda > Insecta > Coleoptera > Chrysomelidae > Gonioctena > Gonioctena quinquepunctata. The sequence continues at coordinate 134,950 of JAFIRS010000490.1, read as the reverse complement.
GACATGTATGAACTTAACAGCAAAATAATCAAAGAAAATTCCTTTTCACTAATTGATCCTCTCACTGATTTATTCAATACATGTATTGTGGATGGAATTTTTCCTGACGAGCTGAAACTCACCAAAGTTATACCTATTTTTTAAAAGGGCGATAGAGAAAACCCTGAGAACTATAGGCCAATTTATATTGTACCCTACATTGGTAAGATCTTTGAAATCATATTAAAGCAAAAGTTGAACAAATATTTTGAGAAACTATTAAGCAATAATCAATTTGGATTTCGTCAACAACGATCTACTACTCATGCAATAGCAAGGGTTGTGAGAGAGATAGTCGAGGGCTTTGAACAGAGTAAACTAACAGGTGTAACATTATGTGACCTGATCAAGGCTTCCGACTGTGTCTCTCACAATATCCTGGTGAATAAGCTCTCTCAATATGGAGTACGAGGAGTATCTTCAAAACTAATTGAGTCTTATCTCCAGAATAGGAGTCAATGTGTTACTATCAATGAAACAACCTCCCAGCTTAATCTGGTTAAAACAGGCGTACCCCAAGGCTCGGTTCTGGGGCCACTTCTATTCATAATTTATACCAATGAATCATTTTGTCATATGTTGCCTCATTTAGGTATTGCTTTTGCTGATGAGCTCTCTTATAAGCTCTGAAAACAGTTATGAATCGCTATTAAATTCGATGAAATCAGCTGAAAACCTCGCCCAAGAATGCTTCACCCACAACTTATTAAAATTAAACAGAGATAAGACAAAACATATAATTTTTTCGACAAACAATAAAGTAACAGTAGGTGACCATGCTAAACTTTTAGGATTAACTATTGACGACAGTTTATGCTGGGAACCACACATCGAAAATACCTGTTCCAAGTTGAGTACTCACAATTTTCTTCTGAGAAAACTGAAATCGTTTGTTGATGAAAATACCCTTCTTTCTGCGTACTTTGCTCTTATCCAATCATATATCAGCTATGGATTGACCCTTTGGGGAAATTCCTCTCACTCTGAAAAAGTGTTTAAAATTCAAAAGCAATCCATTAGAATAATCTGTGGTGCGGGTTATAGGGATTCTTGTCGGCCATTATTCTGCCAACTCAGTATTATGCCTCTACAAACTCTGTTCATTTATCAGACTTTGCTCGAGATTCATGAAAATAAAGAAAAACTCCTGAGTAACTCAAATACCATGACTATAATACACGCAACGCGAATCTGATCAGGTCTCAAAGATTTAAATATAATAAGTCTCTCAAAAACTCAATAAATGTTGATCTTTACAATATACTTCCTACCACACTAAAAAACAAAAACCAAGCTACGTTCAAGAACTCTATCAAAGTGATACTGCAGAAAAAGTGTTACTACACTATCGCTGAGTACATGGCTGACCCACCCGGGATGTGATTTGATCCAACTATCTTATCTTATACTTTGTGTATGGTTTATCGTAATGTCTACATATGTGTACACGCAATATTTTATTGTTATTTTATTTTTATTGTTATTGTATTTTAATTGTGAATTATTATTTTCTGTATTTATTCAATTGCTACCTGACTGTTGACATTTGACATTTGTAGCACAAATGTTTTTTAACATAACGTAGTTAAATAAAGATCTCAACAAGAACATCAATGACGTCCACCATCACCTACAGACGGAAAAACCGGATATTCTGGCTCTAACAGAAACACAAGTAAACTCGTCCACCAACAAGGTCCATATGCTTTGTCCTGGTTACGAACTCCATTCTCGATTCAGGTTCAAAGGTGGAGTTTGCCTTTACGCCAAGGCTAACCTTTCATGCCAGCGTGAAGAGAGTTTGGAACCGAAAGACTTTGATGTGATGTGGTTCAAGCTATCTGATACCAAACTGACTAAGTTCCTCTGCTGCCTTTATCTATCACCTAATGAACCTTCATATAACGACCTCTTTGAGTTTTTATCACTCAAACTGGACTACATTCAGGAGAACCATCCAACAGCTGAAACCATAATCATGGGAGATTTTAATGTACATAACGCTGCCTGGCTCAAATTCTCTAACAAAACAGATGATGCAGGTCGTCAAGCCGAGGCCCTCGCCATCACTCATGGCCTAGAACAACTGGTCGAGCTACCAACCCGCATCCCTGATGTCAACAACCAGTCTGCCAATACACTAGATCTTTTCCTCACCACCAATCCTGACCTGTATAGAATAGAAGTTTGTGCCCCACTTGGAAACTCTGACCACACCCTCATCTCCACAACATGCTCTTTCCATTTACCATCGAGCTGCACAATACCACCCCGTCTCATGTGGCATTACAATTCGGCCGACTGGGAAGGTCTTCGTATGTTTTTCTCAGCGTTTCCATGGAAGAGAGTTTGTTTCTCTTCAGTAGATCCAACACGATGTGCTGAGACAATTTCTGAAATCATCATGTTGGGGATGCAAACTTACATACCGAATACCGAAAGAAGAACATCATCCGATAAGACCTGGTTTAACAGAAACTGCTCTAGAGCTGTGGCTTCCAAACAGGCAGCATACCATCGATGGCTAAAAAATCCGGGCCCTGAGACCAGAGCAGCATATGTCGAGGCTAGAGGCATAGGTAAAGAGACAATAGAAAGCTCAAAAGATGCCCACAAAGCCAAAATAAGATCAAAACTTGCTGAATTCCTAACGGATCCCGTTCATTTGGTCTGAGGCTAGAGGCATAGGTTCCTCTCTGGTCATTTCCTCCCTAACCAAAGAAGATGGAACACTAGCAACGACTGCCCAGGAAAAAGCCAATATCTTTGCGCACCTATTTGCTGGAAATTCCACTCTGGATTCATCGGGAAAACAACCCCCGAACATTACACCTATTGACAGTCAGATGCCAGAGATCACCTTTCGCCAACGTACTATCAGAAAGATTTTGCTGGGTCTCAACACCAACAAAGCCTGTGGATCTGACGGAATCCCGCCGATTGTTCTCAAGAAATGTGCCCCCGAACTAACACCTGTTCTTTGCAAGTTGTTCAACCACTCTTACAATTTGGGGGTATTTCCGTCCAATTGGAAAATTGCAAGAGTACAGCCAGTCCCTAAAAAGGCAAAAAGGCCCTACCTAGCAACTACAGACCTATCGCACTGCTATCTATTATTTCAAAGGTCATGGAAAAAGCCATCAACATCGAGCTCATGAAATATCTGGAAGACTCAGGAATTGTCAACGATAGGCAATATGGCTTCCGCCATCAGAGATCAACTGGTGACCTGCTCGCTTACGTCTCACATATATGGCAGCTATCAATTGAAAAGCATGGAGAAACTTTAGCTGTGGCATTAGATATCTCCAAGGCGTTCGATCGAGTTTGGCACCAGGGACTCCTCGCCAAGCTTCCGTCTTATGGCTTGCCCCTCAGCTGTGTTCTCTGCTTGCTAGTTTTCCTCAAACAGGTCTCTCCATGTAGTGGTCGATGGAGTTTCATCTGACACTCTACTCATAAATGCTGGTGTTCCGCAAGGATCCATTCTCGCACCAACACTATTTCTACTTCACATCAACGACCTGTTGAAAGCAACTTCATGTCCAGTACACAGCTTTGCCGATGATAGTACCCTCCATACCGCTTTCTCTTCCAGGGCCCCTATATCAGCCCGTGAAACCAGAAATGAACGAGGAAGAAATGTTAATAATATAAATATGGACTTGGCAACAATTCTCGAATGGGGATCTAATAACTTGGTAGAATTCAATACAAACAAAACACAAGCATGTCTTTTCTCTAGAAAAGCCGATCTCACTGTGCCTAACACAACTTTGTCAGGAGTAACCATACCACTGAAGCCATCCATATCGATGCTTGGTATTACTATCAGCAATAACCTTTCCTGGGAAAATCACGTGAGGTCCATTGCCAAAAGTGCATCCCAAAAACTTGGTTTTCTGTTTCGTGCCAAGAGCTATTTCACCCCCAGTCAGCTGCTTATGATCTATAAGGCACAGATCCGACCTGTCCTGGAATACTGTTCCCATATTTGGAGTGCGGCACCTAAACATATCCTGAGGCTATTGGATTCTGTCCAAAAAAGGGCAATTCGTCTCGTCGGTGATGCCTCGTTTACAAACTCGCTCACTTGTCTGGAACACCGTAGAAAAGTTGGCGATTTGTCTCTATTTTATAGATATTTTCATGGGCGATGCTCTTCTGAAATATCAACAATCGTTCCTGCTTTGGCAGTCTCTTCGAGATTAACCCGTCAAGTTCAGTCATCACACCCCTTCGTGGTCACTTTGGAAACCTGCAGAACATCACTTTCCAAAGACTCGTTCATCCAACGAACAGCGAGGCTTTGGAACTCATTGCCTAGGGAGGTGTTCCCCGAGGCATACAACCTTCAGAAATTTAAGAAGAACACCAACTCCTACCTTCTTTCCCTAGGTTCCCACGATGTTCTCTGAACATTACAGGATATCCCTTTTCGTGGGAACCAGAACATAAAAAAAAAAAAAATCTATATGAGTTTTCAATCAAGACTGGAATAGGAAACCAAATAACTATCTGAATGAAAATGCAAATTTTCAATTTCAGATTTTATTTTCGAGTTGAGGTCCTTTCAGAATATCTATCAGATGTAGTTCAATGTTCAGCGTGGCTTTAGCCGGGGAAGTAGTTGCTTTCTGTTCGACATTCACAAAAAAATTACTTCATTCGTATCGTGGATTTTTCAATTCACAGAAAAATATTTCTATTCAATATTTAATTGAGAATGTTTATATATATATATATATATATATATATATATATATATATATATATATATATGTGCAATGCATTTCTCAATTTGAGTTCATCGGTTAGAGGTACAGAAACACAGAAACTCAAGTTATGTTTCAATTGTTTGAGGCCTAACCATCGAGCCGTAGAATGCAAGCTATCAACATGTCGAAAATGTGGAAAGGCCCATAACATCTTACTACATCTAGACAAAAATGATACGGAACAAAACTCGGTTCAAGTGGAAAATATCGCATTATCTTCACAATGAAATACCGGTGTAGTTGGTCAAGTTGGAAGCGCAACTAGTGGCAACGTTGTGCAAGATCTGCTCTCAGTAGCTGTAGATTATTTCTCCATAGGGGGGCACACAATTCGTTTGCGTTCCAGGTATTATGCGAGGGATTGAATTTACAATTGGGAAAAACTGATTTCTCAATTTCAGGAGTAGGAAAGTCCGGACGAGCGTCAACTTCGTGACAAATGTTCATACAGTGCTTTCTTAAAGTACTGAATAAATTCATTTTTAGCTAAACTATACATTTCTGAGGAATCTCCTGAAATAGGCCGATTTTCAATCTCAATTTGCCACATTTGTAAGGGAAAATTAAATATACACAGTAATCCACGTTTGCCTAATGACGTCCGCGACAATTTTTCCAAATAGAAAACCCTATATATTATAAAAATTTTAGAATCTCCATGGAAAGCTGATTTCAAAAATATATCACACATAGGGTTGGTATATAGTCCGTTAAATTCAGTGCTCTGTAAAGTAGTGGATTGATTCGTAAAAAATTAAAGCAATAATTTCAGGAAAGAACGCTCGAAGGCTTCGAATTTTATTTTTATTCAGGCATTCTTTCAAATTAAATTAATACATACAGTCCATTGAATTCAGTGCTCTGGTAAAGTAGTGGATAAATTCGTATGAAATTAAAGGAATAATTTTTGGAAAGAACGCTCGAAGCCGTCGAATTTTATTTTCATTTGGGCATACTTCAAATTTAATTGATACATACAGAATGATTCGTGTAGGAGAAATGACGTCATCGGTATTTTTTTAATGGCAACTTCATTTTTCATTACGGAATTAATACATACAGAATGATTCGTGTAGGAGAAATCACGTCATCGGTATTTTTTTAATGGCAACTCCATTTTTCATTACGGAATGTGAAAATGTGAGTATAGGTGAAATGAAAATAAAATAAGAAAAACTATTTTGAAATATGAAAATACTAAATTTAATGCCAATAATAGCTTCAAACAACAATCCAATTAAATTTTCAAATTGTGCACCGTTTGCTATATGAAAGTAGCCAAGCCGATGAATAAATTATTTTTGAACATTGTCAATAACGTCACGAATTCTTGCTTTTGAATCTTCTGAATTCTCCAGCCTATTAACATACCCTTTACTCTTTAAGTAGCCCCACAAGAAGTAATCAAGTGGTGTCAAATCTAGCTGGCCACTGAATCGGTCCCCTATCCAACGTTTCGGAAACACCACATCTAAATAGTCGCAGACAGCTGCTGCATAATGGGGAGATGCACCATCTTGTTGAAAGAATCAATCAGTTTTCGGAAGATCAGGTTCCTCTAGATCTGGATACAAAGCTCAGGGATAAGGTCGAATCGAAGAAAATCCAATTATATTGCACCAGTCAGGTTCACGTCAAAGAAATAGGGACCCACATTTCTTCCGTCGACTATGCCACATCATACATTCACTTTCTGTGGGGCGCCTGGTTGTGACGAAATTTCTAATTGTATGATTAGGAATTTTCCGGATAACCAGGTGCAGTCATTATTGAATATCATCAACAATTCACTGCGCCTCAAAAGATTTCCTCGAAGGTGGAAGCATGCCATCGTGGTCATGATCCCGAAAGAAGGTCAGAACCCGACCTTCCCGCAAAATTATCGACCAATCAGTTTGTTATGCTGTTCAGCTAAGTTGGCTGAAGAAATCGTTCTCGAAAGGCTTGACGATGAAGTGGAGGACAGAAATGTCCTACCGAATGAGCAGTTCGGCTTTCGTCGCGCTCACTCCACCGAGCTACAGGTTTTGAGGCTGGTGGAAAATACAATCTCTTCGCTAAACACCAACAATAGTGCTCATATTGTCCTTCTAGACATAAGTAAAGCATTTGACAGAGTATGGAACGAAGGCCTGCTCTGCAAATTGATCGATTTCCACTTGCCTTTGAGCCTGGTGAAGTGGATAAAGTCGTTCCTCGTGGGTAGGATATTTCAGACCAAGGTTGACGATTTCCTCTCGGACCCGAGAGAAATTGAGGCCGGCGTTCCTCAGGGGGCAGTACTGTCTCCTGTATTATACGCACTCTTCACCTCCGATATACCACGAACCGAACACGTGAAAATCTCCCTGTTCGCCGATGATACGGCCTTACTTTCCTCGTCAGCCAACCACCTGATGGGTGTTGTTTATTTGCAGAATGCATTAAACGACCTCCAGCAGTGGTACCTGGAGTGAAAAATAAAGTTAAATCCCGATAAAACACAAGCGATCTCGATGGGTCGCAAGAGAAACAACCCGGAGAGGGGTGTGACTATCTCTGGAAGGGAGATAGAATGGTCGGAACAAGTCAAGTACTCAGGGGTTACTGTGGATCGTCGGCTCACCTGGAAGCCGCATGTGAATATAATAAAAAACAAAATTGCTAAGAATATCGGCGCACTTTACCCTCTGATTAATAAAAGAAGTAAACTCTCTTCAAAAAATAAAGTCAAGATCTATAAAATGATGTTCAGGCCTGTCATTTTGTATGCCTCGGCCGCCTGGGGCCAATCCTGCAGGACTAGCATTCGCGTCCTGGAACGAGCGCAAATGAAAGTCCTGAGGATGATAACGAATGCTCCGTGGTATGTGCGGAACGATCGGATACTTGAAGACTTGAACCTGCCTTCCATCAGGAGTATAATCAGAGACCGCAATCAGAAAGTATTCGATTGCTCAATAACCCACGAGAACCCCCTCGTGAGGGAAGCTACTGACTACAACATAGACGACCCCTCGCGCTTTAAGCGTCCTAGGCACTCCCTGGAGTGATGGGCTATCTTACAACCTATCCCGGGTAGTGAAAGCTGCATCCTCTATAGAAATTAAATTTTTCAAAATTAAGATTCAAAATTCTTTCTCGGCCATTTTTGAGAACCGCCATCATGGGAAGGGCTGGAGACCGGTCTCCAGTCCTTATCCAGTCAAAATTCCAAATCCGTGAATGGCTGTTGCCCACTTGTTCGAAGCTCATAGAGTAAGAGCCTTAGGGTTACACTCGTGTTAAGTAATAGTGATAGAAGATCCTGAACTTTCTGTGGGTTTTGAGTGTGATACTCCATCATCCATCGGGGATTTTCGGTAACCCAATAACGGCAATTTTGCCTATTGACATGGCCGTTCAAAACAAACGTAGCCTCGTCAGAAAAAAAATATTTCTTACAAAATTATTTTTATTATTGCATAGCTGTTGCAGTTGTTCGCAGAATTGATTTCTCCGATCAAAGTCGTCTTCATTCAGCTCATGGATGAGTCGTACCTAATGAGGATGGTACTTTGCTTTTCTCAGAATTTTGTGAACTGTAGACGTTGCCATATTGAAATCAGATGCCAAATGGTTGAGTGTTGTGTTTTGATTTTCATGCACTGCCAAAACAACATTAAGGTAGTTGTCGTGCTACAAACAGTGTCAAAAATTAGGCTCGATTGTAACGCGACGCGATACATATTTAAACGCTGAATTAGTAGGATATTTTTTAAGGGAACTGTACACTCAGAAACGCAACTAGAATGCGTGACACAGCAAATAAGCCATAACTGGACTGTTGGCAACGTCGCAATCCAACGATCGCTCGCATTTAGTTGTTCAAGATACAGTGCAGTTTGCTCTAAAAACATTGGCGAGGTATCGTTATTAAATATATGAAACAAATTGAATTTGGAGCGTAGTCATACATATGCTCGAAGATACGATTGTGATAAGAAACGAAGAAGACAGATGCTAACATCAAGAGAAAAAAAGTTGCGCAGAGTTGATTTTACCAAAAAAAGAGAAATGTTGAAAAAATCGAAGGAAAAGTCAGAAGATGTAACATATCAACCAAACGTTGAAATCAACGAATTAAGTGCATCATCACTATTATTAAAAAACATCGAATCAATATCAATAAATTATTTCATAGTTTTTTTTTTATTTAGAAACATTTGGATTGTGCATGACTGATGACATTTTACAAATCGCCGCCAAATGTGGAAATAGATTTTTTTTTATATATATGTTAGCCCTACGAAGCATCAATCCTGTGGCGACAATAATTACGGGATGTTGTACAATTTCTGGTCAATTATATTTGAATGATATACAAGTCGATTCTCTATATTTAGTAGATTGTTTGGTAGCATTTGAAGAATTTTTAAATTGATCTACAACTCCAAATTTTCTCGTTGTGCATAATGCGAGATTCGATGAGATTACTAAGAGCAATCATTAATAATAATTTAATAGAAGTTTACCATGATAGCAGGATTTGTGGATAGTTTAATTATTTTTAGAAAAACGTTCCAGATTGAGAAGAGCCAGGAATGTTCGAGCTATCAAAATTAGCCAAAGATTCAATACCTAACGAAACAACAGATAATTTTCACGAAGCGATGTATGTTACACATTTTGGAAGAATTAGTTCGATTCATTGGTAAAGAGTCAGAATTATCAACATACATAAAATCATATAAAGAATGTATTTTAGGGCGACCAGAGAGCGAAAGAATATTTCTAAGTGCCTTAAAAAATGTTATATCACAAGAATTATTGAAAAAAATTGCGAAACAAAATATAACAACGATTTTCTGAAACAAATGTATCACGATAAAGGAGAAGAAGCTGTGATTGATCACCTAACGAAAAATTGAGAATATAAAACATAGAGTTACTAAAAATAGGACAGCATTAACTAAAATCATTGATGATTTTAAAATAAATGTTTATTCAATCAAGTGATTATTTAATATAGTTAGAAAATTAAATAATATTACATTCATTGTTGTTTATATTTTTTGTAGAATAAAATGTTATATTTTATTAGCCTGTTAGAAATCTGAATCATTTTTGTTTATGTTTGAAAATATTCGAATTATGTTATACGTACATGTGTTGTACAAATGTAGAAATAAAATAAAGTTTATGCACTCTTCCTATTGTAATATGTTTAAAATGCTCCGTATATATTAACGCAATCATTCACAATTATTATTCATAAGTATGTGCATTCCAAAACACAGTTCACTTCAAAACAGCAAGACCCCCGCGCTCTCGCTTATTTGAATAAGGAGCGCTGGCTTGAGGCGTTGCCACGATTCTCAGCCTTCCCTCTCTTGCACTTCTCATAAGCAATAATTTAGAAACTTGTTATGGCAATAACTAAATAACTGTATGGCAACGCGTGTTTTATTTTTTCTATAAAATTAATTACTTACCTTTTAATGATGTGAATGGAGGGTTTTCAGTTATGCCTCAAAATGTGGTGTCTGCGTTAGCTCACTATAGGGATTACGTGTTAAACGTTGCAACTTTGAAGCCTGATATATTTCTTTCGGTGTGGTGAATTATTCCAAAAATTTAATGTGATACAGGTAATAATGTAAACTGAAAGTGGTATGAATATAAACGAAATCTAATTGGAAGTGGATTTCACGACAACTACCTCAAGCTGAACGCCTTCTGGTGGTGAGGGCCGACCAGATTTAGGAAGATCACGGACGTGCCCTAATTCATGGTATTTTGACTCAATTCTGCTCACCATGCTTTGGTTAATAGGTTGCAGACCAGGATGAGTTGCATTAAATAATTCAACTAATTCTCTTTGGGTGCGCATTCTGTCTCCAAATCCTATCTCCAAATCCTATCATGCAAAGAATTTCAATTCTTTCTCTTTCATTTAATTCAATCATTTTCCATGAAGTGGCAAAGTTACTACTCAATAATGTATCGACAAACGATAAGATATGTTATTCTTTAAAGAAATAACTTCACAAAAACTATTCAGCAATGAATATAAAATTCTGGTCGCTATGGCTACTGTCAAGTAATGGAAATAGACGGATAGCAAACGATGCACAATTTCAACATTTAGTTTGATCGTCGGTTGAAGCTATCATTGCCATTGAATTTAGTATTTTCATATTTCGAAATGGTTTTTCTTATTTTATTTTCATTTCACCCATACTCATAATCACCTTTTCACATTCCGTAACGAAAAATTAAGTTGCCATTAAAAAAATACTGATAACGTCATTTCTCCTACACGAATCATTCTGTATGTATTAATAAAATTTGAAAGAATGCCCAAATAAGAATAAAATTCGACGGCTTCGGGCGTTCTTTTAAAAAATTATTCCTTTAATTTTATACGAATTTATCCACTACTTTACGAGAGCACTGAATTTAACGGACGCACTGTATACAAACCCTAGGTGTGATATATTTTTGAAATCAGCTTTCCATTGAGATTACAAAAATTGAATAATATATAGGGTGTTCTTTTTGAAAGAAATGTCGCGGACGTCATTAGTCAAACGTGGATCACCCCGTACATTTAATTTTTCCTTGTAAATGTAGCAAATTGAGATTAAAAATCGAACTGTTTCAGGAGATTCCTCAGAAATGGATAGTTTGACTAAAAATTAATTTATTCAGTACTTTACGAAAGCACTGTATATTTACCAAAGTCGGTTCATAGAATAAAACAATTTCGTGTTTATCTTGTATCACTGACAATTTGCCTCTACTGTCGTTCAATAAAGATTCGTTTACAAATTTCGAACAATTTGAAACATCTGTTGGCTGATCCAACATCAATATAGCAGGTCAAGTGGACTTGCTTTTGGGCGCAGACGTTTTATGGGATTTGTTGTGTATCGGTCAAGTAAGGTTAAGGGATACAAGTTTCAGTTTACTAAAAACACGATTAGGATGGCTAGTAGCAGGTACCTTGAATGTACCGAAGTGGCAAGGCAGTCAATTGTTCTCAAACTGAACGTTGTTTGCTAGACGAAATCATAAATTAATTTTGGCAAATCGACTAGGTGCAGCCAAGAGTGAACGCGAATAATTTAGTGAATAACTCGGATAACTTTTGTGAACACCATTTTCTAGAAAATTATAAACGCAATGAACAAGGCATCTACACGGTTTCTATTCCGTTCAATAATTATTTACATAAATTGGGAAACTCGCGATAATTTGAAATGCAGAGATATCATTCCTTAGAGCGCAAATTACAAAGGGATACAAAGCTTTATTCGGAATATAAAAGAGTTATGGCCGAATATGAATCGTTAGGTCACATGACTGAAATTGAGGAAGGTCAGTGGCACGACAGACATAACTACTATTTACCTCACCATGCTGTAGTAAAGAATACAAGTTTAACAACTAAGGTTCGCGTAGTATTCTATGCATCAATCAAAACTGATCAAGATGTAACCCTGAATGATGTACAATATAGTGGTCCAGTTATTCAAAACGTTTTTTTTCAATTATTTTAAGATTTCGCAAACACCAATATGTGATGAGTTCAGACATTGCCAAAATGTACAGAATGATTCTAGTTCAGGAAATTCAACGATGCTTTCAACGTCTTTTTGGGAGGTCGGAACCCTCCAGTGATATTGAATGCTATGAAATGAATCGTGTAGTTTTTTGGTACTGCTTAAACACCTTATCTTGCTGTAAGATGTTAGTTTCAGTTGGGGGTTGATTGCGAAAAAACTCATCCGGGTGCAAGCAATACAATAAAAAATTATTTCTATGTTGATGACTGCATAACAGGTAGTGACGATAAAAACAGTATTTTACAATTGCAGAAGAATTCAAATTTTTGGAATTATCAAACAATTTCAAGTTAATGAGAATCTAGAGTCAAGAATATTAAACATTGGTGACAATGAGGCCAATAAAACTTTAGGCATTATGTGGAATGCCAATCACGACACGATTCAATATTTCATTGCCGATTTCAATAATCAAAAAAATATAACTAAGAGAACAATTTTATCGGTAATATCCCAGGTTTCCGATCCACTGGGTTTATTAGGACCAATCATAATTATTGCCAAGTTATTCATACGAACTTTATGGCACGAAAAAATTGGATGGATGTAAGTTTGTCACGAAGCTTACAAAGCTATTGGATTGAATTTCGCGATAGCTTAGAGCGCCTCAATTTAGTTGAAATATCCAGACACGTAATTTCACCGAATTACATTACAATTGAATGTCATGGTTTTGCTGACGCTAGCGAAAAAGCATATGGAGCTTGCATATAAATATAAGATGCCAAGACAACCTTGGAAGACATACATCTAGGCTATTGTGTGCAAAGTCCAGAGTGGCACCTGTAAAACATATACGTTTGCCACATTTGGAGTTGTGCAGCGCACTATTATTGGCTAAATTATTACAAAGGGTTACGGGTTCTATGCAAATCAAGTTTGATAAAACATATCTCTGGTCAGACTCTACAATCACACTGGCAGATTTAAATTGTGCTCAGTGTTGCCAACAGCTCTTGGCAAAATTACTGGCTACAAATGATTCCATTCCTGGCAATTCCTTGCAATTTTTCTCAAAACTATTTAAAATTCCTGAAAATGTAATGGAGCCATAGGAAATAACAACTTTTAATTTAAAATCTTTTATGCCAAGTGATAGGATGATAAAAAATGCGTCATTTTTTTGAGTAATTTTTTTAAATTTAGGGAATGAAAATAACATTTAAAATAGATACCAGGTACAATATATTGAAGTAAAAAAATCAGTACGCTGTAGCTATCAAGAATTTCATCTGATGTGAATATACCTACCTACTGATTACACTACTACTAATTAACCTACTAACTACAACCTCATGGGATATATTTTTTTTTGTCAACAAACATTTTTCAATGGAATGGAACGAAATTTGGCACAAAAATACTTTACAGCAAAGATTGAAAAAATCATCTATCTCTCATTTTCCCATCAATATTGGCAAACTATAGATCTTTCGATAGAGCTCCATGAGTTCCACAACTTTTATCCGGAAAGTTTTTCTCACACTTGAATCTAGAAACGATTTTGACCTTTTTTTTCTAACTCATAACATGTCAGGATGATTGATAACAATTTCGGAATGCATCAATAGATTGTGAAATATATCTTTCCGACTGGCCGCGTCATCGTTTTTTTTATGAAAACTTTGCCCAATATTTGTATCTGAAAATTACAATCTTGCTTTTAAACAGAATAATCTAGTAACGCGTGACTTCTCAACTCGTTGTCTAATTCTTGTTCATCTACAATTTGGTTTGAAAATCGTTGAAGCACATTAAGTAATGTTGTTTGCGCATATTTTGGTCCTAGAACATTAGAAGTTCATCTTCAAAAAGTAAAAATCTCTTTTATATCTGAAGACAGCCTAAAATTTCAAACAAAAAAAAATAAAAATTGTCAAGTGGTGAAAATTTGCGTCAATTCACAGCTCTTGTAAAAAATCGTCGGCAGGTATAACTAGATATATTTTTTCATTCGGTAAAGAAATAAAATAATATGTCAATTTTTGTTACATGAGCTTTCAATTTGTCTGAAACTTCTTCGAGAGAATATCAATCAACATAATATCTTTAATATCCTGGCAAATTCCTGCTATCATCGTCCCACTACTGGCATAATTACTGGCAAGGCTCTTCATTCCTGGCAAAAGCCAGGAATTACTGGCAAATTGGCAACCCTGGATTTAAATGATTGGTATCATATAAAGTCGGTACATAACCCAGCGGATTTGATTTCGAGAGGCATGCGCATCGAGTCTGAATTTTGGTGGACAGGGCCGGAGTGGCTGAAAAGTCAAAGGTTGCAATTTTCAATAAATGCGAATGAATCTTTTGAAGGAAACCTATTAGAAGAACGCGAGCAATGAGTTGTCTATCACGCTGGTACATATGCTAGTTTCAATATATTTGAGAAATTTTCGTCATTGATAAAACTTCAAAGGGTGGTCTCATACTGCCTGAGATTATCGCAAATTCAAGAAAAAACAAGGATGAAAGGTTATCAGGAAATTTATCTGTCGCCGAATTACAATGTTCTTTGGAAGCATTAATTCGTTTATCTCAAAGGGATGCATTTCAGCGGAAATTCTTTGATTTATCAAACAAAAAATCGCTTCACAAACGAAGTAATTTGTTGTCATTGAATCCATTCACGGACGATAAGTCATTATTGCGAGTTGGCGATAGAATCCAAAGATCAAAGGAAGCATATGAGAAAAAACATCCAATAATTTTATCGCCAAAACACAAATCAACGAGATTAATTTTAAATCATGAACATCAACGACCTCCATTGTGGTCCTACGATTCTACTTCATTCCAAAAGGGAACGTTTTTGCCTTTATCAGGAGGAAACATAGCAAGAAAAATAGTTCATGAATGCATTACTTGTTTTAGGGTAAAACCACAATCGGAACAATATTTGATAGGTAATTTACCAATATCTACATTTCCACAACACGGGTATAGATTATGCTGCACCTCTTTTAGTGAAAGATCGCTCAACAAGAGGGGCAAAATTAACAAAAGCGTATGTGTGTTTGTTTATTTGTTTGACAACTTAGGCTATACACCTAGAATATGTGTCAAATCTGACGACCGAGTGTTTTTTGAATGCTTCAAAAGATTTATTGGCAGAAGAGGAAAACCACTATACTGATAATGCGAAAATTTTTGTAGGCGCAAGCGCTAAATTATCGCGATTTTTCGACTCTGATGAAATTAGTATTGACTTATCGGCTGACATAGTGTGGCAGTTCATCCCAGCAAGTTCTCCGAATTATGGAGGTATGTGGGAAGCCGGCATGAAAAGTGCTGAATTCCTTTGAAAAAGTTTAGGAAAGCCCATTTACGTTTCGAAGGTTTCAATACCGTGTTAGTGCAGGTTGAATCTATTTTGAATTCCATACACATGTGTCCATCAATCTCATTTCCCGATCAATCAACCCCTCTTACATCTGTTCACATTTTTGTGGGAAAGACATCAACAGCAATTCCAGATTCCAGCGTTTCCCATATCCCGGACAATAGCTTGAATCATTACCAGAGGTTACAAAATATTGTTCAACAATTTTGAACTAGAGGGTACCGGGCGTATTTGTTGGAATTTCAGTCTAGAGTTAAATGGAAGGAAAATGCAGCAAACCTCACCAAGGAAGGCACCATTGTCTTGGTCAAGGAAAATAATTCACCTGCATTTAAATGGCATATGGGGCGGGTTCTGCAACTGCATCCAGGAGAAGACGGGATTGTACGAGTCGTCTTCCTGATCGTCAACGGCAGTGTTATTAAACGTGCTGTGACAAAACTGTGTGTATTTCCGTTTGAGAAAGAGAAGACATTTTATTTTCCTAATTCAGTTATTGTTCATATTCATTTCCTTGTAGAATATTTGAGTATGTTGATAATGTAACATGTAACAAGGCGGCCGACATGTTCACGCCATTGTGACAAGTCTACGCCAGTATAGTTTATTCATCTCTATGAAAGACAGTTACCAAATGCGCTAGTGTACAATAGGCAGAATGTATCAACTATGGTTGAAAGCAAGACATTTTCGCTTCAAGTTCTTGTAAAAATCACAGTAATACACCATTTTCAATTTCGAGTTCGAGTAGGGATTATTTTCAGAAAAGAAGCAATTCCATTCCATATCATACAGTTCACTCAAGATCCAACAACCCCAAAGCTCAACAATTGGTTGCTAAAAAAAAATAACATAATATGGTGAAAGCAAGATTTATATATATATATATATATATATATATATATATATATATATATATATATATATATATATATATATATAATGAAAAAGGAATGTGTGGCATAATGGACAGATTATTAAATAAAGAAAAATAAATAATAGTTTAAAAAAAACTAAAAAACACGCTTTTATAAAACCAAACTAAAAAAATAAAAATAAATTTCAATAAATTTGAATCAAAATAGTGTAAAAAAAAATTTATAAATATAAATTAATAATAATGTAAATGAGAAAAAAATTATTTCATTTAAAAAAAGCGAGGGTGCTTTTAAAGATTCAGATTAAGCACCCCATGCTTTTTTAAAAATAAAATAAATTTTTTTCTATCTACATATTATTAATTTATATTTATTAATATTTTTACACTATTCTCAATTCAAATTTATTTTGTATTTTTTTAGTTTGGTTGTCCATAAAAGTTTTTTAGTTTTTTTAAACTATTATTTATTTATTTTTTAGTTCGGTTTTTTAAAAAAAGCGTGTTTTTTAGTTTTTTTAAACTATTATTTATTTTATAGTTTTTAGTTTGGTTTATTTATAAAAGCGTGTTTTTTAAAAATTTTTAAACTATTATTTGTTCTAATCTACTATTAATTCTGTGATTACTATTAGTAACTGTAATTATTTTCCAAATCATTAATGTATACTGCTGTATTAATAGTCAAATCTCGATTTTGGAAGTCATTCAAAAATTTTAACGTTGTCAATATATACAGTGAGCAGCCATCTTGAATTTTTCAATTTTCACGAAAGAATCATAATATTCGACTCCAAAAACACGACAAGCTTTTTGAAACCAAATGATCCAACAAAAACTAATTAAATCATTGTCAGCGATGACTTAAACTTATCTTATACGTTTCAGTACACGGCTTGAATAAAAGCTTGTCTTTGAAAAGGTTTTTTATTAATTATTTAATTTTTTGCTTTTCAGTTAGTGCGCCATCTTTATTACATGGTCTCGTCCCTGTAAGTTTTGAGCTGAAACAAATCATGATCTCCGACCCCAAAATTTCGCACACACCAATTTGAATAGGATCTGACCATAATCACAAAACTCGTCCGCATCCTGAAGTCGCCACTTAAATCTATAGATTTTGTCAAAAAATTCATAATCTCCAAACCTGAAAACTCCCACGTACCAATTTTGAATAGAATATGACCATAATCACAAAACTCGTCCGTCCATCCTGAAGTCGCCATCTTAAATTTATAAATTTTGACAAATAATTCAAAATTTCCGACCCCAGAAAGCTCCGCATACCGATTTTGAATCGAATTGGACCATAATCACAAAACTCGTCCTCCATCTAAAATTTATGAATTTTGATAGAAAAATCATAATCTCCGACCCCGAAAACTGCCACATACCAATTTTGAATAGAACCGGACCATAATCACAAAACTCGTCCACCATTTTGGAGCCGCCCATCTTGAATTTTTCAATTTTGACAAAAGAGTCATAATCTCCGACCACGAAAACCCTCAGATACCAATTTTGGAGCGAATCGGACCATAATCACAAAACTCGTCCGCCATATTGGAAGCCGCCATTTTGTTTTTTTCCACACAAAAATTTTCTTAATCCATTGTCACCGGAATTATGTACACCTGCCAAATTTCAAATCATTCGGACGTCTGGAAGCGGGTGAAAATCAAGTCCAAAGGAGTCGGTTACAAACATACAAGTGAAGCTAATATAAAGCTTGTAAAAAAAAGCATCCTCAAGTGGGACTTGAACCCACAACCCCATGCTTTCCAGGCATACACTCTTGCCACTGAGCTATCGAGGCTATGAGAATCGACACACACTCGTGAACACTTTAATTCCTTAATTTAATGTGAATGTTGGAATGAATCGAAAATCGAACGTACTTATCAATGGCCTCGAGACCCGGTACCTATCCAACCCAGCATCATCGTCGAATTGACGATTTCAGTAGAAGATATCTAGGAGGATGATCTCCAACCACTGATAAGATTTAGCCAAATATTACAAGAAAGTATTCGTATTAGGAAGGAAGCATGACCAACTAGCATTGAACTTAATTCAATCGATTTTCACTTGATTTTTTTTTTCTTGTTGGAATGGATATTCATATTTATTTCAATAAACCATGTAGAAGGCGAAAATAATGAGCTACTTATCACCTATAGTTGTTTTGAGCAATTCACTACAAATTTATGATAACGAACTTCCCCATTTCATCTGAAAAAAAATCCCCCAATCTATATTATCTCCATAAATAATAACTTCTTCAGTAACAAGCGCATTACCTATAGAATTGCCCCCTATGGGTCTACAATATTGATAGCATTGATACATTGACTTCTTCATTTTCCGCTTCGACGATAACTAACAGATACTCTATTTATTTCAGGGATCCTAGATGTGAAATCAAGAGGAGTTGATCTTGAATCTTCTAAAAAATGGATCGTGGATGGTCTGTACAAAATAAAAATGAAGGTGGGAAGAGCATCCGTGGGAGAAATCGCGGAAAACGAAGACGAAATAGAAAAAAACGTACCATCCCACAAAATATTGGACAGGATAAATATCCAGGGGTAGAGGAACACAAAATAAATTCACGTGGAAAATGGAACCAAAAAACACAAGGACCGCATCACGGATATCGTAAGGGCTATAACACCTATTACAACACAAAACATTACCAACAACAAAATCATAATGGGGAACAAACCCGAATGGAGTCTGGGAACGCCAGAGGAAGATTATATTGCGAAGAAAGAATTCGAAAAACAAGCTCTGAAAATTCACGGTTTGTATTTCAACGACGATGGTCTCTCATCTGGAAGTGACAGTGGTAAAAGCAGTTTCGACGAGGAATATCACCAATACAAACCACAACCCATTCAAATAGATATCAATCAGTTGATAGTTATCGAAAATCCCCACGTACTGAGACAGCAGTTGAATGTAAAAATGAAAATAGAAAAACACCATGGAACCTGCCTACAGTTGATATAGAAAAACAACAAAATCTCAAAAGTAGCAACGAAACGAAACAGACCACTAATACACGTATGGAACAAACAAAAAGTTGGGAATCTTCAGATCAACGGATGAAAAAAATGCAGTAGGGAATATCGAAACGGATGAGGCAAGTGGTATAACAATAAAAACTGGTGGAGAAAAGAAGGAAGAAAATAGTTCCAACTCATTTGCTCTCCATAATTCTAGTATTATACCAGAAAATATAATAATCAAGAAGAATTCATGGCAGCAAAATTCTCAGCAAAGACTATTTCCGAGCTCTTCGGGAACATTTGCCAATGATTTCCATGAAATCAAGTCGATAGCACTCGATAAAAATATGCAGCCTCAAAAATCAAGCATTGGAAGTGACATAGATAATGCAACCCTACCTGACAATAAGAATATGCGGCCTAACCTTACCTCATACAATACTTTCGACACAATTACAACAAGAAATAGTGCTGAGCAGGACACAAGTAAAAACTACGCTTCTAGTTATCTTAATAATATATCAAGAAATGTGATACATGCTGAAAGCTCAGTTGAGCGGAATTTGGAAAAGAAAAGCAATATCCCACACAATTTAAGCATGATATATTATCCGTTGATTTGCCTAGGACAGTACCTGATGGAAGAAATTCCAACACTGACCAAAAAAACAGGTCTCAACGTTTAACAGAATACCCTCAAACATTGAGCATATCGAAATTGGTGTTTCCGGTTCAAGAAACTAATATTTCAAACAGTTGGAACAAAGAAATCATGAATGATTCAAGCATCAGTGCACAGCCTTTAGAGAATCGAGAGAAAAACTCAACACAAATCAGGGAGGCCAAGAACCAAAAAATTTTCCCCAGACGTGCGGAGGAAAAAGAAAATGGCACCCGAAAAAATATATGGGACAATACCGAAGATGTAATATTGAGGACTACCGATCAAATTCCACGCGGAAATAACATTTCTAGACATATTTCCCACCATGATGAAGTTATTGTACACCAACCTCCACAAAACCCAAATAGGGCAGATGGATTCATGCATGATAATGTACGAGTAGAACAACATGAGGACAACAGATATTTACTTCCTGAAAAGTGTGAGAGGAACTGCTTCATAGTTTTCTGCAAGGGAATATTTTGTTGTACATAAAAGTATTTCAGAACGAATTCAAAAGCTTTTAATGTGTCAGTTTTCTGTAGATCAAAATGAATAAAGTTTTTTTTTTCATTAATTCGACATTTAATGTTTGATGAAAGTTCAGATATCGTGAAAGGCGAAATGGGCTCCGAGAATCATCTATAATAACTGTCATAAATTATAAATGTTTTCAATATCAGGAAGAAGAGTACAAGCTTTGATCTTATTTGTTGAAATATCGTTTCTCGAATAACATATTTCACCAAAAATACTTCTATAAAAAGGCCACGTTAGAAAAGGAAGATAGTGACTGAAGTTCATCTTCCAGTCGCAGATGATTCCACATGTACTGATTTCATGAACATCGTGTTCATATTTTAAAACAAATCAAGCCACGTTGAAATCTTGAAAAAAAAAGTTCAAAAACGAAAACCCGACTACGGAAAAGTACGAAACAAGAAAATATTCTTGTCCGAAATTCTTATTTACCAATTATTCACTTGTTTATCGTCTAATAAGTAGACAACTCATATATTTCAATTTAACACATAGATATAGTGCTGTGCAGAGGATAGTCGTGGTCGCATGTCACCATGCCCTGAGGTTTGCTTATTTGACAATACATTTTAGGGTATTATTTAGGTAAATGCAATAATCTGAAAATATATATATATATATATATATATATATATATATATATATACAGTGTGACCCATTTAAAATGGAACCACCGCTGTAGAATACGCATTTTTCAGTCAATCTCAAAAATATTTTTTCCAATATTAAGCATCAAAAACTGTATCTTGACACAAATTTTCATAACTTTAGTTTCATTTCCAAGGCACTCTATGGTTTTTTTTCTTCGTCAAAAACGGCAAAAGTTTATTGGGCAATTTTTTTTTCCAAATTTAACTACACCACTGGATTCGTAGTCGTTATAAATTGGAACCATCAGAATTTCATAAAAAAATATTGGTTAACAACGAAGTTACAACAACTTTAATTTTGGAAACAAAGTATTTGATTATAATTTTTATTTAGATTGCAGACATATTTGAAATCTGGCAACACTGGCGATACAAAGTAGAGCACAAGTGAATTCGTACAGCGAAACTCCGAAGTCAATAGCTCATTCCGTTCAACAGTTATAACTACTGAAAGTATGGTAATGTGAGCGATTTGTGGTGTACTAAATCACAGCCTACTATTGATTTAGTACAATACCTATGCCCAATGTATTAGTTCAGCTTTCCTCAAATTATTGATACCTTCTCAAAAAGCTTGTTTCAGTTGAGTTTTGCAGAATAAAAAAGGATTTTTTTTTGTCCTTCTTTCTGTTTTATTATTGAATAAATAATTTTGATATTTTAAAACTTGATTCGGTTCATTTCGTTTTTATCGGCTATTGAAAACTGCATAACTTGAAAATGAATTTTCAATTCTCTGTTATTTTCGAATACACTCATAACCTAAACTTAAATAAATGATTTTGAGGGAATATAATTCACAAATCCAGTGGCGTAGTTAGATTTTTATTACAAAATCGCTTCCACCAGAAATCGCTCACATTACCATACTTTCAGGAGTTATAACTGTAGAACAGAATGAGCTATTGACTTCGGATTTTCGCTGTACAAATTCACTGGTGTTCTACTTTGTATCGGCAGTGTTGCCAGATTTTAAATATGTCTATAATCTAAATGAAAATTAATATCAAATACTTTGTTTCCAAAATTGAAGTTGTTGTAACTTCGTTGTTAACCAATATTTTTTCATGAAATTCTCATGGTTTCCATTTATAACGACTAACCGGTTTAAAACAAAATTGCCAATAAACTTTTGCCGTTTTTAACAAAGAAAAAAAACCATAGAGTGCCTTGGAAATGAAACTAAAGTTATGAAAATTTGTGTCAAGATACAGTTTTTGATGCTTAATTTTAAAATTTTTTTTTTGAGAATGACTGAAAATTGCGTATTTTACAGGGGTGGTTCCATTTTAAATGGGTCACACTGTATATATTTTTATACCGGGTGTCCCAGTATACCTGTTCCAATGGATTATCTCAGACATTTCGAAAGATAAAAATTTGAAAATTTCATGATCTTCAATTCGTTCAAGGAACCGTCAACTGAGAAGAACAAAAATTGAAAGTCACTTCCGGTTTGCCGGAAACATTTTTATTTCAAATAGCACCCTGTATATTTTTTGCAATTTTTTATCTCTACTCAAAATTATCTTTCCAACGATGTATCACACTTTGTATTTTACATTTGATTTGATGGAGAAAACGTCAATTGAAATTTCAAATTGAAAGAATTGCAGTAGGCTACGATATTTTGTGTAATCTTGATTTGACTTCAATAATAATTGATATTTCATGAACAATTTTGCATTCGAGATGATGAGGAGAATGTCAAATTTCAAATTATTAGAATTGTGGTAGAACTGGAAGAATTAATAATTCTTAAATGAAAACCTTAGTGTGCCATGGAAACATTTGAATACATTTGTTTATAACTTTGACAGTTAATAATTCTCAATAGTTGTGTGCGTGTCAGAGAAACCAACATTCAAGAATAAATAACCGTGAAAATGATGATTACTTCACTAATCAAGAGAAATTGGATATGATACTGATTTATGGAAAATGCAAAAATAATCGTCGGGCTGCCCTACATGCATACAGAGAGAAATACCCTGATAGACGAATGCCAAGCGCTATATATTTCACACGCTTGGCTTCGAATTTGGCAACAAGTGGATCATTTCATAGAAAGCGTACTGTCTTTGAAAGAAAAAATGCTACGGACGAAGAGCATACTGTTGCAGTTTTAGGAAGAGTGGTTGTTGATCCCCATATCTCTATTAGAAACATAGAAGAGGAGAGCGGCATTTCTCGTTCATCAATTCAGCGCATTCTCAAAATTGCCAAATTCAAACCATTTAAAATTAATTTGCATCAAGGATTACTACCCACAGATTACGAGAGGAGACTTGCGTTTCTTGCTTGGTTAGCTACGGCACGTGAAGATTGTATTATCAGCTCGATATTGTGGTCAGATGAGAGTCGTTTCCATAATAATGCAACTGTAAATCGACATAATTGTCATTATTGGTCGCAAAATAATCCACACTGGCTAAGACAAACTAATTTTCAAGTTATCTGGGGAGTCAATGTATGGTGCGGCATGATTGATGGATTCATTTTAGGACCAAAACTTTACGATGGTACGTTAACTGGTCGAATTACCTAAAATTCCTTCGGGATAAACTTCCTCATTTTCTCGAAAATATTCCTTACATATGCGTAGAAACATTCATTTTCAACAGGATGGTGCACCCCCCCACTGAGTGCAATAAAGACTTTATTGAACTCTTCTTTCATTCTATTATAGCGTTCTGTCATCATAACAGACATAAACTTTCAAATCGACGCCAAATTTAGCCCATTTTCTGTGAGATTGTATTACGTTTTAAATAGTTGCATGTTTCATATAATTGTCAATCATATTTATTACATAATGGACTAAAAAATGCAATTTGTTAAAAATAAAATTAGTTCCTTCGAATATCAACTGAATTACACAAAATGTTTTTGTATTTCTTTTAGCAGAATGATTTAAACAAACAATGTCTTCCTTACAGTTTAGTGCCACCTGAATGAAACATTTTTTGGTTTTTGCATGAACGTAGAAAAAATATTGCATGCAACTCGTAATAAGAATAAGGTATAATTGTTCATAAATTATCAATTATTATTGAAGTCAAAATCAAGATTACACAAAATATCGTAGCCTACTGCAATTCTTTCAATTTGAAATTTCATCAAATCAAATGTAAAATACAGAGTTGATACATCGTTGGAAAGATAATTTTGAGTAGAAATAAACAATTGCAAAAAATATACAGAGTGTTATTTGAAATAAAAAAGTCAGAGTCACTTCCGGTCAAACCGGAAGTGACTTTCAATTTTTGTTTTTCTTAGTTGAAGGTTCCTTGAACTAATTGGAAATCATGAAATTTTCAAATTTTTATCTTTCGAAATGGCTGAGATAATCCATTGGAACAGGTATACTGGGACACCCGGTATATATATATATATATATATATATATATATATATATATATATATATATATATTGGTATTTATTGTTATGATATGTATATATGTCAAATAAAAAAGTAAAAATAGGGCACAATGATATTTAAAAACTGCATAAATACCTGCTATGATTGTTTTTATATTTTTTTCTGTACGGTTTGCATCTTGAAAACCTTTGGCCATATTCTAGTCGACGCAAATGATTCAAGAGGGTGGCAGTAGAGTTTTTCTATTTTCATTATGTTTGATCAGTCCATTCAATTGGAACAACCAATAATAGAATACAAATCCAAATTTAGAAACAAACATTCAGAATTCAACTAAACATTATATTTATATGCAAGAAACATCCTGTATACAAATTTAGAACCAAAAGGAAACATGACAGGCAAATGTCATATTATTTTTCTTCTAAATGATCGAAATAATAAAATTTTAGCATAGAAAATTGGAAAATGTCAACTTTGAAGAAATATTTGTAAATAGTACTGTGTAGAAATCAAATTTGTAAATTAAATAAGTATAATAGATAAGAAATTGAAAAATGTGTTTTAAAAAAGGTGCTAATAGTGAAAATTGATGAAAGATAACATAAAGTGATGGTTTCCAAGGACAGAGAAAAATAAGGGGAGTCGAGGAATGAAAATGAAAAATGAAGCAGAACTGTAAATTTCTATGATAAATTTTGCTCATAACTAAGGCATTTGAGAGACATTCATGCATACAATCAACTTTGTAACAAATCTGGAGCAAAATCTACTGAGAAACCACTCACCGAGAATTGGAGGTTAGAGTCCCAACTCTTCACTTCACTAGCAGTGAGGGGGCCGAGTTTTGCAAGACATCCATTTCAAACTAACCACAGAACATTCCTGGATTCGTGTGAGTGCAAGAAATACTCATAACAGGTATTTTATCTTCATGAACTCAATCAAGCGGGAATATTCATCAAACTGTCACATTCTCGGATTTGATTACAATAAACACATTATTTTGAGTGAAAGTATTCTTCTTCTGTTTATCAAAAAGACTGAGACTAACCTATAAATATCTATTTTAGAATATTTCTATTATTGCGCATGAGCAAGCAAAAGTTTTCAATTTTGATTGGTTGAAAAGTATTACTAGAATAAGATAGATAGGCATAGGTTGTTTTGAGTAATATTCCAATAAAGAAACAACTATTACTATTTCTGGACTCATAATTTATTATTTGATCATTTTACAATCAATCTTTCTAACATAAACAGTATATTGACATCAAGAAAACAACTAGATGGCGCAGCTGCAATTCTCCTGAGATTGAGAGAATTATCTTCACATAGGAGTACCGACTGAACTGGAAAAAGGTAAAAAAAAGAGGTGAAGTGTACAGGAAAAAAGGGTAACAAGCATCATAGCTGGAGTTTCTTTTTGTTATGATTAGTATATGTCACAAAAATTTAAATGAATAAAAAAAAATGAACTAACCACCAATCATATACAACATAACAAAATATACCTATATATATATATATACATATTTTTATTATATATAATATTTATATTTTATTTTTTTTTTAATTATTTGACCACATATGTTTATTAAATAAATATATGTATATATATATATATATTGTTATGATAGGTTATTTGTTAGTTTATTTAATTTATTATTATGCAAATATTTTTGCCCCACGTTGGGCGCCAATTGTTATGATGGGTTGTTTATATGATTTATAATTTCTATGATTTTGAGAATTTATATCATAGATTATAATTCTGAAACCCTATCATAACAAATAAAAAACTCCGGCTATGTTATGGTACCTTTGTTTCTTTTTTAACCTCTTTTACCTTATCCCAGCTCAGTCAGGTACGCCTATGAACATGTATGACTCCTTCAGTAGCAGGTTCCTGTAATCGGTGTTGCCAGCTATGGCACTATCGATTCGATCATAAAAGATGTTCAGTGGAGAAAAATAAAGTTAGAAATTGAAAAATAAACACAGATTTGCAGAGAATAATCAAAGTAGTTGACTTTATTTAGATGAAAACTTAAATATACCCTACTCTGCGATAACTACCTTATACTAGCAAAACAATGTCAAAAAATATAGTGCAGTTTGATGTTTGTGATAATGAATATTTGATGAAAAATGTTTGAACGTATTATCAGTCTTTTGGGTGTGGAATTTTATGGTTTTCAGCCCAAGACAAATAACCAATGGTTTAGAACCCTTAAAGTTATTGGTTTTATGTGAAAGGTTGCACTTAGGTGAGTTCAGTTATTGAATACCTTGTAGCTGCGTTTCAGTTGACGTTTCCAATCCTGTGGACGTATTTCTGGGATGTCAATGACAGCTCACCTGCACTCCTTCCAAGGATTTATTTTCTGGACCAGGTAAGGAATTTTTATTTTCTATGTGCTTCCTCCGATCAGCCTTTCAAGAAATCTTCCTCGTTCGGCCATTTTATATCAGGTTTTCTTATATTATGGGTGAAAGCTTCTTTTCAAATTTAGTACGTGGCTTCACTTTCTCGAACTTTTTTAATCCTCCAGAACTTGTTTCTCTTCCATGACAACACTTCCTATCAATTATTTGCTATTCTAATTAATGTTAATGATTTTATGAATGATATCTAATTCTAACTCTCACATACTATTTACAGATTCATATAAAATATATTTTTTTCAATTTCTGCCCTTACATTTTATTCTATATCAATACTTTTCCCACACGGGTTTTTTTAATTGCATACAGGATGTTCAAATCTTATCTATACGTTGATCTTGCTTTAATTCAATATGCCATAAATTTCAATTTTGATATTTTTTATCGTGGATTTTTGTTAGATGTATTGTTGGATATATAATTTTGATACCAGAACTGCTTCAGGAATGTTCTATTCACAGACATGTATCGACTAGAGTATAAGTAGTAAAAGGGTAAAGAAAATTGTAAAACAACATAGCAATAACGATACTAATAAAAATAACTAATAATAATAATGATAATCATTAGTTTAATTACTTTGCAACATTCCCCAATATATATATATACTAGCTGGCCCGACAGACGTTGTCCTGTCCAAATTTCTATGTTCCCTAAAATGTTTTTCCCGAAAACTCTCGTCCGCGAAGAATTTCTTTTTTTCCATGTTTTCCTTTATGTTATTCCATCTAGATTAAGCTTTTGACTATTCCGCTTCCTGTTGCCCCGTTATCTCGTTATCCCGTTATCCCATTTTCCTGTTACCCCTTTTTTCTTTACCCCGTTATCCCGTTATCCCCTTATCCTGTCATCCCGTTATCCTGTTATTCCCGTTATCCCGTTATCCAGTTATCCCGTTTCCTGTTATCACATTTGTTCTTCATCCCGTTTTCCCCTTATCTTGTCATCCTGTTTTTCCGTTTTCTCGTTATCCCGTTATTCACGTTTATCCCGTTATCCCATTTCCCTGTTACCCCTTCTTCTCTTTATCCCGTTATCCCCTTATCCTGTCATCCGCCGTTTTTTCGTTATCCCGTTATTCCCGTTATCCTGTTATCTCGTTCTTACTCAATCCAGTCAACAGATACCGCCATCTGTTAGAATCGTTTGGAGCTAACAAATAATTGTGACTGTCAAATAATAAACAAATAATTTGCAATAAAATAATATTGCGGCTATAAATTGAGATGTGAGCTATTCTACCTTTCAAGTTAGATCAAACTGCACACGGTGTGCAAATTTGATTATAATCGGTTAAGTAGTTTAGTAGTCCATCGCGGACAAACAACGTTACGCGTAATTATATATATATTAAGATATATAAGCTCCACCGCACAGATTATAGGTGTCACTATCTATCTATATATCTCGCTATCTCTCTAAGATATACTTCCTCATTCTGATTTTTCTTGTATTCCTCGTCTCCTGATTCAAATTATCATTTTAATATGTGTAACATGAAATTTTAGAAAAAACTTACTTAAAACGTCAATTTCATTATCACCACCATATCCAGTAATAGGGCAACTTTTATTCTTAGATTTCGCAAATGAACCATGCTCTCATAAACAAACTTCTTTCAATACGTTTAAAAATTCGGGTTACATTTCTTGATACACAGCCAGATATCTGGTGCTATTACTCAAACACCTCGAATACACGAACAACATATCCACTTTCTCATCATTAGAAAACTCCATACGTGTAAATAATCCACCCTTCCATTTGACTTCTGTCATTCACTTTCTTTTATTCCATGGCTCACTACATACTTCATGAAATTAAACTTTCCGTTTTCATTTGAAATAGGTTGGTTTGAGAATACGTATAGGACTCGAAGACAGACAGAAGAATTGCCTTTTGCCTAAGAATGGACACACGAGAAAAATGCCTCTCAGATCTTTGACATAAAAAAAAATTATAAAGTAAATGTATCAATCGTTGTTCCTTGTTATTCCTCTGCTTTTTCCTTTCCATCACATTGGATTTGATCTCATTTTGATCTCAAGTTTGAGTATTCATTCGAGGTATATATATTTTAAATTTTATTCTCGCAACTTAAGTCAAATACCCTTTCAAATACGAACAAAAATAAAATCAGGACCGTATTCCGGAGGGAAAGATTTTCATTGTTCGGACCTTGCTGATGGAATTTATGGTCAGAAATGTAGAAACAAAAACCAGGTAAGATACATATCTTTTTTTTTTTATGTTCTGGTTCCCACGAAAAGGGATATCCAGTAATGTTCAGAGAACATCGTGGGAACCAAGGGAAAGAAGGTACGAGTTGGTGTTCTTCTTAAATTTCTGGAGGTTGTATGCCTCGGGGAACACCTCCCTAGGCAATGAGTTCCAAAGCCTCGCTGTTCGTTGGATGAACGAGTCTTTGGAAAGTGATGTTCTGCAGTTCTCCAAAGTGACCACGAAGGGGTGTGATGACTGAACTTGACGGGTTAGTTTCGAAGAGACTGCCAAAGCAGGAACGATTGTTGATATTTCAGAAGAGCATCGCCCATGAAAATATCTATAAAATAGAGACAAATCGCCAACTTTTCTACGGTGTTCCAGACAAGTGAGCGAGTTTGTAAGCGAGGCATCACCGACGAGACGAATTGCCCTTTTTTGGACAGAATCCAATAGCCTCAGGATATGTTTAGGTGCCGCGCTCCAAATATGGGAACAGTATTCCAGGACAGGTCGGATCTGTGCCTTATAGATCATAAGCAGCTGGGTGGGGGTGAAATAGCTCTTGGCACGAAACAAAAAACCAAGTTTTTGGGATGCACTTTTGGCAATGGACCTCACGTGATTTTCCCAGGAAAGGTTATTGCTGATAGTAATACCAAGCATCGATATGGATGACTTCAGTGGTATGGTTACTCCTGACAAAGTTACGTTAGGCACAGTGAGATCGACTTTTCTAGAGAAAAGACATGCTTGTGTTTTGTTTGCATTGAATTCTACCAAGTTATTAGATCCCCACTCGAGAATTGTTGCTAAGTCCATATTTATATTATTAACATTTCTTCCTCGTTCATTTCTGGTTTCACGGGCTGATATAGGGGCCCTGGAAGAGAAAGCGGTATGGAGGGTACTATCATCGGCAAAGCTGTGTACTGGACATGAAGTTGCTTTCAACAGGTCGTTGATGTGAAGTAGAAATAGTGTTGGTGCGAGAATAGATCCTTGCGGAACATCAGCATTTATGAGTAGAGTGTCAGATGAAACTCCATCGACCACTACATGGAGATACCTGTTTGAGAGAAAACTAGCAAGCAGAGAACACAGCTGAGGGGGCAAGCCATAAGACGGAAGCTTGACGAGGAGTCCCTGGTGCCAAACTCGATCGAACGTCTTGGAGATATCTAATGCCACAGCTAAAGTTTCTCCATACTTTTCGAAAGATAGCTGCCATATATGTGAGACGTAAGCGAGCAGGTCACCAGTTGATCTCTGATGGCGGAAGCCATATTGCCTATCGTTGACAATTCCTGAGTCTTCCAGATATTTCATGAGCTCGATGTTGATGGCTTTTTCCATGACCTTTGAAATAATAGATAGCAGTTCGATAGGTCTGTAGTTGCTAGGTTGGGCCTTTTTGCCTTTTCTAGGGACTGGCTGTACTCTTGCAATTTTCCAATTGGACGGAAATACCCCCAAATTGTAAGAGTGGTTGAACAACTTGCAAAGAACAGGTGTTAGTTCGGGGGCACATTTCTTGAGAACAATCGGCGGGATTCCGTCAGAACCACAAGCTTTGTTGGTGTTGAGACCCAGCAAAATATTTCTGATAGTACGTTGGCGAAAGGTGATCTCGGGCATGTGACTGTCAATAGGTGTAATGTTCGGGGGTTGTTTTCCCGATGAATCCAGAGTGGAATTTCCAGCAAATAGGTGCGCAAAGATATTGGCTTTTTCCTGGGCAGTCGTTGCTAGTGTTCCATCTTCTTTGGTTAGAGGAGGAAATGAGCTGGAAGTGAAGTTTCTTCCCACAGCTTTGGCGAAAGACCAAAATGAACGGGATCCGTTAGGACATTCAGCAAGTTTTGATCTTATTTTGGCATTGTGGGCATCTTTTGAGCATTCTATTGTCTCTTTGCATATGCCTCTAGCCTCGACATATGCTGCTCTGGTCTCAGGGCCCGGATTTTTTAGTCATCGATGGTATGCTGCCTGTTTGGAAGCCACAGCTCTAGAGCAGTTTCTGTTAAACCAGGTCTTATCGGATGATGTTCTTCTTTCGGTATTCGGTATGTAGGTTTGCATCCCCAACATGATGATTTCAGAAATTGTCTCAGCACATCGTGTTGGATCTACTGAAGAGAAACAAACTCTCTTCCATGGAAACGCTGAGAAAAACATACGAAGACCTTCCCAGTCGGCCGAATTGTAATGCCACATGAGACGGGGTGGTATTGTGCAGCTCGATGGTAAATGGAAAGAGCATGTTGTGGAGATGAGGGTGTGATCAGAGTTTCCAAGTGGGGCACAAACTTCTATTCTATACGGGTCAGGATTGGCGGTGAGGAAAAGATCTAGTGTATTGGCAGACTGGTTGTTGACATCAGGGATGCGGGTTGGTAGCTCGACCAGTTGTTCCAGACCATGAGTGATGGCGAAGGCCTCGGCTTGACGACCCGCATCATCTGTTTTGTTAGAGAATTTGAGCCAGGCAGCGTTATGTACATTAAAGTCTCCCATGATTATGGTTTCAGCTGTTGGATGGTTCTCCTGAATGTAGTCCAGTTCGAGTGATAAAAACTCAAAGAGGTCGTTATATGAAGGTTCATTAGGTGAAAGGTAAAGGCAGCAGAGGAACTTAGTCAGTTTGGTATCAGATAGCTTGAACCACATCACATCAAAGTCTTTCGGTTCCAAACTCTCATCACGCTGGCATGAAAGGTTAGCCTTAGCGTAAAGGCAGACTCCACCTTTGAACCTGAATCGAGAATGGAGTTCGTAACCAGGACAAAGCATATGGACCTTGTTGGTGGACGAGTTTACTTGTGTTTCTGTTAGAGCCAGAATATCCGGTTTTTTCGTCTGTAGGTGATGGTGGACGTCATTGATGTTCTTGTTGAGTCCGCGGATGTTCCAAAAATTAATCTTTAATGTTGAGTCTCCTCGAGTACCTCTCGCCCGGAAATCCGAATGGAGAGGTATTTTGCTTCCGGAGTGTTTTACTCTAGGAGACTTCATCATTATTACTATTAGGATGCACCTGAAAATAAAGGAGGAATTGGGGAAAAGGAAAGAGGGAGACCGGAAAGTATCGACCGAACACTGAAACATGGAATGATCCATTTCACAGCACACAAAGTCGATATGGTGGTAACTCAGTAAGATAATAACTACTTAAATTTAAAAAAAAATACAGGTCTGTGTTTGAAAAAATTGAGTTAAGGGTGGCCTCCGTAGAACGAAACGTCGTATTGAAAATCAAAGAACAGCACATCGATGCAATCCAAAATAGAGAAGGAAGTTCTTCAAAACATTTCCATATTCCCAAAAATAGAGACGCCAGCGCAAATAAAAGAAAACGGGCCATTTCGGTTTATCCCGTATATTTTAAAAACAGTTCGTAATATTTTCGATTTGAAAATATCGTTCCATTGTTCACTATGATATTCAACTCTTCTCTAATTTAACCCACTTCGTCATTTACCGTTTTCGAAATGACAATAGTGGCACAAGCCTCGGGAGAATGAGGTTATTTTGAAATAAAACATTGATGAAACATTCGTAGGGCTGTACGAAGTCAATTTGATCGGTCAATTCAACAGTCAATTCACCGGTCAATTGACCAAGAGAGATATTTGACCCCAGTTAATTGAGCGGTCCTGCACCAAACGCGGGTCGTCCTAGTCAAAGCCCTGGTGAGCGGCCATCTCGGAGGGAGAAAAATTAAAGATTCGTAGCGCCAGACTGGGAAACGGTGAAAAGCTCCAACTGCAGACTCAATTAATTTTTTTTGTTGTGTTGCTCCCTACCGACTTTGGTTCTAATCTACGGGATTGATTTTGAATAATTAAATTTCAAAGTTTTGAATTTTGCCATTTCTAAATTTCAAGGGCTTTCAAATGACATATTGCAAGTCAAGTTCCGTGCGCTATAGTTTCTGTCATTTTTCAATAGTGATATTTCCGTACGACAGATGACAGCCTAAAACTGAAAGTCGCATTCGGGACAAGCACTGTTTCTTCTTACCAAATTTTAGCTCTATAGATCAAATGGTTCGGCAGTTATCGTGGAATATTACAGACAGACAGACTTCACTCTGGAAATGGTCTCAATCGTCTTGGGGGACCTCAAAACGGATATTTCCGTCAATATATAAATTTTTCTATAGATCAAACGGTTCGGCAGTTATCGTGGAATATTACAGACAGACAGACTTCACTCTGGAAATGGTCTCAATCGTCTTGGGGGACCTCAAAACGGATATTTCCGTCGATATATCGATTTGTCCAATATAATATAAAGCAATATAAAAAAAAACGAATATCCATCACGTTTATAGCATTAACAAACATCTGAGACGTGATTTTATGAATAAGATATACGCAGTTATCGAGTTAATGTAAACAAAGTATCGAGCAAGAGCCAGCAATATATATATATATATATATATATAAATATATATATATATATATATATATATATATATATATATTGTCAAGGGGTTACCTTCCCCTATTATCAAACCTTGGCGCTTTTCACTATTCTCGGGTTTTCTCGGGCGCCACCTTTAGCTTTATAGTGGAAAAGGCCACTTTTGCTCCGGGCAGTCTCAGTGAAGAAAGACACTCCAGGGGTCAATATAGTCGTGACACTGTAACAGGGCCAGCAAGGCAGGCTTTAATTGCCTTCAACTGGGTTTCGAACCTGGGTGGCGACTGCGCACTAGATGTTAAAATTCTACTCAAAATAGTCAATGAAAGAATACTAAGAACAGGATAAACAGGTATATTAAAAATAATGAAATACAGTGAGGGCGGCTGACGGCGACCTCAAGTTATCACAACAAATGAACACATGGCAAGCACTATATACAGAGAAAGCAAGGAGGGTGTTTTCAAGCAAGCGGGGTAAACTTAACAACCAAAAGCTCTGCGGTGGGGGGGGCGGTATTGTACGGACTCGTATGCAGAAATTACCAGCACAGCATTGAAATGAATATGTGCCTCTTACGATCATGCGCACATCGCATCTGTGGTACTTACAAACATTTCCTGATATCTTCTACCTGATACAACATATTTACCAAACTCCGATCTCACTGCCTCGGCAAGGTCCGGGACGGTCGTGGACTGCTTCGGTCTCTGGCTCTCACTCTGGATACTAGTCGGCCGCGTGACTGCTTCTGCTGGGCTGGGCAAGCTACTGAATCTTTGAAATATGTCGAAACGAAACTACGGCTGGCTTCTCCCTCTTTTCCGAATACCTCTCGATCGACTTATATGCGCGCGCCGTTTTGTGGACTCTGTCGTTTTCGATACAAATTATACCTTCACAGAATAATTACCCAGAATATCGGCCTCCCCTCCTTCGTGACGTCAACGGCTGCTCGGACACAGTGTCATGTTCTCGGTGGCGACGGCTGTGACGTCAGCTCGGTGCGTGCGCCTCCGCTGTACTCTCGTCCTTCTGGCGGAACTCTCTCCCTGGCGTGTTGGCTGGCTTCGCTGCTTCGGAACGACTGACTGCTTTCTCTCGCATTTGATCCAACGTCCAGAATATCGGCCTCCCTTCCTTCGTGACGTCAACGGCTGCTCGGACACAGTGTCATGTTCTCGGTGGCGACGGCTGTGACGTCAGCTCGGTGCGGCGCTCTCTGTCTAGACTCAACTGTGCTGGGTGGCGATCGGACTGTTGGCTCGTACGTGAATGAATGCGATCTTCAGTGGATACTTTGATTCTCGAGTTTTGCGTTCGATTCAAGTGCTTGCTCCAGAGTGGGGCGGGTGACGTACGATTGCTTTGTTTCAATCATTCGTTCTCCACAACCACGCTCGCGGTATTGGCGTGAGTTACGGAGGGTGTTTAGCCTATTTATCGTGTTAGGGTGATTCACGGATTTATCACGAACCTGAATGGTATTTCCAGACCTATTATTACTTTCAAGCGGGGTTTAATTCCTTACAGGGAGCTTTTGGCTGATAAATATAGCGGGAAAATAGTAACTTCGTTACAATATATAAAAATATAAAATGTGCTAACAAAGTCCAACACGGCACATTTAATTTTTTTTTATACTGTACTTTAGGTCTTCTAGAGCCATATTGAACTTAGTGTGACGTCACATATCCCATAACGAGCGGACAATCAAAACGCTTCTAACGATACCGCATTTGTCAAATTATGATGAGTGGTTTGGTTTCGCCGTAGTCGAGCAAAAACGATGGCACAGTCAGTCGGAAAGGTAGATTTCATAATTCATTTATTGATTCTGAAATAATCATCAATCACAAATCAGCATGGAAACTCCAGTCTGACCTAATTATCAGTCGGTAACCCTGTATAAAAAAGTCAGAAAGATTAACTTTCAATTTGTCATAATTATCGATTAACGTTGACAAATTTCGATTTTGTTGGTTACCATACACTTCGAGAAATATACATTTATTTTAACCATACGTATCGTAATCGTAATAATACTGTAGAAAAGAATCAGGGGGAAAGGGTAGTTCTTGACATGGTGGAACATTTGTCTGATGGATATGGAATTACCACGGATAATTTTTTTACTTCTAAATCTTTGGGCGACAAACTCTTAGCTAAACACTTTACACTTTGTGGTACAGTACGCAAAAATAAAACTTTTATTCCAAAAGAACTTCTTCCGTCAAAAACTCGTCCATTTCCTTCAAGTATATTTGTTTTTACCGAAGACCATACATTAGTTTCCTATTCAGCTGACAAAAACCAGGCAGTCATTTTACTGTCGACTGAACACAATACAGACGAAATCAGTGATGATGCCCACTCCTATAAACCTGAAATAGTTCTTCACTACAATATGACTGAAGGTGGCGTTGACACCGCCGATAAAATGGTAAAGGAATGCACTACCCGAATAATCTTTGGTCACCTACTTGATACAGCAGCTCTAAATTCCTTTATTTTATGGAAACTAAAGTATCCCGATTGGAACAAGTCATATCTAGATGCCAGGCGCAAATTTCTCCTATGTCTTGGAAAAGAGCTTGTCAAGGATCAAATACGTAGAAGATTTGGTAATAAGGATAGGCTCCAGGCAACCCATCCGCGACCACATGGTCACTGTGGTTCCCGAGTTAGGCGGCCCACATGTACCACCTTTGGCGGAGAGATCTTCTGGCCGCTGTCATTTTTGAACAGAAAAACTAGAAATAAGTGCGAATCTTGTAAGTATTTTGTTTGATTAGAGCATAGTGAAAAAAAAGTATTTCACAAATTACTGTGCAAAAATTTTAAAAAAAAATTGTTTTCACTTTCGAAAATGTAATTTTATTTTATATTTTTTTAACTGTTTTTCGTTACAAAATTTGTTAAAATATATATTTTGTGTGAAAATTTGATTATTCGTGTTTGATTTTACATCAAATATAAGATGCTAAAAATTTTTTTTTTAAATCATTAAATTAGCTGGGGTACAAAATTACCCCAGTTAGTACTTTACGAGTTGTGAAGTCAGTCAGTATTAGGAAGGTTAATTATTTGTATATATGTGTGTATGTATATATATATATATATATATATGTATATATATATATATATATATATATATATATATTGGTGTGATGGGATTGATTTTGAGTTTATATATTTTTCATTATTTTAGATTTTTTTCCAATATTTTATGAATGAATCCCTATCATAACAAAATGAAAACTCCGGCTATGTTGTCTTACCCTTTTTCAAACCTCTTTTTACCTTACTCCAGCTCAGTCGGTACGCCTATGAACAAAGAGTCACCTCCCTTTTGACTAGCAGGTTCAGTAATGCCAACTTGTTGAACGGCTTGATATCAAATTTGCTGTTTAGTGGGGAAAAGTGTGGTTAGATGTTCAAAGATAATAACACATATTGCAGAAAATAATCAAATGGTTGTTTTATAAAACCTCAAAAACTGTCCTACTCTGCGAAAAACAATAATGTGATATAGTGCAATTTGTTATGAGTGATTAATATTGGTTGAAAGAAAATTTGAAAGTTATTAGGAGTCCTTTAGCATCGAAAATCGTTGAATTGTTCAATCAAAAGTAACACAGTGAATCAGATACTCAGTATTAGTTGCACTTCAGAGAGTTCTGCCAATAGAATACCTATTATTCTTCTTTTGTGATGTTTGCCAGCCTCATGGAAATACTGTCATTGGAACTTACAGCTTCCTTGCATCCGAAACAAATTTCTGCTTCCGTGACTGGCTTTTTCAGGATTTCTCGTTCTGTCAATAGGTGAGTGGAATTTTATAATATATTACTTCTTCCAGTTGTGTCTCAATTAATTGATCTCGTTCTGGAATGATTTGGTAGTTTTTTCTTGAAATTCACTATTATTTCTCTTCCAGAAATTTGTACGTGTTACTTTTTTTCTCAATTTTTGATCTGTTCCAAAACTTGTTATTTCTTCCCATAGCAACACACACCTTTTATCTTTTTCACAGATTACAGAATTTCTTGCTACTTTCTACATCATTATTTGTCATTCTAATCAATTTTAATGATTTTATTCATGAACTCTAATCCTACACCTTATATACTATGTACAAATTCGTATAAAATTTATTTTTGACAATTTTCTGCTTTTATATTCTTATATTTCATCATTTTTCTCACACAATTCTCTCGACATCTCATTGGTGGGTTTCCTGTTGATAAGATTTATCATACAGGATGTTCCAAATTCATATATCAATTGATCTACTTGTAATACAATGTTTTTCATAAATTTCTCTTTTTAAATAATTTAATTGTGCATTTTCCTTAGATGTATTGTTGGTCACATACTTTTGACTACAGAAATACTTCAGGACTGACCTTTGTGATACTTCTGCATCGACTAGAGCCAAGTATAAGATTCTAGAATAGTAAAAAGTAAAGAAAAATTGCAAAACAAACATAGCATTAATCACGATAACTGAAATACCTAATAATAATGATAATCATAATTATAAGTTTAATTGTTTTATAATATTTCCTCACATAACAATATATATATATATATATATATATATATATATATATAAAAACCAGTTATATATTTTAAAAGGAAAAAAGGGAACAATTTCATAAGAAACCCAAAAAAAGAATAATTACTTAATAGCTATTAGTTCAAGAGATATTGTTTTTACATATTTTTGAAATTCTATTTCCTTTATGAAGCCTCTGTATAATATAAAAGTCAAGATTTACAAAATCATCCTGAATAAAATGTGAACAACAAAATTATAAGCTTGAAACATACAGTATATGAAATTGTATCTAACTAAAAATAGCCAATGGGAGAACAACAAACTTCTTGATGACAATAGCCAATCAGGGAACAGTATGGTCAGATGAAAGATTTGAAATTGTGAGAAAATAAGAACGGTAAAGTGCCAGAGACAATTATCATTGAATATTGTACATAGTTTGTAAGAAAAGAAAAATATTTTATACAAATAACCCCAAAGTGTGAAAATGCGACAACAAAGTGCGCGAATTTGAAAATTCAAATGATATGGAAACAGGAGAAATGGTATCCAGGTGATAAAAAAAAAACAAAGCCACTAGGAGATTGAAAATAATTTTGA
This sequence comes from Gonioctena quinquepunctata, assembly GCA_018342105.1. Lineage (NCBI taxonomy): Eukaryota > Metazoa > Arthropoda > Insecta > Coleoptera > Chrysomelidae > Gonioctena > Gonioctena quinquepunctata. The sequence goes on along the minus strand of JAFIRS010000490.1, from coordinate 95,813 downwards.
AGAGAACGCCACGTTCGGGTTTGAGGAAAAGAAAAATTCAATAATTTCATCAATATAAGCAGCAAACGACATTACCTTTTTATATACTCCATATAAAAATATATCAAAGCTGATTTCTGGATTTGTATGGTTCCTTTCTTGGTATTCGAAAGCCTGAGAGCAGTGGATTGAAGGGGGATTCAAATTCTTGGTGTGTATTGAAACAGCGACAGTTCCAGGGTCAGGTATAAACTTTCCTAGTGCACATCACAAACTGAATAACCCCACAAATAAATCGTATCATATCAGAAGAACTCTATTTCATTTTGATATTGAACTATTAAAGAAATTTTCAACCTTTCAAAGTAAAAGTGAGGTTGTGTATAATTTATTCGTCACCGTTCCTCATGATTGTCTTTGAAAATTTGTAGATTGACCATAGAATAAGTTATTTATCGTAGGCCAGGTAAATATAAGTTTTGCTGAATAAAGGAAATAATTGTTTTTTGATACTTTCTCGTTTGTTTTCCACAATGATCAGCAATCTCACTTATAAACACTGAATGGAAATTGACATCAAGCAGTGGCTCAATTGCCTGAACCGGCTATCTGAGACAAGAGGCGTACCAACTGAGTTTAGTCGTGGTAAGAAAAGTGATAACAATTGGCAGCAACGTGACGAGAGAACAGTGACGTTAGCTAGCAATTATTATTACATTGAAAAACATAATTATACAGGGTGAAAATAATGTATCTATATATCAATTTTAACCCAAGAAGGGCAAAAAAATAAACAACAATTTAATTTTACAATTCACATTATATAACAATATATATATATATATATATATATATATATATATATATATATATATATATATACATTACTATTTTAAGTAGTTTAGTTTTTTTATTATAAATATTTGTTTTTTCAATGCTGAAACAAGTGTTCTCGCACTTATCAGCTTTTGCTGCTTTGTCCACAGCATCAATCTCAATCTAATTGTAATATTTGTGATTTGTGATTCCATTAGTGTCGTTTTCCTTATAGGAAACACTGAAAATTTTACAATCTTCAATGAGAACTCTACGAATATCCCTTGTATCCCATTCATCCACAGCCCACTGAGTCAAATGATGAGTAATTTTCCGGTATTCGACAACATAAATTGAATATTCCGTTTTTATCAATTTCCCCTTCTGATATAAGCTGTTAGAGGTAGTGTGGGTTGGGATACGATTGCAAAAATTTTCAGTGAGATTCAGAGATGAGACTAAATATGAGTAAAATCATATTTTTTATTTTTGGCATTTTTTATGTTGATTGTTGGAATTTCGATGTGAGAAATGTGAAGGAAATTCATGTGAGTGAAGGCAGTAACGTGAGGAGAACATACTTTGGTTATTCTTTGCTGTTACAAAGAGGATCTAGTCCGATGTGAGTTGTAGTTGTGTTTCTTTTTTATATGCGGTATTTCCCAGCTTGCAGAAAGCACCTCAGAAATAATATGTAAGTTGGAGATTTTGACAATTCAAACACTAACTAGATATTCTGTTAGATTCAATGTCGGCCACCAGGTGCTGATTTTCAGTGTGTATCCCAATTATTAGAGACGTGATATCCGAAAAATTCAACATTAAGTTTGTTGGGATTTGCATCAATGTTTAACCGACGAAACCAAAAAGGAGGAGGTTCTCTAGTCGACGCGTATATTTTATTTTTATTATAATTTTTTTTTATGTATGATCACGCATAACTTTCTACTAAGATGTCCGATTTCAATAATTCTTTTTTCAGTGGATAGGGTGAACTTCAAAGTTGGTCCCATTTGAATTTAAAAGATGAAATTCGCCCCTAAGGGTAGCAAAATGAAGGATATTGATCAATCACCCTCTGAATTCTGGTTCGTTAACCGATTCGATCAGGGATAACTTTGTACTGGGTTATTCGATTTGGATGATCCCTTCTTTAATAGTTAGGGTATACCTTATATTTAATTTCGAATGAAATTATCCACCCTTACGGGAGAAAAATAGGGGATAATTGATTTTTCACTTTGGAACATTGGCACACACATACGTAGTTGACAATGACAGATCGCTACTGACATTATTTTTGTTCCACATCCGTAAAAAATCATTATTTTCTATGAGAGGATGGAATGATATACAAAGTAATGAAATAAACTAACCAGAACAACAAAAATAATTTATATTACAACAAATAGTCAAAGTAGATAATCATATTATTTAACTGGTAATAGTTGAAGTAAGGTGGGTAAGTAAGTATTTTGGAAGTAATCAAAAAACAAGTAGGTAGTAATTATTAGATTCTAACCACAAAAAATTTAAGAATAAAAACTTTTTAACAAAAAATTAAGCCGACGAAATACGGAACTGAGAAGTGAAAAATAAAATAAACCTTCGTAGTCTCAGTAACTAAGCTCCTAAAATAATGTAAGTAATAGTCCAGTCATCTTAGTAAGATCACCTCGGAATTTGAGATACCCAGCTGAATATTTGTATAAACTTGTATTTTGGCATTCTTAAAGTTGTCTCAAAACCTACATATGGTAGGGTGTACGCGTCTATTAAAATTGGAGGTCAAAGGTCACAAAAATCGATTTTTTGCATATTTTTTGCAAATATCTCATTTCCTATGGGTTTTTCGCTATTTGTATTCATAATCAATATTGCAGAAAATTAAATTCCCTACAACTTTTGTTTCAGAATTTTTTTTATACGTTGAATCGTTTTCGAGATAGATGGCGGAGAGCGCGCGGTTAGAGCATAATGTAAGTTAATTAAAAAATTCATTTGTTATCAAATATTACATAATATTTAATAATTTTTTACTTCCGTATCTATTTTTAATTAAGTATTAATTTATTTAATAACCTTACCTGCCCGTGTAGTTATAGAATTGTTAAGGAAAATACTTAAATTATATTTCAATTCTAATGTAATTTATATTAATAACTCCTTAAATAATTGAAAAAAAAGAAAGAAAGAAATTCTTAATTTATGATTTTATTAAAAATACCATTCTATTCTGAATAGAATAAAAATTACATAAACTGCAACTTATTATAATTTTAATTATCTTCTTCTTCTTCTTCATCGTCGTCTCCCAACCGCTGTGGTGTTTCGAAGTCTTCTTTTATATCATCTTCGGCGACATTTATCTCCAGGTCTTCCATGATTTCGGGGTCAAAGGTTCTGTCTTCATTTACATCGCTCTGACATGGTGAAGAATTGAGATAAGCTTGCCCATACACTCGCCACAAGCTAAAGAGCACTGCAACCCCGATTTCCTGCATCCACAACGCGAACCACAACCACTCTTGCAGGTGCAGAAGATTGTGTTGAGCAATTCCTCTGGAGCAGGTGCTAAAATGGTCGTGATAGGTTCCAGGAATCCGTTACGCATTGTCCAACCCCACTCCTGGGGTTCCAAATCATGCCCTAACCAAGTTTGAACTGGATAATAAACACGATTGAAATGTTGGTGAGCTGCTGCACTTGTTGGTGGAATATTTGATAACTGCACAGGTTTATTCAGTTTCGTAGACTTGACGTATTGTGCATAACGAAGATGATCAATACTGTCCACAGATTTTGGAGCATTATAGACTGCCAACAAGATTTGAATTCCAGTCTCAAATGATCTTTGAACCGGACAATTTTCTTCTTCAAATGCTGCTGCAAGTTGCTCCAAATTCGGCAGTTTCTCAAATGCTTTTAGAAACGTTTTTTCTTTTTTTAAAAAGCGCAGAAGTCGTATCACAGCCACGTAATGCGTGCAAAAACAAAATATGTTTCTTCGAACGAGGATATTTATCAAAACTTTAGGAAGAGTATATGTTTGTTTTTACATTTCCTTTGCCGACTTTTTGAAGAAAATTTCTTGTTGATGAGATAGTGTACGCCCAATTAAAATGACCAGTAAATCAATATCTTCTCCTATTATAACTGCAGTTTTTTCAGCTTTCGATTCTTCGATTGCTGTTTCTATAATTAGTACATCCGCATCATCTCTGGCCTGTTTGGTAGTAATATTGACAGCTTGTAATTTTTCAATTAGCATATTAATGAGCTTTTTTTTGTTACTTCGATTTGATAAAAAAATTTCTTGCGTAATTGGTACAACCATTGTTTCGTCGAAACAAACTTCGTATGTTTGAAATTGCAGCAATTCTTCTCAGCTGCCCATTGCTTTTATGTTCTTACTGCAGTCAGAATATCCGTCAAATATAACAATAATTTTTGAACTGTAATGCGTTTGTAAATACTTTATATATTTATCTAAAAGAACAGAAAAAGTATCTTCTTTATTCCACAAAACGCGATACAGAAGAATATGTACTCCATTATTGTCTACTTAAATGATAATTAGTGGAAATGAGAATATAATTAAAATGTAATTGAAGTTTGTCCCTTAATTATTTTTTAATTTTAGGAATTGGTTGTAAGTATTATTGAATAGATAGATTCAATTGATGAAAAAAATTATTAAATATAATGTAATAGTTGATAACAAATGGAAATTATTATTAATTATTCATTTATCAATAATTAATAAACTTTATATAGCGTGTTTTGACCGGGACTATACCGGTTGACCTTACATTATGCTCTAACCGCGCGCTCTCCGCCCTCTATCTCGAAAACGATTCAACGTATAAAAAATTTTTGAAACAAAAGTTGTAGGAATTTAATTCTCTACAATATTGATAATAATACAAATAGCGAAAAACCCATAGGAAATGAGATATTAGCAAAAAATATGCAAAAAATCGATTTTTGTGACCTTTGACCTCAAATTTTAATAGACGCGTACACCCTACCTATGTAGGTTTTGAGACAACTTTTAGAATGCCAAAATACAAGTTTATACAAATATTCAGCTGGGTATCTCAAATTCCGAGATTCTTACCTAATTTTGACTAAGATGACTGATTTTGAGTCGGCGCCAAACGAACAATCAACGAAGATCATTGAATTACTTCAAAAAAATTATCAGAATGTCACCGCGCAACTCGATGCCATCATTTCACGCCTTACCTAATTCATTTGCTTGTTTGTTTGGCGCCGACTCAAAATTAGTTACTCACATTAGTTTAGGAGCATAGGTACTGAGACTATGAAGGTTGATTTTATTTTTTACTTTTCAATTCCGTATTTCGTCGGTTTAATTTCTTGTTAAAAAGTTTTTTGTTGAAGAAAAACTATTGTTTCCTTGGCAACTTTTGGAGTATTTTTCTGAATAGTTGTCATATTCACTTACAAGTTTATTATATTCAACTATCTGTATTCCCATAATACTTTGGCATAGTTGGATCCTGGAAAAAATTACTGAAAACACAATTAGAGAACATAACAACAAACGCAAATGTTTTTGACTAGTTGACATATTTGACATTTGACACGTCGGTAATAAAAAATCTGATTCGATATTTCACACGGTCTTCTGCCGGTGCTGCCTACAAATATATGTGCGTATTGATAGCAGAAATAAAATCATAGTTCCTACAAGGAACATTCTTTGGAAAGCTTATACAAAAAATATTGTATGCAACACGTAAGCAAATGGCTTTCGCGGACTCATCTTCATGTTACGAATCGTCCGTGAGAGCTCATTTTGCGTACTTGTTACATAAACTACTAGTTTACCTAAAATACACAAAGATAACCTTTGAGACCCATCGTCAATTTTATAGGTTCCACTATCTTCAAGCTGTCTAAATGGCTTAGTGAAATAAGGTTTTGAAAAAGACGAATATCATGTTAATGACTCTTTTGAATTGTCCAATTTCCAATTCCTGAAAATTATATACTTATTTCTTTATATGTAACATCTCTTTTCTCCAACATTCCAGTTAACCTTACATTAAAAATGATCAAAAAACTTGGAATAAAATTTCTGAATTCACCACGTTACTTTCATGAAAGTTTTTGAATTTTGTATAGATTCCAGTTACTTTAATCATAATGAATTTTTTACTAACAGATATTTGGTTTAGGAATGGGTAATTGCATGTCACCTATCTGCGCTGATCTCATTTTGTCAGAACTACAACATCAATGCTTAGACATACTATCTTTTTTTGTCCCCTTCTTCAAAAGATATGTTGACGACATTTTCACAGCAATTTCTGAAAATAATAAATCTGAAATTTTGGACGTGTTCCAGAGTTTTCTCTGACGATTCAAATTAAGTGTGGAGGAAGAAAGTAATATGCTTTAGCTTTTCACACCAATGTCATTACAACTCCTAACAATATGTTGAAAGTAGATTGGTATCACAAACCAATTTTGTCACATAGGTTTTTTATCTATTTTTCACATCATAATTTTTAACATAAAATAAACATTATTGAGAATTTGAAAACAAGGAAGCTTAAAATTTCAAACCCAGAGTATCATAAATTTGAACAAATCAAATAATTTCTATCAAAAAACAATTACCCTCCATCACTAATCAAAAAAATCTCCAGTATAACAAACCTTCTAACAAAACCAATAATCTGACAATAAAATATTACAAAATACCGTATGTGAGGAATCTTTCTGAAAAACTTGCAAAAAGGTTGAACGAAAAAAATTGCAAGATCGCATTTTCAATATTTTCAAACGATAACACCGTTGGCAAAAAGTTTTAATTCACGCCAAAAATCAAAAACCCCTACAAATCTACAATCAGACTCGTCTATAAAATCCACTGGTACAATTTCACAAAATACTACATTGGTCAAACAGGACGATATCTAAATATCTGAACGCGATAGGGACACAAAAAAACTTAATGCCCAAAATCACACTGCTCTAGTAGAACCTCAGACAGCACTGGATATTCCATGAATATTCATGGAATATTATTTTTGGGATATTGGAATATTCTTAAATGTACCAGGGATATACATATCTTTTTTGGAATATTCCAGAATGTGCTGGTGGGGATTTTTTAGATATTCCTTGAATATTCCATGAGGAATATTCCCGGAATATCCAGAATATTATGAATATTTCTGAAAGAATACTCCTGGAATATCCTCTGGAATATTCCTTGTATATCCAGAATATACCTACAATATTCCATGAATATTCCAGAAAGGATAATCCTAGAATATTCCATGAACATATTCTATGAATATTTCGAGAATATTCAATGTAATTCAGGAATATGATCGTAATATTCCCTAAATATCCTGAAGGGTTTTAAAAAAAAAAAAAAATTTCCCCCATTAGTATCCTCAAATATATAATTTAAATGGCACTTTTACATCAATAATATGAACTTCTACAATATGCCTGACAATTCAAGCAATGTATTTGCTTACATTCGCCAAGAAACAAAACTTCATTCATTCAAAAATCATGTAGTAGTGCAATACATAGTTGTTTTCCTGAGAGTATTTGTGGATTGGAATTGCAGGTTCCACTCAGAAAAAAAAACATTTGATTTCCGCAGACTGCGCACCCCTTCCCTACAATGAAATAAAACAACATGAATTTGAACAGTTCTATTTCTATATAGTTATAATAATAATAACACATATTTTATTAACCCGTTTCTTCTGACACTACGGGGATATCTCTGAAAAACAAGAATTGCAAGAATCCATTCTATCACTAATAGTTTCAACTTGATTACTCAACTGTCCTTTTGCATGCTGTGACGGAGTTTGAGTAAAAATTGCATTAAGAATATTTTCAGTTTCCTGGTGTACTTCCTCATACCAAGCACTGCTTCTTTTAGGCATTTTATAGAAAACGCCTCAAAAATGAAATGATCAGTGATTTACGAATTAAATTCTTATGGAATGAAATGAATGGTAACATAAAAGTGTACTTACCTCACTGTGGTGATTATTGAGAATATTTGTTAAACAATTCTAAACACAGTAGTTTCACATACAAATATGCAAAAGTAACCCATACTAGTAAAAAAAAACAGAAGATGACATCGGGTTAAGCTACGACTACCGGATGAACGACAGACGCTGACGCGCGCGGAATGGTTTTGATTGGTCGTGAGAGTGCACCTCGATATTTTTCGACCAATTATAATTTGGTCAATACAGTAGTGTATTTTTGTCAGCTTTTCTGAACAAAAACTCTATTTGCATATCAAATACATCAATTCGCTCTTTTTCTCATACTCTTCCCCATATTTTGAACTCGAAAATGGTTATTGGTATTCATTCCATATGAATAAGGAAGAATATTCCATGAATATATGATACAGAATATTCAATTCTAATTATTCCATGAATATTCATACATGATTATTCCATGAATATTCACACAGGAATATTCATACAGGAATATTCTCACGAGAATATTCGTGGTACATTCTCCCGAGAATATTCCAGGAATATGCATATTAGAATATTCCTGGAATATGCTAGAGGCATGTGAATATTCTAGGAATATCCCATGTATATTCGGAATATACTCTTCTCTTTTCGGATATTTAGAGAATATTCTAGGAATATTCCGTGCAGTCTGGGACATACTAGAGAAAATGGTCATTCTTTTTATTTCGCAAACCTCATTATCCTTGACAAAAAAACCCTTCCTGTCAGAAAGACTTCTTAGCGAAATGATTTAAATTGTCCACCAAGACAGCCAATACCAGGAGAGACTTAGAAGGATTGAACACGTTCTATTTCAACTTGATAAGTCAGATTCCTGAATGATTTGTTATCGTTTTTTACCACAATTGTTTTTCTCCATTGATACAAGAACTATATGGATCACGGATATTTTTTGGATTTTATCTCAGTATTCGTTTGTCTCGTACTTGATGTTAAACCTGTTTCCGTGAAGTGATTTCTTGTATCTAGAATGTCTGTTTATGTATTATTTTTATTTACATCCAACTCGAAAAAACTAATTTTTGGTAGTTTTTCCTTTTCTAATATCTATTTTACTGTGAAATGTTCTAATTCTTGTTGTCAAATGTTTCTTAACCCCTTCAACTTACAAAGAGTCATTGTAACAGAGCTCTGAAAATGAATTTAATGAAATTCGAAACGTTGGCAATGAAACAATAGTTTTTGCTCAACGAAATTGATCCAAATCCTAACAAACCTCCTCAATATTGGATCACTAAACTACTAAATAAATTCTAACATTTTGAAACTCACGGTGAAATGAAGTACTGACTGAATCGAAACTATGAAATTCCCCAACTCGATTGAAGGTTGGCAATATTGTGAAATTGTAAAAAAATTAATTGAGGTATTGTTTGATGATAAAGAATTCAACATAGCTGCAAATTTGATATAACTAGTATTCCAATATTCAGAATTGGAAGCATTATTTTCAATCAATTTCTACTGGGCAAACTAATCAATTGTTTTGAATCAACATTATTTGATATTATTTTGGGCACATGCTGAAATTGCCCTAGATGATTGCAAATTTGCAACTCTCTCCGATGACGATGATAATTAATCGACGAAACCAAAAAGAAGGAGGTTCTCTATTCGACGCGTATATTTTTTTTTATTTTTTTTATGTATGATCACGCACAACTTTTTCCAGAGCTGTTCGATTCCGATGATTGTTTCATTGGATAGGGTGTACTCCGAAGTTGGTCCCATTTCAATTTGAACAACAAAATCCATCCCTAAGGGTAGCAAAATGAAGGATTTTGGTCCGTTAACCGATTCTATAAGGCATAACTTTGTAGTGGGTTCTCCGATTTGGATGATTCTTTCTTTATTAGAAAGGGTATACCTCATAGTTGATCATATTTCAATTTGGAATGGAATGATCCACCCCTATGGGTAGAAAAATAGGGGATGATTGATTTTTCACTTGTAGTTGATATTGTGCAACACCCTTTATTTTTGAACCCCAAATTTGAAATTATCTGATTCAAATTTAAGAAGGTGAAATCACTTTGCCGATAGGCTGCTCAGATGGATACGGTTAGGCCGTGAGTAAGGTTCAATTAATGACTTTTCCTAGTTTATCAAATTGGCCACTAAAAAAATTATACATTAATTAACTTGACTAGTTCAAAAGTTGGCGCCAGGCTTGCTAAAGACAAAAGCCAAATATGAATAAAATTAAAAAAATATTACCTATCTTGTATGGGAAGGCAAATAAATATGCAAGAAATCAACTCAACAAATTTATTCCAGACAATTAGAAAAAATGACTGGTTATTATAAAAAACTTTAACAATTGAGTAAAATTAAAAAAAAAACTAACAAAATTATTTGAAGAGTATTGAAGAATTCAATGGAACAATTGAAAAATTACAGAGTATTAACAATTTTTGACTCTAATCAATTTGAACATTTACAAATGTCAAGATTCCTCTTGATGTTGGTGATACAGTATATACCTGCGGAGGTCGTCAATGGAGGGAGATGAAGAAGGCTGGTTTATGCGAAGCTGGTCTCAGCGGTACGACGAAGAAACTGATCTCAGCGGTACGATGACGAATCTGGTCGTGGGTGGTTATATATTGATTTTTAGACCCCCTGTTAGCGTGAGTTGGTTTGCTCTTCACGGACCAGGCTGAATTTGATGTGCTGTATGACCTCCTAGGGTACCAGTCCTTCTGTCTCAGTAGGTGGCTTCACTCCGTGGTATATATCTTGCGCAGAAGATGATAGGAATCAAAATTTGTACAGAAAGGGGGGAACGAAGGATGTCCTTTGAACATCAAGTTTTTATGATTCAAATTTTAATCTAGAGTCAAAAGATAATACAAATGATAGCATTAAAAAAAATATGCCTAGTCCATATATTAGCCTGGAAGAAAAAAAATAAGTGCAATAAATATGCTATTCTGGATTTTAATTTCCAATTTAATTTTAATAATTTACAAAAAATTACCAAGGAGCAAAATTTAAAACCAGATGGAACAAACCTCACTCAAAACGTTCCTTTTAAAATTCAGTTAAATTTTGAAACAAAGCAAGCTTTGATAAGGTGATTCTATGTACCAGAAGGGTAAAAAAAAAAATAAATTTATTGAATATAAAAATTCCTTGAGACTTTACCAGAAAAGAAAAAGAATATAGTATTTTAAAGCAAAATACTCTAAATCTTCCCAAAGAAAAAATATAGTATTCTAAAGCAAAATACTCTAAAGTTGCCAAAGAAAAAATATAGTATTTCAAAGCAAAATACTCTAATGTTGCCAGAGACAAGATATAGTATCTTAAAGCGAAATACTTTAAAGGTTGCCAGAGAAAAATTATAGTATTTTAAAGCAATATACTTAAATGTTGCCAATGCAAAAATATACTATGTTAAAGCAAGTACCAAAGGAGAATATAGCGTTAGGAACCAAAATAATAATCAGGCCCTAGGGCAAAAATATACTATTCAGTTAAGATAAGAAGAGAGCGACTACACGTCTTTCAGTGGCACAACTCTCTTAGATAAAGATGAAGTGAAATAATTCTTTTTATTGAAGAATTTCCAGAGATAAACCGAAGAGGGAGACCGCACGTCTTTCAGTGGGCACAACTCTCTTAGATAACGATAATTTCGAAATGGGGCGGCAATTCCCCTTTCGAATCGATAAGCCAGGTAATTCTAAAAAAATTGAATGAATCTCCCTGCTCTTGGCGACAAGGTAGGTAAGAAATGAATTGATTCTACAACGATCAAAAATCAAATAACCCTCACTGTGAATTGAATGAAGTAAATCGATAAAAGGACTTATTAAATGTGAATCAAATGTTATGCTTGAGGAATATATTAAATCGAGTGTTCTAAGACAAGTTAAGCAGAGGTACAATCCTCTCCAGGAGCAATTCTTTCTCAAGAGAGAACCAAAATAATCTCATAAACGTCTAGTTATGAAATTAATAAAATTGCTTACCGGAGGGCTGTCCTATAAGGTGAACTGCATAACTATCCCAGAATAGTCGAATACACCCTTTGCAATCGGAATCCTTGGAATAATCACCCTGGTCCTGTGAGGTAAGCGCTAATCCACTCGAAATTACCAATTATCTGGTACCTGAAAATGGGAAAAGCGTAGAACTGATTTCCAAAAAAAATTAGTTGCAAATGGTCTGAACGGATTCTACGTCAGACACATAGACATGTGCACCTAATGCTTGCCCAAAATGGCCAATATTTTTGTTTTTGTTTTTTTTCTTTACAATCCAAACTACAAATCAACCTTGATAGGAATCAGCCAAAGGGAATATCATATTCGATATGTAAGGTATAAAATAATATCATGATAATTTGATCGGAAATTCACTGATAATTCCAAAGTGACGAAAATCTGACAATATAGAATTTATCCTTAACCTTCAAAAATTACCATCCAAGAATTCGAAAAGGACAAGCATAGAGAAAGCAGAAAATAATGTTAATCATTGATTGCAAAAAAAGGAAAATGATTATATTTTACCAATATCAACTGTGATAGCCATTTAATTTAAAAATCGTGATGTTCAAAATAAATTCTCTCACCACACCTGCCTATCTTGAGGTTCAATCGATGAGAAAACTCGATCAATCTTTCGGTTCGAACAAATCACCAATTCCCTGTTTTTTCAAAAAAAACATTCTCGGGTTTTTCTCTATTTAAAAACACTTATCGAAAAAACAACTGCTTGACGACATGAATACAACTGAAAGATAAGTGCCATGTGAAGTGGAATGAATAGAAAAATCGAATTAAACGGTTTTCTTCACATAAAGGATTCAATATAAATTGAACCAGAAAATGGGGAAAAAAATTTCCGGAAACCAATTATGATTTATGTGAACAGATAAATGTTTCTTTCTGATAAGCTCGATTATGTTTAATTTATGTCGTGTTCACCCAACAATCCGCATACCGGTTTCAGGCTTCTTGGCCCTCATCAGTACGGAGTAGTCAACCAGCCAAAGGTCCAAAGAACTCTGGCTGAAGTGAGACACAACGTAAACAAACCATCATCGAGCTTGTAACACCTATAGGTACGCCGGAAAAGATGAACTTTAACTGGCGGTACCTAGTGACAGAAAGAAACACTCCGAAAATCTCCCACCTCGATAGGTTTCTAAATAAAGATTCCTTCTCAGTAGGAGTGGCAAGCCCGTCTAGCATATAGTGAAAGATAAGTGCCATGTGAAGTGGAATGAATAGAAAAATCGAATTAAACGGTTTTCTTAATAAAGGATTCAATATAAAATTGAACCAGAAAATGGTAGATCTCAGGTGAAAACAACTACTTTCCTGGCAAATACCACGCAGAACGTTGAATGATATTCACCTGAAAATCCATGCATACTTCCATATAATATCAATGGACATTGAATGCAAATGTTTCTTTCTGATAAGCTCGATTATGTTTAATTTATGTCGTGTTCACCTAACAATCCGCATACCGGTTTCAGGCTTCTTGGCCCTCATTTTCCCTGTTCCAGGAAAGTAGTTGTTTTTCACCTGAGATCTACCATTTTCTGGTTCAATTTTATATTGAATCCTTTATGTGAAGAAAACCGTTTAATTCGATTTTTCTATTCATTCCACTTCACATGGCACTTATCTTTCACTATATGCTAGACGGGCTTGCCACTCCTACTGAGAAGGAATCTTTTATTTAGAAACCCATCGAGGTGGGAGATTTTCGGAGTGTTTCTTTCTGTCACTAGGTACCGCCAGTTAAAGTTTATCTTTTCCGGCGTACCTATAGGTGTTACAAGCTCGATGATGGTTTGTTTACGTTGTGTCTCACTTCAGCCAGAGTTCTTTGGACCTTTGGCTGGTTGACTACTCCATACTGATGAGGGCCAAGAAGCCTGAAACCGGTATGCGGATTGTTAGGTGAACAAGACATAAATTAAACATAAACGAGCTCATCAGAAAGAAACATTTGCATTCAATGTCCATTGATATTATATGGAAGTATGCATGGATTTTCAGGTGAATATCATTCAACGTTCTGCGTGGTATTTGCCAGGAAAGTAGTTGTTTTTCACCTGAGATCTACCATTTTCTGGTTCAATTTTATATTGAATCCTTTATGTGAAGAAAACCGTTTAATTCGATTTTTCTATGAATACAACTGTCATGATACCATTTTCAAGGGACGCTAATAAAGAGCGCATTCTTCACGACCTGAGCAGTGACTACTGACCCGTACCACCGTAAAGATAACCGGAAAAGTTATGAGAAATTGGTTATGTATAATAGAACGTAACGTTACAATTGACAGACCCTCCTACATCCGTCAAAATGATTACATTCTATGAAAGGATGAAATTATATACAAAGTGATGGAATCAACTAACCAGAACTTTCAAAATTGATTTATATTAAATAACAATAAATAGTTAAAATAGAAAATCATATTATACAATAGTTAATAGTTGCTAGGTGGGTAGATTTTGGAAGTAATCGAAAATTAAGTAGGTAGATTTCAGCAACAAAAAATTGAAAAATAAAAATTTTTCAACAAAAAATTAAATTGACGAAAAAATCAATTGAAAAGCAAAAAATAAAATAACCCTTCCTAGTCTAAATGATAATTGAGCTCCTAAACTGATGTGAGTAACTAATTTTGAGTCGGCGCCAAACAAACTAGCAATTGAATTAGGTGAAGCGTGAAATGATGAGCGAGATGCATAGCGGCGTTTTAATTACTTCTTCAAAGTAATATGATGATCTTCGATAATTGTTTGTTTGGCGCCGAATCAAAATTAGTTACATTAGTTTAGGAGCTCAATTGTCATTAAGACGAAGAAGGTTTATTTTATTTTTTGCTTTTCAGTTGATTTTTTCGTCGCTTTAATTTTTTGTTGAAAAGTTTTATCTTCTAGGATTATTTTTGAGGGATATGGCTCAGATACGTTTCCCATATATTCTGCGAATACCTCCTCCTTGTTGCTTCGAACTCAGGATCTGTTGGATTTTTCCGGAATTATTCGTAAGGAATAATTTGTTCATGTAATTTTGAAATTATTCATTCTATCCATTTTCTGGTGGCTCATTTACATTTCAAATTGCTTTGATCAGTTTGGTTTAGTCCTATGACGACCTTGTTCTTATCCAAATACGTCTCAGATGTTTTTTTTCGCAGATGGCTTCTCGAATCAAATTCGATCGCTCCATTCACAATTTACATATAAGATTTTGGACAATAAATCATATTCATTATTATCAGTTCATGGTTAGTTTGCAGAGACAATAACTATTTCCTGCGCAATCATTGTTGGAAGATCTACATTAGAAAGCAACTTTATTCGCGACTAATATTCCTTTCATGTAAATAATGAAGTTTTTCATCAGCATTATTTTCGGAAAACTTTTCATAAATCACAGAGAATAACGTTTGTTTTTGTTTAGAGTTATAGTTGGATCTCCAAAAGACGATGCCCATTCTGGAGGTGCTATATATGCTTGCAATGCTTTGGATGCTGGAGAATGCCATAAATACAATATAACTACAAGTGAGTACATCTATACAACAAAATTGTTGTTACACTATTAGTTTGATGTTATTTCTGATCGCTCATTAGGTTTGTTCGCCTGTATATTTTTTTGAGACAAACAGATTTGGAGACTATATTTGAAAGTCCAATAGATCATTATTTTGGTTAGGAGTTCAAACCCGTTTGTTCGTGTGTGAACATTTGCAGACATATGTAATTAGAATGTGATGTTATAGTTTATCCATTATCAATTTCAGAAGCATGAAAAGCAAGTTTCCCAGTTTCGAGGCGCAATCCTTTGAGCAGGCGGAGATAACTGATTTTATTTCAATATTTAAAAATTGAAAACTACGTTGACATAAAAAAATATGCCATAAACGAGGAAGTATGTATTGATAGGCAATCGGATCATCATAATTTCATTTCTCCATGGTCGAAAAAATGCCATATTTTCCAACAAAACACATCACAACTATATAATATTTTAAAACCCATTTCGATCTCAGACCAGAGACGCTACTGGCTTTCATTTACTTGGATCTGAAACTGGTGATTTATTAGTCTCAACGTATAGACACACCTAGAAGCATTATCATTGGCTTGCGGTCACTCAAACCTGTCACTCAAACCCACGTTGACTATCGGCTCTTTCGATCTTCGTTTGATGTTCCGTTCGCCGACGGAGAATGTATACGAGTAGTACACATTATTTTTAGTTCCGTTTCTTCGCATATCGGGCCACCCATATAACTTCTGCATTCGTGAACGGATTTTTCTGATATTCGGTGCAGTTATATAAGCAACCATTTCGCATTTGACGACATTAAAATCCAATATGGCGGACTTCCGGTTTTTGTGCAAATGCCAGCAACTTTGTTTTTTCAAATAGAACATCCTGTATATTTTTACATATTCAAGTTCAACATGTCAAAACAAGTCCAAACCTTATGTCTAATGTAATTTGTTTGAAACAATTGAAATTAAATTTGTTTTTTTATTTTACCTCGTGGATAAATGACATTTGGTCAAGGCTATTCACAATGAGTCGCACATAACAGAGAAACATAATTTTTTCTGAAAAATTATTTTTTGTGTCATTTATTGATGAATTAATTCAATCACATCACATTTTGATCAAAAATTTTTTTTTTTCAAATGAAATCCCTATGGGCCACCCACCTGTCTCTCTAGAACATACATTGAGGGAAGAAATTACATATCATTTTTGTATTTCGGTGCAGTAACAAATTGAAATACATCCAAAAATCTACAACTAGTTCATGAGTTTCCTTGCAGTTCGAATAATTTTTCCACTTAGTATGCTGTGGGAAAACAACATTTCTGAATCTTGTCAACCAATTGTGTTTCGCTGTCATCTTTCATCTCAACTCTCGAAAATTAGTTAACTTCCGGGAATTAGTTTAGTAGAATTGTAAAATCAAAATTATAGGTTCACAAGAAGTGAACAGGTTGATATGTTATTAATTTACGGAGAATGTCTTGAAAACATTGTCGCCGCTTGTCAGTTATACGCTGAACGATACCCACACAGAAGACACCCACAAAGAACCTTTTTCAAAAATGTGGAGAGAAGATTTTCAAAAGAACCCAACAATGGAGAAGATGATCGTAAGTGAGGAGGCAGAAATGAATGTTTTGCTTATGTTGATTTTGATCCAAATGCTTCGACGCGGGAATTGGAATACCAATGCAATGTCAGTCGAGAAAACGTTAGGAGAATAAAAAAAAATACCATTATCGTGCTTATAAGTATAACGTACACAATTAGTTGACAAGATTCAGAAATGTTGTTTTCCACAGCTTACCAAGTTGAAAAATTATTCGAACTGCCAGAAAACTCATGAACTAGTTGTAGATTTTTGAATTTATACAATTTGTTACTGCACCGAAATACAAAAATGATGTCATCATTTTCCTTAATGAATGTTCTAAAGAGACAGGTAGGTGGCCCATAGGATTTCATTTGAAAAAAATTAATTTTTTATCCAAATGTGATGTGACTGAATTGATTAACCAGTAAGTGACACAAAAAATAATTTTTCAGAAAAAATTAAGTTTTTCTGTTATTTGCGACTCATTGTGAATAGCTTCGACCAAATCTCATTTATCCACGAGGTAAAATAAAATAACAATTTAAATTTCAATTGGTAAAAAAAATTACATTTGACATGAGGTTTGGACTTGTTTTTATCTGTTGAACTTGAATATGTAAAAAAATACAGGGTGTTCCATTTGAAAAACCGGAAGTCTGCCATATTGAATTGTAATGTGATCAAATCCGAAATGGTTGCTTATATAACTGTACCAAATTCCAGAAAAATCCGTTCACGAATGCAGAAGTTACAGGGGTGGCCTGATATCATGTGTCACCTGGTATACGCTCGTGTTAGCGAAGTGAGTTTTTGATTTGCTTCCTATAGAAACAGCTTCTGCAATTGAAAATGGTTGAACTATATATGTTTTTGATTTTGAAGTCATCCATAGAAAGTTAGGACTAGAGTTGTTTCAACTACAGGGTGTCCCAAAACTCAACGTCATCCTTTGGAGGGCTGATAGTCCAGCTCATGACTGACCAGAATATCACAATATGACCTCAGTAAAATATTGATAGTTTTGGAGATATTGGCACTTTTATGAATTTCGTGAAAATCGGAACTTCATAGTTTGAGATTCTAATTTTTGTTATGCAACCCTGAATAACCCTCTATTGATACAGTCCAAAATAAAATGATTGCTACCATACCTGAGGAGAAAAAAAAGTATTTGTCTGATTCACGAGTTAATTCATTTTATTAGCTCACTTAGACTCTTCATACTGTGTCCAATATGACTACGCTAACCTGGCACATTATGTTAAAAAATTGCATATTCAGTGTAGTGTATAACATTCTTTAACTTTCACTAGGAGCCTATTTTGAAATTATTCCAATGATGAGTCTGAGTGGCTTGCAGCGACTCTATTCGATGTGCAATGCATTGATGTTTTGCGTAGTATAAACCTACCGTTGCACGACGACAGATGGTCATGTGACATGAGTTGCAGTGACATTTATTTGGCAGTATATCATGCTACCTCGTTTGCTGTGTATCGTAGTTCAAATTGTTCTAGTACACATTATAACGGTTTTTGTTTGTTTGACTCGTGTTTGTATAGTGATTTGTATTGATTGTAGTAGACTGGCCTGTCCTTCTTCTGGACTCTTGTTTGTGTTACGCGTTGAAGGTGAATTACTACTGATTATGCCGTACCAGTATACGTCTCAGAAATACGCTAACATGCATTACATTTATGGGAAATGCAGAGGCAATGGTGCTGCCGCAGCTAATCTCTATCGCGAAAGATACCCGTATGCTTTTAGACACCCTGATCATCGCGTGTTCATAAATATTCATCAAGCGTATGCGGAAGACAGAATGCCTCACATTCGCGCTGGGACTGGAAGACCACGTACGGATTACGATGACGCAGTCTTACAAGAGATTGAAAATGATCCGACTACTTCGGCGCGAGCAATTGAAAGCCGTACAGGGATACCTAAATCCACTGTAAACAGAATTACACGAAGGTATCAGTACCACCCATATCATGTGCAACGTGTGCAAAAGTTGCTTCTTCGTGAATTTGCAAAACGTGTCCAGTTTTGCAAAAGAATGCTGCAGAAACATAAAGAAGACCCATTGTTCATAGATAACATTTTATGGACGGATGGAAGCACATTCTCAAGAGATGGCTTCATGAACATGCACAATCTTCATACGCTCTTGAAAACCCACATGCAATGCGAGAACAAAAGTCACAATATCGCTTCACCTGACATTCTAAACGGGGAAATTTATCTCGATTTTTTAGAAAACGAACTGCCTACTCTTTTAGAAGATGTACTTTTGGCAATACGCAGGGTAATGTGGTTCCAAAATGACGGCTATCCAGCTCATTACGCACGACCAGTGAGAAATTATTTGGATCAAACTTATCCACAGAGATGGATCGGCCGTCTTGGTCCCATTTTGTGGCCTCACCGGTCTCCTGATTGAAACTTGCTAGATTTCTTCTACTGGGGTTGCATAAAGGAGAAGGTCTATGCAAACCCAGTAAATGATGAACATAACTTGAGACGTCGTATTAATCAAGCAGCTTTCCAAATAAGTGCCGAAGGAAGTACAAGACGAATAAGAAGATCGTTTGCATTCGACTTGGTGGCAGGCAATTTGAACACATTCTTTAAATTTTTTTTTTGTCATTTGTTTAGTTGCCAATGAATACCTGTCACTTCAATTTACCAAGTGTTTTCATTCGAATTCCTAATTATTGAAATAATTTCACAATGAGCTCGTATTGCAGTGCACTAGGAATATCTTTTTTCCTCAAGTGGAAGATAGTGAATGTTGTATCTTGTCAAAAATAACAACGAATGAGCCATTTCTTAAAAGACTTCCAGGCTGCGTGGTGCTTTGTTTACAGATGAAGATCTAAGAAGTAATAAAATAAATTAACTCGTGAATCAGTTCTTTTTTCTCCAAAGGTATTGCACCAATATTTTTATTTTGGATTGTAATCAATAGAAGGGTTATTACAGGTTGCATAACAAAAATTAGAATCTCAAACTATGAAGTTTTGTACCTGCGGCACTCGAAATACTGATCAAAGGTTTAGATTTTCACGAAATTCATAAAAGTGTCAATATCTCCAAAACTATCAATATTTTACTGAGGTCATATCATGATATTCTGGTCAGTTATGAGCTGGACTATCAGCCCTCCGAAGGATGACGTTGAGTTTTGGGACACCCTGTATATGCTGGTGACTATGACGAACCATAATACGAGCGGCTTTTCATAGTCCCCTCCCCCCTTGTTAACACTTTTGAGCGGTTCGACATTAGGACAGAAAATTTAAAAAATTGTGCAATCAATTGCTCGATAGATGGCGCGGGGGCGCATCAATTTAAAAATTTCAAATATCATGGGGAATCAAGTGGCACATCGTTGAACAGATAAATCAATTCTTTTTTCAACCATCCTAATTTCTTCGAATTTCGTTCAAACAATTTTTCACAATATGAATTTGGAATGTATAAGTGCGGATCTGAATGGTATCCTTACCTCGATAACTTTTGAACGGTTTGATGTGAAACAATGAGACATTAAATATATTGAATGGTATTACCGGTCCTACTTTTTGAGAGGAGATAAATTGAAATTACTCGACAGATACATCGAAAATTTCGAAAGGCATAGAGGTCGAGTTGCACATCGTTGAAAAGGTAATTAAATTTTTCTTTCATCCATCTTTTTCCACGGAATCACAATTGGAGTGCGGCTTTTTATAGTCCACCCTGTTACTTTTGAATTGTTCGACATAGAACAACGATACCAAAACTATTACGAATAGAAGAGATCGTAATTGCTCGATAGATGGCGCGGGGGAGCACATCAATTAGAAAATTTGAAATAGCATAGGGAGTAATTCAATTCTCTTTTCAACCACCTGATTTATTTTTTATTTTATCTTTTTTTTTCACAATATGCATTTTTAATTTTGTTGTACTTGACATTCCAAATGCATACTGTGAAAAAACGTATTGACGAAATAAAATGAAACTAGATGGTTGAAGAGAGAATTGAGATATCTTTTCAACGATGTGCCATTTGATCCCCATGCTATTAGACATTTTAAAGTTGATGTGCCCCTCCGCACCTTCTATCGAAACATCACAATGTCTTTCATTTCAAAAAATATTATCGGTGATATAATTCATAAAAACTTTTTTACAAAAAATTAAATTGACGAAATATGAAACTGAAAAGTAAAAAATAAAATGAACCTTTTTATTCGCAATAACTAAGCTCCTGAACTAATGTAAGTAACTAATTTTGGGTCGGCGCCAAACAAACAAGCAAATGAATTAAGTAAGGCGTAAAATGATGGCATCGATGTGGGCGGTGAAATTCTAATATTTTTTTGAAGTAATTCAATGATCTTCGTTGATTGTTTGTTTGGCGTCGACTGAAAATTAGTCACTTACATTAGTTCAGGAGCTTAGTTATTGAGACTGAGAAGGTTCGTTTTATTTTTTACTTTTCAGTTCCATATATCGTCGGTTTAATTTTTTGTTGAAAAGTTTTTATTTTTCAAATTTTTGTGGCTGAAATCTACCAATCACTAACTGCTTGTTTTTTTGATTACTTCCAAAATACTTACTTACCCACCTTACTTCAACTATTACCAGTTGAATAATATGATTATCTACTTTTACTATTTGTTGTAATATAAATTATTTTTGTTGTTCTGGTTAGTTTATTCCATTACTTTGTATATCATTCCATCCTCTCATAGAATATGATGATTGTGATAATGACACTAGCGATCTATCATTGTCAACTACATATGTGTGCCAATGTTCACAAGTGAAAAATCAATTATCCCCTATTTTTCTACCCGTAAGGGTGGATAATTCCATATATGATCAACTATGAGGTATACCCTGTCTGATAAAAGAAGAATCATCCGAATCGAAGATCCCAGTACAAAGTTATGCCTAATAGAATCGGTTAACGGACCAGAATTCAGAGGGTGAGTGATCAATATCCTTCATTTTGCTACCCTTAGGGGTGGATTCCATCTTTCAAATTCAAATGGGAAGTACACCCTATCCACTGAAAAAAGGAGGATCGGAATCGGACGCCTCAGTAAAAAGTTATGCGTGATCATACATAAAATAAAAATAAAAAAAATATACGCGTCGACTATAGAACCTCCTCCTTTTTGGTTTCGTCGATCAAAAATGGTTGTTGTCCCATTGTTCTACGTCAAACCGCTCAAAAGTTAACAGGAGGCATTGTATAAATTCCTCTTTTTTTTTTCGAGACACCCAATATGAGAGTATAACCGACACAATCATGCAATATTGGTAAATTAAAGAATTTTCTGGATGTCAATGAATAACTTCCATACTGCGTTCATCATGTCCTATTGCAATTAGCATAATTCGCTACCTCTACAAAAACGAATCATATAAGTACCTCCCATTTCGAGTGGAGACAAATGAAATAAATTGCTGTAAATATTCATGAAAAAAATCGCTGTATTGGTTGTCAAGCTGGACACTGCGACACAAATAGATAAACAGGCATTCTGATAGTGATAAAATTTTTCTATTGGTCTGGTCAGGAAGTTGATTTCCTACAAAAAAATCGTTATCATTCTTCCAAAAATATGAACTATGGCTCATTCGATTCGGAATACCATACGAGAAATCTGTTTCCGCTATTGAAAATTGCGATTGTCGTAAATTGATTAAGAATAAAAAAGAGGCCCCAGTTTTTTGCCAATAACTCGAAAACTATACTCCTCAAATTAAATTTCAAAAAAGATTCTTGAAGAGGACGAAATTTCCGATAAAAAACTCCGATACCCGAAAATCCCTCCAAAGTATTGAACACGTTGACTCCCATATGAGTCACATGTGATACACCTCCATGATTCCTTCCCATACCAATGAAAAGTCATGATATTCCTGTGATATCCCACCCTAGTAACGTTCATAATCATATAAGCGATATTATAATAATGAATAATAATAATAATAATCTCCTTTAACAACCAGCAAGAAAATAAACAAGCAATATCAATATGCATACGTATAAGTAAAGTACACTGGTTAAATAGTCTAGTTCTACCCTCTAAGTACCAGATTGAAAAAAAAAAGAAAAACTTTCTTTTTGAGAAAAAAAAAGAGAAAAACAAGAAACGAACTGTTAGTAAAATTTTAATAAGACAAATGGTCGAAATGATCGTTATACTAATAATAACTAACAACAACATTGCTCTTTCACATATAATAATAATATTTTTATAAATCGTAGTGAACATTATAAACATGAAAAAAAAATTATACAATTAGTTACAAATAATGAATAAATATGAGGAAAGCCCACAGAAGAACAAGTCTGTGTGTTGTAATCTTATTGTAAAACAATAGAGTAATCTAGCTAAAATAAATAAACTGGGAAGTCACTAAAGGTTAAACCTGTACGTGATATAAATACACAAATCAATATAAGGTAAAGCAATAATGGTAATAAATATAACATTATACTAATTAAAATCAACGAGTGAAATTATTTAGATCGTCTATAGACATAGATAAAGAGTAATAGAATAAACAGATAGTGCCCTGGTTGTATACTTATACCTATTTACTGTTGAAAAGCAACAGTAAAAATAATGGTGATAAATATAACTTATATTAATTAAAATCACGAGTAATATCATTGAGATTGACAATAGATATAGTAACGGTAAAAATAATGGTAATAAATATAAGTTATACTAATTGAAATCATTAAGATCGACAAGTCCGATAAATAAAGTAAAATTGATATAGAAGAGGCGTTTACATTGGTAATAATGAAATAGGTATAAGTATACAACCAGGGCACTATCTGTTTATTCTATTACTCTATGAATCATTTCTCTAGAGTTTTCGAAAATGAAACTTTTGAGGTGGTATTTGAAGTTCTGTAACTTTTTTTGTATTTTTAATATTATCTGAGAGTGTGTTATACAGTTTGGGAGCTAGATAAGTGTAGCATTTTTGGTCAGTCGTTTTCTTTGTCTTTTTCAGTACGTACGTTTTTTTTTATTTCGTGTGTTGTATTCATGATTGATATTCTTAAGTTGATGCACATTTTTATGTTTGTAGATGTTTGTGAAATAATAGTAATGCTGCCGTGTGTCCATTATAGAGCTTTCCCGAAATAGACAAGTGAGATATAGACTGTTTGTAGTATCTTAGGATTGAGAATATCTCGTAGAACTTTGAATTTGTGTATTAAGAATCTAACTTCTTTAATAAGGAACGATGTTTTCGCAAAGTTTATGGTGAGTAATATCGAACCATTTTTGAATGTTAGCAAGATCTTTTTCTACCAGTGTTTTGACTTTCCTCCAATTTTCTTCTCCGTAGGAGATGCAAGTATCATCCGCGTATACTATGATTTCCCCGGCTGTAGGAATTGAGGAAAGATCATTCAAATAAATGTTGAAAAGGACTGGTCGAAGATTTCTTTTCTGAAGCTGTTAATGGGTTTATGTTCTGAATCATAGCTCAGGTCATTGTAAGCAGTGTAACACCCTTTATTTTTGAACCCCAAATTTGAAGGAAAATCACTTTGCTGATAGGCTGCTCAGATTGATACGGTTAGGCAGTGAGTAAGGTTCCATTAATGACTTTTCCTAGTTTGTCAAATTGGGCCACTAAAAAAATTATACATCAATTAACTTGACTAGTTCAAGAGTTGGGCGCCAGGCTTGCTAAAGACAAAAGCCGAAGATAAACAAAAATTTACTAAATAAATTTCACCTAGCTTGTATGGGAAGGCAAATAAATATGCAGGAAATCAACTTAACAAATTTATTCCAGACATTTAAAACATTTAAAACAGTAACTGGATAGTATGAGAATTAAAAGAAAATAGTTGAACAATGTTGCTTACTCCCTTGGAAAGTAGAAAAAATTCAATTGCAAAATTCAAAAATTAAATTTACATATAAAATTTTGACTCTGATTAAATTTGAACCTTTATAAAGATTCCTCTAGACGATGGTGATACTGTATATACCTGCGGATGAGGTCTTCAATGGAGGGAGATGAAGAAGGCTGGTTTAGACGAAGATGGTCTCAGCGGTACCAGTCCTTCTGTCTCGGTAGGTGGCTTCACTCCGTGGTATATATCATGCGAAGAAGATGAGGAGAGAGGAATAAAAAATTGTACAAAATGGGGAAGAACGAAGGATATCCTTCAAACCTCAAGTTTTTATAATTCAAATTTCAATCTAGTGAGTCAAAAGTTAGATGCAAATGGTAGCATACAAAAAAAAGTCCTCAGTCCATATATAAAACTGGAAGTTACAGTGAAAGAAAAAATATAGTAGCAATCAAATATGCTATTCTGGATTTAAATTTCCAAGTTAATTTTAATCATTTAAAAAAAATTCACAATGAACAAAATACAAAACAGAACAAAACAAACCTCACCCAAAACGTTATGTTAAAATTGAGTTGAATTTTGAAACAAAGTAAGCTCTGATAAGGTGAGTAAATGTACCAAAAGAGTGCAAAAAAAAGTTTAAATAAGTAAATATATTCAAAAGAAAATATAAAAATTTCCTTGGGACTACCAGAAAAAAATGATTATAGTATTTCAAAGCAATGAACTTAGATGTTACCAGAGTGAAAATATAGTATTTTAAGGAAAAATACTCCAAAGTTTGCCAGAGAAAAAGTATAGTATTTTAAAGCAATATTACTTCGTCAAGTACCGGAGAAAAACATAGCGTTACGAACCAAAATACTTATCAGGCACTAGAGCAAAAGTATACTATTCGGTTAATATAAGAAGAGGAAGACCACACGTCTTCCAGTGGGCACAACACTCTTAGATAAAGATGAAGTTCAATTAGTCGAATCGAATCGAAGAATTTTCAGAGATATTCCCCTTTCCAATCGATAGGCCAGGTAATTCTCAAAAAATTGAATGAATTTTCCCGCTCTTGGCGACAAGGTAGTGACTGGAATTAATTGATTCTACAACGATCAGAAAAAAAATAATCCTCACGGTGAATTGATGAAGTAGAATGATAAAAGGAACTTGTAAAATGTGAATCAAAATTTATGCTTGAGGAATATATTAGCAATCGAGTATTCTGAGACAAGTTAAGCCAGAGGTACAATCCTCCCCAGAAGCAATTTTTTTCTCAAGAATAAACCAAAATAATCTCATAAATGCATAGTTATGAAATAAAAAAATTGTTTACCAGAGGGCTGTCCTATAAGGTAACTGCATAACTGTCCCAGAATAGTCGAATACACCCTTTGCAATCGGAATTGTTGGAATAATCACCCTGGTTCTGTGAGGTAAGCGCTAGTCCACTCGAAATTTCCAATTCTCTGGTACCTAAAAATTGGAAAAGCCCAAAAATGATTTCCAAAAAAAATTTGTCGCCAATGGTCTGAACGGATACTACGTCAGCCACATAGACATGTGCAATAGTTCGAATGCGGTAAATGCTTGCCAAAATGGCCGAAATATATATATTTTTTCTCCTTAACTTAAATCAAAGACACAAATCAACCTTGATAGGAATTAGCCAAAGGAAGTATCATATCCGATATGTGAAGTATAAAATAATATGTAGATAATTTACTTGGAAATTCACTGATGAATCCAAATGTGACGAAAATATGACAGTATAGAATTTATACTTGACCTTCAACAATAGCTATGCCGTAGTTCCAAGAATTCAAATATTACAAGCATATGAAAAGCAAAAAAAATATGTTAATCAACTACAACATTAATTGCAAAATAAGAGAATCAATTATACTCCACCAATATCAACAGTGATAGGCCATTAAGTTTAAAGATCGTAACGTACCAGAATCAATTCACTCAGCACACCTGCATAGTCGAGGTTCACTCGAGAAAAGACAACGATAATCCTTTCGTTCCGACCAAATCACCACTTCACCTGTTTTGTCCCAAACCAATCTCGGTTTTTTCTCTATTCAAAAACCCTTATGAGAAAACAAACGATCGACTCGACATGAACTACAAAATGATCACATTTTCAAGGATCGATAATAAAGATCGCGGTACGCAGTTTACGACCTGAGCAGTGACTACTGACTCGCACCATCGTAAACATAACCAGACAAAATATTAGAAATTGATTATGTATGAAAAATTCGTTATAGCAGTCGCGATTGAATATGAAAAAGATCGTTGAAATAGTGCAGTTTTTTGTTTAGGAAAAGATATCATGTTTTTTTGTCTCACATTGACATTATGTACATCTTCCCTGAACCTGATTTTCCTATGCAGATATGGAGTAATTTTCTCCGGTTATTCATATTCAACCACCCGATGCTTTCTAATTTATGACTGATGCAGTCGTACTTACGAATTCCATAAATAAGCCGAAGACAATAATTTTGTAGTCTCTGTAACCTTGATGAATCGCGCTTCGATAAAAATGGACCATATACATAATCACAATGGTTAGTTTGTGAGAGGCGAGAGCTTCACATAAAGTCTCTTTGGTGGCACTTGATAGCAGGTGACTACTAGAAAACCTCACTTTTAGATTTCCGTACCATTTCTTCAGCACAGAAGAAACGTGATCGGAAAATTTAATTTGCCGGTCGATGACCACACCTAGGTTCTTTGCTTTCTCAACTGGGGAAAGTAAATGATTGTCTATTGTGATAGATATATCATTGTGATCAACATTACCGAATATAATTAAGGAAGATTTAGTAGGATTCAAAATGAGATCACGTGTTTTCGATAGGTTTGTCGTTAAGTAAATTATATTTTTTATCCTATTTCTTGACCACATAAAATTCAAAAACGCGTTTTCCGTGCTTCTGTGTATCACTGGTGATGCTCACTGCATCCATGGACTATTGGGTTCATTATGGAACCATTAGTTGAGCCAGAGTTGATAATCTCAATACCCGACATTTATAAACAGGTATGAAATCCATGCTGATCAACATCAGGGGTGATACAGATGGTGCAGTTGGGAAGTACACTTCATGTATCGCCAGTGATACATATGGTTTACATCTACGAAATTTTGAATCAGGGCTTGGTAGTCAACGTGTTAAATGTGTAATTCAAGGCCCACAAAAGGTACATTTCAATGTCGATTTCAATTGTCCAACAAAGTTATCTGCAATTATTGAGTTGTCCATTCTTGGATATATCGAGCATGCCCCTTTGTCTTCATCATGATCGTACAGTTTTTCATCGATTTCTGCCAATACCGGTTTGGGCTCTACTGTAAACATGTTAACGTCTTCATGGAGGTGTATTAGAATTACCTGTTTACATTGAATATGTGACATGTCAATTTGATATAATATAACGAATCAGGAATAAAATACATTTTACAGTAGCGGAGGAGTTTGGATAAAATATATATAGGTGTTGCAGAAACCCTGTGTCTTGATTCTTATGATTAATTTGAGTTTTTCTTGTTTCCATGTGAATAATAATATAAGTGATTTCTGTAAATTTCTGGCTAATCTGAAGTTGTCTATCTTGTTAGAAAGTATTTACAAATATAGTTTTTTGCTGACAAGTGGAGTCTTTGTCCAATATAAACCGACAAGTGGTCCTTCTAGCAGTCTCAAGAATCAACCTTTTGGTGAAAAAGTCCAATTTCAGTTTAAAAATGTCGACAACAAAAGTGACGTTGGCTGACATTCATGACATCTCATTGAAACTCAAGAACACGAATGATAAAAATATAGTGGAAAACGTTTATTTTCTTCTGTATGGGGAATCTCCCAAAGCGAAAACGGTAAAGAGAAAAATTACTGAATTTTCCGGGTATCCTTTCCGAAATAATTCAAGAGATTCTGACGAATATCTTATTTTAATCAGTGAATCAGTGAGTATCAAGAACCTACAAAAACTTTGTGAATTTTTTTCACAGAAATATACCAAAACTGCATCTGCTCACGAGCTTGCCAGAATGCTCATGAAAAATATCGTGGGAATATTAAGAGATAAAGATTCTACTCAGTCACATCAAGAGGATGATATAAAAAGCGTCCGAAGATCAGTGAACTGTGGAAGTAGCAAAGCAAAATCAATGAAATCCTTCAGAACACAGGATAGCAAAATGCTTTTAGATATTCAAAAAGAAATAGATAAAATCCAAGAAGATATATTCACGAAAAAAGAGGATATCATCAACTTCGAAAGTGAAATCGAACATCTGAGACATGATGAAGTAACTCCGGCTCAAACACTTGGAATAAATGACAATGAGCTAGCAAAGATGTTCAAATTTCTTGAAATACAAGAAGAACGTCTGAAATCGTTCATAAAATATGAAGAAATCTTAGAGAAATCCAATGGATGCAATTCGACGGACATTACATCAGAAGAGGAAGAAGTTAGTGATGCAGGTTCGTTAGTGTGCAACAGAGTACAAGAATGGACAAATCACATGAACGATCATGGTGAATGTTCCAAAAATGAAAAAATTGGAAGTTTAACTCGATCCATCAATAATATGTTGATAAGACAAACAATTGGGAGTCAATTGACACAATTTGATGGCACATCTTGTTTGAAATGGCCAATGTTCTATGCCCAGTATAAACTTTCAAATGAGGCATGCGCTTTCTCTCCGCAAGAAAATGTTTTAAGATTGAACAACAGTCTGGAAGGAGAAGCTAGAAAGACGGTGGAAATGCTACTCATAAACGCGAAACACCCGAATGACATCCTTGATATCCTTCAGAAGAAATATGGCCGTCCGGAACTTATAATGGATGAACTACACTCGAAAGCTCATGAAATTCCGAACGTGGAAAACTTCGAGTCATTTCTGAATTTTAGTACCTCGATTCGAAATATTGTCAATGTCATTGAAGGAGACATAGCCGAAATGGTCGATCAGAGATATTTACTAGCCACTTTCGTTAATAAACTTTCACCTCATTTACTCACGCAGTGGAGAAGTTTTCTCATAGAAAAGAAGATCAAGGATCGTCAAGAATCTTTGATAGATTTTTCAGAGTGGATTCAAGAGATGTGGAAGCGGTTTCGAGAATCACCTTCATATAAAAAAAGGTGCTAATCGTCCTAGTACCAGTACGAGAGTGAAACAAAACATTCCAACATCAATGATCACATACCCGAGTCAGTTTGCAGGATATGTAATTGTTACAAAAGGTGAACATCCACCAGAAAAATGCCAACAGGTCCAGAGTTTGGATGTACAACAGAGATGGAAAATTACAAAGGAAGACAGCTTTTCACAATGTTTTTTATGGCGAAATCCGGATTCGAATGAAACTGCAAGAGTATATCGCATGACTGCAATGCTTTTCGGTACAACTTGTTCGCCGTTTCTGGCACAATTTGTCAAAAATTACAATGCCGAAAAATATAGAACGGAAAATCCGAAAGCAGCAGATGCAATAATAAATTCCCATTATGTTGACGATTATTTAGATTCGACAGAGACCGAAAAAGAAGCCATCCAGTTGGTGAACGAAGTCATTCGGATTCATGATAAAGGTGGATTTGAAATTGGTAAATTCATTTCGAATTCCATCACATTATTGAAGAATATTCTGAAATATCTTATATCAGTCAATCAACTGAGTACTGAAGTCGATAAAAACTCCAATCCAAGAAGATTCTAGGAATATGTGGATCCTCGCAAAATTGTTCACCTTCAAGCTCAAATTCCATAAGATTTCAAAAGAAATATTGGATGGATCAAAATTCCCACCAAAAGGAAAGTTCTCAAAACGGCAATGTCTGTATTTGATCTTATAAGCATATTGTCACCAATAATTGTCAAGGTGAAGATAATTCTTCAGAATATATGGCGAGCCGGACTTGGGTGGGACGACTGCATCACCGAAAATATGATCTCCCAGTACCTAGCTGATTCAGTTTGGCGTCCCTGGTTAAAAGAATACCTTTCCACATTGATCAATATAACGAAATGGAATAAAACTGATTCAAACATACAAATTGGTCAAATTTTTGTTATAAACGAAAACAATGTTCCAAGAGAAATGTGGCCAATGGGGGCGATAGAAAAAGTCTACAAAGGGCAGGATGGAGTTATCAGAGTGACAGACGTCCGCATTTCCCAAGGAATCTTCAAACGACCTGCAAGAAAAATACACCGACTGAATATCAGTATTGACGAAAGAAAAGTCAATACCAGGGGGGACAATGTTACAGAAAACACCCTGTGTATTGATTCTTATGATTAATTTGAGTTTTTCTTGTTTCCATGTGAATAATAATATAAGTGATTTCTGTCAATTTCTGGTAATCTGAAGTTGTCTATCTTGTTAGAAAGTATTTACAAATATAGTTTTTAGCTGACAAGTGGAGTCTTTGTCCAATATAAACCGACAATAGGTATAGTATTGCCTGGTATTGTGACGATTCCTACCTGTCAACACCTACCGCAAACCGCGTAAAGAAACTTCGTTCCTAACGGGGATCCCCCGACCACACACGTTTTTTATTTTATTAATTTTTGAATTCATTTTTAATGGTGAAAAAAATGTTATTGTTTACATTGGACCCTGTAGCGGAGGTCTGATCCTGCCAGGATCCCCCCTCTGAACCCTGTCTTCTAGATTATACATTATACATTCAAATAATTGGGATAGAGTTTCAGAAATCTCCTCCTCTTGGAGAACTTTTTTTGAATTTAGTAAACGGCTTATAGCTTTTGAATTATTTGCTACTTTTTTCATTCTTATTTTGTATACCGGGTGCCATGCCTATATCTCCTATATATATATATATATATTGTTATGTTATGCCAGTTAAAGGTTTAAAAGGAAAAAACCCACAAAAATAATAATTACCAAATAGTTATTAGTTCCAAGAGATTTTTTTTGAATAACTTTTGAAGTTCTATTTATTTATAAGCCTTTGTATAATATGGATAGATAAAAATGTCAAAATAATATAACACAATCAATTCCATACACTGTCATAATGATCATAAACCATAATTGGAAAAAAGCCAACAAAAAGTCTAAATTTACAAAATTTTCATCAATAAAAGGTGATCAACACATTTGTAAATTTGGAACATACAGTATATGAAATTGGAGATAACTAAAAGTAACCAATGGTAGAACAGCAAACGTCTTCATGATAATAGCCAATTAGAGAATAGATGGTCATAGGTAAAAATTGGAAATTGTGAGGGAATAGCAATTGGTTGATATCATAAGCAATTATTATTAGAATTTGTAAATAGTAATAAGTATGGAAAAATAGTTGGATATATAAATTGAGTAAGATAAACCCAAACAGTGAAATGTGACAATTTAGTGCGCGAATTCAAAAATTCAAATGGGAAAACAAGAAGGGAAACTTGTATCGAGGCAACAACAAACAAAGCCAACGGGAGATTGAAAATAAAATTAGAAGGGAATGGACGCAACATTTTTGAGAGAACAAAAATTGAAAGAATTCCAACTTTTGAAGAGCAAAACTAGTATTACCTGAATTATATATCATTTCCACGTCTCCAAAGCTGATTTCCGCATCTGGATGGTTCCTGATTTATGGTATTGGAGTTCTTGATAGCGCTTGTAGTGACAAGGTATTCAGTTTCAGGGCATATTTTGAAACACCGACATCTCCAACAGGTATAAAAACTTCAATAGTGCATCTTCGGTCCTGAACTATTTCACCAATAACGTATTTCACATCTGAAGAACTTTATTTCACCTTATTATGAACAATAACAGAAAACTTTACTATCACGGAAAAAGTGAGATTCTGTTTATCTATCCATGATTTCAATTTTATGATTATCCGTGAATATTTGTATATTCCCACTAGTATAAGTTATTTCTCGTAGGCCAGGTATTTTAAGTCTTCCTGAATGAAGGAGATAATTGCTTTTTGATATTTTGTTGTTTGTTCTTTCACAATGATCAACAAACATACCTACGACCATTGAATAACTTGAGTTTGACATATCAAGCAAGGGCTAAATTGCTTTGAATCGACTATCTGAGATGAGGGCGTACCAACTGTGCTAGCTGTGGTGAGAAAAGGAATAACAATTGTCAGCTACGTGACGAGAGAACAGTGACGTTCGTTGGCAATTATTATTACCACATACAAATTATTATACAGGGCAAAAATATCTATCTATATCATATTAATTTGGTTCTCAAAGAATAACCAAAAATAATTAGCAATTTCAATATACAAAAACAATTTATATTTTTCAATTATCAACACATAATAATATATATATATATATATATATATATACATATATATATATATATATGGCCGACTTCCGGTTTCGCCAGAATAGCCAACTTCGATTTTTCAAATGGAACACCCTGTGTGTTTGATGTTTTTCGGATTCTACAGCTCGAATTACATACGAGAATGTTGCCATATTATCATTTTACAAATGAATAAAAATAATTTTTCATATTTTTTTCAGTCCAGGAGGCCTTGATTGGGTTAAAATCTATGTTCATTTACATTAGTAACTCATAGTGATAGTCATTTCATCGATAAGATCAATAACAAATCCTACAGCACGAATTGAAATTTTCTGAACGAATTTTTAACGAAAAATTCGTTTTTTTCAAATGGTACCTACCGAGGGCCATCTTGCCATTCGATAGAGAATTCAATTACCAATTCAACGATATACATTATGTACCACTTTCTTTCTGTTCAAAATGTAGAGAGCCATCTAACAAAATGAAATTGGTAGCTAACATGACATCTATTCATTTTTTCAAACTTTACTTCAGAATGGTAACAATGAATTACCAAAAATAATCGACTTGACAATATGTAATGATCATAAACCCATTACAGAAAATATAACTTCAATATTATCAAACTGTTTGAATGAATCTAACGACCGAAACAATGAAATATTCAACGTACAAATTATAACTCACAATACCATTATCCTGTTTTCAATAGAAGAGTTTCACAACCATCGAAAAGTCATTTTATTCATTAATGACCAATGATATGTTCGAGGTGTTACCCGTTTTCCCTAACACATAGGCTAGTTCTATTTATTGTACACCTCATCACTTTTATCAGTTCTTGAGCAGGAATTTCCTGATATGCGCGCTCAACTCTATCACTCAAGTCCTCCAAAGAAGTTGGTCTCCTCGAGTATACTTTGGATTTTATGTGACCCCATAAATAAAAATCAATAGGGGTTACATCGGGCGATCTGGCTGGCCATCTGATTGGACCATTTGTTCCAGTCCATCTCTGCCCATAGGTATCACTAAGCTATTGCCAAACAATATTAGCATTATATGTTATTCTCCATCGGTGGTGGACGTGTTTATTAGAGCTGTGTGCAATTTGATTGTTTCGGTGGTGTTTCTGATTGATTTCTTGTCGACACTTATTCCTTTCAACATGCCGTTAACTCGTGATCAATTGTGTGAACTAAAAAGTGCGGCAGATGTTATTATAAAACAATTATTCAAGGACGAAACATTCCTCAAAACAATAACGGATAGTGTCTCTAACGAAATCATGAAAAACTTGAAACAACAACTTTCTTCATTCGAGAAAAAAGTGGAAACATTAGAAGCAGACATCAATGTCTTGACCGAGGCAAATAAAAAGGTTGTAAAAAACCTGAACGATAAGATCGACCTCCTAAATGCTAAAACAAGTGATTGTACAGGGTTGTCCTATAATCCTTCACAAATAATATCCGAAATCACAGAAATCAAACAACGTGAAAACAATTTATTGGTGTTTGGAATTCTAGAAAGTGCATTGGATTCTGATGCGGTCAAGGACGTGATCAGAACAGTTGTTCCTGATTTTGAGATGACAGGATCTAAGACTTATCGCTTAGGTAAACCCTCTCCAGGAAAAAATCGTCCAATAAAGATTATTATGCCTAACAATAATCACCATTCCCTGCTAATCAAAAACAATAGAAAAATACAGGCTGTTGATCAGTTTAAGGATATCTACATCAAACCTGACCAAACAGTTTTGCAAAGAGAGCACCTCATAAGATTGCGACAAGAACGGAAAAACCGGCAAGATTTGGGGGAACAAGACTTGATTATCAGATATAAAAACGGCATTCCTGTCATTGCTAAAAAAAACTAGTTTGCACATCCAACGGATCTTCCCAAGTTGCCAATAATCTCTCAATTTCATATCAAAACTGTAGAGGCCTGAACTCGAAAACCCATCTGTTCTATAAAAATATACTTGATACTGAACATAATGTTATAATAGTAACTGAAACCTGGCTTAAGGAAGGAGTGAACAATGAGGAGCTTTTTCCAGAAAATTT
This sequence comes from Gonioctena quinquepunctata, assembly GCA_018342105.1. NCBI lineage: Eukaryota > Metazoa > Arthropoda > Insecta > Coleoptera > Chrysomelidae > Gonioctena > Gonioctena quinquepunctata. Next base: position 60,505 of record JAFIRS010000490.1, on the reverse strand, counting down.
CCTAGCTTATCGTAAGGACCGGAATACTCGCGGTGGTGGTGTGATGATTGCTGTCAACAATATTATTTTTCAGTCAGAGGCCTGCGATATTGTATGTCCAGTCGATAAAATTGACTTTCTTTGCGTTAGAGTCTCTACAAATAACTCAAAACCTCTTTTAATATGTACAGCTTATATTCAACCAAATACAACATATGATGACTATGACGAATTCTTTGGATTTCTTGAAGATTCTGCTGAACTGAATAAGGCAATTATCATTGGAGACTTCAACATCAGTGAATTACATGACTACTATGATATTGGAAGCCTAACGAACCTAACCTGTCGCTTTATCAACTTTTTGGGTTTTTGCGATTCAGCACAACGCAATTATGTGAGAAACAACAATAACAGGTTACTGGATTTGGTTATCTGTCCAGCTGAAACTAGGTGTGTAGTGCAACATAATGATGACCCAATAGTTCCTATTGATCTCCATCATCCAGGACTCTCAGTGCAACTATCTATTAGTACTGGTAATGTAAAAAATTTTGTTTCGTCTGTTAAAAGGTTTGATTTGAAAAGAATTGACGAAGCTAAGTTCTCTCATCTACTCAGTGAACTGAACTGGTCTCAAGCTTTACTTCACCTTGATAGTGTTGATTCTATGTGCACAATACTTAATGACTCTTTGCACAACATTATGTCCAAATGTGCTCCTCTGCTCAAATGTAGATCACGTAGGTTCCCTGCGTGGTTTGGCAAATGTACTATAAATAAAATCAAATCAAAAAATCATTATCTGAAAATGTACAAAAAAACCAAATACCTTTCTTATTTACAGCGAGTCAAAAACGTCAGAAAATTGATCAAATTGAGTATAGCAACTGACTATAAGTTATACATCGAGAGATCTGAAGAAATGCTCAAACATAACCCTCGTGGGTTTTGGAACTATATCAACTCAAAGAAAAACAAATCTCGCATCCCAGGAGAAATGATTCATAACAATAACATACTTTCTTCACCTCTCTCAATAGTCAACGGTTTTGCAGCGAACTTTAGTAGTGTGTATAGCCAAGATGATGGTAAAAACGTAGACTTAAGCGACAACCTATCTGATCTGACAATGATGCCAAGTCACCATTTCTTGAACCTTTCAACCATCACCAAGGAACAAATCAATAATGCCGCAAAAAAACTCAAAAATAAACTCACTTGTGGTCCCGATGGGATCCTTGTTAAAATAGTCAAAAATCACATTAACCTTCTGGCTGATCCTCTATATATCATTCTCAATCTTGCCTTACAAAAAAACTATTATCCAAAGATTTGGAAATTGTCCAGAGTATGTCCTGTATTTAAATCCGGCAATATTACTCATGTTGAAAATTATAGACCAATAGTCATTATATCAGTTTTCTCAAAATATTCGAGATTATACTATCTGAACTTATATACAATCATGTCAGTTCTTCTCTGTCTAACTTTCAGCATGGGTTTGTCAAAGCTAGAAACACTGCATCTAACCTCTGTATTTTTTCACAATTCGTTTCTGATTCACTTGACCAGAGGAACCAGGTGGATGTAATCTTTACTGACTTCAGTAAAGCTTTTGATCGCGTGTCTCACCCTCAACTACTCAAGAAGTTGCTTAGCTTTGGTATATCTACTAATATTCAGTTGCTGCTCAATTCATACCTAACAGAACGGAAACTCTTTGTTGAGTGTGATGGAATAAAATCCTCCTGCTTTACAGCCTCATCCGGTGTTCCTCAGGGGTCAAATCTTGGTCCCTTATTATTCCTGATATTCATCAATGATATCACTGATCATATTCATTCTAACAAGCTATTATTTGCTGACGATATGAAGATTTATAGAGAAATAAAGGACGAAACGGATTACATTGTACTTCAGGAGGATTTGAATTCTCTGAGTAACTGGTGCATTCAGAATAAACTCCACTTGAATACCAAAAAATGTAAAGTTATGACTTTCACTCGAAAACTAGTTCCACTCACATTTAATTATGAACTTGATGGTAAAACTCTATTGCGTATCACTGAATCAAAGGACTTAGGAGTTATTTTTGATCAAAAACTGACTTTCTCAAATCATATGAACATATCATTTCTAAATCGATAAAAAATTTAGGTTTTCTTATACGCAACTGTAAAGATTTCAAGTCATTTGGTTCATTGAAAAACATCTACTTATCTATGGTCAGAAGCAAACTTGAGTACTGCAGTGTTGTTTGGAATCCTTCCCATTCCAAATACATTATGGCTATTGAGAACGTTCAGAAGAAATTCTTGAAATATGCTTATTATAAAAAACATGGTTTTTATCCCGCTAGAGGCTATAATTATGACCTCTTGCTACAGGAGTTTAATTTGATATCACTAAGAAAATATCGCGAAATGAGAGACATGTGCTTTATTTACAAATTAATACACAATCAAATAGATTGTCCAACTTTATTGTCACAAATGATGTTCAATGTACCTCGTTTCTCATCTCGCTCATGTAACACATTTTACTTACCCGTACCTAACACTGTGCATAACTTCAACTCACCTTTATCAACAATGTCTAGGAGCGTTAACAATTCACCCAATCTAGATATTTTCTTTTTGTCATTTGCACAATTCAAGCGTGATATTCTCAGCATACTTCCTAATTGATAATTATACATTACGCTCTCAGTCACTTAGTATTAATTATGCTTAGTATAAGACTACTCTTATCACCTATTAATAATTTTGTACACCTATTAATGGGCTCTTGGGCCTGTTGGATGTATTCTGGAAATAAATAAATAAATAAATAAATAAATATGGTCCTGCACCATCCTGCTGGAAAACATATTTATCTCATATGTTCTCCGGTAAATCGTTGATATTATTTTGAATATCAATCTCTAAGAATTGTAGATATATTTGGCCCGTCAAAGGCCCGTCGAAAAAATTGGTCCAATGATTCTTGTCCCTATGATTCCTACCCAGACGTTGAATCCAAACCTTTCTTGAAAATTACCTTCTCTCAGCAACCTAGGATTTTCTTGAGCCCAATACCTTGTATTATTCCTATTGAACATACCATTAATTAAGCCTAGACTCATCTGTGAACCGTATCTTCGAGACAAAACCATTACTCAAATCATGATGACGTAAAAGCCAATTACAATAAGTTAGTCTCCGTTCTGGGTCATTTTCATATAGATGCTGATGCAAACTGTATTTATAGGAGCGATATTTATGTTTTTTCAAATTCTTTTCTGGCACTTTCCCTGCTGATCCCACATTCAATTTCCAATTCTCGCACTGAGGCAGATGGAGAAAAATGAACATATGCTAAAACATCAGTTTCCGCTTCTTCACTGACGATGAAATAGGTCCTCGATGGGTGCCGTCTTAACGGATAACGAACAGCGTAAGCATAATATACCATAAGACGGAAATAATAGTCACTGACTTATTCTCAGCTTTAGGCAAGGGAAGGAAATTACAGTGGCGGAAATAATAATGCAATGCACCAATAACCCAATAATCCCGCAAGCACGACTATGGAGTGACTGACGTCACTGACTATTATTTCCGTCTCATGGTATAGTATTGACAGCTTTCTTCTGACATATCAATATCATATCGATTTGTTCGTTTCGAGAATAACGATTATTATTCTCCATTTCGAAAAAACTTTTCACAAACGAAATGATATGACAAGTAAAATTGGTATTCCACTTTTGACATGACATCAACCTACTGTTTCTCATGATTCCACGGCTACCTTTCATTTCTACAAACCTGGAGGATAACTCATTGGAATTTGTAGGGATCGTATAAAATAACGTACAAATTCAATAATTGAACGTTTTTAGTTTTGAACAAAAAGAAAGTGGTACATAATGTATATCGTTGAATTGGTAATTACATTCTCTATCGAATGGCAAGATGGCTCTCGGTAGGTCAATTGAAAAAAAAACGATTTTTTCGTTAAAAATGCGTTCTGAAAATTTCAATTCCTGCTATAGGATTTGTTATTGATCTTATCGATGAAATTACTATTACTATTAGTTACTGATGTAAATTAGTATATATTTTAATCTGATCAAGGTCAATGATTTTTATTTAATTGAAAAATAAAAATTTTGCAACACTGAGCCGTAGAATCCGAAAAACATCAAACATACAGGGTGTTCCATTTGAAAAATCCAAGTTGGTGGCTATTCTGGCGGAACCGGAAGTGGGCCATTTTGTCTGTCAATCCGCAATTGTGTCACATTGTCATCCGGTATAAAGGATTAAACTCTGAAAATGCCATTCTCTTATGGCCATTCCGAATCGAATGAGCCATCGCCTTTATTCTTAGGAGAATAAGAACTATTTTTGTGTGAAATCAACTTTCTGGCCAGACTATATTTCTTCTTCTGATTTCAGTGGTCATAGAGACCTAGCACTGCCCACCTATAATTTTCATACATCATTTAATTGGTAATCTTACATTTATCAATTATATTCGTAGGTTATATTTATATTGGAGTTATATAAAGTCAATATTCCTGGGATATTGTGTGTTTTCCATGTCGAATATGCAAATACTTATGCTTGGTATTTCCAAAACTATGCCATGAATATAGCGTGAAAATTTCACCCAGAATAATAGTGCGAATTTACACGATCCAATAAAATTGATCAATAAATTGAACAATAAAATTGACCAATATGGGTTATATTTACACCTGACAATTTATTGGTCAATTTTGGCAATACCAACATACTGACAAGAAATGGTTCAACTATAGGAAAAGTTCCGAATATTATTCAATAGCTTATCGAATTGACTCTGATCCATTCTTGAATGTCATTTGAATTGATTAGAATCTGCACTCAGGAATTTTTCGTGAACTAATGTCAAGTTTCCTTTCCCTCTTTTCTCAACCCAAGATCTAATCCACCATCTTCTACATCTCTGTCTTTTATATTCAGCAATGCACATTGCTGCGAATGTAATGCAACGTAAATTATGTTTTTTTTTCGCACTATCATTTTTCTCGCGGTTAGGGTAGGGTATGTGGAATCGCGTAAATAATAACATATAACCTGAGAATCTCTGTTCTAGCAGGCATCCAATTCATAGCCGAAAGTTACTGCAAATTGTCACTAAAAATTGATGAAAAATTAGAACCGATTCTAAACTCATCAATTTATTGGTCAAGTTTAAATTGACGACAATTTTCTGTTTACACCTATCAATAAATTTCAAGGTCACAAAATTGACCAATTCATTGGATCGTGTAAATTCGCACTTGAAAATGTATCACCGAAGTTTTGGAGAATAACAAGACTTCTTGACATTATATTATCAAAAGTGTTTCGTATTTATATTTCAGATAATCTCGGCTCTTTCAATGGAAACTTTTTGGGGATTGCTATCGATGGTGATGAAAACAAAGGAGAACCCTTTATTGTGAGTCCATACTTTCAATCAATATTTGTGATTTCAGAATATTATCTCAACTCGTGAAAATTTTTATAAAAACTCCTTGGGTTGCACTCCAAAATGCTACATCCACTGCATTTCAAATGCTGTTTGCTATTCCAGATTATCACAGGAATATTCCTATAAAATCATGGGGATTTTCCCCCTTATATCAACTCCACATATGTTATGAGTTTCGGATAAATAAAACTACTCAATTGTTGTCTACATAATCTCTCCGCCATCTTAGAGCCGCCATCTTAGAGCCGCCATCTTGAATTCATGGATTTTGACCCCGAAAACCCCCGCATACTAATTTTGAATAGAATCGAACCATAATCACAAAACTTGTCCGCTATAGTGGAGCCGCCATTTTGTTTTTTCTCTAGAAAAAATTCCAAATCCAATTTGTCATCGGAATTATGAACACCTGCCACATTTTACGTCAATTGCAGAACTAGAAGTGGGTCAAATTTAACTTGATTTGATTACAGACCCACAGACAGACATCGGGACAGGTGAAACTAAATAAAAGCTTGTAAAAATTAAGGAAGTGAAGTGAAATTATGGGAAGTGGCAATGGCTTAGTATGAATGAGTTAGAGATTGAACTACTAGCAAAAAGTAAAAGTATATTGTTTTGCTTGAAAAAAAAATCGATCAAATTGAAATAAGCATTTTGTGCTACTCTCCAAAAGTAATTCTAGTTAGTGAGGCAAGTATAACAAGTGAAGTTGGAGATTCAGAAATCAAACTCAATGGTTATAGTCATGTCCGATGTGATTCTCCAAATCGGCAAACGGGGGGTGTTGTGATCTATGTGAAGAATACTGTGCAGTTTTCAATAAAGAAGGCTTACATATTAAAGGATAATTATTGGTGTAAGGTAATAAGGGTAAATTTTGGTACGTGTCAATGGTTAGTTGGATGTCTATATCATTCGCCATCGTTCGTTTGCATGCGTTATTCTTAGAAAATTTGGAAAATATATGTGATGATCTCTTTGCTGGAAATATGCTTTGCATTTTGGTGGAAGATTTCAATTTAGATTTTTAAATAACAATTTTTATGTAAGAAAAATCGAAGCTATGTTTCTACAATATGGAATTGATCAATTAGTACTGGACCCCGTCAGAATTACAAACAACAGTGAAACGCTAATTGATTATGTACTAGTTAATAATAATTATGCTAATTGTTTTGTTCATTCCACACCTAAATTAAGTGACTATTCTTTAATATCTATCTGTCTCAAAAATAACAGAAATGGAAGTACTTCTATCAGAAATTATAGAAATCTAAGTGAGCAAAATTTGAATAAAATTAAACTAGATTTAATCTCATGTGATTGGGATACAAATTCAACAGATGTAAATGTTATATATCAAAATATTTCCAATAACTTTCAATCAGTTATCAATAAGGTAGCACCAATTCGAGTTCCATTACAAAATAACATACCATGGTTTGACAAGAAATTATAAAAAAATAAAACAACGTGATAAAACATATAAAGATTTTGTATCAACTGTTGACTCAAATAAAAGTGTAAAATGGGAAGAATTTAAGAAAGAAAGAAATGAAGTAGTGAATTTATTGAAGAGGAAAAAAGAACAATATTTCTTTGAAAAAGTAGATATGTATAAAAATAACTCTCAACTTATGTGGAAAACATTAAAAAAGCAGATAAATTTAAATTGCCAAAACTTTCCGAGCTGTATAGAATTCAACTTAACAAACCAGAATAATATTGTGAAAAACAAAACTGAAATAGTAAATGAATTTAATTACTACTTCATTACCAGTATTCAGCAAGTTGTTGATAGTATTAATAATGTCGATGACTGGAAATACTACAATTATAATTTATAATTTTTGAAACCAGCGGCCATATCATTTTGAACTTTTTAAAAACTTCTAGGTATGATAATAACAACTGAATATAAGCTGAACAATCTTGATTTAAATGGGGTAAATCTGCAAATTAATAATGAAAAAATTGAAATTGTGGAATGTATTAAATATCTCGGTTTCCAGTTAGATGATCTATTATTTTTTGGCAACTACTTCGATTATGTTTGCAGAAAAATATTGTAACGAACCTAGGCCGGACCTGTCGCCTCGCGCGTTGCCGTCGACAGCGATGAGATCATCCCCGGAGATATTCGAGAACCATCCAGTCACGACGCGGCAGATAACAACGGTCGATGTTGGAAATAACTGGAACATGCTGGGCACCAACCACCAGAATTGGAAACATCGAGAATGCTGTATCGGAGATAAATAGACAGCCCTCAAGAGGGAGAAAACAGTCTGAACGAGCCCATACGATCGAGCTATTCAGTAGCGTAGTAATATAAATTAAGTTGTAGATTAAGTGTGAAATAAATTATTAAACCAAGTTAAGTTTATTTACGTTACAATTGGTGTCGGAAGTGAGATTTTGAAAATAAACAAGTGATCGTGGAGTGGATAGTCAGAAAAATAAATTGATAGACCTTTCTGTACGCCCAAAATAGACAGTGGCCCGGTTTTCGCGAAGTGGACAATTGTGCGTGGGAATATAAACTGATACACTCTTCGCGTGAAACAGACAATAGACTGGTGGCCCGTGGAAAAGAATTCGCGAAGTGAATTTTTAACAAACTGATAACTTTTCGTGTAAAACAGACTGATACCTCGTCAAAGACAAAATGTGTTCAAGAAAAGTGCGCCTTGCGGATTTGAAGGTAGCGGAATTGAAACAGGAATTGGAGGAAAGGGTACTGGAAACAACAGGTAAAAAGCAAGTACTCCAGGAAAGACTTGCAGAAGGACTTATACAAGAAGGTGAGGACCCCGAAACATTTTCATTCGAAGTTCCCGGAGGTGATTTAAGTTTGGTAATGAATAAACTCGAAGAAACTACTAAATCCGTGAAAGAAGAACTGCAACAAAATTCTAGAAATCTGGAAGAGAAACTTCAGGAAAATTCTAGAAATCTGGAAGAGAAACTTCAGGAAAATTCTAGAAATCTGGAAGAGAAACTTAAAATCATAAATCTGGAAGAGAAGCTTTCTAGAAATCTGGAAGAGAAGCTTCAAGAAAATTCTAGAAATCTGGAAGAGAAGCTTCTAGAAAATTCAAGAAGCCTGGAAGAGAAGTTCCTGGAAAACACAGAAGGCCTAAAAAAAGAATTGTGTGGTGTGGTTAATTTTCTAGAAGAAAGAATGGGAACCGTTGAGACAGAAATGGACAAAATAAAGGAAACGATCAGTAAGCTGGAAAAACGAATTGATAGTGCGCCCTCCACAGAGATGGTTAACAAAAATGCAATGCTGGACTTGAGTTTGAACCTGGATAAAGTTCAAGAGGGTATACAAGATGTCGAATATGTCGAAATAGGGAAGCTTTCCATGAAGCCGCCTCAATTCGACGGAAAAACTCCATGGGAAAATTACCGCCGACAGTTTGAAGCAGCGGCCAAAGCAAATGGATGGAATGCAGGGGAAAGAGCTGTAGCACTGACACTTGCATTACGTGGAGAAGCGACAAATATTCTACAAACTCTCACCGCCCAAGAACAGGAAGACTATGATCAGCTGATTAAACATCTAGAATTACGATATGGCCACGCCCATTTGGAACACGTATACCACTCCCAGCTGAAAAATCGCTGCCAAAAATCGGGCGAATCCTTACAAGAATTCGAAACTGACATTGCACGCTTGGTTCGTCTCGCATATCCAGCCACACCAGAAAATGTAATGGAGCGACTAGCGGTTCAAGCATTCTTGGATGGACTCCGTGACCAAGAAACCAGACAAGCGTTGACACTAGCTCGTCCAACACATCTCGTAGACGCACTGGCACGCGCTTTGGAATTTGAGGCAGCAAAGCAATCCTGCAAAAACCAAAGTAAAGTCCGAAGTATTGAAGAAGACTCACAGGAGCATGCTGACTTGGAAGCTACCATAAGAAAAGTGATGAAGGAAGTGTTGCCTGAGAAAAGACAGATAAGATGCCGGAATTGTGGCAGAATTGGACATGTGCGTAGCAAATGTCCAACATTCATCGACTCCGATGCAGGAAAACTAAAGAAGGTCGACGAGAAGGGGCAATCGTCGGCATGTGTCCGGCAAGCCCCGGTTAACAACGCATATGTCGCTATCCTTCAACGACAGAACAAAGGTGTCTTCGTAGACGGTCTCATCAATAACGAGCCTTGCACCATGCTGCTAGATACAGGTGCGACTAGGACAATCCTCGGGCCTTCCTTTGCCAGAACACCGGAACGGATTGAACCGACAACTTGGGAGCTACGCACAGCAACAGGGAGCCAGCTACTGTATATGGCGAGCTACCGATTGAAATAATTTTGGGCAGCACTAAAGTGAAACATCAGGCACTTGTAGCGGACATCGAAGACGATGCAATCATCGGAATGGACATCATGAATTCCAGAGGGTTTGAATTGGATTTCAAAGACGGCGTCCTACGTGTCAACGGAGAAGAGCTGGTGCTTCATGGGAGAAGTGAGGAGTTGATCCGTGTGCTGTTGGCTGAAGATGTAAGCGTACCTGAGAGGGCTGAAACCATTCTGGAGGCTCGCCTGGACGGGAGTGCGAGCAGTGGAGACGTGGTGATGTTCGAGCCCAAACTTCATGATGAGAAAATTGGACGAGGGATTGCCCTAGGGAAAACCCTGTTACGTGCTGAAAAATTTGTACCGGTAAGGGTCATGAATGTCAATTACTTTCCAGTGACCTTAAAGAAAGGAACAATTTTAGGGCACTGCTCGTCAGTTTCATCTGTGATCCGGGGCGTACGAGGTACGATTAGCCAACCCAACAACTTGCCCACAGAACTAGAAAAATTAGTTGCCATCTCTTCCAAAGACATAAAACCAGCTCAACAGCCCAAACTAAGAGATTTAGTCAAAAATTACCAAGACATCTTCGATACCGGACAAGGAAAAGGGGGTCGAACTAATGTGGTCCAGCACAAAATTGATACTGGAGGTGCTCGGCCGATCCGGCAATCAGCAAGAAGACTTCCTCTTGCCAAGAAGGAAGAGGCTGACAAAATAGTCAGCGATATGGGAAAAGAAGGAGTTATCGAACCATCTGACAGTCCCTGGTCCTCTCCAGTCGTACTGGTGAAGAAAAAGGATGGATCGACACGCTTTTGTGTAGACTATCGCCAACTTAATAATGTCACGAAGAAGGACAGTTACCCTCTCCCGAGAATAGATGACACCCTAGACACGTTGGCTGGTTCCACGATTTTCTCGACCCTTGATCTGAAGAGTGGATGCTGGCTCAGGAAGATCGAGAAAAGACTGCTTTTACCATCGGCTCAGGATTATGGCAGTTCACTGTTATGCCATTTGGGCTCTGTAATGCTCCCGCCACATTCGAAAGATTGATGGAGACAGTGCTGAAGGGACTCTCATGGAACACGTGTCTAGTGTATCTCGACGACATAAATGTGGTCGGCAGATCGTTCGAGGACCACGTGAAAAACTTGGAGGAAGTATTCCTGCGACTGAGGAACTCCGGATTGAAGCTGAGCCCTAAGAAATGCCATCTGTTCCAAAAAGAAGTACGATACCTCGGCCACGTTGTCTCTGGGGAAGGAGTAGCAGTGGATGACCAGAAGATCAAAGCTGTTAAGGATTGGCCCATCCCAAAAGACATTCACCAACTTCGGAGTTTCCTTGGTTTATGCACATACTATCGCCGATATGTGCTGGGATTCGCCAACATCGCTAAACCACTGACCAAGCTCACGAAAGGCCAAACAAAGTTCCAGTGGTCCGAAGAATGTCAAGACTCATTCAGGAAGCTGAAAGGAGCTTTGATCAACGCACCTATACTGAGCTATCCCCTACCCAAAGGGAAATTCATTTTGGATACGGACGCCAGCAACGTGGGACTTGGAGCTGTCCTATCTCAGATCCAGGAGGGACAGGAGAAGGTCATTGGTTATTTCAGCAAGACGCTTAGCAAACCAGAGCGCAATTACTGTGTCACCAGGCGAGAGCTGTTAGCTGTTGTAAAGGGAGTGGAACACTTCTACAAGTACGTGTATGGAAGAAGATTCCTGTTGAGAACTGACCATGCAGCTCTCAAATGGCTCTTACAGTTCAAAAATCCTGAGGGTCAAGTAGCACGTTGGATCGAGAGACTCCAAAAATTCGATTTCGAGATCGAACATCGAGCCGGAACTAGCCATAAGAATGCAGATGCCTTGTCGCGAAGACCATGTCCAGATGATTGCTCACATTGCCGACGAGCAGAAGAGAAAGAAGCAACACTTTGTAGAACCGCGGCAATGGATGACAACTGGAATGACAGCAAGATCCAGAAAGACCAAGAGAGAGACCCCGACCTTGGCTTAGTCGTCAGCTGGAAGAAGGGCAATCGAAGACCATCATGGCAGGAAGTCGCAGGTTACTCGCCGGCTGTTAAGTCCTATTGGGCACAATGGAACTCTCTTATTCTGGACAATGGGATCCTGAAACGTGTGCTGGAGGCCGATATTGGTGGGGAAGACAGACGCCAAATAATTGTTCCCAGGAACAGAAGAGAGGAAGTGCTGCGGGAAATCCATGATGGAGTCGCCGGAGGACATCTGGGAGTGACGAAGACCCTGCAAAAGTGAGGCAACGGTTTTACTGGGCCAATTGTCAAGCTGACGTCCAGGACTGGTGCAGGAAGTGCGCTGTATGCGCTGCTAGCAATGGACCTCGAATACGACCCAAGGCCCCGATGCGTCAGTACAACGTAGGCAGCCCGTTCGAGAGAATCGCCATTGACATCGCCGGCCCGTTTCCCGTATCCGACCACGGGAATAAATACATCCTTGTGGCAATGGACTACTTCAGTAAGTGGGCGGAAGCCTATGCCCTGCCCAACCAGGAAGCCATCACCGTCGCTGACGTCTTGGTGAAAGAGTGGATATGTCGATTCGGTATTCCAATGGAGCTGCACTCGGATCAAGGCAGAAATTTCGAATCCAACCTTTTCCAAGAATTATGTCTACTGCTGAACATCCGCAAGACAAGAACCACGGCCCTACATCCGCAGTCCGATGGAATGGTGGAACGGATGAACAGGACGATCAACCGCCACTTGTCCAAGGTTGTCTCTGACCATCAAAGAGACTGGGACCAGTATCTTCATTTGTTCCTGATGGCCTATCGATCCGCAGTACACGAGTCAACCGGTCAAACTCCTGCTAGTATTATAATGGGCCGAGAACTGCGACTGCCTTGTGACCTGAAGTTTGGGATACCGCCAGGACAAGACACTGCGGGAGAGGACTACGTCAGCAAACTTCGGCAGAGAATGGACGACATCCACGAACGAGTCCGGTTGAACATCCAGAGTGCCAGCGATAAAATGAAGAAGACCTATGACATCAAGGCCGACGCTGGAGGATTTAAGGTTGATGACCTGGTTTGGCTGTACAACCCCAAACGTCGTCGTGACTATCACCAAAGTTGCGGAACTCGTGGGAAGGCCCGTATAAAATCGTGAAAAGGATAAACGACCTTGTGTACCGAATCCATAAGCCACCCCGAGGGAAACCAAGGGTCGTCCATTTCAACAGGTTGGCCCCTCACGCTGGAAACCATGACCAAGTTCGCACCCTCAAGCCACCGGAGGATGATATGACGTTCGAGAAGTTTATGTCCTTGTATTCAAACGGGCAGAAAGTTCTACATGGGGTTACTAGAGAGGAGTCACGAGACCTTTTCGAGGTGCCTGCTGACTACGCACTAGCGCACTGTGTGGCAGAAGATCTTCGAATGTCCAGGGGATCGCCGTAGTGTTCTCCAAGAAATTTGGTCAACTCCAAACACTGCGGGAGCAGAATCCAGAAGTTGGTGGGTGCTACAGTTGAAGAAAGGCCAGAGAAACATCTACTACCTAGTTACCAAGAGGCATTCCCAAGATAAACCGTCCTATGAAGATGTCTGGAAGAGTCTCACCAAACTAAGAGATACTATGGTGGACCAGAACCTGGTGGATCTAGCAATTCCAAAATTATCCTGTGGTATTGATGGGTTGGACGGGAGAGTCATAAGAAGTATGCTGGAGGCGATATTCAGATCCAGCGGCGTCAAGATTTTGGTTTGCTGTAACCCTCTTCCACGACCGATCATGAAGACCGTGGAGTGTTACTTCCATCGAACTTCACGGTGCAGATATGGGGAGTCATGCAGATATCGTCACACTCCAAGGATGAAATTTCGGGACGAAATGTCTTTAAGAAGGGGGCAATGTAACGAACCTAGGCCGGACCTGTCGCCTCGCGCGTTGCCGTCGACAGCGATGAGATCATCCCCGGAGATATTCGAGAACCATCCAGTCACGACGCGGCAGATAACAACGGTCGATATTGGAAATAACTGGAACATGCTGGGCACCAACCACCAGAATTGGAAACATCGAGAATGCTGTATCGGAGATAAATAGACAGCCCTCAAGAGGGAGAAAACAGTCTGAACGAGCCCATACGATCGAGCTATTCAGTAGCGTAGTAATATAAATTAAGTTGTAGATTAAGTGTGAAATAAATTATTTAAACCAAGTTAAGTTTATTTACGTTACAATATCTAAAAAACTATGTTTTCTTTCAATAATTTCTAGTAATGTATCCACTCAAACAAAAATCACTGTATATACTGCTATTATTCAACCTCACTTTGACTACTGTGCTTCTATTATTTTCCTTTTTAATCTAAATCAAACATCACAATTACAAAAATTTCTAAATCGAGGTATGCGCATAGTTCTAAAAGCGAGTAGATTCACGGAAATAGGAATCATGTTACAAACATTGCAGTGGCTTTCAGTTTCTCTACGATTGTATTACTTATCAATGATCTTTATATATAAAATACTAAATAACTCAGCACCCTCATACTTAGCACCTTCATAATTTGAATTCAGATGTTCATAAATATGCCACAAGAAACAACGCCAATTTGTATGTATACAGAACGAATAAGAGAAGTGTTATGAATTCTGTGTTTTTTAAAGGCTTTGCTACTTATAATAAATTACCAAAAATAGTTAAATCAATAAGCATTTTAAAAAAACAGTTATTGGAATCCATACAAAATGTTTGATAAAATATAATGTCTGAAGAATATGTTAATTATTGAATTGTGCCCAGTGGCGGATTCACCAGCAGGCTGAGTAGGCTGGAGCCTAGGGCGGCAAATTTTAAGGGGCGGCAAATTTAGTTCATAAATTTTTTATTTCGATATACAAATTAAAAAAAAAATTTTATACACACACAAATTACGAATTTCGGCATAAATATTGAAGACTGCCGTGGACAATCATCTGATAATGCCACGAATATGTCTGGCATGTACAATGGCTTGCAAGCAAAAATTCGAGACCAAGATCCTTTCGCCTTTTATGTGCCATGTTCTGCCCATTCTTTGAATTTAGTGGCAACTGCAACTGCTACAGATGCCTGTCGCTTTTTCATGTTGCTACAGGAAATCCACGTTTTTTTTTGTGAGCTCCACACAACGCTGGCAAAAATTAATGACTGAAATCGGAAAAGGAAAAAGTGTTAAAAGGGTAAATCTGACACGTTGGTCAGCTAGAGAGGATGCATGTAAAAGTTTGAAAGCATCTTGGCCCGAAGTTCTTGAAACTTTGCAATCAACCAACGATTATTGTACCGAAAAGCCTGTAACGCGACAGGAAGCGGCGGGAATACTTTTGAATTTAGAAAAACTGGAAACGGTGGTAATGGTTGTTGTATGGAATGTTTTTTTGAAGGGAATAAACAAAGTGAATGTTCAAATTCAGACTTCTAGCATAGATTCAATTACCGTTGCTGATCTTTACGAATCACTCCGTAAGTTTTTCATAACTGAACGAGAGAAATTCAAGTACTTCGAAGAAAAGGCGATCGGGTTAAGCGTATCGAAAGAATATACAAGAGAGATGAAAAAAAGACAACCAAAAAGAAAAAGAAGATTTGATGAAACACCCGATGAAGATATTGGAATAGCTGCGAGTGATTACTTCAGGGTTAACACGTTTCTCGTTGTCATAGATAGACTCATATCCGAGTAAGCAAAACGGCAAGAGGCTTATCACGGATTTAACGAGAAATTTTCATTTCTTACCAAAATGAGTGAGTTGTTACCATCAGTTCTGACGGAAAAAGCCAGTTTTTTTAGAAAAAATGTATCCTAATGATTTAGAAACAGACTTAGTTCAGGAATGCGTACACTCTCAAAGCTACCTTTCGTCTGAAAGAATTTCAATAAAACCAATTTCTGGATCATTAAAAGTCTGTCTTCTTCCTGCGAGAACAGAATCTAGGAAACATCTATCCAAACTTGGATATAGTACTTCGTATGGCTCTTTGTACACCAGCGACAAATTGTTCAGGTGAAAGAAGCTTCTCTTGCTTGAAGAGAGTAAAGAACTACCTACGATCGACTTTAAGTCAAGAAAAGCTAAACGCTTTAGCTCTCTTGTGCATAGAGTCAGAGCTGATGAACAAGATTTCGTACGACGATATAATAAATGATTTTGCGAATTCAAAGTCTCGCAAAAAAGTATTGTAATACTTTTATAATTTAACTTAAATTATAATACTAACAAATAATTAGGAATAGATTTATTTATTGTTTTGTTTTTAAACTGTGAGTGTAATAATAAATATTCATCAACGTCCGCCAAATGTATATTTTTTATGTAAGCTTTATTCATATTACGTAAGTATTGCATAGTTTTTAGACATACCTTACCTTACTTTAAAAGTGGTACATGATTGAGATATTTTTTGCTTAAAACTTAAAATAATGTAACGAACCTAGGCCGGACCTGTCGCCTCGCGCGTTGCCGTCGACAGCGATGAGGTCATCCCCGGAGATGTTCGAGAACAGTCCAGTCGCTCTGCCATGGAGAGCAACGGTCGATATTGGAAACGATTGGAACATGCTGGTCGCCAACTGCCGGAATTCGAAAGATCGGGAATTCTGTGACGGAGATAAATAGGTAGCCCTCAAGATGGCACGGACAGTCTGAACAAGCCCATACGATCGAGCTATACAGTGGCGTAATATAAATTAAGTTGTAGATTTAAGTGTGAAATAAATTATTAAAACCAAGTTAAGTTTATTCACTTTACAATTGGTGTCGGAAGCGAGATTTTGAAAATAAACAAGTGATCGTGGAGTGGATAGTCAGAAAAATAAATTGATAGACCTTTTTGTACGCCCAAAATAGACAGTGGCCCGGTTTTCGCGAAGTGGACAATTGTGCGTGGGAATATAAACTGATACACTGTTCGCGTGAAACAGAAAAATAGACAGTGGCCCGGTTTTCGCGAAGTGGACAATTGTGCGTGGGAATATAAACTGATACACTGTTCGCGTGAAACAGAAAATAGACAGGTGGCCCGTGAAAAAGAATTCGCGAAGTGAATTTTTAACAAACTGATAAACTTTTCGTGTGAAACAGACTGATACCTCGTCAACGATAAAATGTGTTCAAGAAAAGTGCGCCTTGCGGATTTGAAGGTAGCGGAATTGAAACAGGAATTGGAGGAAAGGGAACTGGAAACAACGGGTAAAAAACAAGTACTCCAGGAAAGACTTGCAGAAGGACTTATACAAGAAGGTGAGGACCCCGAAACATTTTTATTCGAAGTTCCCGGAGGTGATTTGAGTCCGATAATAGAATCCTTGAAAGAAGAGCTGCAACAAAATTCTAGAAATCTGGAAAAGAAGCTTCTAGAAAATTCAAGAAGCTTGAGTCAAATAATAGAAATCTTGAAGAGAAGCTTCAAGAAAATTCTAGAAATCTGGAAGAGAAGTTTCAAGAAAATTCTAAAATCTGGAAGAGAAGCTTCAAGAAAATTCAAGAAGCCTGGAAGAGAAGCTTCAAGAAAATTCTATAAATCTGGAAGAGAAGCTTCAAGAAAATTCAAGAAGCCTGGAAGATGAGCTTCTAGAAAATTCAAGAAGCCTGGAAGATAAGCTCCTAGAAAACACAGAAGGCTTAAAAAAAGAACTCTGTGGTGTGGCGAATCGTCTGGAAAAAAGAATGGGAACCGTCGAGGCAGAGATGGACAAGATGAAGGAAATAATCAGCGATGAAATCAAAGACGGAATCGAGGCAGAAATGGACAAAATAAAGGAAACGATCAGTAAGCTGGAAAAACAAATTAATAGTGCGTCCTCCACAGAGATGGTTAACGAAAATGCAATGCTGGACTTGAGTGTGAACGTGGATAAAGTTCAAGAGGGTATAAAAGATGTCAAGGTCATTTCAGAAATAGGAAGCTTTCCATGAAGCCGCCTCAGTTCGACGGAAAACTCCATGGGCAAATTACCGCCGGCAGTTTGAAGCAGCAGCCAAAGCAAACGGATGGAATGCAGGGGAAAGAGCTGTAGCACTGACACTTGCATTACGTGGAGAAGCGACAAATATTCTACAAACTCTCACCGCCCAAGAACAGGAGGACTATGATCAGCTGATTAAACATCTAGAATTACGATATGGCCACGCCCATTTGGAACACGTATACCACTCCCAACTGAAAAATCGCTGCCAGAAATCGGGCGAATCCTCACAAGAATTCGAAGCTGACATTGCACGCTTGGTTCGTCTCGCATATCCAGCCACACCGGAGAATGTAATGGAGCGATTAGCGGTTCAGGCATTCTTGGATGGACTCCGTGACCAAGAAACCAGACAAGCGTTGACACTAGCTCGTCCAACACATCTCGTAGACGCACTGGCACGCGCTTTGGAATTTGAGGCAGCCAAGCAATCCTGCAAAACCAAAGTAAAGTTCGAAGTATTGAAGAAGACTCACAGGAGCATGCTGATTTGGGAAGCTGCCATAAGAAAAGTGATGAAGGAAGTTTGCCTGAGAAAAGACAGATAAGATGCTGGAATTGGGCAAAATTGGACATGTGCGTAGCAAATGTCCAACATTCGAAACACGACTCCGATGCAGGAAAACTAAAGAAGGTCGACGAGAAGGGGCAATCGTCGGCCTGTGTCCAGCAAGCCCCGGTTAACAACGCATATGTCGCTATCCTGAAACGACAGAACAGAGGTGTTTTCGTAGACGGTCTCATCAATAACGAGCCTTGCACCATGCTGCTAGATACAGGTGCGACTAGGACAATTCTCGGACCTTCCTTTGCCAGAACACCGGAACGAATTGAACCGACAACTTGGAAGCTACGCACAGCAACAGGGGAGCCAGCTACTGTATATGGCGAGCTACCGATTGAAATAATTTTGGGCAGCACTAAAGTGAAACATCAGGCACTTGTAGCGGACATCGAAGACGATGCAATCATCGGAATGGACATCATGAATTCCAGAGGGTTTGAATTGGATTTCAAAGACGGCGTCCTACGTGTCAACGGAGAAGAGCTGGTACTTCATGGGAGAAGTGAAGAGTTGATCCGTGTGCTGTTGGCTGAGAGGGCTGAAACCATCCTGGAGGCTCGCCTGGACGGGAGTGCGAGCAGTGGAGACGTGGTGATGTTCGAGCCCAAACTTCATGATGAGAAAATTGGACGAGGGATTGCCCTAGGGAAAACCCTGTTACGTGCTGAAAAATTTGTACCGGTAAGGGTCATGAATGTCAATTACTTTCCAGTGACCTTAAAGAAAGGAACAATTTTAGGGCACTGCTCGTCAGTTTCATCTGTGATCCGGGGCGTACGAGGTACGATTAGCGAACCCAACAACTTGCCCACAGAACTAGAAAAATTACTTGCCATCTCTTCCAAAGATATAAAACCAGCTCAACAGCCCAAACTAAGAGATTTAGTCAAAAAGTACCAAGACATCTTCGATACCGGACAAGGAAAAGGAGGTCGAACTAATGTGGTCCAGCACAAGATTGATACTGGGGGTGCCCGACCGATCCGGCAATCAGCAAGAAGACTTCCTCTTGCCAAAAAGGAAGAGGCTGACAAAATAGTCAGCGATATGGGAAAAGAAGGAGTTATCGAACCATCTGACAGTCCCTGGTCCTCTCCAGTCGTACTGGTGAAGAAAAAGGATGGATCGACACGCTTTTGTGTAGACTATCGCCAACTTAATAATGTCACGAAGAAGGACAGTTACCCTCTCCCGAGAATAGATGACACCCTAGACACGTTGGCTGGTTCCACGATTTTCTCGACCCTTGATCTGAAGAGTGGATATTGGCAAGTAGAACTGGCTCAGGAAGATCGAGAAAAGACTGCTTTTACCATCGGCTCAGGATTGTGGCAGTTCACCGTTATGCCATTCGGGCTCTGTAATGCTCCCGCCACATTCGAAAGATTGATGGAGACAGTGCTGAAGGGACTCTCATGGAATACGTGTCTAGTGTATCTCGACGACATAATTGTAGTCGGCAGATCGTTCGAGGACCACGTGAAAAACTTGGAGGAAGTATTCCTGCGACTGAGGAACTCCGGATTGAAGCTGAGCCCTAAGAAATGCCATCTGTTCCAAAAAGAAGTACGATACCTCGGCCACGTTGTCTCTGGGGAAGGAGTAGCAGTGGATGACCAGAAGATCAAAGCTGTTAAGGATTGGCCCATCCCAAAAGACATTCACCAACTTTGAAGTTTCCTTGGTTTATGCACATACTATCGCCGATATGTGCTGGGATTCGCCAACATCGCTAAACCACTGACCAGGCTCACGGAGTGCCAAACAAAGTTCCAGTGGTCCGAAGAATGTCAAGACTCATTCAGGAAGCTGAAAGGAGCTTTGATCAACGCACCTGTACTGAGCTATCCCTACCCAAAGGGAAATTCATTTTGGATACGGACGCCAGCAACGTGGGACTTGGAGCTGTCCTATCTCAGATCCAGGAGGGACAGGAGAAGGTCATTGGTTATTTCAGCAAGACGCTTAGCAAACCAGAGCGCAATTACTGTGTCACCAGGCGAGAGCTGTTAGCTGTTGTAAAGGGAGTGGAGCACTTCTACAAGTACGTGTATGGAAGAAGATTCCTGTTGAGAACTGACCATGCAGCTCTCAAATGGCTCTTACAGTTCAAAAATCCTGAGGGTCAAGTAGCACGTTGGATCGAGAGACCCCAAGAATTCGATTTCGAGATCGAACATCGAGCCGGAACTAGCCATAAGAATGCAGATGCCTTGTCGCGAAGACCATGTCCAGATGATTGCTCACATTGCCGACGAGCAGGAGAGAAAGAAGCAACCTTTGTAGAACCGCGGCAATGGATGACAACTGGAATGACAGCAAGTCCAGAAAGACCAAGAGAAAGACCCCGACCTGGCTTGTTGCGGAAGAAGGGCAATCGAAGACCATCATTGCAGGAAGTCGCAGGTTACTCGCCGGCTGTTAAGTCCTATTGGGCACAATGGAACTCTCTTATTCTGGACAATGGGATCCTGAAACGTGTTTTGGAGGCCGCTATTGGTGGGGGAGACAGACGCCAAATAATTGTTCCCAGGAACAGAAGAGAGAAGTGCTGCGGAAATCCATGATGGAGTCGCTGAAGGACATCTGGGAGTGACGAAGACCCTGCAGAAAGTGAGGCAACGGTTTTACTGGGCCAATTGTCAAGCTGACGTCCAGGACTGGTGCAGAAAGTGCGCTATATGCGCTGCTAGCAATGGACCTCGAATACGACCCAAGGCCCCGATGCGTCAGTACAACGTAGGCAGCCCGTTCGAGAGAATCACCATTGACATCGCCGGCCCGTTTCCCGTATCCGACCACGAGAATAAATACATCCTTGTGGCAATGGACTACTTCAGTAAGTGGGCGGAAGCCTATGCCCTGCCCAACCAGGAAGCCATCACCGTCTCCGACGTCTTGGTGAAAGAGTGGATATGTCGATTCTGGTATTCCAATGGAGCTGCACATCGGATCAAGGCAGCAATTTCGGATCAACCTTTTCCAAGAAATATGTCTACTGCTGAACATCCGCAAGACAAGAACCACGGCCCTACATCCGCAGTCCGATGGAATGGTGGAACGGATGAACAGGACGATCAACCGCCACTTGTCCAAGGTTGTCTCTGACCATCAAAGAGACTGGGACCAGTATCTTCATTTGTTCCTGATGGCCTATCGATCCGCAGTACACGAGTCAACCGGTCAAACTCCTGCTAGTATTATAATGGGCCGAGAACTGCGACTGCCTTGTGACCTGAAGTTTGGGATACCGCCAGGACAAGACACTGCGGACGAGGACTACGTCAGCAAACTTCGGCAGAGAATGGACGACATCCACGAACGCGTCCGGTTGAACATCCAGAGTGCCAGCGATAAAATGAAGAAGACCATGACATCAAGGCCGACACTGGAGGATTTAAGGTTGATGACCTGGTTTGGCTGTACAACCCCAAACGTCGTCGTGGACTATCACCAAAGTTGCGGAACTCGTGGGAAGGCCCGTATAAAATCGTGAAAAGGATAAACGACCTTGTGTACCGAATCCATAAGCCACCCCGAGGGAAACCAAGGGTCGTCCATTTCAACAGGTTGGCCCCTTACGCTGGAAACCATGACCAAGTTCGCACCCTCAAGCCACCGGAGGATGATATGACGTTCGAGAAGTTTATGTCCTTGTATTCAAACGGGCAGAAAGTTCTACATGGGGTTACTAGAGAGGAGTCACGAGACCTTTTCGAGGTGCCTGCTGACTACGCACTAGCGCACTGTGTGGCAGAAGATCTTCGAATGTCCAGGGCATCTCCGTAGTGTTCTCCAAGAAATTTGGTCAACTCCAAACACTGCGGGAGCAGAATCCAGAAGTTGGTGGGGTGCTACAGTTGAAGAAAGGCCAGAGAAACATCTACTACCTAGTTACCAAGAGGCATTCCCAAGATAAACCATCCTATGAAGATGTCTGGAAGAGTCTCACCAAACTAAGAGATACTATGGTGGACCAGAATCTGGTGGATCTAGCAATTCCAAAATTGTCCTGTGGTATTGATGGGTTGGACTGAAGAGTCATAAGAAGTATGCTGGAGGCGATATTCAGATCCAGCGGCGTCAAGATTTTGGTTTGCTGTAACCCTCTTCCACGACCGATCATGAAGACCGTGGAGTGTTACTTCCATCGAACTTCACGGTGCAGATATGGGGAGTCATGCAGATATCGTCACACTCCAAGGATGAAATTTCGGGACGAAATGTCTTTAAGAAGGGGGCAATGTAACGAACCTAGGCCGGACCTGTCGCCTCGCGCGTTGCCGTCGACAGCGATGAGGTCATCCCCGGAGATGTTCGAGAACAGTCCAGTCGCTCTGCCACGGAGAGCAACGGTCGATATTGGAAACGATTGGAACATGCTGGTCGCCAACTGCCGGAATTCGAAAGATCGGGAATTCTGTGACGGAGATAAATAGGTAGCCCTCAAGATGGCACGGACAGTCTGAACGAGCCCATACGATCGAGCTATACAGTGGCGTAATATAAATTAAGTTGTAGATTTAAGTGTGAAATAAATTATTAAAACCAAGTTAAGTTTATTCACGTTACAATAAAGTTTGTTGATAATTCTTTGCTGTGAAAATAATCAAGGATCTAACACGGTACCATAGTTCTCAATGATACTAACCATACGGGAAAAGTTGATGTAACGAGGATGATGGAGCACAAATCATAAAGTTGGAATTTTATTGATAGAAAATTGATATGATTGAGGACTAATATATCAAAATTTAGAGGCGGCAAAAGTTGAATAGCCTACGGGCGGCAAATCTGTAAATCCGTCACTGATTGTGCCTTTCATTTTGACTGAATTAGGTTTACTTGTATTCTGTTTTTTTTTCTTATTAGTTTAGATTAACTACCTACCTACTGTTTAATTTATAGTATAGTATATATATATCGGTTTTATCGATGACGATGTACCTCTGATTCAGTGCTGTGTAGCTCGTAGCTAGACTTAGCGTAGTCGTGTGGCTCGCAATCAGGGGTACCAGTGGCTGCTGGGCGACCGATCAGGTGGAAGTGTGGAACAGACAAGCATCAACTTCTTGTCCAAAGAATGATTGTTCTCAGCAATACAACATGAAAAACAATATTGTTTGTGTCAGAATTTGTTTTTACTAAAACATTCAACTTCTTGGAATTTGGAATTTCTCAATGCACTCTTCAACGCACCGTTGTTACAGATGAGTGTAATCTCATCAAGAGATCATTGCCTAAAATTATTTAAACATTCAAATCAGCTTGTGCTGAGATTTGTCATTAGTATTCAATACTGAAATTGAAGATTCAACATTAAATTTTAATTTAGACAAAATTGATCTTTGCTCTATAAATAAAAAGGAAGTTGTTCTCATCTTGATCAGCCAAAACTATATTTCACAAAGAATGAAAATAAAAATTCAGCACAATTGAGTTTGAAGAATTTGATATACGAAAATTACTTCAATTCCAATGATATTCAGAGAAAGTGTAAAAAAAATTTCTTTGACCACTCGTCAAATACGTCTTCTTAAATTTCCTATAAGATAAAGGATATTCCAAATTCCAAGGATTAAATATATACATATATATATATATATATATATATATATATATTTAAATTTATATATATATATGATCGCTTCACCTAGGTCAGAAGCAAAAATCACAGCTCTGTAATAATTGTCAGCAAATCAGAAATTATACAGAAATACATCCCCAAGACCATAAAATATATATATATTATTCAACTATATCACCCATGCTTCTTGTGATTGACACCAAACATATATCCAAATACTGTAATGATACCATAATACTTGAGAAACCCTCTTAAACCCCAATGAACTCTAGTCGGAGAAAGTAATCAAAACAGATGAGACTGAACACCGATATCTTGATTCAATTCGATATATTACATGTGATATTTATAATTCCACCTGAACTCATTTGAAAAATAAATATGATACTGCACTGGAATCAATTATCTGCTTGACCTAAATAAATCTAATCGCTGTTCACTGAGCAACGTGTATAGATGAATTCAGATGACGGGACTTCATGAAGAAATATCCCACGTTCCCGTTGGAAAATATTTCAAGATGACTTGAGATTTATTTGGTCAAAAATATTTCTACATACCTCAATATCACACTTAAACTCACTGCTTTGGAAGAAAGGAAGATGCTCGAATTAATTAGTTATTTCAACATGAACAAATTCAATTTCTTCAATCAATGGCTGACAAGCTTCAGGACACACGATATCTCGATCAAAAATAGATCGCTTAGAGCTTTAGGCATAGAGAAATTAAAAAGGAGAGAGTGTCAGTTAGATAGGAAATAGCGAGATTAGTGTTTCTGCGCCACCCACCCGCGCAGAGAGAGAGAGAGAAACGACGCCATTGGTAACAATGTCAGCTGTCATCTTGAGGAATTAACTGAACAGAAAGAAGAAGAGTGTCACTTGACACTTGACATTTGAAAAATCATTTAGGTGATGTCCGATGTCCATTTTGTTGTTTGATTTCATTCAACGAAGTTCTGATTTATGTGTTACATATTCATTGCGAACACTTTTGGCTTCAATTATTCTGATATTTTTATTTTAGTAATCATATTGTGGTAAGTTTTTTAGTGATGTTTAATACTAAGTATCAATAATTGAATTATATTCTAGGGTGTCATAGAATAATACTTGGAGCAGACTTACGAGAGAAGGGAGAGAAGAATGCTTTTTTTTTCTTAAATTGATAAAGAGGTAATGGTGTACTTAATTACGTATGGAATAAAGTTTTAACTAGAATTATTTCTAGGTCACTAAGGATGTGTTTACCAGGCAACCACAAATATAAGTGTTCAGTGTGCCCAAATATATTCTACTGGCCAATTAGAGATGAACATTTTAAAAATAAGAATTTTTTCAAGTTTCCTTCGGATTGCGAACAACGAAAAAAGTGGTGTGAACAATTGAAGGTGTCTTATGCTACTAAAGAGATGCATTTATGTGAAGATCATTTTAATGATGATGCATTCACAAATACCATGAAAAATAGACTATGTAAATATGCATTACCATTTGCCTGTAAGTCGAAACAAAAAATTAATATTATTTCAAATATTATTTGTAGTGATGCATTTGTAGGAACTTCTGAAACGCAAACATTAACCAATATTTGTGAGGAAAGGTGTGTTTTCCCTGAGATGAAGGGACGCAGAATAGGCATCTTACATTCAATTAATGAGACGAGGGCAAAGAACTTGACCCCTAAAAAGAGAAAACTTTATCAGACAACCGTTAAACAACGTAAGCAGATTTCAAAATTAAGGAGTAACCTTAAACATTCTGAAAGAAAATTGAATTATGCTGTAAATCTTGCTCGAAAAACATTATTTTCAAATTTTAAAGCGGATAATATAGATTCACTAGGTATCGAGTTCATTAAACATAGTTTGGAAAATTCAAAAAAAAAGAAACCAAGCTGGACGAAGCAGGATAAAGTTTATTCGTTAGCACTATATAAGAAGGGGCCTAAGGCTTATAAGTTTTTGGGTAGATGCTTAACATTACCAAGTAAATCCACTATGAATAATATTTTAAGGTATGTTAAGTTTGAACCTGGTGTAAATAATAATATATTTCAAAAACTGTCAAGTAGAGTCAAATCAATGAAGAAAATCGACAAAAACTGTGTCCTCTTATTTGACGAAATTTCCTTGTCCAAACAGTTGGTACTGGACACAGTTAATGATCAAATTGTGGGGTATGTGGATTTAGGGAATGAATTAGGACGAAAAAAGGTAGTAGCCGATCATGCTCTTGTCTTTATGCTTCATGGCATAAACAGAGCGTGGAAACAACCCGTGGCTCACTATTTTACAACCAGTCAAGTTAAAACCAATGATTTAATATTAATTTTGAATGAAGTCATTTTAGCCATTCAAGACATAGGTTTAAATATTTTAGCAACTGTGTGTGATTTAGGTAGTACCTTTAGATCTGCTTTAAAAATTTTACGACATCGAAAGTGCCCTAGTTCCTGCACATTTAGACATTCACTCTGCACAGCTGAAAGTTGTTCTGTGGAAGAATCTAAAATGTGTCCAAAATCTAAGGGAAAGTTTAAAAAGTTAAAAAACATAAGACAATGCTCAGAAAGTACTGCTTCTGCACCACATTTTATTTCAAATAATCAAAAAATTTATACATTGTTTGACCCACCACATTTGCTTAAATGTACCAGAAATGCTTTTTTTAAATATAATATATATTTTGATAAACATAAAATAGCCAGGTCCCAATATATTGAGTCTGATTTTTATTTAGACAGGAAGAAGAGGTTTCAAACAATGTATAAAATATAAGAACAGGATTTTGATGTAAGCCGTAACAATAAAAATAAAATGAAAGTGTCTAGAGCAGCTAAACTGATGAGTCACACAGTTGCTGCAGCAATAGAGAGCATGATTGGTAGTGCTCCAGAACAGCTTCCTGCGGAAGCTATTTACACTGCTGAATTTGTTGAAGACATTGACAGTCTGTTTGACAGTTTAAATAGCCATTCACCAAAATTTAATTCCAAAACTCTCAGAAGATGTTTGTCTTTAAAGTCCCAACATATTAAATTTTGGAAGGAAATGCTGCCGAAAATTAAAAGTTGGGAATTTCATAACATGCACAGTGATGAAATTAAAAACACTTTACCGTTTAAAGTTTGCTGGATGTTCACTATAAATGGAGTAATGGAAGTTTTTAGTATCTGCCAGAAAATTGGTATGAAATTTTTAAGAACCAGATCACTAACAACAGATGTATTAGAAAATCTTTTTGCTTCCATAAGGCAATACTATGCAGCAAATACCAATCCAAACTGCTTTCAATTTATATATGGACTAAAAACTTCCATATTGAATAATTTAATAGAATCTAGAAATATTAATTCTAACTGTGAGGCTGATGAGAGCAGCATTTTAGAAAACATGGTGTCTTTTCTTGAGTCCACCGATAATGTTAGAAAAACAGTTCCGTCTATTGAAGAGTTCCAGAACATTGTTGTGTGTACGCCTAATTTACAAGAAAGTGAATTTGATACCCAGGCCATAACATATGTTGCAGATTATCTCATTCGAAAATTAATTACATCCAAATTACTGGAGTGCGAAGAGTGTATAGCAAATTTGACAGTGGCTAACTGGGAACCATGCCACACATTTACCATGTTAAAAGAGCATGATGCTAAACAAAGGTTAAATTATGCAAATGAAAATTTAACTCTTTTGTTAGCACAAGTTTATGACATCATATATTCCGCTCTGCCAGTTTATGGCCATGTTGAAAACATTATGCGGAAATTGAAATGTACAATTGTCAATCATATGAACACAGACTGGTTTACTTGCAAAATGCACATTGATAACATATTTTTGAAATGAATTAATATTTGTGTTCTATTTATTATAAGAAAATATTTAAATGACAATGCACCAAAACAAAAATTAGTTAAACAAGCTACTATGCTTGCGGTTAAAAAGAGGAAGCAATAATTGTAATCATACATAGTTGATTTGTTCTTCTCTGTATACATTTTAGATCTCAATTTTTGATGTTTGCGAACCATTTCAGATCATGATAATGTTTTTTTTTGTTGGTTACATGGCAGAGCGGATGTAGACGAATGTTTGTTACCTACATAAGTATATCTTCAAACGAATAAAGACGCTATCATTATTATTATTAAGTATCGAAAACCTGTAATGTAATAACATAGATTTTTTACACCATTGTTCTAAATGTTGTATATGTTATTATGTTGTATGTATATAAATGTATGTTAACCATAGGAATAATTTAAATAAACACATTTTGATAAAGTACCATTTTATTATCATATTTGAATACTCCCAACCATAATTCCCATGTTCTGAAAATACTGTTCGTATTGGGGCACTGTTTGTCCTTCAACCATGTTAGTAATTGAATTGTTCAAGTACTCTTCAAAAGAAATGAAGGAAATCATTTTTATGATAGATACCCTTACTTGGTGGAATTTATTAATAATAAAGAAAAGTACACTGTACTTCTTGAAAATAAAGACCTATTATTATTATTGAGTAGCAAAAGTTTCACAATATATTATTAAAAACTTGAGAATATCAAGAATTATTGTCGATTTTTTCAAGCTTTCATCAATATATTGTGAGAATTTTTGACACACTTTATTGTTAAAAATAAAAACACCACCCTAAGTGGTTTTAAATTTACCGCTTAGTTTTAGTTTACCCACCCTCGTAGTGTGTCGCTAGTGTTTAAGGCGCCTGACGTCACCACTATATTGAGTCTCTCTCCTTTTTAATTTCTCTATGGCTTCAGGATCCCACGCTGCATGCTTTAAATACGATCGTCCTGTCAAATGCTTCGCGTTTGCTCATCTTCTTCTCAACTCTAATGACTGTTCGCCGTCAGATGGCGCTAAGATTTTCAATAGTGATTCTTAGATTGGAGTTAATAAGATAATTCCAGTTACTCTTAATTATTTTGTATCTCTGAGCATATCAATAAGAAATGTAACAGATATATCGTTACAGGGTTCGCAATCATGCAATTATATTTTTCATGCTTTCTGTCACTGGTCGTTTATTTCTATATCGAGAGACCAATATAATTGCATGTTTGTGTCATGTGATGATTGTCCTCATTAACGTATTCTTATCATTCAGTGACAAGATTCACATCTCCCACACATCAATGAATGCAGATGAATAAAGAGAATAAGTATTTATTATATTTGTAGAATTTTGCTCGGTTCAAACAATATATTTGTATTACAGGTAATTATCGTTAATTAGTTATCATTTTCCTGTATAAACAGCTATTGTTTCTTGGGAAAAAACTTATTATTTGATTCAATGTCTGAAAAACGTTTCCATGCGTTTTCAAGAAATGGACTGGATCTTTTTGATAGAAAATTTTCTATAAAGTAGTCTTTATTTATTTTCAGCTCCCTATTTTCCTAATGGAGAATGCAACGCTTTCCAGCAACAAACTCTTAATAACTTTTCAAGGTAGAAAATTTGGTTAGACTAAATTTTAATATTTCTGTATCAACAAGACATTATTTAAGCTTTGGTTTCATCCTTCTCAGACTCAAGTCGTACTCAATAATTATTATTTCAGGACATTACCTACTCAGGTTACAGACTTTCAGTTCGAGGAGATACTGCGATTTTATGTAAAAATACATCCAATGTTATATACGTAATTGGTTCACAATATTTAAAAAAATTATCAAAATATGTTTGAAGTCGTGTTTCTCCCACTGAATCATACAGTCAGTTGATTACTCTTTCATATATAAAGATATCAACTGATATCTTACGAAATATGTGTCTATGTATAAAATAGTTTTTCTAGTCAATAATAATTTGAGATCATATCTAGTTAAGCCATTTCCAAACCCATATGTTTATTGATCACTATCTTTCATCCTTCAAGATAACATTTTGAGGGGCATTCATGTATACCGGGTGACCACGAGGTGAGGTACGCCCCCCAATTTTTCTATAGTTTCAAAGATACAGGTTTCAAATTTGGTCGATATATTACTCAATTACGTATATCTTGACTCCATTACCGAAAATTCACCACTTCCGGTTTAACCGGAAGTGACCCCAAACTTTTTTTTCAAATGACACCCTGTACAATTCTTCTCATTATCCGGAAGAACACGCAATTTGTGATACGACTGTTCTTCAAAATTGAAAATCGGTTGAAAAATGGCGAAGATACAGTTGATTGTTCAATCGAACAAAGTTGGCCATGAACATCAAACTCAAATAATCGCAACTGACGAACGGCGTCAGCATTTACGAGAGGAAAGTTCGAGGTAAGATACAGCTGAAAATTGAGCTGTAATTGCAGCAACCATATTTTCCAACAATTATAAAAAAAATCCTCAAAACGGAGTAGTACCCATAAAGAAATGCTCACAACTGCCATTTCTCAAATGGCAACATACTCTTTTCACATTGTCGTATTGAGAAATTATGAATTATCCAAATAATCGTGCTAAAAGTTCCAGAGAATTCTGAAAGGAATCGAAGATACGGGATGTTTCATTATGAGTGTTCTCGAAAGCTAAACAAAAAATCATATTTAAAAAAAAATTGTGAAAATTTGCGGTACATTCTAAATAATAGAAAATTGTGAGTTGTCGAAAAACATTCTACGGCGATGGAGCGAACTTTTTTCCTCATTACTCGTATGCTAATCGTAATTGATGGTGGATTCATACAGCAGTTTTAAGATCGTTGTTGGAATAAATATTCCATTAACGAACATTCTTATGACTTCTTACTATTGACTAAAAACTCATGAATTGGAACTGCTGTATGAATCCACCATGAGAATATACAGATAAAAAAATGTATTAGATATTTATTCCAATTTCTAACATTTGAGACAACTAATTTCTGAACGAAAAAGATGAGGTATGAAGTAAATTTTTTGTTGGTTCTGGTCTCTTACTACTATAACAAAAATCTAAATAATGAAGAACAGATTTACAAGAACTGTTCAAAATGTTCTCCATTATGTTCTCTGCACAAAATTGCACGTCTCACTATTGCTTCCATAACTCTATTTAACTTAGCTTGAGTAATACTAGCAATTGCTTCTCTAAGGCGACGTTCCAAATCCTCCCTTGATGTAGGACTAGAAGAGTAAACATTGTTCTTCAGGTAACCCCATACGGAAAAATCCAGTGGCCTGAGGTCCGGTGACCTCGGAGGCCATCTTGTAGGACCATTCGTGCCAATCCATCGATTTGGGAATTTTTCATCAAGGTAACTGGTTACTATTCGGGAATTATGGGGAGGTGCACCATCCTGCTGGAAATACATATTTTGGTAGACGTCGAGAGGTAAGTTATCCATGAATCCTTCTATTTCGTTCCATAGAAATCCCAAATAGCGTTGCCCCTTCAACATGCCATCGAATATTATGGGCCCAATGATTCGAGATCCTATCAGACCCATCCACACGTTGAATCCAAAGCGTTCCTGAAAATTCCCTTGTCTTATGAGCCTGGGGTTTTCAGTTGCCCAGTATCTGGTGTTATTTCTATTGAACATACCAAGATTCGTAAATCTTGATTCGTCGGAAAATATAATGTTTCTCGTCATATTCGGGTTCCTTATGTGGTTCTCAATTAGCCAATTGCAATATTGGGCCCTTCTTTGATGATCATTTTCGTAAAGGCACTGATGTATCTGATATTTATACGGCTTAAACTCATGTTTCTTTAGAATTTTTCGAGCTGATTCTCGTCCAACTGGTAATTCATATTCGATTTGTCGAAGTGATATGGTGGGATCTGCATAAACAACAGCCAAAACATTGGTTTCCGTCTCTTCATCAATAATAAAACTATCCTGATCATGTACATTGTCATCTGGTTTCCAAACGTGCGAAATAGTTTCTACTTGGTTGGCGTTGTCTGATAGGGAATCGTTCACTGTAAAGAATGCAAGCCGCAGTTGCCTTTTTTCTACACTCGCTATAAATTAGCAGTAAATCTACTTTTTCATTTCTAGTATATTTTTGCGCCATCGGAATGTTTTTCAACAAGTAACAATTCTCTTGTATTGAATAAGTAGTACAAATTGTCACTTTCTTGACAAATTATGCATTTTTGTTTAGCTTTCTTATGTTCAAAGCCGCCTTCGTTGAACACAACATTTTAATTTTGAGAACACTTATATTGAAACCTAATTGTATTTCTGGTTCCTTTCGGAATTCCTCAAATCTTTTCATTCAAGTAATCTGATAATTCATCATTTTTCAACATGACAATGTGAAAAGAGTATGTTGCCATTTGAGAAATGGCAGTTGTGAGCATTTCTTTATGGGTACTACTCCGTTTTGAGGAAATTTTTGGTAATTGTTGGAAAATATGGTTGCTGCAATTACATGAGAAGCTCATTGGGGACTTTGGGGACTTTGACATATGACAGCTGACACTTCATGTCATGCATTTCCTGTCATCCACCATTTCCTTTTTCAGTCATGCTTTAACCATGTGGTAATTTGTCCTGTCAAATTTTAAATTGTTTAAACTAAGTTTCTTAAACAATATGTGCTTTTACAATTGTTTAATTTTTATATATATTACTAGTAGTGTTTCATAGTGATATGATTTTGAAAAGTTCTTCAATCACAAAATGGTGATTAGTTCGCTGTCTTCACTTAACCTCACCTTACTGTCTTGATAATGAAAATAAACATTTTCGAAAGCTCGACTAAATAAGAAAGAGTTTTTCTTTTTTCATTGGCCATTAAATTTGACTGCAACCTCAAGGAATATCCTTTCTACAAAGTTTATTTCAAATTCATAGTTTATATATATATATATATATATATATATATATATATATATATATATATATATATATATATATATATATATATATATATATATATATATATATATATATATATATATATATATATATATAAATATATAAATTTAGATATAACGACTGAAAATTGGTATGAACAGTGGGGAATAACGGGGATCTTCAGTCAGCACAAGCGTTGAATTATATGAAAAACTCTTTAATACGTTAGAACGAGCTTTCGTTTCAATTTTGGAACTTCTTCAGGGTCCTAAAATATGTAAATTACATTATTGAGAAAAAATACTCAAAATGAAGGAATACTTACAGTTCTGAGTGGTTGATTGATGAACATTAACTTACTAAAATGAAGGATTTGAAATTACTACCTATGATTAATCGTCAGAAAAATATAAAATATGTAGTGGGTGTGTAAATTTTTATATCATATTCTTTGAAAATCATCAGTTTTAATCTATTTGTAAAAGATAACTGTAGATTTTGCTAAGATTTTCGATATCTGTTTTTTTGTTAATATTTTGATTGGATTTATTAATTTCAATCATTTCAAGAAATAATCTTTTAGATAATTTTTTTTCTGAATTTTTATAAAGGTTTTGAAACGAAATTTGTAAGAGCCTCTCTGTATGGATTTTGCATACTAAATTAGGGTTATTACTCTACGCCTTTATTTTACGGACTATATTAATATTCTGGATATAGAAAAACATAATATTCTAGCTCTATTTCAAGTCGGGCTTCATCCTACAATGATATCAGATAGTTTCATTAGCGAATAAAGTGTTACTCAATATTTCTTGTTACTTCCGTGTCTCTTGCTCAGTTGTTATTCTTCTGAAAAATCATTCACAAGTTTGTAATGAAAGTGATTGGTTAATTCTCCGCTATATCATTCTTCAATATGACACAGGTTTGTGCTCCAAGAGAAGTTACCAAAACAGGAACATTCAGAAGTAGATTCTACAACTATTATATGAGAGGGCGCTGTTTCTATCACGAAAATTCTGCACTTCTGGAGAGTTCCAATATTGAATTGCGACCGCTGGATCATATACGTGAGTATAAAAAACCATTTTCTCCACGTAATTGATTGAGGTTTCCGCAGAAGCACATGAATATTTGAAAAATATTGGTTTGATATTGTGAAAATATTGGCATAATATTATAAACTAAACATCGACGAGAATCAATGTGAATATTCAGATATATTGATATATCACAGAACAAATTTGGTGGCAGATAGTGTTTGAAACATCGGAGATAATGATAGCGTTGTAATTATTGATACTTGAAGTCTCATTTACTAAGGAATCAAAAGTGTTATGAAGCTCCAACCACCCTTCATAATCTCCTGAAAATGTTGAAAGCTTACATTGAGTGATGAGCTATCAATTGAGGTGAGACCACCCTGCATCGGTGCAGGTGGTGATGGGAAACTAGGGTTCCTTCATTTTTCGACAAATTCTGTGGTCTCTGAAATTATAAAAAAAAACAATCGAACTTCTCAGACGCCTGTAACTCCGATTCAGGATCATCTTATGAGTAGTCGATGGCACACTGAACCTGATGAAATTCGTTGAAAAGGTATCCTCTGCGTTAAATTCGACTTTTCAATTCTGATAATTGCATTATCAACATTGAGTCAATTAGGGTTGATAATAAGAATGTTAGCTTTAGGTAGTTATAAATCAGCTCTTTTTCATTCATTAACACTTTATTTTGGACGTGTCAGTTACCGTTTTGTAATTTTGAAGAAACTTATCGAAAGATGGAAGTCGTTAATCAATGCTCATGCTTCTGAAATGTAACGTTTTCAATTCTTCTTTCTTAATGAGCTCTTCAAGCTTTTTGTACTCTTCGGCTATTGTTAAACTGAACTTTGAAAATGCAAGTTAGTAAATGAACAAATAAACGTGAATAACTGCAAATATGTGTAATCTACAAACCTGTACGAATAATGAGATCTAATTCTGAAGGTAAATTCTGACCACATTGCAATGAAATATTCTCGCGTGCAATTTTAAACTAAATGAGGAAAGGTAAAACTGTATAGACTCACATAATCTCGGTGACAGACCCTTTTTTCTGCTTCTGGCCTCTCTTTTAACTGGTGAACTGGAGCGATGTTCTCATTGATATTCTATAAGTTATTACTGGTAATTAGCACTTTATCCGGCTCAAAGACCAATGTTTAAGTGGTTTGCTGCTATTATGCACTTTTCTCTGATACTTGAATATAAAAACGGAAAATTGAATGAATTTTTGACTGATATGTCAATTTTTATTCATGTGTATTTTTGCAGTGTGTTTTTCAAGAGGGTCGCTACTAATAAAGGTAAAAACGGAAACAACAAATTACATGGCCAAATTGGTGCGAAATACAAACGGGCAAATAAATCGCATACATATTACCCTCATCATATACTAAAATCCATATTTTCGGATATAGATAAATGCGTCTTTTCAAATATTGTTGGATTGCTATTGACCAGTACGCTATGGGTAGTGAAAATTCCTTATTATTTTTTTTTCAGTTTGAAATGCCGATACTAATATTTTGTTGTTGTTTTGAAACCATTTCGTAATAATGCTTTTACTGCCATAAGTAAAATGTTATTATTATGCACTTTATGGTGTGTCCCATTTTTGGTGGGAAGTAGAAGGTAACAAGTGCTATTCGTTGATACCATTATTCAAAATTATTCACTTTCGCATGGAAAAGTATAACATAAATTATTTGATTTATTTTTCAAGCTATGTTATCTCTTTTTAATGGAGCTGCTTACTACGACAGTGCCTTTGGACAAGTAGGAATGGATGTTCACTATATAAAGGTGAGTTTTTTAACACAATAGAATTACAAAAAACATGTATTTACAAATCTGTAATTTCAAAATAATGTTCACTTGTTACCCCAATCGGAAACATATAATATTAAAGTATGCAAATTTTCGAAAAAAAATTATTTTGGTTTCCAGAGACCTATACATATACATAAATATACATATATATAGAGGAATGTGACCAAATATGGAATACCGTTTTGATTTTCAGGCATAACTTTCACAAATTTTATAAATAAAATACTTTTTGTGGTAATTATTAACAATCATATATTTGCACTTAAGTTTGTAACAATTTCAGATTATTTTGTTCAGTTTGAGGTAAGAAAAATTTTCAAAAACTAAAAAACGATAAAGGTACCTATATATGGAATAGGTACCCCAAATATGGAATACTATAATCACTATGAAAAATTAACCTTAACTTATAAGAGACTCTTTGAAAACTTTGGTATAATGAAGAAATGAACACAAATTATTTACAAAAATCGCAAATCCAGGTATCAAACTCTGGCCCAGCGCAATCATTATGTGCCCAGAGCCCACACATGAGGCACTTGATCCATGTTTCCCCATGAGTGTCATTCGAAAACAGCATACCACAGAAAATACACTCCGAATCTTCAGAGTCTGGAGCTGTACATCCTATCAAGGCATCGGGTTCGCTGTCTGTATCAAACAGCATCACCTCCTCATCATCTGAATCAGACATAGGCTCAGTCTTTTCTTTTGGTTTTTTTCCTTTTGATTTCTTCTCATTCTGTTTTTTATTCTTGTTTTTTAATAATTTATTTTCTTTTTTCTTCTTTTTTCCTGTTTTTGTCTATAAGGTCATTCTTATACGGTGACGACGTGATGACTGCTGCAACAGATGCTTTTCTTCCTCTATTAGAAGGTTTCCTTTTCTTGTTTGGTACGGGACTGATGTCATACGGAGACACTAATCCTAAATCACTGCGAGATAGTCCGGAAGTTGAGGGTACAGGTTCAATATTTGTATCTTGTCTGGGTGTGACAGCTTCAGTTAAAGGCATACAATTATCAGGTGTTCTTAAACTGGCCATCGATGGTACTTCAGGTTGGTGACCTGATGCCATTGATGTAACGTTGACTGTGCAACCATCTTTAACTGCATCTTGTTGCGCAGCAAGATAGTCGACCGCAGTGAAAATATTTTTATTCAATGGCCATAAGCCAGTTACACGAAAGCCATTTGCTGAAATCTCACCAGTTTGCACTTTCAAATAAGCTCTGCCAAACAGCTCGACAACATCATAAGGGCTTAGTGGTCGATTATTGTCTCTAATCCACATGCGTATTTCTTCACTGTAATAGGTTTTTAGTGGTCCCATAAACGTTTTGTCCAGTGGCTGGAGCTTGTGAGTTGTGTGGGGAGGTAGGGAGACAATTTCTACGTTATTTTGCCTAGCAATGCCAACAGCACCTGGGGGACTACCTCTCATTAGCTGATCACTCATATTCTTGCGCGGGAATATAATAAAGGGAGGTACAAAATGACCAGTGGCGTTCATGGCAACAACAATAGTCATTAATGAACCCCTTTCCGCTGAGATAGGAGAAGCTATCTGCCGTTTTCCTTTATGTCCAATCACTTGGGGTATCTTGCTCTGTACTACGGTAAGCCCTGATTCATCCACGTTGTATATGCGACTTGGACCATAGTTTCCTTGAGCATAAACGTCTTCGGGGTGATCAAAGAATGAGTCTACTTTTTCTTTGCTAAATCCAAAGGCTCTAGCAAAAGACGTGCCAGTTGGTCTTCTCACTGATAGCTTGTCCTTATGGCGTTTCATAAATAATTTAAGCCATTTTTTCCAGCCATGCCAGTCGCACCAAATGGATTTTTCAACTGATTACGACTTGCTAACATGTACGCCATTCTTCGAACATAATTTCTCGTCAAGCCATGAAATTTGCTCTCCATCGTCAAAATGTAGTCTACCAAAAGATTTTTCAAGGGTTGTCCCTAAGACAGTTTTCCTTCCGAGTGTAGTAGCTGCGGCTTCTTCTGGAGAAAATTCGTTTTTCTGACATAAACGAAACAAGGTAGATCTTGGCACATCGAAGTGTTTTGCAGCTTTCAAATAACCCATTTTTTTTTCTCGTACTAATTTTATAGCTTCTGCCATATGCTCTGAATTCTATTCTTTTTGCTTCGTTTTCTAATTGACGCCCGCCATTCTGATAAAACCCGAAAAAAAATATAATTAACAAAGTCATTAAGTCAGCTGATACGTCACAGTGTCCAATTATGGAATAGTCCATAATTGGACACTGTGATCCGTCCATATTTGGATTTTCCAACTTTTTCAAACTAATATTCACATATTTATATTTCAGAAAGTAATACTATCTAATACCGCTAAAACATACTAAAGAACATCTAAAGGGTCTCTAAAAGTTATAAAAACAATACTGTGTGCACTTTCTATACAGAAAATAATTATTTTTTACGTACCTTAGAAAGTTATGCGGCAGCGATAAAACAAAACACTGTCACTACGACGAAAGGGCTGGCTCGACTGACATGCTACAACTTGTACGCGTAAATGGGAGTAGAAAGAGACAGAAAATCACTGTTTATTATATATATATATATATATATATATATATATATATATATAAAAGCACATATATATGCAAATATATATATATATATATATATATATATATATATATACATATACAGTGTCCGTCATAAAGTTCGCTACATTTGGGAAAAATATTTGTTAATTGAAATTTCTGAAAAACTCCAATGGCGATTCGTTTCTGCATGTCTGACAACTGAAAAATCCGTTGCGACTTATATCACGTGACCTCAGATTTGGCGGGAATTTGAAAAATGATCGATATCGAAAATTTTTATTGAGAAAATGTGTTTGGAATCTAACGAGGACCCCTTGTACCAATTTGAACCGATCAAAATCAAAAATACCATTTTATTCCTCTACCCTTACTAAGAAACATTATACATTCTTGTTTTATCTGGAAACAGCTTTAATAACCTGAATCACACGAGTTTGGATCAAAATTAATCAAATATTAGTGGAATAGACATTTTGAGGGAGTTTAATTATGACAATTCAACTCATGTATAAAAAATCGCATATGCCACAGTGCAATTGTCAGTTTGACAGCGGAAAAAGTTAGCTGCAACTTTTACAGCGACAAATGCACTAGTGGTTTTTTCACTTATTCATTTGTTTATCAATTATCCGGTGTTGGTTGCCAAAATAAATAAAGTTTGCATTGATCAAATCAAATATTAGTGGAATAGACATTTTGAGGGAGTTTAATTAGGACAATTCAACTCATGAATACGAAATCGCATATGCCACAGTGCAATTGTCAGTTTGACAGCGGAAAAAGTTAGCTGCAATTTTTACAGCGGCAAATGCACTAGTGGTTTTTTCACTCATTCATTTGTTTATCAATGTTGGTTGCCAAAATAAATAAAGTTTGCATTGATATGTTTCTAAATTTCTTATTCATTAAATTATCCTGCCAAATTACACTCGATGTTTGTATTGATACCAGGTAAATTTTTGTAGTTCCAATTCTAAACTGTTTCCTTTAGCAATTTGACTCGAAAAACTGTCAACCTAAAAACGCTCCTCCTTTGGTCTTGTCACTATAAGGTGTAGTCATGCCCTGTATATTGATGCTCATGAGCTTATTCAATATTCTCAACTCGTAAATGAAATTTAAACCGACTAATATTTGTAATTAAAACTTAATAATACTTGTTTTTTATTTTTTTATTCTCTATAAATTTAGCTATTAATATTTTTTTTTATATATATATATATATATATATATATATATATATATATATATATATATATATATATATATATATATATATATGTTATATGAGAAGTCTGAAATTTTCAATGGAAGGCATCTAAACCAAAATTTGCATTTTACTATTTTGGCAAAGATATTGCAAAAATTTAAGGAAACTGGTTCGGTTGAAAACAAATATAAAAGTGTTGTAAATAATGAAAATAATGTAAACAATGTTTTACTGACAGTCAATGAGACACCAAAAGTTCCGACGAAAATTATGACAAAGGGGGGAAAAAAATTTTTTAAAGCAAAATCACTTTCACCCATAAAAAACCAAAAATTTTGGGAAAAAATTACTGCGAAACAGGGATTACGACGCTCGATTTTTTTTTTTGCATGGTTTCGGGGAATGTTAGAAGAAATCGTGTTTTCCCTAAAAAAATATGCTATTTTCTGACAAAGTTTTTTTTACCTAAAATGGTGTCTTCAGTTCTCAAAATTGTAGATGGGGGCAGATCAAATCCAATTTTATTATTGCCCCCAAACCAATATAGTTCGGAAGTGAATGTATGGGGGGAATTTCAAATGAGCGAATTGTGGGTCCCTTTTTTTTAGACAAAATTTAAATGGCGAACGATATTTGAATTTTTTTACGGACAGAGAAATATCTACTTTTCGACAACCAGAGCGGATTAGTTTATTCTTTCAACAAGATGGGCTTCTATTCTTTCCCACGAATGAAGTAGGGGCGTGGTTGTACAATGAGTTTGGTGAGTAGTGGATAGGTCGATATTCTGGTAATCCTTTGCCTGCTAGGCCCCAGCCGTGTGATTTTTTTT
Source organism: Gonioctena quinquepunctata (assembly GCA_018342105.1). Taxonomy (NCBI): domain Eukaryota; kingdom Metazoa; phylum Arthropoda; class Insecta; order Coleoptera; family Chrysomelidae; genus Gonioctena; species Gonioctena quinquepunctata. Next base: position 20,193 of record JAFIRS010000490.1, on the reverse strand, counting down.
TTATATGGTTACCTAAAAAGCAATGTTAAAGGAAAAACGCCCATTTTGAAATGTAAAAACATTTAGGAATTTGTATAAGGAATTGTGCAGCACTGATCAACAGAACTTTTTTGGGAAAATTTTCGCCGGAAATGTTTTCCTAACAATTTTTGTATGGGGGGGGAAGGTGGTCACGTAGAATATTAAAAAATTTGTACTTTTTTGTTTATTGAGTTTTTTTTTTCCACATTCACCTAATCAATACTGAATTCAATTAGGATAAATGATATATTATTAATTTTTTAATTATAAATATTAGTAAAGTTTAAATATCATTTACGGGTTGAAATATTCAAAACCCCATGTGCATCAATAAAAACGGGCTCCAAAGTGACAAGACTAAGTCGTGTTTTCATAATTAATCCCCCGAAAAATGTCTATTCCACAAATATTTGATTATTTTTGACCGAAATTTTGGTGATTTAGGTTATTAAAGCTGTTTCCAGATGAAACAAGAATGTATAATTTTTTTTAGTAACGGTAGAGGAAAAAAGGGGGGTTTTTTTTTTTTTTATTTCCAATCTGCTTCAAAGTTGGTATATGAGGTCCCGTTGGTTTCCCAAAACACATTTTCAATACAAATTTTCGATATCTTAAAAATTTTTAACCCAAATTTTTTTCCGCAACACAGACAACTTTTTTAAAAATTTCCCCCAAAAAATCTGAAGTCACGTGATATAAGTCGCAACTTTTCCAGTTTCTGACTAACAATATGGGTTACCACTATAATTACTCATGGAAATTGTGTTTCTTTCTTTTTTTTGGTTCTGATCGGGTTTCGCATACATTGTATATTTTTCCCAAAAGCAAAAAAAAAAGTCTTGCGGCGAAATCTGTGAGCAGCAGGGGCGGAGAAAAATAATTTTTTATTAAGATTTTTTTAAGATTTCAAAAAAACTTCAAAAAATAATAAAAAAAGAAAAAAATAAAGAAAAGCTTTTATTTATACAAATACTTTAAAAAAAAGAAAAATAATTTCCCATTGTTCGATGTAGGTTATTATTATATCCTAAACGTATTTCCCCCGGCCCCACCAAGACCACAGACGCTACTGGTTTTTTAAACTTTCAGAGCTTTTTAAAACACAAATATAACGCGTGATTTATGACCTCCCCTCGTATAGACACGCCTACAAGCATCGATGTTCGACTTGATTGGCCCAGACGAATCGGTTGTAGAAAGCGACAGCCGTCCTACGTCCACGTTGAGTATCGGCTCTTTTTATCTTTCCCTCTGCCGACGGAAAATGTTTTCGAGTAGTGATTATTTTTCGTTCAGTTTCTTGGGGATTTTACGCTCGTGTTAGCGAAGTGAGTTTTATTTTCTCCCTATAGAAACAGGGTTCTCGATTAAAAATTGGGTGGACCCCAAATTTTAAAAATAGCCTCTATTATCCCCGGTTTTATATTTCTATATATTTCCCAAAATTTTATCACAATCTGTTGGTAGTTTTAGCTTTTAGTGGCAACAAAAAACATCTTCAAATCCATTTTGTGAACTTCATAATAGCGGTGTGATGTAATAATAATAATAATTTTATTTCCTTTAAAACAGTTACAAAAACCCTATGGAAAAAGTCCCGTTTTACATTCAAAATGTTTTTATATCTAAAACGTAAATTTTAAATAAAATAATACTAAAAAAGTTTATTTCGCAGCAGACTGCTACGAAAAAAATTAATCCAGTCTATAAAAAAACTGTTCTGTAAAAAGGGTTTAACTTTTTGTTTTTAAAAAGATTGTTTTGTGAAGCATAAGTTTCAGTTACGGGGAAACTTCAGTGCAAGCTTCGGGTTTGGATATATTAGGGCTATTGCGTCGGAGATTTACCTACGGGAAAAAGCTAAAATGTCTATTTAAAGTATTGTTTTAATGAATATTGACTCAAACGTGTTTTTTCAGGGGTTGGAATAGTCTTAGTATGGGCTAATATATGTCATACTAAGACTTTTTGAAATGTTTTGTAACTAAACCCAAAAATATGATGAATGCGTTATGATGATGAACATTTATTACTTTTTTTATTAGGGCACAGTGGGTTACAGAAAAAAAAACTTTAAAATTTAAATTTTAAAATTAGTGATATATGGTAAGTTTAAAGTATAAATCTAGTTCTATGTCCCGACTTTGAAATTATTGCGGCGTAGCAACTTTTTTGGGTTTTGACATTAATGAATAGGTATTGGTAAAAAAACATTAAAAAAAAGTAGAAAAAAAGTTTATTGAATAAATAAAAAGGAAAAGTACAAAAATTTAAAGGGATTTTTTTTTTCATTTTTTTTATTTATTTCCCCCAAACCCCCATTATTTTTTAAAAAAGCTAAAGGGAAAGGGGTTTTCCAGCCGTACTTTTTAATTGATGTACCTTTCTTCCACTGCACATTGCTTTTCATCTCATTGCCGTTTTTCTACGACCAATTGATGAAGGCTGTACCGATATGTGCTTCCCCTTTTCGTGTAGCTTGAGGTCGTTTCTTTTTTCGTAATACCCCCTTTTTTATTTGAAAGCGATATAAACCAGATAGCAAAGTCTGCTCTGAGGGCGCATATTTATCAAAAAATTGCTTGAATATGTTTTTTAAAAGCAGGATAAAATATTGATGGTCTCCTCTCATTTTAGGGGGCCCCATGATCGGTTCTAATCAGAAACTCCCTTCCTTTCATGAAAGGGGGTTCGTGGGAAAAGATCTACTGCCCTGACTACCAATTTATAACAGACCGCCTTTTCAACTATGCTTGCTGGGGCCCGTTTTTATCAATTCACACAATACATATACATAACTCGGTTGGCCTTGTGAGTTCATTTGAAAGATACCTGGCGACTCACATAGACTGGGAACTCTCAGAGTTCATTCGAAATATGCCACTAATGACTCTGTATGCCTCGAGAGAACGATAGGTGGTTATCTCAGCATAGGAGGATAATAATATTCAGTCCCTCTTGGAGAAGGGCCGGAAAAATACCATCCTCCCCTGGTGATTTGAATGGTGAGAAGGTCTTTACGGCCCATCTCACCTTTTTCTACGTTACCACTCTTGCAGCCATTTCGTAGTCCATGTGAGTTTTCCTCATTGGGCTCATCCTCAAGGCTGGCTGAGTGATTGGTTCTGATTCAGGGAAGAGTATGGAGATCAGGTATTGTAGAGTCTCCTCCGCGGATACAGTTTCCTGTCCATCAGGCAGGGACAGGGTACCCACTCCCTTCCCTGGATCCTCAGAGAGAACTTTACAGAACCTTGCTGCTGAGGGCATTGTGTTGATGTCCTCGCAGTAGGCCCGCCAGCTGTTTCTTCGTGATTGCCGTATGGATTTCTTGCACTCCCTCTGGGCAGACCTATAGTTTTCCCAGTCGAGTCGTACTCTCGTTCTTTTTGCCTTGTTTAGAAGCTTTCTTGTTACCCTGCGGTGGTTGTCGATTTCCGAGTTCCACCAGGATGTTCTTGTATTTTCTTACCTCTCTTTGAGAGGGCAGCTGTTTTTGTACGAGGAAATAATCGCCTCGTCTAGATACCTTACGGCGGTATCTATTTCGACTCAAATTTAATCGTCTTAGAGGATGTATTTTTCATAACACATATTTGGTAATGTCTTTGGATCCATTTAACTCTAATATATTTATATTTAGTCTAAATCACAGCTCAAGAAAACTAGTTGACTCAATCTGAATTACAGGGAACAGAATACTCAAAATGTAAGACGCCGACGCATTAGTCTAATAGGTCGGTACTTTACGAGTCTTTGATTCGCAACACCCGAATTGTTTCGAGCGGCTAATGTATATATATGTGTATATATACAGAGTGGCCACTTTTTTAATGGGATTGTATTGGTAACTTTTAAACCATAAGAGTTAGAAGGTCGGTCAAAGGGAGAAAAAGTTGCATTCATAGAAGCATTGTCAAGCAGTTCAAACAAATCGGGATTATCAGGGCCGGTTATTGAGATATCATAAGAAAAGTAAATTCTGTCATTTAGATTTTTCTTTTTTTCCCACTTTATTTCGAATATTATCAAAAAATGTCACAGGAGTTTTTCATTCGACAGTAAATCATCCTCATTTTGACATAATCAGATTTTGTATCCAACGTTTCGTACGCTCTGGGCCACCCTCAACCTCATTTTTTTCAATACGGACCTGCATATTTTATGACACTTTTCGAAATAACTTTCAACGCTGAATTCAACGATATATGATACAATGTCATTCAAAGTTGATTTCAAGGTGATTTTGACCCTTATCCAAATTTCTTTGGGTCGGATCTGTATTACATTTAGGTATCTTCAGTTTAATTAACAATATGCAATACATTTCGATAAGAAAATCAACTTACTCATCTTCAACTGAATGGAACGTAACAGAATCAAACAAGAAACAAGTAATAATTATTTACAAATTTCAAGAGGTGAAAAACCTAATTCATAATAATTAAACGAAACTATCATTTAATGAAAGAAAAATCAAATGATTATTCGAAAGTAAATGATGAACATTAATGAAGTAAGTGTTCGAAATGTCCACCATTGTGTAAAATGCACTCTGCGGTTCTGGAACCCATACTTCTTATACATTTGCTTATTTCGTCTCCTTGAATACCTTCCAATACATTCTCAATCTTCTCGCGGAGAATCACTATTGTCGGGTTTGTAGTATCATAAATTTTATTTTTGAGATATCTCCACAAATAAAAATCCAGCGGATTCAAATCCGGAGATCTGGCAGGCCATGCTACTGGACCTCTTGTTCCAATCCATGAATCGGGAAAAGTTCGATTTAGATAGTCTGTGACTATTCTTGAGTTGTGTGGACCACATCCGTCTTGTTGGAACCATGGATTATTACGCCGATACCGTATAGGAAGATCATCCAACATTTCTTCTATAATTTCTACATATTTTGCTCCGGTTAGGTTGCCGTCAATAAAATAGGGTCCCAGTAATTTATTATTCAACAAACCGCACCATATGTTCAAAGAAAAACGATATTGATGTCTAACTCCATGAATTAAGTGAGGATTTTCTGTGGCATAAAAATGTGTGTTCCTTCGATTGAACATGCCAGAATTTGTGAATGTCGTTTCGTCTCCCCAAATGATTGTGCGCAAAATTGTTGTTATTCCGCACCTTCCGTTGAAACCAATTACAGAATTGCAACCTTCTCTCAGGATCATTGCGATATAGTTTTTGCACGGCTTGGTATTTATAGTCATGGTATCCGTGTCTCTTGACTATTTTATTAACATCACTTTCCAAAGACTCGTTCATCCAACGAACAGCGAGGCTTTGGAACTTATTGCCTAGGGAGGTGTTCCCCGAGGCATACAACCTCCAGAAATTTAAGAAGAACACCAACTCCTACCTTCTTTCCCTTGGTTCCCACGATGTTCTCTGAACATTACAGGATATCCCTTTTCGTGGGAACCAGAACATAAAAAAAAAACTGGCCATAGTTCTCGATCCTATTCCTGGATTCATTCGAATTTGGGCCAGAACATTGATGTCATTGATAGGCTCGTTTCGTCGTACATAAGGACCTCTAGGTTTGATGAATGAATTATGTGCAAGTAACGTTGTAGATAAACGTCGAAACATTTTAAAATTTGGTGTTGTTCTTTCAGGATATAATTCACCATACCTTTGTTGTGCTTTGAACGAATTTCTATCTAGTTTTATGAACACTTCGTACATATCTCTCTTCTCTTCATTTGTGTACCTTACCATATCGAATAAGTTAAATTGAAATTACTCAGAAAAGTATTTAATGACAAGTTCTTGTGACACAATAATAAACGAAGTGACAAATAATATGACATTTCTTGTTATGTTCTTTTTTATCCACGGCCTACTACTTGGAAATAATACATTCAATAAACCTAGAGTTGTGTGTATGTAAGAAAAAACAAGTCTATCAATGATATCAATGTTCTGACCCAAATTCAATTGAACCCAGAAAAAAAATCGAGAACTGTGGCCAGTGAATGCAATTTATCAAAAACTGCTGTTAATAAAATAGTCAAGAGACGCGAATACAATGATTTTAAATTTGAATATCAAGCCTTGCAAAAATTATATCGTAATGATCTCAAAATAAAGTTCGATTCTGTAATTTGTTTCAACGGAACAAATGACAAATCCAACAATAATGATTCCTCGCGAGAAGATTGAGAATGTATTGGAAGGTATTCAAGGAGACGAAATAAGCAAATGTATAAGAAGTATGGGTTCCAGAACCGCAAAGTGCATTTTACAAAATGGTGGACATTTCAAACACTTACTTCATTAATGTTCATCATTTACTTTCGAATAATCATTTGATTTTTCTTTCATTAAATGATAGTTTCGTTTAATTATTATGAATTAGGTTTTTCACCTCTTGAAATCTGTAAAGAATTATTACTTGTTTCTTGCTTTGATTCTGTTACGTTCCATTCAGTTGAAGATGAGTAGGTTGATTTTCTTATCGAAATGTATTGCATGTTGTTAGTTAAACTAAAGATACCTAAATGTAATACAGATCCGACCCAAAGAAATTTGGATAAGGGTCAAAATCACCTGAAAATCAACTTTGAATGACGTTGTATCGTTGAATTCAGCGTTTAAAGTTATTTCGAAAAGTGTCATAAAATATGCAGGTCCGTATTGAAAAAAATGAGGTTGAGGGTGGCCCAGAGCGTACGAAACGTTGGATACAAAATCTGATTATGTCAAAATGAGGATAATTTACTGTCGAATGAAAAACTCCCGTGACATTTTTTGATAATATTCGAAATAAAGTGGGAAAAAAAGAAAAATCAAAATGACAGAATTTACTTTTCATATGATATCTCAATAACCGGACCTGATAATCTCGATTTGTTTGAACTGCTTGACAATGCTTCTATGAATGCAACTTTTTATCCATTTGACCGCCCTTCTAACTCTTATGGTTTAAAAGTTACCAATACAATCCCATTAAAAAAGTGGCCACTCTGTATATAGCTAGTATATATATATATATATATATATATATATATATATATAATAACTCTGAATTTGGAATAAACTTAGTAGAAAGGATATTCCTCGAGGTTGCAGTCAAATTTAATGGCCAGTGAAAAAAAAAAAACTTTTTCTTACTTTGTCAAGCTTTCAAAAATGTTCATTTTCATTATCAAAAAAGGAAAACACGAATTGTGAAATACGATTTCAAACAAATTTAAATGAACTTACTAAGGTGAGGTTAAGTGAAGACAGCGATCTAATCACCATTGTGTGATTGAGTATCTTTTCAAAATCATATCACTATGAAGCACTACTAGTAATATATATAAAAATTAAACAATTATGAAAGCACATATTGTTTAAGAACATAATTCAAAAAAATAATTTAAACTTTGACAGGACAAATACCACATGGTCAAAGCATGACTGAAAATGGAATGGTGGATGACAGGAAGTGCAAGACAGAAGGTGTCAAGTGTCATATGTCAATGTCAAACTGTCATGGGAGAAACATGTGTTTTGTCCACAGAACAAAAGGAATAGTACCAATCTATATGACAAAATTGATAAATGAGAGAAAAAATCAAGAAATAATAAGTAGTTTTTCTTTCAGAAAATCTCAATTGGAATCATGTTTTAACAAGTATTGTAAATAAGACTTAGGTTGGAAATATCGTTTATTCATGCTATTAGGTTCATTTTTATGTATACCATTTCAAGGAAATTCCTTTGTGGTAGTTATTCTCACTGCTAAAATAGAAGGGTTGTTGAAATTACTGAAATGATTAGAGTTAATATTATGTTCAGCTAATGCAACAACTGTTTTTTTTATTTTACAATCACTCTTATGAGATGCTATGCGGCCTGTTAAATTCCTACTCGTCTGACCGATTTAAATTTTATCACAGTTAAGGCAAGGAATACTATAAATGACATTTGATTTTTCATAAATCGGCAAAGGGGCTTCAGTTCTAGTGTAAAGACTAGCAATAGTTTTGATATTTTTGTTGGCAATGCGTAGTTTATCTAATTTAAACAAGTTAGTCAGTTTGAAGTTAGTTCTTTTACATACGGTAATGTTTTATATATAAATGCATCTACTTTTGAGGTTGAGCAATTGAGTTTATAATTGGAGAATTTGATGTTACAGGTTCAAAATTAATATTTGCATTTCCAGGTTCAATAATAGTAACGCTGGGTTGACGATCAGTACTGAATAGTAATTTATTAATAAATTTAGTCGGATATGAATTTTTTTTGAAATAGTTTTCAATTCATTTTAAACATTCATTTTAAAAAAGTTGATGTGATAAACACACCACTCTTTTTTTTCATATTTTCAACCAGATTTGTTTTCATGCTTGGAGCATAATGGGAATGGAAACTTATGAATCTGTTGGGAGCATATTTTTCATACCATTTTGTGCGAAGAAATTGTCAAACCTCTACATACTCTCATGTCTACATAAGGGATGCTTGGTTGACTTCTACCTCAGAGATAAATAATTGTAGATTAATAGCATAGCTGTTAAAATAGAATAACGCTTCATCTACTTTGTCATAAGGTACAGAGAGGATAAAAATCATCCACATATCGTTATTTTCAACTAGTCCAGTCACGAGCCCTAATTTCTTCTCTCCCTTTATATATATATATATATATATATATATATATATATATATATATACATTCAAATGTGCTTTTTTTTCAAAAAAAAAATACTATAAGAGTTGCAATATAATGGAGATATAAAGAAAATTAAATTATGGTCCTGCGCCAAATTTTTAGTTCCGAGTTCATAAGACAGCTTTTTGTGTTTGATTTTTTCTGATTAGTCACTGAATGATAGCATAAGACGTGCTCAATCAGCAAAAAACAATGAAAACAGTTTAACTTTGGTAAATGTGCTTTTTTTAAATAATATGAACATGGTACGTGCTTTTGGTTTTCCCTTTTAACATGTCTCAGGGCAGGAATCAGACACGGTGATAAATATGAGTGGTTTTCAACCCCTTGCACCCCTTTTCGCTCCGGGAGGATGTTTGGAGAACAAAAAAATAACATCAAAACAATATCACAATATAAAAATACAATACCATATAATCGGGGATCCTCATTGGAAATGATTGAGAATCTGAATGTTTCCATCTTAAATTGAGTGGTTGAATTTTATGAAATTTAAAGAGCAATGATTTATTGAAACTATCTTTCATGAGTATCAGTAAACCCCCCCATGGGGAGATGGGCATCGTTTGTATCAAATGGTAGAGTAGTTTGGGAGGTATATAGGTTCTTGTCCTCCATGGTATTGATACATTGTTCGTTTCCCCGATTGGGTTTATTTTGTTTTTCTTTAAAAGAATAACTATGGCTGCTTTCAGGGGTTTTTTATAATTTATTATGGAGAAAAATTCCAATGGAAATTTTCGTAGATGGACTCTTTGTGATATGGGGAGATTAGTGAAGAATTTGTATGGTTTTATCAAGTCCTGGGCTTTAACTGAGTTCATGTGTTTTACTTCGGTAAAGTGTTATCGCCATATTCAAGGGTCCCTGCTATACTCGTAGGTTTCTCTACTACGGGCTGTAATCGGGGAAATGGGCTGCCGTAAAGACTTTGACCTTCACCGACTCCCCAACTACGTATACAATGTCAGTGGAAGGAATTATGTAGGTACAAATGAATATATTTTTCGAATTGTTTTTCTTTTTTTTCCCTAAAGGATAATTTGGTAGATATCATGATTTGATGCAGAGAATGATGAAATATAACCAATTCACCCATACAGCCCATTGAATGTTCATTGAGAGAAATGGATATAAAGTCCATTGAACATCCAGTTACATAAGATATGTCCAGAAAATGTCCGAACCTCACTGGGAAAAATTTTATGGACGTACAGGATGTACAATGGATGTACTTTCAGGATGTACAATGGACGTACTTACATGTAATAACAATGTACCGAAGGTTCAGATTTATTTCATCCAATGGATTCCCTTTTTTTAACACATCCAATGAATGTTCATTCCCCGTGCAGTGGGTGTCCATACCAAACATCCCAAAGGGATGTCCATCCAAACGCCCAATGGATGTCCAGTCATAACCGTAAATAGAAAACACATTCAGGTACAATCAAATTGTGATAAGCAGTTTTTTTAAATTTAAATTTTAACCATTGATAAATGCCCAGTTTTTTATATATATATATATATATATATATATATATATAATTAAGTGATTGGTATTTGGGGATGCAGCAGGCCAATAAGTGTACTCTTTAAGGGATTCCAAGTTTTATTATTTATTATCATCATCAGGATGCTACAAAATAGGAAGAAACACAGAATATATAAAGAAAAACAAGACATTCATAACTTCGGAAGGAGGAGGGCGATGATGTAAATCATACAGTTAGTAAAAAAAAGTCCCTCCCTCGTGTATCTTTGAACGGGTATACTAAATGAAATTTGGAGGGTGGAATAAACGGATGTAGGCTTCTCAACTGGTCATAACAGGTGACGCAATGGGTCAAAAATGACGTCACGGCCACTGTGACCAAAATTTTAAAGGGGACCCAAATGGCAAGTGACAGTTGTTGAAAGGTATTGAAAATACCTATTCAGTCATACCAATTTTGTTTGGGTTTCGGCTGATTTTGATTGATAAATTGAAGAAATACGAAAATTATAGTTTCGCATTTAATTAATAAAGTTTTTAAAAGACGCCTCTGGTTAATTGTAAAAAAAGGTTGACGTTTTGAATTTCTACTTGTCGTGTTTATACCTTGAAAATTTACCTAAGCTTTTTTAAGAGACTTTTAAGCGTTTAAAAGGCAAAATGGAAAAGTACTGAGCCGACAAAGTAGCAGCTATCTTAATAATTGGTGAATGGGAAACAATTTCCAGCAGCGGAACGACTGTTTAATGAGGTCCCCGATCGCCCTATATCGAGGGTTTATTTGAGGAGTTTCCCGAAGTTTGAAGAACAGTAGTTTTCAAGATGCCAAACGATCTGGTCGACCAACAATTAGTGATGACAAAAATTGACATAATTGGAAAAAATGGTAAACCCACTTCTTCCAAAAAGCCCAAGTTGGTCTATCTGTGAAGTCAGTCAAAGGAAGACATAGGGTGTTGGCTAAAACAAATTTCATCCATATTAAAAAATGGTGCACCAACTTTGGATGATGCCCCCGACCGAAGACTAGAATTGTGAAACTATGTCCAATAAAATGAACCAACAACCAGGCTACATACAGACAATTTGTTTTAGTGACAAAAGTACTTTTTTTCCAAGGGAAAATGTTAACACTCAAAATGTGAGGATTGAGTGACACAAATCCTCACATCTTCGTGAAAAAAAAACCAATTTCCAGAAAAAGAAAAATGTTTGAGCAGGTATTTTGGGAAACCAAAAGTTTTTTTCTAATGCTAATTTAAACCCGGTGAATTGTATCTGAGATGTTACAAAATGATTTTGGGAGGCGTTAATTCTTAAAATTTTTGGAAGATAATCCAGATGAATTCGACAACTTGGAAATAATTCCAACAAGATGGTGCTCCTGCACACTATTACGGTGCAGTAAGACGTTACCTAGATGAAGAATATCGTGGTAGATGGATTGACGACGAGGTTCGATCGAGGCCAGCTCGGTCACCGACCTTATACCATTAGATTTTTTTTCTAGGGGGGTATTTTGAAACGGTTTACGCTACAGCACCTGACGGGGTATTCATTCTGAAACAACGAATTGTTGAAGAATGTAGGGCAATTTCCGGACACACGGGACGAGTACACAAGAGTTTAGCAATAGGATGCATTACTGCCAGGAAGTAGATGGAGCACATTTGAACACTTATTATAAGAACTGGTTCTAAATCTTTATTAATTAAAGGAAACTAAAATTTTTCGTATTTCTTCAATTTATCGATCAAAATCACCCGAAACCCAAACAAAATTGGTTTTGACTGAATAGGTATTTTCAATTTCAAACGAGCTGTCACTTTTCCATTGGGTCCCATTTAAAATTAGGTCACAGTGGCCTGACGTCATTTTTCTATTGCGTCACCGTTTGACCAGTTGAGAGCTTCCACATCCGTTTATTTCCCCCTCCAAATTTCAATTTGATACCGTTCAAAAGATACGAGGGGAGGGGGCTTTGACGCATTTTGTTTATATAAAGTATAACTCCGAATAACTTCCATTAAACGTTTAAAAATGTATTTTTTTGTTAAAATGAATGGTTTCATTTTAAAGGGTTGCAAAAGCGTGAATGGATGAATTTCAAAAAAAACTGACACAATGAAAAACTGGGAAATTGTTTTCCAATAAATTAAACGGAGGGAATATTTATTATAAATAAAAGTTTAGACCTTTAGAATTTGATGGTGAATATACGATTGCGTTTAAACCATGTTTTTTTTGGGGGAATTCCCTTCTCCCCCACATTTGATTTTTCTTGGAAAACTTCAAAAGATTTAAATCGTTTTTTTTTTGAGGATTTTTTTCTGAAAAGTGAACCCCTTAAAAAAAATTCGGTTTGTTTTTTTCTGGTAAAATTTTTTTTATAACCTAAATGCCTTCCAAACACTTGGCAATTCCCGGGGTCACGTCACTTTGTTGGTCCCTAAAGTTGGCGTATCCATTACGCTTTTAAATTTAACATCGAAATACTTGGCCCTTTAGGTTTGTTCATTTGGATTACTAAGGAATTATATTTTAATGTTTTTTGAAAAGACTAAATGGAAATCAGATGTGATATTTGATGGTAAAGAGGTATAAAAAAAAGTTTGGGGGAAAACTTGGGAAATTTGGGGAAAAGGTGGGATTGGAGCCCCGGAGAAAAATAAAAAATTTTTGGTGAAGGGATATTATTCTGTATGAATAGTGTAAATGTTGGTTTTTATTGGAAACCATCAGATATCCCGATTATTTTTCAATTTTATTTGATTGTTTGTTGTAGGATATATATATAAACGGAGAATTGGTTTCTATACCAACGATGAGTATGGATTGTTTGGTGATCTGATGAATAACGATTGAAAAAAAGGTACGCTATTATATTATTCTCTTTCTATAATAATACCATACTACGATTGGAATAGAAACCAGAGCTCTGGCCGTCATATCAATTATTGGTCGTATCACAAACAGAGCATAAAGTCCAATCTAATCCAACAGTTAAAAACAAGAGTAATCCGATATCTGATAGTTCCTTCACAGAATCTCAACATTATTTACAACCTATTCATACAGAATGCATATCCTGCTTCCTTCCTTAAGAATATTTTATATAATACTTCATCCATAGAAGACAAAACCCAAAGCTTATCTCATTAATGCACCACCAATTCCACCAGTCAATATGCAAATTGCAGAACCTTCTCAAACATATTTTTTATACTTTTTTCCCTTTTTACAAAGATATCACATCTAGACGTCCAGAACCCACAAGTCTTTTCAGAAAACAAAAAATAGCTAATACCAATGTTTTTATCTCTTAGAAAAAAAATTTTTCAAAATTGAAAGACAAGACCCCATGCACCAGCTGTTGGGATGTATTTACTGTATACCGTGTCAACACTGTGATAAACAGTACATAGAAAAAACGTCCAGAAGTTAAAGGGGCCCGCACACAAAAGTGACAGTAGACTGCCCCCGGAGAGTATGAGGAGCATGTCTATAAGGAAGACATTGAATGGATTATAACTCAGTAAAATTTTCCAACGAAAGAAACAATACCAAGAGACCCCTTTTGGAGTTTTGTCCACATTTCACAGGCAGAAAATCCTCTGAATAAAAAAAACAGATTTAAATCTTTTTGAGGGAGTTTTTACCTTTTTTAAATTTTTTAGACAATCCTAATGTGAGGAGAATCAGCAGATTCCCCCCATGAATGCTGTAATAACATAGTTTGAATTTTAATGCACATCATCCTATATTCACACATCTAAATTTCAATAGTCAATAAACTTTATTTGATCTATATATGGAAATATTCGCCGTTGTGAATTTCACTTGGTAATACTAATTCCAGGCCTATATCTGTTGTGTCAGTCTATTTTGAGAATTCATCCATTCACATGTCTTGTTGACAACCCTTTCAAAAGAAAAACACGATTCATAATTTAAAAAATGAGAATACATTAAAGAGGGTAATGTGGATTGTAGTTATTCCGTGAGTTGTATACACAGTTTTGTTCATATAATTTTATATATGATTTCAACATCATCGCTGCATAACCTCACTTACACTGTAAGTTGGGGAAATTTGTTTTTTTTCTATATATTCCTATGTGTCTTCCTATTTTGATGATGATAATAAATATTATCGAAAGCTTGAACCGTGTAAAAAAGTACACTTATTGGCCTGCTGCATAACCCAAATACCAATCACTCAATTCGAATTCAGTCAGCAAATAAACTACAAATTATATATATAAATATTTTATATATATATATATATATAAATATATATATATATATGGTGGTATTTTTAAATTAAACTCACTATAACAATAAATAAAATGTTTTAATAATTTAAAAAAATAAAAAAAAATAAATTCAGAACATTCTTTAAAAAATTAAAACTCATATAAAACATTAAATAAAACAAATATCACTCATTGGGAAAAATACATATCTTGGGAAAAAAAAAACCCCCAGAGTAACAACTAACATCCTTTCCTTTTATTGGCTCTTCCAAATTTGAAATTGTTATCTCCCTTTTTTTGGGATGTAGAGCAGTTTCTGTGAATTCAGTTCAATCAAGCTGGTGTCATAACAACATATTACCATACTATAATACTGAGATGTATATATTTGTGCAGATAACTGCTCAAATGATCAATTATGTCAAATTTATTCCCTTGAATAATTAAATGAAAGTACTTTACCCTAATGAAATAAACACAGGAAAGATTCATAACTTATAAAAATCAATTTTTCAATGTATTCAAAAGGAGATGATTTCCAAGACATGGAAGGACATGGACATGGACTTGTTTCAAAGTGGGTAAGAACTTCACAAGTAATACAATAAGAACTAGTAAATTCTTTTCCTACTATGAATAAATGTGAGTGTTATATAACGCATCAAACTTAGAAGCATTAAAAAGCTTCCCATGAGTTGATGAGTATTACATTGATGATAATATGATTTGTTTTTTTTAAGCATGTACATTTAGCCTGTTCCTCGAGACCACTTTTCTACCACATCACTTTTCACTTGCCCAACACACTACCTCAACGTAGTTCAACAAATGGCCTAATAGTTATCCATTTTCCAAAAAAACATTGTGAAATTCACAAATGAAAAAAAAAGCCAGCCCACAAACCAAGCTGTTGATAACCTTTTAACCATAAATCTAACGTCATTCTTGGTGGGATGGGTGTGAGGGTGTCAGCGATAGCGGAGAAGGAACAGTAGCGCCAAATGGAAGGGGGAGTTTCAGACAATCAAATTTTTTAAATTTTATTCATGTGAAATATTTCATGAAATGTTGAACAAAAATATTTAAAACTAAATAATAAAAGTATACGATATATCACCATCAGATGAAGAAATTTTTATTGCAAATATATTTCAATGCTCATATAAAATTTTGCATATTTCATATCATTACACAAAAGAATGAAAGGGAATCAAATGCCACAGTCAAAGAAGTAACTTTGATCATACCAATTTTCAACGACTCAATAGGGAATAGGCATGTGCCTCTTTCTAGGATACATTATGATTTGTACATAAAGATTACCACCTATAAAGCTCTGCAAAAAAACTTCATAAATCGAAATTGAAAACGCCAATTTTTTTTTTATTAAATTCAAAACGTACTTTGCTTCTGAACTGTCAACCATTACTTCATCCGCCTTCTGTTTTACTAATACTTGTATTGTACGTTGTAATTAATATTTTTCCATTATAGTATATTCAATTGTTCTTGAAACATGACATTAAATTTTACATTTCTGAAACAACCACAATTGGCGCTAGTGTTTAGGAAAGTTATTCAAGTGAAGGTCACCCGAGTTTGAATTGAGGAGCACCTTTCAAACTTGGAAATCTTTGACAAAAATTTTGGAATTTTCGAGGATCTAACTGAGGCAAAGAAGAATCAAAATATTGACACGGGTTCCTTTTTTTTTCTAAAGGTGGGTTTTGATGCGCATACCGAATTTTAAATTTTCCAACAAATTATCGAGAATATAGAATCAGAAAAAAATATGCGAAATAAGTTTATTTATTCCATTCATATATACCCAAGGTAGTGAGAATTATTGTAATTAAAAAACTATGCAGAGGTATTTTTTCTAACGCAAACGAAAGAAAAAAATAAAATTTATAACCACACAACTTTCTACTTTCGAAAATTCCCACCTGTATGGATGAAAAAACTGAGCCATACTATAAATGAGAAAGTTCCTAATATATAATCGTAGGTTAATTTGTGCAATGAACGATGATCCCGTTCTGTACATCCCATGGTCATTCCGGCATGTACAAATTGTAGGATGTCCTTAATTTGATCCAAAAATAATCATCTAAGTGGAATCACATAAAGCATACGATTTGTTAATGCACAAATTGAATTCAGTTCGGTACATCCAATTGACGTTCAGGTATGTAAATAAATAGGGTTGTTCCAATGTAGTTCATCCATTGATGATTACAGACGTACAATTGGATCCAGTTCTTGCATCCCGCATTACGCAGGAATGTATGAGTATGGATAATCCACGTTGATCCAATAATTTACACTAGTGAACATATAATTACTGAATGTACAAATAAGCCCAGTCTCTGTACACCCTATGGATGTACGTGATTATGGGTGTTCCAATGCGTTCCATGAAAGCACACTGAAGAAGAAATTTAGATCCTGTTCTGTACATCCGCTGGACGTCCAAATAAGGTCCATGGACGCTCTGACTTCATTTGACCTGAAAATGACGTCCATTGACGTTGTGTGCTTTATGGGCACGGCCCTGAATTCCCCAATCCATATGGAGGTGGGATTATTCTGCTGGAATATATGAAGTCTTTGCAGTAATCCATTTAATTGTCTGTTTTTTTCAGGTGTGCTTGATTTTTTTTTATTCACACAAGTATTCTTGCCCTCAAGCGATACGGATGATTCCCACCTCTTAGCTGCCGCAATTGTTAGACCAAAAAAGTCTATCAAAGAACTGCATGTAGAAGAATGTGGAGGGGCTCTTGGGCATAATTATCTTCGAATTCAAATATAAACAAACACATATACATTTCTTTATTTCTGCTTCACCGAAATTGACCATTTTTTTACTTAATTTAATTCGTTCCAATCAATTGATTAGGTATCAACTATAGCTTACACTTCGAGAATAAAAAAATATGTTGTTATGGTCATTTCTCTAAAATCGTTGAATCGTTTATGCAGATTTCTGAACATTACATCAATATATCGGAAAAGAGAAATTGAATATGTCCAAAAAAAACACGAATATTATATTTTACTTCTTGAAAAAAACAGGTACTCCTCATTTTGAAGTCCACGCCAATCACTTTCAATCCTCGGCACAATGTAGATTATTTTTTCTAGTGATTTTACCATTATCTTTTTTTTTTTCAGGAATTGAGGTTGCCCTGTTAGGAGCACCAGGCTTGGAAGTCATCCCATGGTAAGAATTCATAACAAAAAATACATCACCAAATTCTACACTTCTTTTTAATTAGGTTCCATGGCATCCCAATCGCTAAGGAACTACAAAAACTCTACAATAATTCCTAAAATAACAGATCTTTCAGCTAATTGAAATACGTTGGTAAGTTCCTCTCTTATTATTAGAGGGCAAAAGTTTTTAAAATATGTTGTCCACCAATATTTCTTTCAGCTGCTCATATAAAAATGGATACTAATCCAAATCTTTGGATAAATTAAACATGTTGAACATACACCTTGTACCCATATTATTTGATCTCTGTGGTAATTCAGCATACTGCCTTTGACATTTACCTTACAATAAAAAAACTTTCTAACAAAAAAACTAAAACCGACGAAAAAAGAAACTGAAAAGAAAGAAAATGAACTCCGGTCTCTAACAACCAAGTCTATAACCAATGTATGTAACTAATTTTGAGTCGGTGCCAAACAAACACACAAGCTAATTAATTACGTAAAAGCGTAAAATGATTTGGCAGCGGTGTAAGCGCAACGGCGCGTCCCCTCCGCTGGAAATTCTGCTGAACATTCTCGAATAATATCAGCGAGACAGTTGCTACCCGAATGGGCACACATGTGAGAGCACATATCTTTGCGAGTGGTCGAGCAGAGGGCGCTCTTCTGGAATATAATTGTTTATCACTGGAGATTTACTGTTGCATTTTTATGTTATTTTGTTTTGATCGTTTCTTTAAAAGTAATTTTGAATTTGTTGATTGGTTTGTTTGGCGCCGACTCAAAATTAGTTACATTCATTAGTATTGAAGCTTAGTTATTAAGACTGAAAAAAGTTAAATTTTTTTTTGCTTTTCAGTTTTTTTTTGTCGGTTTTTTTGTTAAAAAAATTATTATTTTTTTTAATTTTTAGTGACTAAATTCTACTGATTGCTACCCACTCTGATTTGATATTTTAATATTTTATTACCTTTTAATATTTTTGTATTCATCCTTCTTAGATAAACTGTGACAGATTTATATTGTACTTTATGCTTTGTGAATAAAAAAAAATCATTTTCTCGTTAGTCTAATTGTATTTATTCTGTTTGAAGGTTGTAGACGATGTGTTTTGATTACTATCGTTTCGGACGTCCATCGTCTTAATGTATTTAAAAGGTTTTCACGACGTTTCGAATGCTTGTATCTGCAATCGTCTTCAGGTGAATAATACTGACTGAATACTGAATGATAGTAACTTCTACCGTATTTATTCTGTTTATACTTTTTTTATTTATACGATTCCCATGGTATGTAACTCACTATATTGTATTTATAATGTACTCTCAAATGTATTGTCTTTACGACTCACACGTTCACAAATTCCATTAAATTTATTCAAAAACCACTTTCCGGAAAAACCACGCGAACATTGAATGATTTTCACCGAAAAAACATGCATACTTCATAAAATATCAATGGACATTGAATGCAAATGTTTTTCGATAACCCCTCGATTATGTTTAATTTATGCCCAAAAATCCCAAACCCGGTTTCAGGTTTTGGCCCTCATCAGTAGGGGAAAAATAACCACCCAAAAGGGGAAAAGAATTTGGCTGAAGTGGAACAAAAAACCAAACCATCAGATTTGAAACCCTATGGGTACGCCGGAAAGATAAATTTTTAACCCGGGGGTTGGACAGAAAGAAACACTAAAAAATTTTCCCCCCCGGGGATAGGTTTCTAAATGACTTTTTCAGTAGGAGTGGGGCCCGTTCAGAAAAGTGAAAAAAAAGGCCATGTGAAGGGGAAAATGAAAGAAAATCGAATTCGGTTTTCCACATGAAGGATTCAATATACCCGTACTGATACCATACTACCCGTACTGAGGGCCAAGAAGCCTGAAACCGGTATGCGGATTGTTAGGGAACACACAAAATTAAACATAATCGAGCTTTACGGAAACATTTGACCCAGTCCATTGATATTTTATGGAAGTATGCATTGATTTTCAGGTGAATATCATTCACCCCCCCGGTGGGCCCGAAAGTAGTTGTTTTTCACCGAGGGTTACCATTTTCGGTTCAATTTTTTATTGAATCCTTCATGTGAAGAAAAAAACCCTTTAATCGATTTTCTATTATTATTAATATCAGCGAGACAGCACCCGGGAAAGGGCCCCATGTAACAATACCCAGGTCGCAGAGGGCGCTTTTTGAATGTTATTGTTATCACGCAGATTTCCCTGTTTTTTTGTTTTGATCATTTCCCTTTTAAAATCATTAAATTTGTTTATGTTTGTTTTGGGGCCGACTCAAAAATTAGACATACGTTTTTTTTGGGAAACTTGGTATTAAGACGAAAAGGTAATTTTTTTTTTTTTTATCAGTTTCTTTTTTTTTTGGGAGTTTTTTTTTTTAATATTATTTTTTAATTTTTAGTAAATTCTACGATTGTTACCTACTTGATTTTTGGGTTACTTTTAAAATACTTACTTCCCACCTACTTGAACTTTAATTTGTTCCCGTTTAACTTTT